>CM077481.1:74462481-75062481 GCA_039654755.1 Calcarius lapponicus | reverse complement strand
AAACTGCTTTCATTCCATGGTTTAGCAATCCTAGAGCAAGTAAGTTCCACATAAGAGGATTTTGGAAAGGTGATTTATGCTTTTGCTAAGTGCTTAGAATTGGTTGTTCAGCTTTCTTCTGCCCCCATCATCATTCTTTTCCCCATGCCATCCCAGCAGCTCTGCCAACACAAACACTTGTGTAGCATGCAGTGGATCTAGCTATTCTCTAGAGGAAAAAAAAAACAAAACAACAACAAAAAAAAAAACCCACAAAAAACCAACAACAACAACAAAAAAAAAAAAAAACCCAAACAAAAAAAAATAAGGAAAGGAGGAAGTTGTTCTTCAGAAAAAGGTCATGGTTTCGCACTGTCTGAGAATAAAAATCACACAATTTTCTAACGATGAAAGGGAACTGGACTATGAGAACAAAATGCTGAGAGAAAAGTTATATGTTGACTTGTTAATGTTTTGCTTTCTGTATTTGGTTTACTTCCTCTATTTAAAACAATGAAAAGCATCCCAGTCATGTCTGTTTCTCAGTTCTCTCTGGCAATCTTCTTTTGTGGAGCTTGTTATGTGTGAAGGGCCACTCCAGAGATCTGTCTCACTGCTTCTTGAAGCAAGAGTCATCCATAACAATGGAAGTGAGAGCACTACTCATCCTGCTCATGAAAATACTTGAAATAAGGGTGAAGTTTGGAAGAAAAGTGTCTTCACAACAGATCACCTGTTCAGTAACAGAAGGTCTCTCACTTGCACTTAGAAGTTTTCTTGAGAAGTAAGGACTCCAGCCAAAAAAAAAAAAAAAAGCTTTTTATAGAGAATGAGCTTCTTGTCTGCATCAGCTTCTTAGTTTCCTGGGGGAAGTTGCTGTCCTCTTTCTGTGGCTGTATTGTAGCTTTCCATAGGAGAGGATTTGGAGAGGTGGTTTGTGGTTTGGCTTGAAAATCAGACCTGATGCTAACTGAACTGTACAATTCAATGTCTTCCCTTGCCTGAAACAGCTGTGAGTTGATTTGATTTGTGCCAGAGCCACACTCCAGAGATAAGCAGTGAGTTGTGAGGAGAGACAAATGAGGAGCTGAAGGGAGGAGGACACACTTGAAACACCTGAGACTTTGTTGAAAAAATGCTGTTAGTGCAAATAAGGATCCTTGTGCATTTCCTGCACATCCACCCCTTGTGATACCCTGGGCAAGACTGTTATACTGACTGCCTCAAAAAAACATCAGCTTCACAGAGACCATGTTCTGGTTTCCTGCTATAGCTCCTGGGAATGGCAGTGAACAGTTTCCCAAAAGGCACTGGAGAATATGCCTTGATCTGGTGTCCCTTCACTCTGGACCTCCTCTCCTTGTAGTTTCTTTAGATCTTTTTATCCCTCTCCCTCTCTGTGATGAGAGGGGGAGAAATAGTGTAGGAGATAAAGGACCAAGAGTACAAGTTCTCCCTTAGGAGGCAAAATGGACAAATGTGGAAATGTAACAGCTAAACAATTAAGCTGCTTCAATCCTTGGGACCCATGGCCTGCAGGTACAAAAGAGCTTCATGAAAATGTCTTTTAATGGTGAAAGATTAATTCCATACCAGCATATTTTCTCGTTGTGGATCTGGGAGTCATCCAAGTCATCCATCATGATACATCCAAGCCTCCCTATGACAAATGTGAGGTTCCAGCAGCTTACACCAGTCTAAGCAGGCAGATGGTCTAGCCTGAGGCTCCTTGCTCAACTCCCTTACTGTTTTCCAACGGGCAGAGGTGAACTTAAAACTCTCTGCATTGATTCCCTTTTAGGCTGGGAGGTCATCACTGCTCCTGGAGTGTCCCACTTGACATCCCCTGTCTGTAACCAAAAGCTTAATTTTCTGGCTGCTGTAAAATGCTGATATTTCAAACACCATCATTCACACTGTTAGGAGAAGGTCAATCCCAAAGCTCAGTGTTCTCACTGGCAACTGGATCACGTCTTTATCTGAAGACATCTCAGATGCTACTGGGAAATAATATTTTTGGAAATTCATTGTTATTTGCTGTACCAGCCTGGACAGTGGCCACAGCTGACTTTTTTGTGTGTTTGTTTTGTTTTGTTTTGTTTCTAGGTTGGAGTTTGTTAATGTTTGAATTGACAAGTCAGGAATTGAGAATTTATTCCCTGCTCTTCAGGGCTACAGCCTCACTGGCAGAATCTCAGGTAAACTTTTTGCTTTTGGTGACCCAGGCAAGCAAAATATGCAAGCCTAGCCAAAACTAGGATGAGTTCAAATGGAGTGGTAAAATGCAAAGTTGTGTGAAAAGGAAGACCTGGCTGAATTACTGGATGAGGGGAAATAAGAATATACTGAGGAAATGTGGTTGTTTTCTATTATATATTCAAATATTGAATACTGTGTCCAATTCTAATCTTCCCTCTCAGAAAAGGTAAAGAACCTAGAAAATTTATGAAAAACAGTGATAAAGGGTGTCAGGGTGTTGTTTTCTGTTTAAGGAAACAGTAGGTTAATCCCTTCAGGCTGGAGGACGATCAACTGAGATAGAATGTTAGAGGGAATGATTGGGAATGATTGTTCACTATGATAAAAAATCCAGGATATGCCACGTAAAATGAACACATAGTGTGTCCAAACCAAACAAAAGCATGTATTTCATCACTGTATGGGTAGCTAATCACTGTTTTGCATTCCTTATACCTACTCTCCAGGAATTACCTCAGTTCTATTGGCATAATCAGAGCTGTGCTGATGAGCAGCAGATGGGAGATGGTCCCTTTGTTTTCTTGTTATCAATTCTTCTCTGATAAGTTTTGTGCCCCTTGCTATTGCACCTGCCTGAATCCTGACATTTTTCAACACAGGTAAAAACTGATTCTCAAATGGAGAAACATTCACATATATAAAACAATTTTGCTTTAAGTGTCTTGAAACTGCATTTATCTGACACACATGAAAAGTGACAGTTAAATAACAAGCTCATCCTTTCTTTTCATTTAGAGTTTACTAGGGACTCCTTTTTCATTATAAAATGAGTTTTTCTGCATTCTGCTAGAATGAAAGATCAGGTCACTCAACGGATTAGACACTGCTCCAGAGTACATTTCTTTCTGAGAGCAGCTAAAACAGCAACAACAAAAATTCCTTTTAAACAACCAACCCAAGAGTCTGTCATTGACAGAACTTGACTGGAAGTGGTTCTGGACAGAAGCTGTGCTTCCATTAACAGGGCAGAAATCTGCTCTCAGCATAAAGGATCAGATGTAGAAAAGAAATATGTGGTGGTATAAAATGATACTGCCCCAGAAAAGCCTCTGAAGCTGTGCTCTCAGTCTGTATCTCGTAGCAACATTTTAGCTCTGGTTTCATGTGAGCACTAATTTATATTCTTGGGGGAAAGATGAAGCCAGAAACTCTAGCTAAATACATTTAACACAAGGCATAAATGGCTCTATGAAAATGACCATTTCCTCCAGACTTAGACACATTGTAATTCATGTCCTCCAGCTCACTGGGTTTTATGCAGCGCTGTTGTACCTACTCTGTTTCTTTCTAGGATTATTGCTTTTGTTACTTCCTTGCCTGGAGAAATAACACGTAAACCCCTTAGGTACTAAATATAAATGTCCCTATTAAATCTGATTCTTCTTTCTGTAGCCTGCTAGGTGGAGTAATGAGCTGAAATCTACTAATGAAGCAATATAAACCCAGGGAATGTGTCCTTGTAGTTGAAAAGACTCAGGAAGCAGAGAACCAGATTTTCCAAATGCCTCAGCTGCTCCTTTCACTCTTTCACTGCTGTCAGCTTTACTGTGTCATGAATCTGGAAAGAGAAGCATGGCATGGTATGGGTTTAAATAATGTCAGAATTTCTCTTTCTTTCTCTCTTCCTTTCCTGTGTTCCTCACCAGAGAGGATGAAATTAGAACATGAATTGTGACTGGCAGGTATTAGTCATATCACTTAGTGTCTAATCAAAGACACTGGAAGGATTCGTATGCCTAATTTCATTGCCTAAGTGAAGGGCAGATCAATCTGTTGCACACAATTTCCTTACAGGCACTGGGGACCATCCGCTGAGGACTGGGCGCAGCTTATTTCACCCTGAATTCTGCACATTATCAGAAAAATCCCTTCCAGAGTTTGATGTCCAGATTTGTGCTGAGCCTGACTATGGTGTGGACTGAATGGCTCCCACCTTCAGGCTCCTTGGGAAGGAAGGGGTGTTGGAACATGCCTGGAAAGGAATAGCCAAAACGAGGGAGGTATCTCTGGACTGGAAAAGGAGCTGTTATTCCAGAATATGAGTCTAAGCAGGACCCTCACTGCTCCCACTGCTTGGGATTGTCCCCTGAGGAGGAATATCCACTGTCTATACAGGGAGTCAAAGAAGGTGGGTTAAGATAATTATTTGCAGCTAGATAACTAAATACAGCTTAAATTACACTGATATTTCTCTCACTGATATTTTACTCTCTTCAGAGAACTAATGCCATCGCTTTGCTTTCAGAGCAAAATTCTTCTAAAAATCTCTTTATATGCTCTTCTGAAGGTCCTATAATGTTGTCAAAGTGCTATGGTGCACCACAGCACACAAACATTAATAATTTCTGTCTCCATAAATATGTGATAGTAGTTCAGTGTCCCTTGGAATGGGCACCTGCAGCATATATTTCTAAAAAAATTAGAGCCCTTTTTAAAGCAAACAATATTTGAAATAATTCAGGGCCAAGTTCAGTTTTAAGAATGTGTCTTTGACAGTAAAAATTTCAAAAAAATTATTTTTCTTAGAAAAATAAAAAAATAAAATAAAAAAAAAATTTCTTATATTTTCTTTTCCTGGAAGTATAGTACATAAAAAAACATATGAAAGAGGAGATAGAAATATTCTGAGTCTTTAGAGGTGGAGTAAAATTCTCAGTTGAAAATGCCAGGGAGATTTTCAAGTTAAATTTTAAGAAAACAGCCTGTATCCAACATCCAATTAGAGCTACAGTCAACACTGTAATGAGGGAAGGTCCAAACATAAAATAATTTGGGTTTTTTGTTACTGTAGTTATGTTGCCTTTTCTTCCAGGAACCACGATAAGGTAAACAAGGCAATTTACTAATGAGAGTCTTGTTAATATTCTGATAGGCTTTAAAGTATAAAATAATGTGTTTTGTGTGACAAAAAGCCATGATATCAAAGTCATTGACAGAACTAAATAATTTGGACTGTGATGTATCCTGAGGACTCACCTCCTAAATTAGTCCCACGAGACAACTGATGATATTTTATACCTGCTAACAAAATGCCAGAGCTGTGACCCTCTGTGTGTTACTTCCAGTACCAACATCCAGCTCTGACATCCCCATGCTGGGAGGACATGGATCTGTCTGAGCAGATGAGAGTGATGGAACATCTCTTCTGCAAGAAATGGCTGAGACAGCTGGGATTGTTCATCCTGGACAAGACAAGGCTCCAAGGAGACCTTCTTGCCATGTTCCAAGGCCTAAAGGGGGCCTTTAAGGATAACATGGACAGCCTTTTTAATAGGGCATGTAGCAACAAGATAGGGGATAACAGTGTTACATTAAAGAGGGGTAAATTCAGACTAGATGGAAGGAAGAAATTGTTTATTAGGAGAGTGGTGGAACTCTGGCACAGGTTGCCCAAAGAGTTTGTAGATGCCCCAGCTTGAAAGCATTTGGTGTTGGACTGGGCCCTGAGCAACCTCTCTGATGGAATATGGCCCTGCTTATTGCAAGGATTTTGGACGAGATGAGCTTTGAAGATGCTTTTGAACCCAATTCTGTGATTCTGGAAATACTCTGTCTGATCTGAGGTGGTGATCTGGGATCAGCCGCACAGTTGGTAGCAATCCCTTTTCTTTCTGTCTGGGATGAGTCTGTAAGTACAAAGGTATTTAATGAAATCTGAAGTATGAAGGAATCCTGCAGTTTGTTTTTAAAGCTTTGGAACACTGCAGCACTCCACAAAAACACTGAATGAAGTGTAATTAAACAGGCTTGTCACTTCTGGGATATTTTGCTTTTGGCTTTGGTAGCTGTAATTCATAAATTTGTTAGTTTTTGGTAGGTTTTGGTCAGAACTGTGTCTAGACAACACCTTTTACTACTCTGAGTGATGTAGCAAACCTTTTGTCTTCATGAATGGTTCTCCCATCTTCCATGTTCCTTCACATCAGATACCTTGGCTATTCTGTCATTCTGTGTCTCTGTGACTCCATTATGTCCTCTCATGACAGAAAAACCAACATAGCTACAGAAAATCTGTGTAGGGATTAGGATTGCATGGCCCTTGTGCAAGTGACTAAAATACCCTTTAGAATCCACCAAACATGAGATTTGAGTTTTAATGGCTATTCCAACCAAAGAGCAAAGCCATAATGAGCTGCATTCAACTAGTAGACTTTGGCACTGGTTCAAAGTAATTTCATCCAATTATATTTAGATGAAGTTTTCCTTTTGAAATACAGTGTTTAATCTAAACTGAAATTAGATTTCCCATTTAAATAGCTATTAGGAGCAACACAGTTCAGTTGACTGATTTTTTAATAGGCTTTTATGGTAACAGAATTAGTTCTTCACTGTTACAGAATTTGTATTGAGATACATCTTTCAGCATCATGATGGTGGTGATGGCAGTTTCTAAATAAACTAGTTGAATGTTTATGCAGGAATGGCATCTAAATAAGTAATGCAAACCAGTAATTTCAAAATCTCTTCTCATCTGAATATTCTGTGAGCTCCTGTTATAAAGATTGTGACGATGAGGTCCTGTAGCTGGAGACAAGCTTTATGAAATTTAGATGCAGATCCCTTAGGAATTTTTTTTTAAACAATTTCATGCAGGCATGGATTTACAGTTCAAGATGGGATCCATCCCATGGAATAAATGTTGAATAGCCTATTTTATCAGTGAATAATTTCTGCAGAAATAATGACCACAGTAATATAACGTGTGGGGATCAGGATTAATCTTCTAAATTTGGATTTTAAGGAGAAAGGAATGCTGTATCCTAAAAGAAAGACACCTTCTGTTGCACGAAATGCTATTCTGTTGCTACAAGCTGAAAAGGCTACCTTGCATTGAAACAAAACTTCCAATTGCCCTGATTAGGTGATGGGAGAAGTTGATGAAAAATGGTTTGAGATCATTGAAAGGTAAGAATTAATGCTGGTTATTTTCCAGGAGATACAAGTGAGTTGGTGAGTTGGTTTGTTTTAATGGACATCTCTTTCCAGAAATATAATTTTTATTTTTAGTTGAGCTAGCACATAGGGGCAGCAAATCCTTGTGGAAATTGAGTTTTTTGCCTCCTGTAACACATTTCAAATCTTGGCTGCCTGGCTAATATTGGTCTATAATTCAGAAAAAGATTTTGTAAAGGACTGCTGATTAATTTATTTTAAAAAATACTAAATGTAAAAGTAAATGTTGTGTAGTAAGGCTTTAGAACACCCCCATTGAGAACTGAAGTAGAGTATTAGGGTCTGAAGTCAGTGCATGTCTTAACAATAATTCTCTTAGGCCCTGGGTGAGTGGTTTGCCCTGTTGAGCAGTGATTTAACCAGCTGGGGAGCTCCAGACAGACACCCACACCCTGCTGGATTTGATGGACGTAAGCAGCCACTTGGAAGTTGAGCATGTGGTTAAGTGCTTTTCTCAGCAGGGGCTCTGGATGAGTTTTGAATGTCACTGTTATATGCTTTTCCAATATAAGAAAAATATGTTTTCTGCATCTCTTTATTACAGAATTTGTTCATTCTTTTGACACTCTTATGCCCCCTTTTCCCATAAGAAATTAAATTGCCTTTTTGACAACATTCTTTTCTAGTACAGCCAGTAACTCCATATTTGAAAAGAGTCTCTGGGATGGAAAGCAGAAGAAGAACAGATGAACTGTTTAAAAACTTTCATTCATATGTCCTTAGTAATAAAGTGCAAGGGGAAAGAAATTCAAAGCATGTGTAATGCATAAGTAGAATGATTTCTAAATAGGGATTGTTTCCACATTTTCTATGAGCCATCAATATCTTTGTAATGATCCATCCCCAAATCCTGAGAGATGGTAGAATGTGCATTGATCCCCATCTGGTGTTCTGATGGGGTCCCATGATAGAGAGAAGCATTTTTATTTTACTTTAGTTTTCCCAAGAACGCATTCTTTTTCTTTCAGCATAAAAACCTGGGTGCCAAAAAATTACCCCTTAAAAATATGAAAAGTATCTTAATAACTTTCCTTTTCCTTTCAACCAAAAAAACAGGTGAACTTCTTCATAGGGAGGGTTGGATGTGCATAATTCAGATGCCAGATATTGCAAAACTGAAGGAAAAGGTCTTTTAAGTTTGCATGTAGAAGATTTAGGCTGTGAGAGATCAAACAAGGTCAGCTTGATCTCTCACAACAGAGGTCAGTGTCTGCCAGTCAGCTGGCAGTCTGAATTATAACCTGACTCTGTGTATTAACACAGACACAGACTCGTTTCAGAAAAAATACATGACATGATTTTCCTTTTTTTTTTTTTTTTTTTGAGTCCTAAGATAATAGGTGGAGGTTACCTGTGAACACAGATTAGAATTTTCTTAATTTTGCAAAGTGGGAGTTAAACATAATTCTAGATTTAATAGTTTGTATTAGAAGTACACATAAGTGGCCTTTAAAAATAGAGGAATTTTGCCTTTGAAGCAGAATGATGACTGTTGCAGCACTATCTGTAATTTTGCGGTGTATCTTGTTTGTCTGTGTACAAAGACTTGGCACTTTCTTCTTTTCAGAAGGTAAGAGGGATGATTCAGTGTGTCTAATGTCCAGGCTGTTTGGTATTCTTTGATTCCAGTTTTGATGTTTTGGTCGTCTCACAACTCTTGCTGGGTTCCTGGCTTTTGTGTTTTGTGTGTGCTTGTCAGGAAAAAAGTGCTGGTCACTGCTTAGACATTTATGGGCTGCTTCAGGTGCTTTGAAGGGAAGGAGGAATAATAGGTAGTGTGACATAGAAACTGCTGTGATTTGTGATTTGATGCTGTTTTGTTCCCGTCCCCCCCTCACCCCCCTTCCACCATTTCTAACCTTGCATATTCTTCCTCTTAATGAGGTCATTATTGCATCTTTTAAAGAAACTTAACCTCCCTCAGAGGAGGATAACAGAATCTCAGGCTTTAAGTCCAGTCAAGTGATTTATTTGAATTGCACAGCAGCAGGAAGAGCTCAAGCTGGGTACCTCTGGGGAGGCAACCTGAAAAAAAAAAATCCCAGGCAATTATGCCTCTACAATCTGAGTTTCCAAACACTTATATAGCAGTTCAGACCAATAATATTGGCGTCTGGGGTCTTCCTGTTGCCCAGCATGTCTCTCCGTTGTCTCTGGATGGTCTATTTTTTTTATCTTGTCTCTGAGGCTGTGTTTTCTGCTGATAGCTGGAACTTCCTTGTCTTCCAGATCCAGCCATCTCTTGGGTCCCTCTTTCAGAGAAGTAAATAAAAGCTCAGAAGTTCAAGATATCTGCATGAAAGTTCACAGCTTACAGCCTAAGGCTACAGAAGATTTAGTAACTACTGATAAGCTGTTAACTCCAGACAGCTTCAGACCTGTATCCAATATTCCTCAGCAGCATCCATCACAATCTGCTTGCTCTTCAGCAGTCTTGGTGGTCACCTGGCTAGAACTCCTCTAGCTTGTCATCCCATTGAAAGAAATGTCACTTCTTAAATGGCTTGCCATTGAGTGGGAAACATAAGGTGCTACAATAAAAACTTCATTATTTAGATGAGAGTCAGAGAACTAAATGTTTCTTTACTTCTAACAAATCTGCTGGAGATAGGGCAAAAATTAATTATATTCCCACCTGGCAATGCTCTGCAGCAAAATTCTGCTAACGCCCTGTGAAAATGTGAGCATGGCGTTTGATATGGCTGTTGGCCCAGTTGCTGGGATTTTCACAACATATTTAGATTATGTGTAGGGTCCTCACAAAGTGAATGCCCAAGACTTGTGGCTGAGGTCTGTTCTGATTCTTACTTGCTTCTGTTGTCTTGTTTCTGTGTTTTTTGTTTGTTTGTTTGGGTTTTTTTACACTTTACAGTGGGTTATGCACACATCTGAAGGAAGATGCAAGTTTCTGCCCTTCTCTGCTGTGCTCTGCAGGCTTTATCTTCCCCCTGTGGATAGTCCATGCATGGAGATGGTTGCAAACAAAGAACAACCAGCACAGGTTCAGCTGTACAGAGAAAATACTCAGCTAATTGTAATCAAATAGAAGAAGAAGAAGACTTCATGGTCTACTTCTCTGTAGAAAGCCTCCTGTCAGCACTAGCTCTGCTGAAAAAAGCCCCAAACCTTCTCCAGAAGAGATCCTATAGGCAAACAGGAAGACAAGCACTGTGAAATACACATGTTAAAGTGAAGTCAAGTTTGCATTTCAGAAACTCCATCCTTTTTCAGCAAGCTGAAGGCTTCTTGTATTTGAAGACCCTCATTGACTGTGATGATTTCTGGCTGGAAGGATTTGTTTGCTTTGGTATTCAAGAGATTGTTCCTCTTTGCTTTTTCTGTGTGGGTATTGCAGAAATAAACTTCTGCCCTGCCCTGACCAAAGCTGTGTGCACCTCAAAACTTTTTGCAGAGCATGTTCATACATAATGTTGTATATTTTTTGATTCATAACAACAACAACAACAACAACAACAACAACAACAACAACAACAACAACAACAACAACAACAACAACAACAACACTTTTAGCAAAACCATTGCCTGATTGTGTGGACAGGAGTAAAATTTTGTGTTTAGGAGGCCAGTCTTTCTCCCTATCCACCTTCCTTCCTTTTTCCACCTAAATCCCCAGAAATTAAATCACTTGAAATGTCTGAAACAGAGCTGACAGACACCTTGCTGGGGTTTGCCCCTTGCCTTTGAGGCGTGAGCAGAAAGCAAGCACAGGGGATACTCTAATGTCAGCTAAACCATGCTACAGCCCCTGAAGGAAACAATCAGTTGGAGGCACCTCAAAAAGGCACAACTGGAGTTGCAAACAAAGCACCACTCTGTATTTGGGGGTGGATTGCAGGGGTTGCTGCCCAGTGCTCCAATTTACTCTAAGGAAGCACAAGACTCAGCAGGTGGCTTACCTTTGTCCCCTTACTGAGCAAAGGAACAGCTCTGACCACTGGGTAAATTGCTCCTGGCTTTTTGCTGACATGGCCCAGCAATGCCCCCCAGATTTAGCTGCAGCTCTTTGACTTTCCTCTCAGAAACCTGTGGAATGAAACCTGCCTCTGATGCTGCAGGAGGGGACATCACTAATCTCACCCAAAGCATTCATGGTCCTTGTATGTGAACTCCTTTTAGGCAGCTGAAGGCAACTAATGCCTCCAAACAAAATGAATATACTATTAATTAAGCAAGAGAGACAGTGAACTAAGCTGCAGAGAGAGCTTCACCACCTCAACATTATTTCTTTGATTGAGGTTTAAAGCAACAGTAATGTTGCAGAAAGGCACCTGGTGGTTCCTGGTTGGAAAGCTGGGTCTGAGCCAGCAGTGCCCTGGAGCCAGAAGGGACATTCTTGTCCTGGGGCACCAGGCCCAGCATGGCAGGCCAGGCCAGGAAGCGATTGTCCTGCTCTGCTCTGGGGTGGCCTCACCTGGAATATTGAGTGCAGTTTTGGATTAATTCCTTTGTTCCTAACACCAGCAGGAGTACAAATATCTTTATTCCTCTTTTCTTTCTCTCCCTCTCTCTTTTTTTTTTTTTTAAGTATTTTTTTCCTTTTTTCTTTTTTTTGTGGTGGTAGTGATGGACTTAGATGTTGCACATGAATATCTGACATGGAGAGATTTATGCCTTCTGCATCCTAAAATTTTAATGCTCTCCATTAATGATGCCCCTTTGTAGAAGCCAGAAGTCGTTGAAAATATTGTTTTTGCTCTGAGAATAATGTTCAGGGATGATGATGGGAGAAAGTAGATCATTCTCGTTTCCATTGTGGCCTCTTACTCCCTATTCCAAGAAAGGGTGTTAATGGCATGGTAGTACTTCAAGGGCTGAAAATACTAATGAGACAATCAAAATAAACCCCCTTTTTGGCCTACTATATCTATAAAGAACTTCACTTCCTCACAGCATGTGTCCAAGCTGTCTTTAGTGCTCATTCCACTGAAATCAATGAGACATGAGACAAGTAGTCGTTCCCAGTTTTAAAATGAAGGGCACTGGTCAAAGAAAAAGCACAATTTTTCTGAAGGTTAAAAAAAAAAAAAAGGAAAAAGAAAAAAGAAAAAAAGAGACCATAAGCAAAATCAGCAATAGAAGACTGATCTTCATTCTCAGGACCATGCTACATCTTGAAATCCACACTGCCTCTCAGATGCTTCATTTGGCAATTTATATGTGCCATGCGGAAGGAATATGAGATAAGGCAGGTTCTCTAAAAACGTGTGACTGTACATGTGTGTTTAAAATAATTTTATGTGGCTCAGTATCTGCTTAGTGCTTTATACCCTGATGATTGATAAACCTCTTAGCACTAGAAGGAAGAAAAGAAAAGCTTTTACTGCTACAAAAGGGTTTCTCTTACAGGCCTACAGTCCCATTGTCCTCACCCACTGGTCCTCACCATTTCTTCCTCCACCTCATGTATTAATTTTTTCCAAAGCAAGAACATGGGAAACAAAAATTGCAGTGATTTTTGTGATTATTATTTTTATGAAGATAGAGCAGCAGTCTGGTTATCAGACAGGCAAACAGAGCCTGCTGCAGGAATCTAGGAGACATTGCAAAGGCAACCCTTCACTTTTCTGCTGAGATGATAAGCACACAACTGATATTTCACAGTGAAAAATCTCCTGGCTCATCCTTTTGAATTGTGAAGCACAGGTGTCTTTGCAGTAAATGAATACATGAGTTTTCGTGACCTGCTTCCTACCCTTGAAAAAGCACTTCAGTTTTCAACTGCTCCAAGCGCATTAGTAGAAAGTCCAGGCCTTACCAGAGAACTCATTATATTGGCAACAGACTTAATTTTTAATCCAAGTTGCAGAAATGTCCTTTACTGTCCTTATACATTTAATATTTACTGCTTCAAGCAGGCTGGTCTCAGGGGGAGAGAAGAATAATTTCTTTCTGCATTCCATGTCTGCTGGAGTTATTTTTAACTTTAGTTAGGGTGGCGAGTTTCTTGCAGCTGCTTTACAAAAGGAAAAGTAAGTGGAATGTTAGTCTATTTGCATCAGGTCCAGGGGGTTACAAAAGTACATAAAAGCTTGGCTTTCACTTACTACTGTGTCACACAACTATACCTTCTTCATATAATTTACTCATTTGGACACAGGGTAGAACCAAACACACTTTTTTGGCTCCAGGGAGTGCTAGAACCACTTTTGAAACCAGCAGCAGCAGCAGAAGAAAGGTATTTGCCTCTCTGGTCCTGTGTATATGTATACAAGGTCCTGTGTATATGTATCCTGTGTGTATGTATATTCAAGAGACTAAAAGAAAAAAGCCTCTGATTCTGCATCTTCTCTACTTTTATCCATGCTCCTCATTGCAATACCTGATTTCTCCCTACTGTACAAATCTTGTGAGCTTCCTTTCCAGAAAGCTGAAGTTTCATCTGTGTTTCCTATACAGCATAAACACGGTTGTCTGGTTGTTTCCTTTCCCACTGCCATCAACGAGTCAGCTACTTCAGATCATCCTTCCCCTTTGCCTTTACAAGCCTGCTACCCCTCTTTCCTCTGCCTTTACAACCTCTTAGTATTGCTTCTGTATTACAACACACAAGAGATTGTGAAATTCTCTGTGCTATAGAATTTTTATAACACAATCCCACATCCCTTCCAGAAATGCCAGCTGACAGAGACAAACAAAGCAACTTAGCTGAAAAAAAGGGAAGCTTTTGCTATTAGTCTGTGATGTTGGCTTGTGAGCTGTAAGATTTTATGTCATCCAATCAGCCTTTTTTATCCCTTCATTTTGGCTGCTTGGTGTTGGAATGAGGAAAGCAAAATGCTGTAATAGAGCAGCTGTGTGAGATATATCCATATGTCTGTGGTCCTCTGCCACTATCCTGAATGGGTTGACCTTATTTTCTAAACTAGGTCTCTGAAGCAAGTGAAGGATAAGAGGATGAGAAAATGGATTTTCCCTTCTGTAGAAGCTGATATACGTAAACATCAACAACAGTAAGGAAATTACTTTCATATTTTACTTTAATAATTAATCTGCATAGCTATTTGCAGACCTCCTTGCAGGGTTATCACCCAAGGGATCTGTCTGCTGTACTGATCCAGCCACCAGAAAACAGTTCTTGTGACCTCTGTGTGGAAATAAAATTGAAAAGGCTACCTCTATCATGGCTTCAGCTGATCCCTTGTGCTCAGTCCTGCAGTCAGAACCATCCCAGGAGCTGAACCTGAGTGTCAGCACAAGACTCTAGAGCTCCTACATTTGGAGACTGTGTGCCAGGAGAGAAAGCCAGCGAAATTCCATCCTCTGCTAGATTTTTTGAGTCTTTAGGGTATTAAGTATAAGTTAAAACACCTGGGGGGTTTATCTTCTTCCTCTCTTTCCCCCTCTTCTTCCCTGATTTGTCTAGTTAAATCAATCTCTGTATTAGGAAGATATAGTCCAGCTCACAGGACACTACCTGAGTGAGGTTTTCCATCTCATTAACCCTGTAAAACTTATCCTGGATTTCAGCTCTTATTAGGAACCCCATCTCCCTGTCTCTGCTTTTACGTGCTCAGGATGCCTTTTATTCTCTTAAACTTTTTGTGTGTTAGCTGAAGACATAATTCTTATGAAAGTGTCTAGAGGAATGAAAATGGTACAAGACAAATGCATCCTTAATTTAAGAATATCGTGTCAGGGAAACAGAAGAAGGTTATAAATCCCAGAAAGGACTTCTGACTCCACAGACTGGGAGAACCATCAGTGGGAGAAATAAGCCCTCTGCATGCAGCTGTGGCCTCTGAAAGCAACCTGCTGAATCCTGCAGAGCTTCTGCTGCGATGAGGTTTCTCTGTAAGGAAACACAAGCTGTCAAAGCCCCTTCTGGGTTTCTAATCCTCACTTAGGAATAATTCCAGAATAGTGTCTGAAATGATGTTTGGAGTGTTGGAGTATCTTTCTTTTCCTGACCCCTCTTCAAGAAAGATTTTTAGGGTTGAAAATGTGTCACTGAAAATAATGAGCAGATCTGGGACTTCTGAAGAAAGATGATGCCCTTTTATTCACTGCTGTGTGGAAAAGGATGGTTGTTGTTGTGTGTGTGCACTTTTATCTCACACACCAGAATGGAGGCATGTGCTTGTATAGGTGTAGATCAAGTCTTTGAGCATGACTCTTTGTAGGCTGATTGCTTTCTGTGTCCCTCTGATCTGGAAAAGATAGTTGATATGATCCCTTGTAGGTTCAAACTTGGAGTACTGAAAGGAGTAAAACCCCTTTATTTTTTTATCTTCCATGAATATTTCGCCTTGGTTGGCTTTTCTGTGTATCATAAATGGTAATAACTGGAGAACAGGCAAGTTTTTTTTTTTTTTTTTTTTTTTTTTAAGATTAAGCTTAATTGGCTCCTTTCAGGGTATGAGGCACCATCCATTTTTGGAGCCCTCACGTTTTTCTAGTCCAGGAGCAAATGACACCTTGAACTCACACAGATGCCTTTTGGCAGCAGCTGACTTGCAAGCATGAATGTGTGCTGCAGCTGAGTTTGAGGCCTGATATTCTGACCTGATGCAGAGGAAATGTGGCTGTGACTGCTGCTCAGTGAGGGGGAAGTAGTAGGAAGAAAAATGGCATTCAGATGTGAAGTTCTTGAATGTGGATAATAAATTAGGATTTGTGTGAAGACTAGAAGTGAAAACTAGAAATACACAAAAAGCAGCTATAAAAAGTTAATTATTTGTTTCTGTTGACAAAGAAGTATATTTTTTATTTATTAATAGAAGATACAAGGCATTCTAGCTAAAAGCATCAATGGTAAAATCACAATATGCTTCAAACTAGACTCCTGTTCACCCATTTCCACCTATACATGCACGCGCGCGCACACACACACACAGGGAACTTGACATCAAAATAAAGAAATTTGGATTCCTAAAAAAATTCTGAAGTCTCAGATTGACATGCAGAAATCTTTGAGGATATGATATGTGCTCTGTTTTGAAGACTGTGAAATGTTTGCTGAAACTACTGGGCCAACTCTACTCTCAATCCAACCAGGTACCCAGCAGTGAGTCACAGAATTACAGTAAATTTCTGCTTCCGTGCAGGAAATCAGGAACTCAGTATGGCTTTGTGAACGAAAGAGGTTCAATTCAAAATCCATCTTTGCAAAATTTCATTTGTATTGTAACTAAAAACCATGGATTTGCAGCCATTTCCTTGGAAAGTGAGATTTGTGTGGCTTAAAACAAAATAGTCTCTTTGTTATACACATTTCTGCAAGAAGAGATCTGAGTGAACATTTTGATGCTTAGGGTGGAGATTTGGGATTTGCTGTGTGCATAATATACTTTTAAAATACTCCCAGACTTGATGTAATTTATATTCTTTATCAGTACCAAACTCTATATCACTTCACCCTCCCTTGCTTGAAAGGTTTGGTACTCCATCTGCTCCAAAACTTGCATTTCTTCCAGCACCTGGAAAGTGACAACATTTTACAGCATAATTGTATAATTTTTCAAGTCCCAGATACTTGTTCGTACACATGAGCTTGTGTTTTGCTGCCTTGCTTTATGTTTTTTCATTCTTTCCAAGATGACGGCTTGAATAGCTTTGAGAATTGGAGTTCTTGGAGTTTGGTGGTTTTTTTTTTTTCTGTAGGGGTGGAGAGAATGGCATGAGGACTTTTTATTTGCTTATTTGATTGTTTTGATAAAGTACTAGTCATTGTTTTTAAGTATAAAACCAAACCAATGAGAATAGGCTTTCTTCACTGACAGCAAAAATCCACCATGGTTACAGACTTATTACAGAATTATTACAGCACTTTAGGACATCACATGTAATTATCAAAATGGTGCTTTTCTGTTCCCTTCACACAATGTGAGAAGGTTCTCAATTTGTTCATTGATCGTCCTTGGTCTTCTCCTGTGACTTGGGGCTTCAGTGTTACAACTCCAGCCATCATTCTCACCCAGATTCTGCTTTTTATGCTACATATTACACTCTGGTAGATATTTAGATGTACAGAGAGTGAGAGCAGTCTGCTAGTTTGGTAATCAGCAAAAAATTGCTTCAGGTGCCTCCTTTTCCAAGAGATTCCATGAGCTTACATGTGAATCTACTAAATTGTCATTTCTGAGTTCCTTGAAACTGGTTCCTGAACTGTAGCATTAGTGCATCTCAGGTAAAATAAGGAGGATTTTGGCTTTAAAGCTGCATTGTGTTTGCTAGTACTACCACAGAAAAATATTTAAAATTATAAGAGCCCTACAGCAACATGGACAGTACTTGCACAGAGTGCAAAAGTTTTATGCTGCAAAAAGTTAAGCACTACACTGCATTTTTACTTAAAGCACAGAGCAGCAGCTGTTAAAAATTAATATGTTTTCTGACTTGCCATTCTGTACCATAAATCACGGTTAATGGAGTCTTACAGGCAAAGTCACTTGGGGATTAGTCTTAGGACAGGGAGCAGGAAACTCTTGATCCATTGCTCCTGCTGGAGCAGTGAAAACCATGAAAAACTGATCAGGAAAATGTGGATTTGGGTCTCACATCCCCAGTGATGCTTAGTCCAGCAGTGTGAGATAATGTTTGTACATTTTTGTCATAAGCAAAAGAAATGTACTTAAGCTTAGACGTTTAGTCTGTTGTCAGGATCAGGGTGAATCTCTGGGGCTCCCACCCCACTGCCAAATTTTTATCCTCTACGTGACAGAGGATACATCCTTGTGGGAAGCACAATGTCAGGCTGGGCATGAGAACAGGAACGGGTCTAACTCTTGATGAATCCCTTTATTTTAGTGCTGCCATTGGTGGGATTAGACTCTAAGGAGTGCTTTCATCCTGATGGAAGTGTGTCCATGGCCCAGCAATTAATGCCTCATGTAATTGCAGGAACACCATACCAGAAGACTGTGCCAGAAAATACATGGGAAGAAGGGAAAATGGTGTAGCAGAAAATAAAGAACTTTTATTCTTCAGGCCCAAGTGATGACTTGAAGTCACGATGATTGATAACTTCAGTAACATTCTTACAGCCTTATCATAAAAACTATGCTTTCTTCCCATTTTTTTTACCTTGGGCTGGTGTAATAATTTTTCATGGAGAGGCCAAAGGAAAAATATACAGAGTATTTGTCAAAGTCAGTAAAATACTTCCTTTCAAATGAGCCTGTTCACAGGCCTTGCATTTCCTCTGTGTGATCTACTTAGAGTGGCCTTGGGAAGTAAAAGGACTTTGGATTCAATATATTGCGGCAAAAGCCTAATTTTGTTAGCTGAGTTGTACACTTTTGTCCAACAGCAAAGATCACTTTTGGAGAGGTAAATTAGAGGTCATGAATTGTTATGAATATAATCAGCCTTGGGGGTTTGTTGTGTTTATTCTTGTAATTTTTTGTTTGGTTATAATTTTATTTTATTTTATTTTATTTTATTTTATTTTATTTTATTTTATTTTATTTTATTTTATTTTATTTTATTTTATTTTATTTTATTTTATTTTTGTTTGAGGAGGTCTTCTTTTTTGTTTTTGTTTTGGTTATTTTTTTTTTTTTCTTATGGGAGCCTGCAGGAAGTCTGACAAACTTAAAGTATGTAAGGAGTAAGACTGATGCAAAAACACTTACTGCAGGAAAAAAGCTAGGGTAGGGTAATTATCTCATGAGTTATTGTAAGAAACAGCTACTGGCCTGTGAAAAGAAATGCTGCCCAACCAAAAATGGATAATAATTAACACCTTTCCCTGCATGGTTACAGATAACTTATCAAAGTGAAAGCAGACAGAAGGGAAATTGCATTTTTAATTGTCATGTTTAAATGAGACTTTATGATACAGGTGTCCTTCAGATTTCCTGCCAAATTCATCCATCAGTGTAAGTTTTTGCTATTTTTAACAGTCTTCTCCCAAAATTAAGAAAATGAGACAGCAAGGTATTCTGGAAGTGTGAGAATTTTAGGAGGAGAAGCAGTCATCTGATCATCAAGATGATAAGAACATGTTACTAATACTCCACTGAAATTAGGATTAAATGTATGTTTTGTTCTGCCATGGTCTCAGCATAACCTTTTTTCTCCTGTCTCCCTTAAAAGAGTGATTTGGTTAAATATCAGCAAATATAAATTTTTGGTTACAGGGCATGGCTGCTAAGGCTGGCAGTGCTGCCTGCTGCTGAGAAGGTGGCAGGTGACTGCCTGCCAGGGGCTGGAAAAGTGTTCACTGCACCAGAGGCTCCACACCCCTCTCACTACACAGCTCAGTTACACCTGATGCAAACCTGCCTCTCCCAAAACTTGCAGAAATGAGGTTTTAGATGGTGACAATTTGTCTAGAGCAAGATCACTTGAGCACAAACCATATTGCTGCTTATAGAGATACTTACATGTGTTGAAGATGCTTCTCTGACACTTGTCCAGAAGAATCATCTTCTTGTTGTGAGGGAAGGGGAATAACAACAAGGCTGCAGTTCATTTGGCAGGTTCCGAGGGCAGCATCCATCACCCTGAGCTCGGATCTAGTAGCACAGGAATGGCAGGCAGATTCAGCAACACATTAACTTTACAGCCATAAAATTATTTATAATGGATGACTAACTTTAGCAATAATGGAAACCATTAAGATAATTAACAATCCAAACAAATAGAAGTCTGGCACTTTTCTGTGAAGTCCTGTCATTATTTAATGGAAAAGTAAAATTTCAGACTCTGCAGATGTCAGATTATTACAAAGACAATGTTTCTCCTGGTCACAGTTAATAGTGATGTAGTGGCCAACTCTCCTGGGGAACCCAAGAGTTTGGAAGCAACATCCCATGTCCTGTTAGACTAAGGCCACCCATTTGAATAGCTTATAGATCCTGTTAATGCTAATGTTGGGAGTAGTGTGCATTCACCAAAGGGAGTTTAAGTGCTTGTTCTCCAAAGATATTTCTAGGGAAATGTCTACTCCTACAGCTGCTCTTAGTCTTTTAAGAATGACTGAGTCATTTGAACAGCAAGCCTTTTGGTTCCCAGCATTTCAAAAAATACATTTCTGCTACAGGAATTGTTTTAATTAACACAGTCTGAAGGGCAGTACATGCTCACTCAAAGTATTTCTCTGAAAATGTTTCCCTGCTACCTATTCTTCTGACATATTTTAGATTTTTTTTTTGCCATAGTACCCTGACCTCCAACTCTTCTGACTTCTATAACAACATGATGATATCTAACAGGGTGATGATATGCAGGGTCTCATCCTGGAAGAAATGCAGTTTGGATGCTGCTCTATTCTACTCTGACTCAGAAATGTTGTTAATGTTTTTTTTAAGGAACAAATTTATTTGCAAATGCTTGTGCCGGTCAGTATAGTCCTATTCTGCCTGGTAGAAGGCATGTAAAATAAATACTGAAAGAATTTCAGACTTATCTGACAAGAAAGTGGTGCAATATCAATGAAATCAGAACAACCAATATTCTTCAGGACTGTATATCTCAATGGAATAGGTCTATAAAGTCAAGGTCTATAAAGGAGATCATGGGCTGCATCTTGTTCCTTTTGCAATCTCATGAAGTGTAGGAAAGATTCAGAAGTGTCTTAAATTTGATGATTCCCTTCAAAAATCTCACAAACATCAAATCCATTCACACTTTTGATGTCTTGCACTTAATCTCTTTTATAAAAGTAGCTCTTCTATCTGCATTGTGGTGAGGTACTTTGAAGCAGCTGGAGTGATTTGAGCTTTGCTTCCATAGGTCAACTTATACTTACTTATAAATAAGAGTGATGGAAGGAAATGGAGCCCACAGAATAGATTTAACTTTTTAAATTATACTGATGACTTAAATTGTACCTTCTGCCTTTGATGCAATCATATTCTCACATCCCTCACACTCATGATTAGCCTGCACTAAAGCTGCACATGAAATGGCTGTAGGGAGGGATACGTCTCTCACCGAAATATTTCAGTTTCTTAATTCACTGTAATGAGCAGCTGCTTCCAAGCTGTCTGCAGTTGTTCTTCGCAGTCAGTAGAATTGTTGTCTTATAGAGTCTGCATAATGTAAAGTTTTCATTTTTCTTCTATGTTCAACTCAATCACAGTTTGCTGGAATTTGATAAGTGTATGCTGATGGGATTTAAATAAATTCAGGAAATTTAATGATTTAAATTCTGATGGTGTCCAGACTACTGTAAGTATGGTACAGAGGAAACGTTTGTTTTTCTTTGCTTTGTCACTGATTTTTTTTAATGGAAAGTACAAGCAGCAACCCCCTTTTTCAAATATTATACCAATCAAGGAAGGCTCTAAGGCAAGTTCAGAAGCACAAAGAACACTTAGAAAGGCCTCCAATATTGCAACTGCTTGAGTTGCTTCCCAAAACCTATGGATTCAAATATCTGAATAATGTACAAACCAGGTTAGGTCTTGGATATTTGTTTTCCTATATGTTTAGCTTAAAGTCAAAATTTAAGTATTGTCCTGGACCTAAAGAACTAAGTTCCACCTTAAGAAAAGACTTGTAAGATTAATTTCCTTGGAGGAGACTAAATCAGTGTCTTCAAGTGCCATGCTCCAGCCACCTACAAGAAAAGCATAATAAGCAAATTTATGTAGGATTTTTGGGCTTATTCTTTGGTAATTTACACTAAGAAAACTTCTGAACTGTACAGAGGGTTGATTTCTGAGATGGTGAATGTGCTTTTGAAATGTAGGCACTTGGATGTGATTCTGCAAATGGTAATGAATTTTTTGGAACTGCTTTCTGATTATTGCAATTGTGCATGCAATAATTAGGTCATTAGATGATAAGATAATTAAACCTTGATTAGATAATGAAACATAGCTGCCTATAATTCTATTCCAGCACACAATACTATTAAGAAAGAAATTAGCATTAAAGTGATGGATTAATCACAAAGTTTTCACACCATACATGTTTTGCAGATTAACATGCATTTTGTAGGAAACCTTCCATAATGTAACATAATAGTAAAATACTTTTGAAACACAGCCATTAGTTATAAAGGGATTATTCTCTTTCTTAAAATTAAATGTACTAATACTCCACTATTTCTCAAAAGGAGTGGGGACCCATGGGCCCACAATGTAGTTTGGAACTACAGCCTCTGACAGAATTCCACATTTTTATTTTTGTTTCTTAACCTGCCATAGAAAAAAATATCAGATTGCTGACAAGCAGCTGTCTGACTCAGAAACAAAATTAATCCTTTCATAGAAGACTGATAAAAATTTCCCTTTAAAATTAAAATTTTGGTTGTTCTTTTTTGGTTGTTCTTTAATTTCCTTTTAAAATTAAAATTTTGGTTGTTCTCTTATTTACTGTGTTATGAAAGACAGTATAGCCCTGTTAATGAATCATGAGAACTACTCAGTCTGATAAATGCCATGAAAGGATACCACAAATATACCAAATGACAGTAAAACAATAATGACAAAAGAGTGAAAAAAAACCCCAAAACAAACACAAGAACTCCCCCAACTTAACTATTCCTTTCATTAACTTGAGATCTTCAGTTTTTTCATCTTTTGATTTCAAACTCCTCATGATGTGTCTGTTGATACCAGCTTAGTACTAACTCTGCTATAATACAGCCTGTGTTCAAATCTCTTCCCTCAGATTACTGATCAATAGCAGAGCCTTTCACTAATTTAACCTACAAACAAGATATTTATTCACTTTCCTTAAGAAATAACTGTGTTTGAGCCCAGGTGGTTGTTGGTATACAGACTAATGAACACCTCTCTTTTATTCCATATGGATTCCAGCAAACTGTAAATGAATTTTTTAATCATCTGTGTGCAAGCAATGGATTATCTTCTGTGGAAATGACTGGGAGAATTGCATTTGATTGAGGGAACAATACTTAATTTTAATGGGAGAAGATTTTTGCCCCTTCTGAGTTTGCTTACCTGCTGTTAAGGATTGCTTTGTTCTTTATTCCACTTGAAGAAGTTCTAGATATGGAACAGCAAACTGCTTGCCAAGTGTTCCTCTGGGGTCAAAAATATTGAAATTTTTGTAGATTGCTCCTAAAAAAATTACTTTTTTTAGTGATTTAGATGTCACTAAAAAATAACCTAAATTCTGTGCTAAGTGAGAGCTTGTTCTCAGAAATAGACAGTTTTGCTTTTAAAGAAGCATCCCAATTTCAGTTTTAACATGAGGGGTTTTTTTCTGCTTACTCTAGGTTTTCATTCTTAGCTATTTTTCTGGCTCTCAGAACATAAATATAACATTGACTGAAAAAAATCTGGTGTAGCCTGCTTGCTTTTCAAGTCTGCTTACTAGTGGAACAGGCTACTGAGGAACATAGCATGATCTGCTTATTTGCAAGGTTTTCTTTTCTTTAAAAAATGGTAGTTTATCCTTTGTAGCTGAAAATCTTCATATTTTAACACCCTGGTTTGAATTTTCATTTTCGCCAGTCAGCAAGTGCTGAGCAATTGTATTGTGTGTCACTTTTGGGTTTTGGAATTTATTTCTCACTTTTTGTTGTCTCTTTGTTCATTACATGATGTTGCTGCTCTTGTTGGTTCATTTTCTCTCTGTTATTAAATTGTTCAACTATTCTTATCTCAACCCACAGAATTTACCTTTTTTTTTCAGTTCTCCTCAACCCATGGGCAGATGTGCGTGTGAATGAGCATGGTACTTAGTTTCTGAGTTAAACCACAGCAGTATTATAAAGGATTGCTTTATCTTTTTGTCTCCTATGAAGTTATTGCCAGATTATGCATACTGCTATTTTGCTGTATGAAGCTTGTTTTGTGCTTAATCAGCAAATGCTTAAGCTACTAAGCATTGCTAAGATAATTATTCTGAATTACACTTGTCACAAAATTTTGCAGGGGTCTTCTTAATATTATTGTTATAATCAGAAGATTCTTCTACTTCTATCTCCAGGCTGCTGTTACAAGAGAGTTAGCCTATTTAGAGAGATCACAATTTGTTTTTTTGTGGTATCTGAAGTGATTTTCCCACTAGGACAAAAGGGTACTTAACTAAAAAGGACAGACTTAGTGAAACTGCTCTTCATTAACATATTTTTACACAACTGTATTCTCTTTGTCCACTAGTGCCTAATCCACAACATCTAGATCAAGGGCAGTGCTGGAAGCTACTTGCAGAATTGTTCATGTTTACCTGAATTTACCTATTTTATTATAAAACTCAGATTGCAGAGTCACAAGCCCACAAATCCATAGAGTGGCTGACGTTGGAAGGAACCTCTGAAGCCACCTGGTCCAACCCCCTGCTTAAGCAAAGTCACCCATGGGAGGCTGCCTTTGACCACGTTTAGATGTCTTTTGAATAACTCCCAATATTGGAGCCTTCACATCCTATCTGAGTGATCTGTGCCAGTGCTTGCTCACCTGTAAAGTGGAAAAGGTTGTCCTGATGTTCAGACAACACCTCCTGTGTTTCAGCTTGTGCCCAGACCTTTCATTCACATGCCTGGATCACCTGATCCACAGTCCTGGATCAGAATGGAGCTGTAGTTGAAGCACCATAAACACCCTCCTGTTTAAACACTGTTCTAAACCAAAGAGAAATAATAATGTGGCTGCTGATTTGGCTCTTTTCTGCTCTAATCCTTGTCTTGGTATCTGCACATCCAAATCCAAACACTTTATGGGCTTTAATTCCCTATTTCTGAATGTTACAAAATCATCCAGCTCTTTCCAGCTAGGCAAAAGCCTGGAAAGTGAGAATATTTTCATGCAGAAAAACTGAAAAACTTTGCTATGGAAAATGAAAATATGAATTCATGAAGAATTAATACTGTTTCCCTGTGCTTCTCCTGTGCCCATCAGCATGCTGTACTCTTGGGAAGGATGAAAATTTGACAAGAAAGTCTCACAGATGTGTATGCTTGGCAGAAAGATTTTTGAATGTAGAATCTGAAGAAGGAATAGAAATGAAAGCAAGTTTTGATATAGAAGAAAAGAATTGCTGAGCCAGTCTTACTGGATAACCAAGATGGCAAAGGGTATGTTAGTTAGAAGGGGTTTTTATGACTTAGAGCAAAGGATAAATCCACCTCAAACAAAAAAGATATTTTTACCAAGCAGAAAGATAGCACAGGCAAACAAGTCAGCAAAGCTGCAAGTAGAAAAAAGGTCTCAGAATTTTCCACTGCAAGAAAACTGAAAAACAACTTCTAGCTTAAACTGTAATGTACTAACTTTTAGTGATTGGAGAATAGTAACATGAATATGGTAATTATAGTAGTAATGATAGGCTATAGATAAAAGTTAAGGTATAGATTGGTTCTTCTGTGTTAAGATGCTAAGCAAAGGAAAGTCAATAATGCAATGTAACCAAAACCAAAGGGTCTCCAGGCCTGCCTGCAGCTGGAGCTGACAGCTGTAGGCACAGGCTCTGTCACCCATGACCCTGGACTGCTGTAACCTCTTGGATGGAATAAACTGCATTTTGGAGAGTGCTTGGAGTCCCACATCCCTCCTTCAGGCTCTTACACTGTACAAATAAGAATGGACAGTGGTTACACTGGTTGCCTTTTCTGGCTTGGCAGGTCAGCGTTTAGGAGCACAAACCAGATATGTTCAGAGACTGTGTTGCATGTTTCCTAAGAGCTTCCACTTCTAAAAAAATCAATAATTAGAAAAACTAAATTGTACTGTGAAAGACCCTAAAGCAAAAGTTGAAATTTTATGTGTCAGCTGCTTTCCCTGTCTCAAGCAATTGAAAAAAGGGAAAGCGCACAAACAAAAAAAAAACCAAAAAACCAAAAAAAAGCAAAAAAAACCAACCAACCAACCAACCAACCAACCAAACAAACAAAAAAAAAAAACTCAAACCAAACAAACCCAAGCCCAACAAAATCCCAACAAGCTCTGGGAGCATGAAAAGAACAAGAACAAGTTTTTCTTCTATCCCAAAGATAAACACATATCACTGGCTGTGTTTAATCCTAATCATTAAGCTCTGTTCACATCATAGCAAACCCTATGAGAGATAGTTTTTGCTTGCTTTTAAAATGTCATTGCTTGTCATTCAGACATTTGAAAAAAAATTATGCTGCTTTGCTGCAAAAGTGCCAGTGTGACTGGACAGCCTCTTCCAGCTCATTTATCAAGTGCTCTTTGCTCTCATTTGAGGCCAGCTTTGAGCAATACATGGTTCTGACAATGCCAGCAACACTCAGGGGAGCAAAGAGCTTTTCACAAATAAAACTCTCATGATTTTTTTTGTTTGTTTGTTTGTTTTTGTTTTTGTTTTGGTTTTGGTTTTTAGTTCTGATACATGCTGCTCTGCACAGGGAGCCTTTCCTTCCAGCGTCACTGACAAGAAGAAAGCTGAAATAAGCAGCCATACACATTTGGAGAGCCTTTCACAACAAGGTGCAGGAGAAATCAGAGAAGCTGAATGCTAATGGTTTCATCATGAACAGGAAAACGTGAAAACAACAAAGTCTTGAAAGTACAGAAAATGCAGCTCTTAGGACAAATGGTGCCAATCAGATGACCTTGTGCAGCCTGTTTCTGAGGTACTGTCATTACAGCTGCGTAAGGAAAAACCTGGTTGGGACTGGATTATTGATCTTTGATGTACTAGTTTTACTGCAGTCATAAGCAGTTGACTTGAAATTCCTTGTAAGGCTGCATGGGTTCACAGCACTAAAATAGAGAGCTTCCCTTGGTGAACCACAAGCTTGTGGAAGCCAGGAGATTTCATTTACTTATATTATAATGATATATAAGTATAAATTTAGGTTAGATATTTGGAAGAAATTCTTCCCTGTGGGGTTTGTGAGGCCCTGGCACAGAGTGCCCACAGAACCTGTGACTGCCCCTGGATTCCTAAAAGTGTCCAGGGCCAGGCTGGACACGGTTTGGAGCCCCCTGGAACAGTAGATATTCCTGCCCATGGCAGGATGTAGAACTGGATGGACTTCAAGGTCCCTTCCAGCCCAAATCATTCTTTGATTTTTTGACATATATATGCTTAAACATCACTGTAGATGCAATGATGGAAACCTTTGGGGTGTTTAGGGGTTTTTCTTGGCAGTCATTCTATACCTAAAGAGGTTGGTGAACTGTCCTTTTTTTCTGATTTGTTTTCCCTGTGCTAAAGTCTGAGCATTCACATCAGCACAGGTGCAACGATTTCTACTGGGAAATCATTTAGGTTTTCCTGCTCATCCTGCAAGCCATGCTCTGTTGAGGGCTTTAATATACACTTGAAGAAGTGCAGCTCACCCTGCTCCCTCATTTCACCTCCAGCATCATCAGCAAGCAGCTGCCATGAAAAAGCCTGCCTGACAGGCTGGGGAAGGTAGGTTTGAAAGATCTGACATCTGGGACAGAAGGGGCACATCACACACTTTTGTGATTCTTCACAGTAAACCTGTGCAATGTTACTACTAAATGCTTCTATGGAGAGCAGAGGGAAAGAGAATTCAATCTTGTATGCACAAATTTCCTTCTTTCAGTACACAGTGCTACATAATGGGATGAAGAAAGATGAGGTTGTGTATGACTGCTGAGCCAAGACTACGGAAATTGCTGTCTGATGTTTAAGAAAGCTAAAATTCCCCAAATTCTCAATGTAAGTGTGCAACCTACAAGAAGTGGAGGGTCAAGTTCACCTGAAATAGTGCAAGTATTATGAAAAGTGAGACAAAGGCAGTTGTATGACCTTAATGTCTTTAGATGCATTTTTCATTACTTTCCCTCTTTTTTTCCTCTGTGAATGCCAGACATTTCCCACCCAGAATGACTCAATTTTCCTTCTTATAGATATTTCCCCCAAGAGCAGAACCCCTCACCTAAGCCTTTTTTCCTTTCTCACCAGTCAGTGAGAATTCAGGAATTATATTTTCAAAGGTCAGGTGGCAGAATTCCTTTCCTACTTCAGCTGGCTTTCCATTTGTTTCCGTTGTGTTCATTACACTTTACAACTGATCCAGGTCAGGGCTAATTTGATGATTTGACTAGCAGTTCAAGCCAGAGAAGGTCTAGTTGTAGCCTGAGCAGGAGTCGCAACATCACTGTAAGGGTGTGAACTTTGTCAAAATTCCAGAACCCAGTTTAGCAGTTCCCATTTGAGTGGTACTTTGCAGTGTAAAATAATCAGCTACAATAATCAAGCAGAGGGAAGTGAGTGCCATTTTCTCAGATGTCAATTTTTTCCTTTCTATTTTTAACCAGACAGTCTTACATGCAATCTTTTATTTTAAGAATAATTTAAGAAAGAGAGCCTGTAGCCTGTTCAATCAGAAAGATCTGGGAGAGTGGTTTTACCTCTTACAGCCTTATTTCTCTTCATCTGTGCCTCATGCTTTAGGCTACCAAACTGTAACTACCCAGGTTTTTTGGATCAGTGAGCAAGTACTGTCCTGAGGTGGGATATTAAGGGAATTTTAAAGATGGATCATACACTTCCAGCTGTGCTTCTGTCTCTGGGTATATATACTGGTTCATGTAATAGGAAATGGAGTGAATTAGATTTAATTTATGTCAACAGCTCAAAATATGCTATGCTAGAACTCTGATTTCACAAAAATAATGCTTTTTTAGTGGTCTGAGCCAAAATCTCATTAAAAGAGTATGAAAAGCTGCTATCCTTCAGTTTTATTCTTTCTCCCTCTCCATTCATAGTCATGATGTGTAGGATCTTAAAGAAAGCCATTAGAGATATCCAGCCCCTTTAATAGAAACTGTCTTGTTATTATGTGGACCAAGGTGTGGGTCATCTGCTCTTTCATAACACAGATAGCATTAGAGGTGCCAAGCAGAATACTCAAAGCAAAAATACTAATTGAGAAAGACACAAGTATTCTTAAACTAGATCATTGCTAGCAATTACTAAGTAAAATAGTCAAATTTTCATTACCCAAAATTGAATTGTGTGAGCTGGAGTGCAAACTTTAAGAAGTTTTCTGCCAGTATATGGAGTTCTTTCATAACAGTTTTCTTTGCTGGCAGTAGATCATCAGAGTCCTAATGAAGTAGTAACATTCTAAGTTTCTTTCTTTGTAACAAAACTGATGAAGAGGTTTTAATTTCTTTAAAATATGTTTTAACTTCTGTGGCTTTTTTGCTTATCCTATGTCTGACATCATATCCAAAGTCAGAGGCCATCATGTCAAGGCCTTGAGGAGAGTGATTGCTCTCTAGCTATTTTCTGTTATGTTTTGCACAAAGTCAGTAAGACTTTAGTAGATTGAAGACATTCCTCAGAAGAAAACTGGGTATTGTGAAGAGGCAATTTGTGAAATATTCTAAGACTGATATGTAATTCTGTCAGTCTAAGGCTGTTTTCTGACACTGAGGATTAGATAACTCAGAAAAGGAAATATTATTCACTCTGGATTTGTTTTCTCTGTGTATAGGTACAGAATACTTATTTTTTTGTGTGTGTTAGTGACAGAAGTGTAATGATTAGCTGGAAGGTGGTGTGAGATATTCATGATGCTCACACACAGGGATAGAAGTGGTGGTGTCAATCAGTGGCATTTTTGTACTGTAGTCATGTGTAGAGGCCCTGGGGCCCTCAGGCCCTTTTCCCTGATTGGGCCTCACCTTGATACTGTCTGGGGACCAAGGACTGCCGAGAGGCCCCTGGGGGAGAGACTGGGACCTTGGGAGGAGGATGGGGGTCGGAGAGGAGAACATCCCGCCGCGCGGCTGAATAAAGATCCATGGACGTTGTGCAAAAGTCTCTTGGCTTCTTTACCCTGGACTTTACTAGCAGCATTTAAACTGCAACAGATGGCGCCCGAAAGGTGGACCCCCGGATTACTCTGAGACCTCTTCTCCTGGAAAACATCTGCATTAGACTATCCCGAGAATTTTCTTACCCCAGTGTGGTGAGTTTGAGATTTTAGTTCCTTCCTCCTTGTACTCTCGGGTGTTGGGAAGAGACTGAGCTAAGATGGAGACAACACTCACCCACGCACAGCAAGAAATTTACCTCTACCTTGAAGAGTCTTTTCCTCAAGAAAATTTTTGGTCTTCAGATGAGGAGTTGAAGTATTTTTTACAGTTATTATTTAAGCATTTTCCTCATATTTTGCAGAACTTAGTCTTAACTGATGAATTCTTACAAGTGCTTCATGAAAGGTCAAGAGCTAACACAGAATTGTGTTCTTTATTTAGTATGCTGTTAAAATGCGCTGTGAGTCTTGAAAATAATTCTCCTGTCTGTACTCCTCCTGCCCAAGATGGCGGAGACTGCATGGCAGGGGCCGCGGGATCTCCCCTTCTGCCCTCTGCTCCCCACGCCTCCTCCAATGGACGTGTTCACCTGGGTTGCTGTAGCACCGCAAGACGTGGCGGGAGTGGCAAGAGTATCCCCTCACACAGGGCTGCCGCTGCTCCGTGCCCCGCTGTGGCTTCCCCCACCGCAGAAAGCCCGCGGCCGCCCCGCCGGCACCCAGCAAGGCCAGAGCGAGCCGGCCCATGCTTCTGTGCTCCTCCAGGCCGAGGGTGGGCAAGTGAGACTGGCGGGCCCGGGACGCCACTGTCATGGGGCAGGCGGACAGCTCCGCCGGGGGATGGCTCAGAGCCGCAGTCCTGGCAGAGAAACCGCCACCCCCCGCCCTCCAACACTGCTCCGAGAGCCCCGCACTGGCGGCGCCCGCAGACGCCAGCTGACCCGCGGGAGGGGGCTGGGCCTGAGCGTGGCTGCCAGTGCCGGGAGCGGAACGCACTGCGCACGGCAGCGCATCAGCACCAGCAACGCGTCCAGCAATGCCAATACAAACCCACTGGCAAAGGTAAAAAAGTCCTTGCCAGGAATGTTTTGGGGACAATAAAATGGTTCAATGTAAAAAACAAATACGGTTTCATAACCCGGAATAATAACAAAGAAGATGCGTTTGTTCATCAGACTGCTATAAAAAAAATAATCCCAGGAAATACCTTCACAGTCTAGGAGATGGAGAAATTGTGGAATTTAATATAATACAAGGAAGAAAAGGCCCCCAAGTAGCAGACGTGACAGGATCTGGTGGAGTTCCAGTGCAAGGTAGCAAACATGCACCAGACTAGAAACCTGCAAAATATTATCTACATCATAGAAGTCCTCCACACACCTACCAAGGAAATAGAACCCAAAACCAACAACCATCAAGCCCCAGCAACAGCCTAAAAGCAAGAAGAGCACAGAACATGAGTGAGCTGTCCTGCATTCGAAAGCCCATGTCAACAATGAAAGAAATTTCCAGTCTGATAAGTCCCACTTCTTCTAATACCCCTCCCCAATTCCTATGGCCTTCCTGCCCCCATCCCATTTTCCCCTTTTCCTTTCCATTGTCCTATTACCCTTTTTTTATGTTCCCACAAACTCCTACCACCCTTTCCCGTCTCCCATTATCTGCTTCCACTAGTCCCTTTCCCCAGAGTTCCTTCATAATACCAGAGGGAGCGTGATTAAGAAAAGAAAAAAAAAAAAAAGGGGAAATATCCCTAAAGTAACCACCCTTTTTTTTTCTCTTTGAAGTAATGATTTCTATTTGGAGTTTCCAACAGGCACACCACCACCTACGCTGCCTTGTGCAGAGTCTATCACAGCCGAAACCTCTCCTGACTCAGTTTCCTGAAAAACCGTGCTAAGAAAACACCATATCCCTCCTGCCAGCTCTAAGACTCCAGAAAATCTGTTTGGACACTAGAGACTCAGAATTCTTTGCATTTTGAAAGTTGTTTTTATGTTAATTGAGTTGATCCTTCAGAAAAGCTTTCTTAATAATATAAAAAACGGGGAGTTGTGGAGGCCCTGGGGCCCTCAGGCCCTTTTCCCTGATTGGGCCTCACCTTGATACTGTCTGGGGACCAAGGACTGCCGGGAGGCCCCTGGGGGAGGGACTGGGACCTTGGGAGGATGGGGGTTGGAGAGGAGAACATCCCGCCGCACGGCTGAATAAAGATCCATGGACGTTGTGCAAAAGTCTCTTGGCTTCTTTACCCTGGACTTTACTAGCAGCATTTAAACTGCAACAGATGCTTGCTCTGCACAGAAAGATGTGATATTTCTAAAAAGGAACTATATCTTTTGCTCAGAATTTACCACCTTTATACTGCATACAGCAGTTTGTTTTTTGGTTTTTGTGTTTGTTTTTGGTTTTTTGGTTTTGTTTTGTTTTGTTTCAATTGGGTTTTTTTTTACACTAGATTTGCCTCAAAACAAGTGTTCTCCTGTGCAGGCTCATAGAGTAGTCTATGGTTTCCATGAGATTCTTTGGTCTAGAGGGGAGTTTTAGCGTATTTGCCCAAAAATACACTAAAAATTCAGATGCAAAGGCAACAGGATAGTAAAAAGTGTTACTGTCTCTGACTGCAGCCTGACTGTGCCATGGAAGACACCAGGAACTGAAATCTCTGCTGGCCAACATGGTGATGGATGGCCTTGCAAAGCTTTGCTGACAGTGACAGGACACCCCATCAGCAAAGAGCTGCACAAAGCAGTTACAGGAAAAACATTTTCAGAAGAATTCAATATAGATGAAGTACAGCAATGGAAGTGTGAAAAGAACAACCCTGACCTCACCTGTAGAGGGAGGGGTTGTCACTACTAAAGAATGAAACCATGGAGGTGCAACAGCTGCTGGCACAAAATAACTGCCCTCAGAAAAGATGGAAAAAATGAATTAATTAGAAGTTATGAGGAGAGGGAGAATAAAACAATGCTGCTATTTCATGTATGACATACCCAGATCTTGGATACTTCAAGCCACTCCATTCTCTCCCACCGCAAAAGGTATTTTAACAGAAAAAGATTGTGATAATGGCAGCAATCAAGATCAGAAATAAAGAGCTGTTGAATGGACTAGGACTATCCAGCCTGGAGAGGGCAGCAGAAACTTTAACATTGGAGAGGGTCACCAACTTTAACAAAGAGCTGCCCTGTGCCCCTCTCAGAGGAGAGAGTTCTGGAGGGATGGATGGAAGCTTAGCCTGGGAGAGGGGGAAGGAGAGAGGGTTTAGTGCTTGCTTTTCACTGCCCAAATCTGTACTTTTTGGCAGTAGATCAAACTAATGCTTCTCAACCTGAGTCAGCTGCGCTCACAACAGTAACAGGTCACAAATATCCCTGTCTTTATTGTGATGCATGAGCTTTCTAATCTGGATTTAGTCTGTATTTTCTGCTCAGGACTCACTGAGTCTGTCCATTAGCAAAGGCTGACACACCAAAGGTGCTTCTGCATCTTTTGAATCAGCACCACTTAAAAAGTAAAGGCAGTATGGAGGAAAAGGGAAGATCTATCTCTATTATAAATCTACTGTCAGGGCTGACAGTTGCTCCACTGGGTCTTGTACTCTTAAAATCAATTATGTTAACACAAAATAGTTGTGTAACTGAGTATCCTGAAACTCTCTAGGAGAGGCTTGTCAATAAGCAATGGGATGGATTTCACCCACAAAAAGTTTTCAAGACAGTTTGAAAGTTCATTTCTGTTAGGTAAAAATCCCCTGCAAATAAAAATCAGGTCCTTTACTTTTTCAGTACTTAAAATGTGATTTTTATGCTACATCGAGCTTCTCCAGTAATTGGCACACTTTGCCAAATAAAGTATTCAGAATGGATTTTCAGGTGGGCTATTTAAAAAAAGTAATTATCCTCCATAATGCTAGTTTTATGAAAATATTATTCTCTTTACATATTATTCATCATGAATAACTAATTCAGGCCTCCCTTCAGAACAGAGGAATTACATGAACATTTATCATCATATAAATGAAGCAAAGTAGTGTGGCTTTGTGGCTTAGTTGTTTTTCTGAAATATCTGTTTTAAGAGGCCTTGGCAAAGAAATGTTCAAACATTTATCCTTTAATTATAAAAAATAAAGCACAAAGAGGAATGCATAACTAATTTTATAGTCTTGAATTAACTTAAAAGAATTTTTGTGGGAACTGATAGCCTTGGCAAATAGCTAATAAAACCAATGGAAACCATCATGTATATTGCTATTTATATTTACTTGGAAACATGTAATTATTATTCTTTTCTCTCTTCTGGCCAGATTAAGGCTGGGACAATCTCATAGAAAATATTTAAATAACTTGAAGTCTTCCTCAATTTCAGGTAGTGTACTGTGAGATTTCCATGGATTATTTTAAGCAGATTATTTTAAGCACTTATTTTAAGCAGAAAATTATTTTTTGCTTCAAGCTTACAATATTAGTGTGTTTTGGGGATTTTTTAGGTTTTGTTTTCTTTTCTTTTTTTTTTTTTTGGGGGGGGGGGGGGCGATGTTTTTTGGTTGGGTTGTGGATTTGGTTTAGTTTTTTTGTTTTTTTTTCCCACTGTCTCATGGCTTTCCAGAACTATGCAGCATCAATAGGTCCAGCTTGGGAAGTCACTGAGGTTATTTGGTTTGCAAGTGGTCTTTTACAGTTAAAACTATTCACAAAATAAATTTCACCCCTGTAACTGACAAGTACTTTGATTAAAGCTTCACACACAGATATTAGGTTTTAAAAAAGGGCACTAATGACTGATAGCACTTTCCAGCAGAAACTCTACCGGAGCTACTCCAAAGGAATGTACTTGTTTCACTGTGATTTTTTTGAGGAAATGGGATTTTATTTTAGTGATGGTGTTTTATATTTGCTCTCTCTATGTATTATATACAAAGATAATATCTATGCCAGGTGTTGTCTGATACTTAGAAGAGGAGGGAAGAACTCAGAAGGAGAAAAGATATCTGTTAACATCTCATGGATGAAAGAGGCTTTGGAATGAAACATAATTAATTTCTACATCAATCATATTTTCTTGCATTTTTTTCACACATCCTTAATATGAAACTCGCTCCACAGTTCTGCATGCGGCATGGGTGGCCTCATTCTAATCAGCAGCTTTATATAATGGGTGTATTAATTTCCAAAAAGATTTTAAGAAGTTGTTCATGTTCTAGTTGTGCATTACTATATGTAGTCTTCCTATAGAAAAGAAATAACATGGGAGATAAAACTCCCTGCAGCTGAGACCTGCCTGTGACTGGGAAGGTGAGAGTGGCCAAAAGGAGCAGATCTTGGGCTTGGGTGGGAGATTTCCCTTTGCATGATGTGCTGCAGAGCCCTGGGATGCAGTAAATTGTGACAATGGATGTCATCCACTTACAGGTAATCAAAGCAACCAACAACCCTTGCATGGTCGTCTGGGAAGTCTGAGGGAAACTTGGGAAAGCTTTATTGCACACTTGAGAAAGCAGTAATTAGGTATTGTAGATGTTTATTTTCTTTTAATAAACAGCTACAATAGCTTTCTCCTATTGTTTTAAGTATGGGGAGTTTTTGTGTGATTCATTGTTCACAGATGGGAAGAGTACCAAAGAGAGGTGTTAGGCTCAGTTTCCCTCTACTTCTTGCCAGAAGGCTGGTGCCTGAGGCTGCCCTCACAATTCCCACTTCATTGCCATCACTGTCAGGAAGCTCCCTCCAGAAAACACAGCGTATGACCAACACATAAATGCGTAAATGCAGGCCAGTCTCCTTGGATAGGTATTGATATTTGGCATAGGTCGAGTTAAGTCGATGTGTCTTAAATATAAAAAGATAAATATGAAAAGATTCCACATTTTCTGCTCTTTTAACTTTTGCAATAGCTGATGTAAGTGAATTTCCTAGAAGGTCAAACTTCTGTAGCAGAGTAGCCTCTAGAGGGTGAAGTAATACGCAAGGACATGTGTCTGATAACATGAATTTAAATGGGGAAAAAAACCAACAAACACAAACCTAAGAAACCCCACTGAGGCCTTCCCAGAACTATTCCTCAGCTAGATAGCATAACCTTTCACACATGCTTGTGTTCAATCAATATAATTTTGAGGCTTGTCTTTTTTTGTGGATTATTAATATGAGTAAAAAAATCTTGATAAAATTTACATAATTAAAAGTTTAAAGTTGTGAGGAGCTTCAAACAAAAATTACAGAAGAATAAGACATTTGTTTAAGACTCAGGTATCCTAAGATACCTTTACTCTGGAAGACAAGACAACCAAAGAAGTTCACAGGAGCATGGAGCCTTCTGTTGGACCATAGAAGAGTACAAAACAACATTTGCTCCAAACTACTGCCAGATTAGAGGGTTCAAAAGAAACTCAAGTATTCACCTAATCACAAGGTCTAATAGAGTGGATTTCTCAGCCACATTAGGTCTCTAAGTTTTGCGTCCAGTGCATGAGAAAAAGTAAAGCATCTGAGAGGAATCAGTCCTGAGCTGACCCCTCAGGTTTTGGCTGGATCTCCCCTCCAATTCCAGTAATACAAAAGACCAAGGGGTTTTTCATTGCTAGGTTGCATTGCTTTTATGTTGAGAAAAACTTTACGAAAGAAATGAAGTGTTTTGAAATTAGGACTCTCCAATGTTAGTGGAAGATGGACATTTATGTGCTTTGCTAACATTACTGAAGTTGTCTTATAGTCAGAACATTATTCAGCACCAAAAACTGGATCCCAGGTTAACATGACTGTGTTGAAAAGATGGAATGCCTTGAATTAGGCATTCAGCATCAGAAAATGTTGAACATCTTTCTCATTTTCAAAGTCTGCTCAGGACGTCCCAAAAGATGAGGTGTGTCCAGAACTTGAGTGCTTTAATGAAGTTACAGCAGCATTTATAGGTCTCTAATATTCTAGCACATGAGTGAATTGCAGTTCTTAATGTTTGTTACCAGACATCTCCTGTGCAGGTAGCAAACTGCATTTTCAGAAATGGTGAACTCAGGCCCAGCAGTTTAGTTGAGGTCATTATGGCTTGGGATCTGAATTCAGGTTTGCAGTCACAGGTTGGTGCTGGGGTCACATAGCAACACTCTATCCTGAGAAAATAAATATTTTAGCTTAGTTAAGAAATAAGCAAATACAATACTAAACCAACTTTCTGAGCTAGACATCAGGAAAGACTGTATTACAACTCTAATAAATAAGATAAGCTCAATTCTAATGCATCCTTATTTTGAAGGAGCTGTTTATATGCTGAACAAGTATGGTAAATCCTATCCCCTTTGGGTTTTTAACTCTGTACCTGTCAGCACAATTTGATAGGTGCTTCCCAGAGGAGTTAAAAAACATCAGCGTGCAGGAAGGGAGATTATCTGGAGTGTAATGAATCTGTCAACTGCAACAAGCACCATCCATCACTGTCATACAGAGAAGTTGGCATGATCTGAAGATCTGCCATCCTCTGCTGCAGACCTTCCAGCCCCCCGAGTTCACCCTCTTTGTTCTTAAACGCTTTTAGAAAAGGTTAGATTTGATTTTGGCAGGCCTACCTCTCTGTTCTGTTTACTTACATCTGACTAGTGAAATTACAGCATAGCAGGAGGTCCTTTACATGAGTAGGCATCAAATGAGAAGAGCAAACACTCTTCCAGCACTATTTTGGAGAATACTTAATGCTGTTTTCTGCACATTAATTTATGGAAGCACAAACAGCAGTCGCAGCAAACAAATACCTTTGAAAAACAACCCCTGTGCTGTGTCAATACCTGCTTGCCTTCAACTGGAAGAGTGTCTAGGTAAATTTGACCACCTAGAGGAGAGTGGAATGAAAATTCAGGTTACTTTCATTTTAATGTGTCCTAGACCAGCTTCTCCTACACATTAATTGCAGGGTTGGAGAGGTTTGTGTTCCATTACCAGGAGCAGATTTAAAAAGCGATGTGTGGGCCTACTCTCTGCTTCATCTAGAGATTAGAATTTTTAACTGAAACCTGAACAAATATCTTAGTAAACACTGACAAATATATAGTGACTTTAATAAAGGCTAATTTTTGCTCATTTGCAGGGAGAAGGAAAGTCTCCTTTAGCTGATGGGAAGCAGAGCTATGTCCTGCTGGGTAGCTTAAGCTGCTCAATTGGGCAGGCTGTAATACCAATGTGTAGCTAAGAGCTTATAACAGATGCCATTTAGTCCTGACTTTTAAAGAAATGAGCTTTCACCTCTAATTTTCTTCCCCCTGTAGAGCTGCACAGAGGACTTCTGCTTTACAGAGCAATTAGGTACTATAATTACTCTGAACTATGCTTCAGTGGCATCCACAGACTGGCTTTGCACTGTGATTTGATTTTTTTATTGTTTATTTTTACATCAGGGTTCTATCTTCCAATTGGTCTGTTCCCTTAGAATTGTACACACATTCCCAGCAACTTCTAAAAATTCCTTTGTACCTTTCAGAGCATAAATACCTCTACAAGTTGAAAAGCAAGATGTTTTGTTGTTGAAGTCTTGGCTGAATGGCTTGCTTCTAGAGAATACTGGCTTTCCAGTTGCTGATGTAAGGAGTCCCAGGTTTTTATATGATGGCAAATAATTATAATAATGAGAGGTCACATGATCATCAGAATTTTTCAAAAACACCCATTTATTTCCTGCTTAGGAAAGACCTTTGTCAGGTGAAAATTGGTTTTTCACTTCTATTGAGTTATTGCATCTGGTGGGATCAGGATTTCTCTCTATATCTGGAAAAAAAAATTGCTGGAGGTTGCAATGCATAGCAATTATTGAATTGATCCAGGGGCCTGCTAACTTTCTTTTCAGAGCTGGCTGGCTGCATTCTCCTCTTGAAGTGGTCTGGGATGGCTTTTCTCACTCTTCTGAAGAACTGGATTAACACACCCCTCTTGAATCCATGCACAGTGCCCTTTGCCCTGTCATGGCGATGTTTCCATCCAAAATTTGGCAGTGGTCTTTGCACAGGAGGAAACAGAGAATACTATGCTTGCTTTGCTCAAAAGAGGCAGGAAAGCAGGAGGAGCTGTTCATCCTCCGCTTTGTATATTTCCTTTATTTTTTAAATGTCTCCTCTTACTGCAGCATAAATGCCTAGAATAAAAGGAGGATTTATTCTAATTACACTGAAAACATATGTATGTAGCACTATTATCATTTCCCTGATGGTATGAGGGCAATGGAGCCTTGAGACAGAGATAAAACTTGTGCTCAGAACCTGAAAGAAGCCTTTCTTGTGCTGCAGGAGCATCTTAAGCAAAGCTGTTATCAATTGTCACCACCAGTATGTTCCTTCCTCCTGCGGATACCACAGCAGCTGTGCCTTTGGGACTGCACTTACATGGTGAGCCTTGCGGTATCCTAAATTCCCTACTCAGGAACCTCCTTCAGCTTGAACTATCCTGGACAAGAATTCCAGTCATATCTGGGAGGTGCCTCCAGCTGCTCCATGTGGTGGTAGAAGGGTTCAGTGATGGTGGTATATGTGGGTTTGTGTGAGTGGGTTTTTGGTTGCTCTATTAGTTGGGTGATTTTTATTTCAAAGACAAAAGAAACATAAGCCAACACCTTTTCTTTCCTTTCTTGACGGCAGGCAAAAATGCCTCTTGGATTCTTCCTTCAAATAGTGCACAAATAATTCAAAGTACAAAAAATTGTAGGCAAGGAATAAGGATCATTTCTTTTACATAGTACTTAAATTTGTGCCAAGAATTAATCCTTTCTTACTGACAGGACTAGGACTGCAGATGTCCTTCATACCATCTGGAGAAGAAAGATATGAGAAGAAATCATCATGATAATTTAGATCATGCAAGACCTGGCTAGTGGGGCAAGAGAGGGGAAAAAGAAGTGCAGACCACAGGAAGAGCTGTGCCTGTTTGAAACCATCTGGTGATACCTGCAGGCACCCGGACAGAGATGTCTGTAGCACTACTTCCTCTGGAGCTCACTGTTGGGGGAACTTCTGATTCAAGCAGCATGGCAACCTACCTCCTTATTTTGGGAAGTGTCCTGTGTCAGCTGTGTTGGTGAAAAACAAATCTAATTGTGGTGTAGGTGTTTCCCCAGGTAATAATAATAATATAAATATGCATTCATATTAGTGAGCAGCTCTCAGGGGAGCTCCTAGCAGGCTCCTGTATTTGGGAAACTCTGTGACACATCAGGCACAGCAGCAGAAATGGAAAACCTTCAATTCTGGGAGTTCTGTGAGAAAAGTATTTTTAGGTTTTTGTTTTGTTTTGTTTTGTTTTGTTTTGGTGGCGGTGTTTTTTGGTTTTCTGTTTTCTTTTTGTTTTTTTTTTTGGGGGGGGGGTTTTTTTGAGTAAGTTGTTTAAAGAGCGCCAGCTGATGAGCCGGAGACCAAGACAGAACGCAAAAGCAAATCTTTCCTTTCACATCCTGCCTTTAGTCAAAGTGCCTTCTAACCTCCAAAAAGAAAATGGATTACACAGAGCTGGGGTTTCATCTTTGCAGCAGCACCAGTGGAACCAAATTTTCCTCTAATAAAAGCCTTGGACCTTTTCTTTGTACGAATCATGAAAACTGCACACTCTTTTATCACTCCTGAAAGAGGGCAGGAGGTCATGTCTAGGTGTGCAAAGAATAAATCAGCTCCACTCAGTGACCAAAGCCAAGCCCAGCCTCTTCTTGCCCGACTTTCATTCCCCAGAGAGCTGCACAAGGCGTGGGCTGGGAAACAGGACTGCCCAAACTGCACAGTCTGGCAGTGCCAGTAGCAAAACTCCTTTTATACCTGGTCCAAAGAGATGGCAGCAAATCGGTCAGTCCAGAGCAGAGCATGGGGGCTTGAGGCAGGGAGGAGGAGAGAAGGAGATGTGCTTTGGGAAGAAAACAAGTCTGTAGCACAGTAACAGGAAGGGGGGAGGACCAGAGGGAAAGAAACTCATGGTTAGAGACTCACAGGATCATTTAGGTTGGAAAAGGCCTCTGGGATGTATGGCCTCACTATTACAATTCATGTGATTACTAATTGTTCTTCTGTTTCATAAGGTTGTCAAGAATACTGAATACATAGTTAAGACTGGCCTGTTTTGTGGATATCACAGATTTAATCTGTCTAGATGCTTTTACCTGTGGACAGGACAGCATGCCTCCCTCAAAAGTGGTGTCTGACTACTGAATGGTCTTTTAACAAAATTTGTGGCTCATTTTAAATATCTAAGTTATTACCACAGGCTAGGAAATATTAGCAGTATGCATTTCAGGCTTTTACATTCAGTAATCCTCTGTGACCTCTAGCTCTTGATCATCTTTAAAATCTTTTATAAGAGATTGGTCTTAAGACCTGTTGTGACATTAGAGCTCAGCAGAAGTATTTAAACTGATCTAAATAATATAATGCAGAAAATGTTAGTAATTATTTAATTGTTAGGCTTTATGAATGGATGCTAATCCTAATGATTCAGAAAAATTTCATTTGTAGAATTGTTGTAGGAAGTGACTTTCTATTTAATTTTTAATTTTGCTTTCTCCACACTTTTTGGCTGAACTCTCCATGCCTGATCCAGTACTGAAAAAGGCCTAACCTCAAACCTTACAGCTTAACAGAATACATTCTTATTCTTAATATGACCAGAAGGAGGGATCATGAAATTGCCAGGAAGTCCTACTTATAGAGTCACCAAATTTAGGAACCTATTGTTCTTAAGAACTGTTCCCCCTCATCATTTATTTGACCTTGTCAAAATATTAATTCATTGTTACATACTAGAGGTTTGTTTTTCTTGGGTTTTTTTTTTTTTGTTTGTTTTTTTTTTTTTTTTTTTTTTTTTAATGGGCATCTGGGAGTGAATTTATTTCAAAAGAATTGGTAGTTTTATTTCCTTCAGAAAAAAAAAATTAACACAGATCCATTTATTTCAATTTTTTTTTGCTAATTGAAAGCTATGTGCCCTTATGATTTTGTGCATTGGGGTACTTTTAATTGGCAGCATATCTGTTGCTGCTTTTTTTTTTTAAGGACTCTGTTCTTGACAATTTGGAAATTAGAAAATTTTGATTGGTAGAAGAGAATCTGGAATGCAAGTGAGGCATTTTGGAAATACAATCTTTTTCTTCACAAATATATCTGTCATTGCTTAGCAGCTAAGAGGCAAGCACTCTTTTTGTTGTAGTTTTTCTTTCCCCAGCTGTATATAGGCTAAAGGATGAGTGTGGGATAAATCTAACTGACAGAGGGTCTTAGCCAGCTCCCTGCAAGGGGCAGTAGCAAAATGACCTGCAGTTGAGTACAATTAGCACTGGCTGTTAATTGCAGGAACAGGAGGTCAAGACATGATGCAAAGAGGCAACTCTATAGCAAAAGCATCTGGTATGGGAGAGTGACATAAAAGGAAATAAGTGATAAGGACTGGGCGCTGAATGGAATACAGATGGAAATGTGCACTGGGGTTTCAGTCACTGGCTGCTTAATGCTCTTTCTTGCAGGTGGCCATCGGTGACCTTTGTCTTCTCAACATGTGAATCACAGCAAGAGTAGTTTTTGGTTAGTACTTCCAGTGGCGTCTGCAGTTTGCAAGACACAAAGTTATTTAGCTGGTAGAAGTTTGACTTTAATAAATAGAAATGGAGGATGTAAGAGCCCTGGAAAGATCCCTTTTCCCCGTCTCTTTGCTTGGAAGCAGAAGTGTTGCAGTGTGAGGTCATTTCCTCTTTCAGCTATTCCAGTCCCTCCCAGGTGTGCTAATACCTACTCCCTTCCCCCTACCCTTGACTCCTGCTAAGTGCTGCCAGTCAAAGTTTAATATTCCAGCCGGGCCAACGTCTGGTTGGCAGAAGTTCAAAAGATGCCCCTCAGCGCCAAGGTCATTGGCCTGTCTGTGTGTCCCTTGTCCCCTGAGACCCTGCCCCTCTCACCTGGTTGGTGGCTTACCTGTCCCTCCCCTCCCCCTGCCCCCAAGCTTAAAAGGTGATTCAGACCATGTGGTTGGGCATTCTAATGGAGCAGTTGCCAAGATTCAGATGTCCGTGAATAAAGTCTGGATTATAACCCTCTGTTGGAATCCATCTCCCTTTCCTCTTCACCTAGCCTAAGGACTTCCACCAGAGGTAAACTGAGATCCTACAAGCCTGGATTTGTTGCCCAGCTGCAGCATCCAGCTGGCCAGAGGTGTCTCTGAGGTGGAACCACCACAGCGACCACCTCAGGCCAAGCAGCAAGGGGCCAGACGAGCCCAGGCACGTTCCATCTGGTAATACAGAAAGAATTAATCTTAATCAAAATACAAGAAGAGTTCTTCTGTATGTTCCTCCTTTTTGTGAAGAATGTTGAATTTTTCTGCTTGTAATGTAAGTGCCCAGGATATTTAATGAAGAAAACCCAGTGTTACAGATCTTAATCTTTTTTTTCTTTACCAAATCTCATTCTGATTTGATTTATTTAGCACAAGGCTAAGACTTTCAGAAGATTCTAACAAAGTGCCTTGTTGTAAAAATTCCAAAAACCAAGACACTTTCACTGGGCTTGGTTTTCAGAAGGATTTTAATACAAGTTAATGTAGGTTCAACACTTTCTAAAATTTCTGTCTTTTGAGCGTAAACAGCAAGTAGTCCCAGTAGGACCAACTGATTTCAGCTATCCACACTCTAAAAATAATCCCATCAGAGGGCTAATTTTACCATTTTTATTGGTAGAACAAAACCTTTCAAGCACATCTGAAGATTCCCTTGATAATGTCACCTGAGTGTTATATATGGTAGAGATAATTCATGCTATAGAAATAGAGATATATGTGTATAAAATATTGCAAAGACCCAAAATTATGTTTCTGACCACTCTGGCTGGGAACAGAGTTCTATTCCTATTGTAACCAGTTCCCGGACATCGTTAAGATGATATCAGGTCTGTTACCATATGAATGGAATGGTCCCCGGCTATTATGGGGGATTTCCTCCGGTTCCTACAATCGGGAGATACCATCTGGACCTTCCTGGAGGAATGGAATGTCTAGAGGAGCTCACGAGACATCCACCTGGACATGACTTCATCGCGGTACTCAGAAACTAATACATGTGAATGCAGCCTCTGACTGGACACTCAGGCATTCATCTTCATCTTAGAGTTCACCTTTGTCTGTTTCTACATCTGTATGGATCCAACTATGCATACGAAGGAACACAAAGAAATATGTGGTCATCCCTGCGCCAGGCAGAATAAACTGTATATAAGCTGGACGCTGGAAACAGGGTGAACTCCTGGGGAAACACTGTCACTTTGTCAGTGGACCCTAGTTCACCCAGCGCCTGTGTACGGGACAGACGCTGTCTTGGCTGTGGTGTTTTTTTTTTTTTTCTAAATTCTATCTTTGTTATTGATCTAATAAATCTTTGTTAAATTTTTTTATAAATTTGGCCACCGATCTGATCATTTATAACACGAGGATCTGAACAATATAGAAACCAAAAGGAATTGTTGGGGCAGCTGGAGATGCACCAGCTCTTCCACCAGTAGGAAACATGCCCTTGGCAAGTAACAATCCTCTTCAGGAGAGCTCTGCATCCCTCAGGAATTTGGGTGCAAAGTCTCCAAGATGAAGGCTTCTACAGAAATATTTTAGTGTTTTTCTTCCACCAAGAGCCTGTCACAAAACAACCCCTTGTTGCAAGTCTGAGCTCACATTTGGCTGTGTGGCTGTTGTCTCTGGGTTAATCACACAGAGAATTCCACCCTGTGCTGCCATGTAGGATGACTGGCATTTGCAACAATTTTTAAACCTTATTTGCTTTGTTAGAACAATCAAATTTTGCTAGAGTACATAGATTTTGTCAGATTTTCATTCAATATTAAACTCTATGAATGGTGAACTACTTATGCTTCTCCATCATCCCTGCAAGAAGGAGGACACTCATCTAATTCTTCCTCCTTTCCCTGCAGGGAATGAATCTTCCATGAACCTGCAAATGGCAAAGAATCAACGCTCAGCTCCACTGAAGAAATTTAGGATAATTTAATTGCCTTTCATCTTAAATCAAGACACGTATAAGATTCCTAATTGCAAGTCTTTTCGTGGTGAATTTGTCATGCAATAGAATTTAAAAAGCTGTTTCCTATGAATATAGTCAGGTGGCTGCAGTAACAACCCACCTTGGAGTCATGCCTGAGCCTGTCAAAAAAGAGCAAGTTTCTTTCATCTGAATTACAGGAAAGACTTTGAAAAGAAGAAGGGAAGGGGACAAAACCACAAAGTAATGCGAGTTTTTGGGGTACTGAGAACAGCTTTATTATTTTTTTCTTTTTTATTCTTTTAATTTTATTCTATTTACTAGAAAAGAAGATACTGGAGGAACAAGAGAAAGAAAACTCAAATTTTCAGGGACTCTGACGCTATGTCAGGATGTTAGAATCTGTCTTGAGTAGCTGCACAGGCATTTCAGGATGTACATTATATAGGAACAGGGAAAACAATACTTCTCAGAGACAAAGTCACAAGAGTCAATTATTCATTGTTATTAATTGTATTAAGAAAATGTAAACATTTCTGTCCCCTCTGGCACTGGGAGAAGAAATTAATATGGGTATCGTATTTTACCTTTGATGAATTGTGGTCTTTCACACAGTTCTGAAAGAACAAAGGCAACTTCTGTGGATTTTTTTAGATTTTTTTCAACTTTAATGAGTTTTCTGCTGGGCCTGTTCTGTGCCATGTCCATATTAAGGTCATGTGATTTAATCTCAGCGAGCATTGTTGTAAAGTCTGTCCAGAGAATTAAAGATTATCCTTTTATTTCCAAGTGCTAACATGAAATTAAAAAAAAAAAAAAAAAACAGACCAAAAACATATTAAAAGGACTTTGTAGTTTTATTCCTATTATTGAATAAATACTTCATAGTTTTTATTATTAGATAAGAGTAGATTGACTTGGTTCATATTTCCTTCCCACTGACCAAAGCAAGTACTTTTATCAGCTAGCAATTAACTTTTAATAAATGCTCTATTAAAATCAAACACTTATTTGTAACAGATCATTTGAAATGTAAATACTTTGTGTGTCAGGCAGTTGGTTTCACAGAACTTTCTTATTAAAACTTCTATCATGCAGCTTTAAGGGCTACCTCCACAAAGGGCAGCAAAGCCATGAAAACTAGCAAAAGAAGTACCAGAATGGAAATGTTTCACTGAAATAGAAAACTTGCTGATTGCTTGTTAAATGAGGACTGACAGTGAGATCAGGGTCTAAATTTAGTTTTTTTGCTCTTAATCCCTGTAGGAAATGCCTCCTTTTTCTTCTTTGAAATGTTGTTTCAGCCTGGCTCCTGTTAAAAACCACCCCTTTCTCATGGGTGCAATATGTGTTTATGGCTTTCAGTTTATAAATGCTGCAAAGGTTTTAATTTTTACCAGAATTCCACAACTGCCTATTGCAAACGCCTAAAGACCTCTCTGAATTCACGCTATACATGTTATAGACTTGTTTGCTTGTTTTTAAATGTTTTTATTAATTTTATTAGTCATGTGGTATTTAATTGATTGAATTTTTCTGGAATATAAAATATTATAGAGGAAAGCTGATCAGAATTTGTTTCATTGCTTTGTTTTTTAACACCTTTGAGAATGCAACACCCTGTTTCATCACTGCCTGCCTTTGAAGCTCTGTGCTTCCCAGCCCTTTTGTGTTGGCAGCACCCACACTTAGTTTCAGAGCTGCCACTTCTCATGACTGTATTGATAGCCTGATAATAGTTGTCGAAAGTCACAGCTTCTGGGATAATTCAAGCTTCTTGAATTTTAAATAATAAAAATGTGATGTTTCTGTGTTGCTAATGTCTTCAGTTAAAATAAGAAGCCAAGCAAGTGTAACCCAGATGTGCACAAAGTAATTCAGATGGCTTTTCCAATTTCCTTAAATTTTGAGTTAATGATTTTTAAACAGGAACTTTCAGTGTTGAATTTAGAGTTTTGTGATGGATGCTTGCTATCATATAGTGCTGCAATTAATAGGAATATTTTTAAACTTTTTTTCAGTGAAACTAAACCCAGATTAGAAACATCAACATATGTCAGCTGATGCAAAACCAGATGAAAAACACCAGGAGAATACAACACCCTCAAGTGATGCAACCCCATCGTAATACTGAGCAAAAGTGCTTCTGAATTATGCCTTTCCCAGATCAACTCTCTTTTAGACTGCAATATGTTCTTGTCAACAGATTGTTTTACTTCAAGTCCAAATATATAACTACTTCAAAAAGATCCTAGAGAAAATAAATGTCTTTTCTATTGTGAATTCAACTTTTACTGAGCCATGAAAGTTGCAGTTATTTTAATTTGACATGTGTCTCAAAATATATTTTCTCCATCTGTTTGATTTGCTGATTAAAGTAGTAAAAATAGAATAAATTTCAGAAATACATCAGCTAATAGGTAACAAATTTTGAAACTTTTGCCCAGAATTTAAGCAGCAAAAGAATGAAAACAGACTGTGAGGAGGGATTGATATGAAGAACCCTAAACAGTCACTTGCCTTATTCCTGCAAGAAGTACAGATACAGCATTTGGATCGTGGGAGGATTAAATTTCATGTTTTACTTAGAAAATGAAAATTATCGTGTAAATGTATATACATGGAATTTAAGGTAATATTGATGTTCTTTCTTAGTATGTATGAAAATGTATTTACTAGAAATCCATAGGGATTTCATCTTCATATAATACACCTTCTGCAACCAAAAATGGTTCTTAATACTGTGACTTAGCTGGACCTACAAAGCAGAGACTCCTTTCTCAACAGAGACTTCATTAATATGAATAAAAAGAGGAGCTTCACTTTGAAGGCAAAAGGATTTTATTTTGTTCTACTTGATTAAGAGCTTTGAGCATACTTACAGGTAATATTTTGAACTTGCTGGTTCAATTGTTAGCCTCTTTTTATCTTTCTTTGTTATTTCAGTTGTTTTTGGCAGAAGGAAAAATAAGGGAGATATACAAGGACAGATATCAGAGCAAGCATCACCAAGACTGATGTTTAAGCATGGCCTTCTCTGTTGAACCTCTGCTAGGGACTTGTACATGATGCTTCACTTGGTAAAAAAAAACCTCCCTTATAGCTGAACCTTCATTAAAGGTGTCAGTGGAAAGAGAAATTACCAGGGACAAAACCCATCTAGAAAGTCCACATAATTGGTTGTCAATAAACTGTCTCTTTTGTTATTTTGAGTCTGGCAAACTCTACAGCTTTTTATTTGTGGTCTTGACTCAGTTTCTGGAAGATTTAGGAAGCATCCTAAGAGCTAATATTTTTGATGAACTTGAAAAGTGGAGATGGTTTTTTGTTTGGGTTTTTTATTGTCTTGTTTTGTTTTGTTTTGTTTTGGGTGTTTTTTGTTTGGATTTTTTGTTGCGTTGGTTTTTTTTTGGGTTTTTTTGGGTTTTTTTTTGGTTTTTTTTTAATCTGTAATGAAATATAGATATTATACTGACAGAAAGACTGGAGTCACTTTCATGTGACTGGAGAGACTGGAGTAACTTTCATGTGACTGGAGTTAGTTAAGTCTCTCCTCTGCCATATTTTGAGACTCTACTACAGTCCAACTGGAGTAATCCTCTGCTGAAACACCAGAGATGTGACAGAATACCCTTGAAAACATAATGTAAAAATGTGGTACTTTTTTTTCCCTCAGAGAATGTTTGTAGTAAATTCTGTGTATCACAGTGATCATATGGGGCTGGATAGGATCCACAAAAGGATGCTGAGGGAGCTGGCAGAAGACCAAACCAAGCATCTTTTGATCATTTTTGATCAGCCCTGGTTAACCAGGGAGGTCTCCGTTAACTGGAGGTTGGCAAACATTATGCCAATCTAGCAGTAGAACTGGAAAAAGGATCCAGGGAATGACACCCCTGTCACCTGCCAGGGAGGCCGTGGAGCAGATCACCTTGAGTGCCGTCAGTAGCAGGACAACCAGGACATCAGGCTTGGCCAGCCTGGGTTTAGGAGAGGCAGGTCCTGCCTGGCCAGCCTGATCTCCTGGGACAAGGTGACCTGCTCAGGGCTGAGGGAAATGCTGTGGATATGTCTGCCTGGATTTTACAGAGCCTTTGACACCTTCTCCCACAGCATCTCCTGGAGAAACTGGCTGCTCGTGGACAGGGCCCTGTGTTCCGGGGGCAGAACAGGCTGAGGGGCATAGAGGGACACCCGGCTGGGCTGGCACCAGGGGAATTCCCATGGGATCAGCGCTGGGGCCAGGCCTGTTTGACATCCTCACCAAAGGTCTGCATGGGGGGATCGAGGGCTCCCTCATTCAATTCCTGACAGCACCGGCTGGGTGGGATGTGGATCTGCTGGAGGGCAGGAGGGCTCTGCAGAGGGTCTGGACAGGCTGGATCCATGGCATGAGGCCAGTGGGGTGAGGGACAACCAGGGGAAGCTCTGGGTCCTGCCCTCGGGTCACGACAAATCCCTGCAGCTCCAGGCTGGGGGAAAAGTGTCTGGAAAAGGCCCTGCGTGTGCTGGACAGCAGCTGGACATGAGCCCAGAGGTGCCCAGGTGGCCAAGAAGGCCAATGGCCCCTGGGCTGTGCCAGCCATGGTGTGGCAGCAGGGGCAGGGCAGTGACTGTCCCCTGTGCTGGCTCTGCTGAGGCCACACCTCACATCCTGGGGCTGCTCCACACCCCTCATGATAAGAAGGAACATTCAGGGGCTGTGGATCATGTCCAGAGAAGGGAGCAGAGCTGGGGAAGGATCTGGAGACAAGGAGTGGCTGAAGGAGCTGGGAAAGGGGCTCAGCCTGGAGAAAAGGAGGCTCAGGGGGAAACTTCTGGCTTTGCCCAACTCCCTGAAAGAATGTTGTAATTAGGTAGGTGCTCATTTCTTGTCTAATGTACCAAGTAATAAGACAAGAGGAAATCAACACAAATTGTGCCAGGGTACGTTTAGGTTGGATATTAGGAAAAATTTCTTCCCCCAAAGGGTTGTTAAGCTCTGCACAGGCTGCCCAGGGCCATATTACTATCCCTAAAGAGATTAAAAAATATGTGGATGTGGCACTCAGGGACATGTTTTAGCAGTGGGCTTGGAAGTTCTGGGTTAGTGGCTGAACTCAACATCCTTTCCTTTCCAACCTTAGTGAGCCTATGATTTCTTGTTTAGCCTTAATGTGATATGAGGTCAGAACAATAGAGAGAAGATGGCAATATAACTGATTTAATTTACTGATTTACAGAAGTTCTTGAATAACGCTGAAGCACTGGAATAAGAATTGTATGAGGTGACAAACTGAGTAAGGATGTAAATACAGGGAAGCTTTCACTATTTTTGATCTCTCTTGATCTTCAAGCTCATTTGTTGTTCAGGACGAAACATCAAGAAAATTACTGTAAACAGCCAAAGTTTAAAGAAAATTAGCTTTTCAAGCATGCAATAAGATGTCAAGTAGGGCTATCAAAAGCCTAATTGGATAGTTGATAATGAGAACAGCTGGTTAAAAATGAGAACTAGCTTCTAATGATTTTCATTGGAGCAGTAACTAAGCTCTGGAAATCCAATTAGACCACAAAGGGGATTTGGAATGAGGCACTCCAGCACTAAGCCTCAGCAGTGGTCTGGAAAAGCAATCTAAAATGCACAAAGAAACTGGGCTTTGAATGTGTGAATTAAGGCAGGAGTGGAAGGCTTCTCCTCCTAAATGTGTTGGATTTCCAGGTCCATTTTACTCAGAGTTTAAGTGCTTAGCTCTAATCTGAGTGACGGTATTTCTCTTTTCAGGAAAATGACAGCTATGTTGGTTTTCCTGGAGTCAAATGCATAAAGAAGCTTAGCCAAGTCTTTGCAAGCTAGTGATGTGTCTGCTGTGATCAGTCAGTTTTTCTCTTCCTACATCACAATCAATAATCAAAAGTTTGGAGCCCTCAGCAAGATGTAAAACACCAGCACTTGTATTTGTGCGCTGAAACTGACTTGAAGAAAAACCTGCAGCTGCCTCTCACCAGGGCTATGAACCCTGGGTAAAGAAAAGGAGAAAAAACTTTTTGTGAGATTCCCAAGGAGGAGTTCTTCTAAGTGTCAAATCTCTGTTATGATTAACACAACATTAATAGATGGTGAGTGACTAACCTTTCTTGGATGCAGTTTGGAGATATTATTATTTCCCCTTTTGTATACATCTCTGAGTGAAAGAAATAAAAGCCACTTAGATGATGTACTCTCAACAATAAAATATACCCTAGCATGAAAAAAGTGAACCCCCAAACTTTTAGTCTTCTACCCATCTAACAATAGACACGGATTTTGATTAAAACATTTGATTTGGAGGAGCTATTAACAGAATAAGAAATGAATCATTAAAAAGGATTAAATGTACTCATAAAGAACATCAGCAAATCTATTCCACGAATCCTTAGCCTCAAAATTATGATGAAGTTACTTCATTGCAAAGTAGATTTCCAGAAAGAATCCCTTTTTCTCCTTGTTGGCAACAAAAGCAGCATAAACAAGTGAGTCAAATTCTGGTGTTAGTCTTATAACAGTGTAGAGCCTGATCCTGTGCAGGAAACACATTTTAAATGTAAAGATAGTTGCAAAATTAGTAAGAAATTCCTGGATAATTACAGTAGACACTTGTAAATAATAAGGTGTTTTCTGCAAGTCTTTTGCCTCTTCTGTGACCATAATTTTTTTCAGCATCCTATTTTGTAGACATTTCAAACAAGCCCATTCTAACTTTTCTATTGCTGAGGAGATGCATGGCCTTCTCTCACAAACACACACACACACACACACACACACACACATTTACTTATGTTCAGTGGGGAATAAAAACTCTGGAAAAAAATTCTGCTTAGGATGATTGTGGGAGTTTATTCTAGCTGAACAAATTCCATTTCTACAGGGATATTTAGTAGTCATATTTCCTGCCTTCAGCTGCTCATACTGGGTTATCTGCTGTCAGTAAATCAGAATTGTCCTGCTTTATATTCCTACCTTACTGTAGAAATTGACAGAATTTCTTTACCTCATTACTTGAACACACTTCTGTGTATGAGAATAAAAAAAAAATGTTTCATTAATTAATGCCTTCTGTTGCAGTGTGAAGTACTTTTCTCTCAGCCATCCCAGCCCCTCCCAGGTGTGGCAATACCTTCCTCCTCCCCCTCCCCTTTGTCTCCTCCTAAGTGCTGTCAGTCACAGCTAACATTCCTGCAGGGACACTGCCTGGTTGGCAGAAGTTCAAAGGATGCCCCTCAGTGTCAAGGTCATTGGCCTGTCCTGGGTGTCACTCTTCCCCTGAGACCCTGCCCCTCCCACCTGGTTGGTGGCTCACCTGTCCTTTCCCTCCCCTGCCCGGGCCTTAAAACCGACTGCGAGCATGCGGTTCTGTTCAATGGAGCAGATTCCTGGTATTCAGATGTCCGTGACCTTGGAATAAAATCTGGATCTTAAGCTCCGTTGCACCCGCTCCTTTTCCTCTTCACCTCGCCTAAGGACTTTCTCCCAGAGGTAAACTGAGTTCCTCCAAGCCTGGGTGGCCCAGCCGCTGCATCCAGTCAGCCAGAGATATCTCTGTGGTGAGAACCACCACAGCTGCTGTCTCAGGCCAAGCAGCGAGGGATAGAAGAGCCCAGGCACTTTCCATCTGGTAATATTGGAATTTTATTCCAATATTTTGGCGTCCCTGGGTCGGCAAAACGACTTTACAGCCTCAGAAGGAATCTCAGAACCTCGGGAAGGACTTAGGCAGCTAGGTTTCCAGCTGGAGAGCTTTCGTGGCTTAGCTCTCAGCAGAGACTTTGGGTCTGTACCCACAAGAAGTTTCGTGGAATGCTTAGTGCCTCTGGAAAGTGAAGCTCCTTTCTGGTGAGCTAGTTCTCCAGGGGAGAACAGGGGAGCCCCTCCTGCCCGCGGGGTCCTGTTCCGGTGAAGAGCCAGCCTGCCTGACCTGGCCAACAACTGCTTCGATTTTGGTGAGTATCTCTGCTCCTTGTGGGGGTAGAAGCTCAAAAAACAGACTCTGCCGTGAGTTCTGTTCTTTTCGCTTTTGTATTTTTCGGCTGCGCAGCCCTACAGGGGAGAAACAATCGCGTTTTAGGCTTTAGTTTTCTGCGGCGTGCTTTGCCGTCTTTTGAAACTCGCGGCGGCGGCGGCGGAGCGGGAGTGCCGTCCCTGCCCTTCCTCTCGGCTCTCTCTCTGTGCGGGGGAAGGGGGGCTCTCTGCCACGTGGCGCGGGGGAGGGGGGCTCTGTCTGCTCGTTGTGAGGGGGACGCTGCTCTCTCTCTGTGAGGGGCAGGGGCTCCTTTCTCCGCGGCGCGGGCAGCCCGGGTTTCGGCTTGCCACGTGGTGGTGGGGAGGCTTTGTCTGTCTCTCCACGTGGCGGGGCCGGTCCCGACCCCGTCCTGCTGCTGGCGGCAGGTTTAAAAGCAGTGCGAGCAGCTGTATTGTGAGGCTATTGTCTGTTCGGTTTTGCTCCTTCTCTGTTTTTTTTTTTCTTTTTTGAAATCGGTAGCTAATTTTGGCTTTCTTTTTCGGTCGGCGGGATTTTTTGTATTGTGCCTTTTACATCTAAATATGGGCTCACATCTCAGCACAGCACAAAAAGGAGTGTATTATCATATTGTTGGAATTTTAGTCAGTGGTAATGTTAAGTTCTCTAAAGGAAAATTGAAACAGTTTATAAGATGGCTTTTTCTACACTTCCCGCAAATTTCCCCTGAAGAAATCCACAATATTTCATTTTGGGATAAAGTTGGAAGTGAATTGATAACCTTGGGACAGTCTGGGAACGCATCTTCAGCTAAATTTGTGTTCTGGAGTTTTCAAATCCGAGCAGCATTGCTCAAAAAGAAGGAATTGGAGAAAAAGCCAAATGTTCAGCAGTGTTCCTCTGCTCTCCCTGTCTCTCCCTCTCCCAGTTCCAAACCCCTAACCCCAAAACTTGGTATTTTAAAGAGAGCGCATTCCCTGGGAAGTCGACTCCCAGAGCACTTTAAAATGCCTGAGTTCCTTTCTCCACAAAGTCCTGGCCAGACGGCGTGGAAAACCCAAAACCCTGTGTCCCCTGCTCTGAAACCCAGAGCACGTGTAAGTTTTTCGGAGAGCAGTGATCCCCAAAACGTTCCCCAGTCCCCAGGAAGTCCACAAGATGGAGGATGCCACGTGGCACCTTCCCAAACCTGGTCAGCCTTCTAGTAATAGATGAGGATAATTCTTCACTAAACTGTAGTTGCCATTGTTTGTGAACTTGAATTCCTTTCCTCTCTATTTTTTTTGTTTGAGGTTTGAGTGACAGAATTGAGGACAGGGAGATGGTCCAGAAAAGCTGAAGGTTTTCTGCTGAGGACTCAGGAGAAACATCAGTTTAGAGGCAGTTTGATAGAAGACTTTCTGCTTTATCTCCTGCTAGAGTTATATCTAAGATGGAGTCAGAGGTCCTGTTTTAGTGAGGAGATGGTATCCCCAAATGACAAGTCCAGCTGAAAGCTGCTGTCCTCTCAGATGTGCAAGGTGAACTGCTCTTACCTGCATTCAGTACCAATTTGGTGAGATGTATGAAATGCCTGGCTCTAGCAGTTCAAACATTCAGTTTTACAAACAATGTCAATCTTTATTAAATGGGTATGAAAGTGCACTTACAAGTCATTGAGTGTATTGATTCGCAAAGCAATGGTTTCTCTGAGTTTAAAAAAACTGTGACCTCTTCATGTAGTGCTCCTGCTTCCAAGGTTCATTTTTGCCCAAAGCTTCAAAGCAGCAAAGTGAACTGTGGGCAGCAACTGTAGCCAGTGGGAGACAAAGAAAAGTTCCTGGTGCTCTGTTCCCTGAGTTTTGGGCCTGAATTTTTATACCATGACATAAAGGGATCGGGGTTGATATTTCTCCCTTTATGGAAGAGAGATGAAGATATACAAGTGCAGGGAATCTGGTGGTACTATCCCTGTCCTGGATAGAAAGCAGTTCTTGTTTTTCCATTTTCTCATCCAAAATTTTCTGCTACTTCTGGATGGAAAGGAAATACTTCAAGAAATTCTGGATGACCCTAATTAATTTTAAAGTTCAGATTCATGAGCATTGTAAACTATTTATATTCAGTCCCATGTTGGCAATAAATTTTTCAGAAAGGTTAAAGTTGTGATTCATGATGGGAGTTAGCAAACTAGTTTGTCATGTAAAATTTCTATTTTGTCTCTGAATCTCTCTACTATTCTTGTATGCAGTGTCACAATTAACAGCTAAACCCTTGGTTCAGAGGATTTGTGTAAATGAAGCTTTTTAAAATGAGAATACCTAAAAAACAAGTCTGTATATAATTTTTAAGCAGGTTTATTGCTTTTGTCAGTGCATATTTAAGAAGCAGTTTGTGAGGGCAAAGAAGCCATACTGTGAGTACAAGCAGCCTTGAATTACATGAGAATGGAATTTTCCAAAAATCTGTGTCTTTCCAAACGAGAGGAAAGAAACAGGGGAGTAAATGTAATGACAAAAGCAACATCATTTAACATCTGGCAGTAGCATAATGTGCATTACGGCAACATGTTTACACTTGCGAGCCAAAAAACAAGTCCACAGTTGCCACAAGCATTTATGCATGGATTTACAATCACTGTTGGAAATCATTCTGTGAAAGCGAGTTAGTGCTTGTAGGAAGGGGATCTTAGTTTGCTGTTTACATAATATTGCTTCTGATATAATAAGGGAGGTACTTTGAGTCTTGAGTTTCTTTTACTTTGTAATTAGGTGAATAAAGAGGGGGAAAAAGACAAAATTATCACCTTTCCTTTGCTTAGAGCATTGTATTTTCTCCTGATCACAACAGGGTGCTTTTCAGAATAGCCAAGTCTCTTCTGGAAAAAGAAACAGTCTCATATCCAATATTTTAAAAAGTGAGATATGCAGTCTGTCAGTTGTCAGAAGAACAGCTAAAAACTGCAAGGGAGAGATATGAAGCTAGCAGCAAAAAAAAGGATATAGCAACCAGTTTACCTTGTCTAATGAATTCTGAACAATACATTTCTGTCTACTGTGAGATGGTGCTCGTAGGTATATGAGTCATACAGTGTTATAAGGAAAATTCTTGTTCCACCCCTGCTGATATTTTATACCTTACAGATCTACAGATTCATGCTTTTTGACGCAAAAAATCAATTTCCACTTTTATATGCCTGTAATACTTGAATTTTATGAGGAGTAGTGAGCAGATTTTTTCCAGGTTTGTAATTAGTACTGAGTGGGATAGACAAGGTAGATCATAGAATCATAGGTGAAAAGGACCTTAAAGATCATCTTGTTCCACTGGGAAATGTTTTCTGTAGATGTGATTCATCAAACATGATGTTGTGTTTTTTTAGTAAAATGTCCCCATTCAGCAGTTATTATGTCCTGAAGAATTATTAGACGTCTGCTTGGATTTTTTTTCCCAATTAATATTAATATTAATTGGGAAAAAAATTAATAATTAATATTAAGAAACTGTGTGTTTATGTGTATCACACTCTCATGTGTGTGTGTTCAAAAATTACTTCTTATGTGCACTAAGTTGTTTTCTAAGAAATGAGGTGAGAAAAGGACATTACTACACTGCCCATTTTTTTCCTTTTATCTCAGGAACTGGACTGACATCTCTACCAGAATTTCGTAGATCATACATGTACCTCTGGTGTTATTTATATAAATTTTTCAAAACTTGACTTTTTGCATCAAATATGAACTGACACATACTTGATTTCTTTAAACAGTGCCAAGAAGCTTCAACAAAGAGTGGGAAAAATAATTTTTTAGTGCAATGGCAACACCTCAGTGAGTTAGACTTCTACCTGAAGACCATGAAAAAGTGCCAGGAGGTAATTCCAAGCAAAATTATTGTGCTAAGGATGCTTGCTGCTCATTGTTGGAAGATTTGTGGGTAGGATTGCAAGTCTGTTTGGTTTTGTTGTGTTGCCACTTAATTTAAAACTTAACCTTTTAAGGAAGAAAGATGGAGCTGCTTTGGCAGAATCATGTCTTCAGTACATTATCTGCACTCTGCTGTGTGATGTAGACTAATTTTATTCTCTGAAAACATTTGCCACCATTGTTTTACTGTTTTTATCTTGTCTTTGTGGAGGTATTTTTTGTTGTTTTGTTTTGTTTTTGTTTTTTGTTGCTGTTGTTATTTGTTTGCTTGTTTTGGGGGTTTTGTGTTTTGGTTTTTTTTTGCTTGGATTTTTTTTGTTTGGATTTTAGTGGACTTTTTTTTGAAAGTATAATATTGGTCTTGCATATATTTCCCTGTATTCTTCCTATATAAATCTGGATCCTTTTATTAAGAACTCCATGTTTCATCAGCCTAAGCTGCTGATGCTTAAAAAGGCCTATAATATTTACCTCCCAAGATATTCCTCAGGCTTCTCAGTGAGCTGTCTTCTCTCTGTGTGAAAATTGTTCCTTTTAGGATGTTCCTAATGTCATGAAGCATGGGGAGATTTTTACAGAGAACATATTCTAAAAGGTGTTGTTGGCAACTACTTTTCATTTACCAGCACAAGCAAAATTAAGTGGAAATTCACAGTTTCTGGTTTCTGATGATGACTAAGACTGTTACAGAGCTATGAAAATATGTTTCTTTGCCCTACAGCATTAGTCAAAGTCTTCAGACCTATCTCCGACAGAGAAAGCCTTTCCAGATTCTTCATCTAATTAGGGATGGCTTCTGCATGTTACCTCATTTACTTTCTTCAGTCATTGTCCTAAGATTTCTTCTTTATAAAATTTTAGTTCTGCCTTTAATTGCTGTTGATATGATAGCAGTGTCTTCCAAGCCAGCTTAGGAATCTTAATGCTCACTTTGTTTGCTTAGGGCCTTTCCCCCCTTTTAGTTTATCAGGTTTTGCCTGTTAATTTTCAGTTAAAATCACATTTCTGATGCTTGAAACCCTCTGCAGCAAGGCTAAATAGTAAAAACTCTTAAAGTGTTTTAGGTAACTATTAATATTAAAGTATCTCACAACATAAATAATAAATCATGGTCCTGCTGAAGAAATGTAGCAGTTAGACAGGTCTTGGTAATGCAACTTTCTTCAGCAGGACTTAAGTAAAAGGTGTGTTGAAAAGGTGATTTCTTTGTCCATAACTTTGTTTCAGATATGGTTTACTTTTGTGATATTTCTACCAGTGCACACCAACATGTACTAAGAGACAAGATCTTTAAAGCCAATTTATAAATAACTCTAACACTTGCAAGCTTTCTGTCAGACACAAAGATTGTTCCTTGGCATTACCTTCTGCTTCCAAGGATGTCTGGGACAGTTTGCTCTTTCTTTCTTTTTTTCTGTGTTTTCAGAAGCTGACCTTTAGGCTGTCAAGTGCTGAACTTCATGAGCAGTTTTAATCTTGGAAATGCTCTTTTAGGCAAAAATACCATTGACCCTTTGCAGCCTGGTCTCTCTCCATTGACAAAGAACATAATGTGAGGAATTGTTATAGAACTGGGCAACAAAAATGAAGCCCTCAGGTCTTTTTCGAATAGCACTCATTGTGAAGGCAAAATGAACTATTGCTTATGTTCCTTCAGTAATTGTTTTATATTTGAGGAGAGGTGTTTTTGTTGCTGTTATTAATCATGAATTCACATTTCTATCAAAAAACTCTTGGTAAAATCCCTTCTCTACTGCATGAAAAATGAATCATAGAATCATGCTGGGTTGGAAGGTACCCACTAGGATCACCAAATCCTGGCCCTGTGCAGGACACCCCAAAAAACACAACTTGTGCCTGAGAGCATTGTCCAAACATTTCTGGAAATGAAATCTGTATGACAGTGCTATAAAATGTGGGTGAACATTTTAACACAGGTGTGTGTAGTGTATTTTTGCAAGAATGTGTTTGCATTTGTACAGGCATATATATATTTTTATGTATAAGCTTGTATATGTACATATATTCCTCATAAATGCAGGTGAGGACAAAATTAGTATTCTCATGCTTTGAATCTGGTTCTATAATACTGGAATATCTTGCAGGAATGGGAAAATATCCCTGTTCTAGGCTAATGATCATGCATCATCAGGATGTTTATTCCCCTGAGTCTAAACAGTCTGGATCATGTCTGTTCTTTATGAATTTTCATGCAATTGAGGTTGGTCTGCCAGGTGGGATATTGATTGCAGGGAAATTAATGTTCTGTCTGGTGATGTTCCTGTTTTCACAGAGCTGTTTTACCTGTTACTTCTAGGTAGCATCTCAGTAGCTTTCTGCCAAAGAGGAACTGGATACTGCTATTTTTATATGGTATTTTAAGGAATAGTGTTTTACAATTTTCCATGTAGGAATTTAGACCTGTAATTCTTCTAAGCCTATTTCTCAGAAGCTCCTGGCCTTTATCAGCTTTATTTTTATATCTATTAGTGGCTTTTGTATTTGCCCATCCATTTTTAGTGTGATTTTCTGCCTTCTAATATCCTTACATGCTTGGAGGTGCTGTCAACAGCATATCTCCAGGCTGTGGGCTAACAGTGGCTGTTCAACAACAGTGAAATGCCAGGGACATATCCAAGTCACCAGCCTGTTTCTGTGTGGAAGGGAAAACAGGCAGAACATGTGAGGAGAACTCTGCCTTCAGGCATTCAGTTTTTATTTTTTTTTTTTTTTAATTTTCCCCAAGCATGACAGACCTCTCTGCCAGAATCACTGACATCAGCCTGGAAGGGCAGCACAGACCCCTGCTCTGAGAATCCACTGGAGAACACTCTCTATGGATTTAGGTTTTATGAAACTTTGCCCAAAATTTTTCTGCAAAACCAAGACTTTCCACAAGTCAGGTTATTCAGAACTGAAATTGGGAGAGCAAAGTAGAGACTATGTCTTTGCAACAGCCTTTCTGCAGAATTTCAGCTGTGATTTGCTGTGATTCATTGCAAGTCTTCTCTTGGCATGGCTCAAAAATTTGCATGCAGAAAGACCCTGGAGTTCGAGTCTTTACATTGACTCTGCAGTCTGTCTTTGGACTTAAGGCATATAAGGAGAATATCAGAGCGAATTTGCACTCTTCTGAACATATTTATTTTGATATAATTCCTTCCTATTCCTTTCTTGCCCTTAGCTTGGGATGAGACAGCCAAGCTGCCTGAAAGGTACAGATAATTAATTCCTATTAATTAAAGAAATGGAACATCTATGCTTATCTTTGGAAGGGATCTACAGTGTGAATAATCAGTTTGGTTTACTGCTCCAGATTTGGATAACGCCTGTCAATGAAACATGTGATTTTTCAAAGACCAGGCTGGCAAGTGAGCATGAATACCTTACTTAACTGCTTCTCTGAAGGTGATCTTAAACAGCAGACACAGCATCTCCATAAGAAATATCTTGGCACTTCTTATTTTTGCTTTTTCTCCCTTGACTTTGTTTCCCTTTTTTGTGGCCAAGGATCTCAAAGGGCTCTATATATATCAGCTTTTTTCAGTGTCAGGCTGTTAACGCCCACAGCTTGTGCACACAGTTTTTGCCCCTGTCAATCCTACACGGTCTTGAAGAATCATCACATAGAAATATAAGAATTATAATCCCAGTTGTTTTCATTCCTGAGAAAAATCAAACTTTACAAGAAACAAGGCTCTAAGCATCCACAAACAGCAGCAGCTCAGCAAGGAAAATCTTTACTTACTAAAGAATTAAATGAGGAGTAATTGCTTGTCCCAAACTGTCCATTACCACACAGATACTCTGCAGGATGTTGGTTTGTTTTTGGTTTGGTATTTGGTTGTGGTTTTGAGTTTTTAAAATGTGATTGTTTGGTTTTCTGTGCTTTTTGTTTTATTTTGTTTTGTTGTTGTTGTTGTGGCTTTTTTGTTGGTTTGTTTTGGTTTGGTTTGTTCATTGTAATGTTACATGTCCTGAAAACAGAATTCTCTCTGAATGTGCATGTTATTTCCTAAAGCTACCAAACTGTTCAGACTGGAAATGAAGATTTTTTCTTGCATAGTATGATGAGGCTGACTACTGCTGTGCTATTCAGGACCACTAAGATCTTCATGTACCTAAAATTTTATCTCTTGGTACCAACCAATAACAGGAGCTTATCAGGAGCTTTTTAGTGAAACCAAAATCAGACAAAAAAAAAACCAAAAAAGTGATTTGTATCACATGCAATCCCATCATTTTGCATTATGGTAGTTCTCTGTAGCTGCTTGGTGAAACTGATAACTTTCTTTTCACAGCCAGTTTCTGGTACTAAATGTGGAGGAGAGGCTATCACTTTCTCTGAACATGTGTGTTTTAAGTACGTTTGACAGAACTGAGGAAAATGATTAAAGAAAACAAAAGAAGCATGTCTTGTATTAAGTTTTGGGCAATTCTCTTGCTAATGTGACACATAATTAGTAGTTTTTAAAGAGGCTCAGAGTATGTGAAATTGCTTTTGGTTCTGTGCCACCAGAATAACGTGTCACTTGGGTGGAAAATAAAGGCTTTCAGACTCAATTCAAATTAACTGTCTACAGAAATTTGACCAAAAAAAGTGCAGGCTGGACTGTGCAGTCATGAGGCTGCTATAATCCATTGGTTTCTGGTTACCCTTTAAGGCTTGTCACATGAAAACCTGTGCTAGCAATGAAAGGATGTCTGATTCCATAACACTCTCACACAAACAGATAAAATTTCACTTGAGCTGTTTAGGGCACTGCCCACTTCACTCCAGACTTTGTGGTTGTTTTTGAACTTGATGGGCTATTTCGTGGGGAATGAGGCTTGGCACTACTGATTTCAGAAATGGTATCTGTATGGTGGCATTTCTTGAGATTGGGAGGACTTTCAAGGATGAAGTTCCATTTGCAAAAATATACATGTTTGAGGCTATTAGTAAATTTGGGAGTGCTTTCTAGAGGTCATGGCTTTTATGCTGTTTTGAGAACACTGATTTCTAAGGGAATAAAATAAACTGGTATGGTTAGTGGAAATATTTTTGTTAGAAGTAATTTCACTTTCAAAGTAAGTTTTCATTCCCAGAAGTTTGTATTTCAATAATTTATTTTAAAATCAATTTAAATGATTTTTTTCCTTGGTGATGTCTCTTCCATCATATTAAAGAGGCAAACAATATAATAACAAAAGCCAATAGATCCATTTATTCCAGAGGCTGTATTAAAAATAAAAATCAATTATGACATGTATGTAAGAAGAGTGATAGCAAGGACAGCATAAATTTAATTAAAAGGCAACCTTATACACTGCCTGAAGGGTGACTTTAGCATGATGTGTCACTAACAGGAGTAAAGCCCCCTGAAAACCAAAATAACAGATTTTTCTTAAAATAGACACTGCATGTACAGATACGTGTGTGGTTCTATCCAAGTGTAGGTATTCAGTTAAGGAAATGAAACAATGATAGAAAGAAAATTGAGAAAATTGAAACATTAGAGTTCTCTTTTGACTACCTAGTGCATTTTTTAAAGTATTAAAGGTAGCTTAAAAAATCAGTATCAACCTGAAAAATGCAGCTTTCTTTCTTAAATAGAGAAGTGGAGTACAGAACCTGCAAATGATTTTACTTCCAAATATATGCACTTTCAAGAGAAATACTGTGTTGTCAGGATTTTGCACTTGAGTCTTTTTCCTATGAAGTTTTAATCCTTTCAGGATATATTTAATGTCAGATTTTTTCCAATTCCTGTGGAAAGTCTTGGTCTTTAATATTACACTTTTCTCTTAAAAGAGTGCATTTAGTATTAAGACCAGACTGTCTGAGAAAAGGTGGCCCAGTAATTTTAACAACTCCTCTAATTTATACCAACTTTGATAAATTAATGCAAATGTTTTCTGAAGAATTGCAGAAGAATTAAAACTGAATTAATTATGCAGATAAAGTCTGTACTGCTTCTGCTAAAATGCCTTTAAATTGTATTTATTTTCCTGTTTCTCAAAATCTGGATTCCATTTCCACCTTGAAACCCAAGCAGAAGTTTGTAGGTTGCTGTTTGGATGCTTGAGAGGATCACTTGCAGTTTCTCTCAACTCTATACAGGGTAGCTAAAAAGGGAAAGAGGCAGAGGGATGCTGACATGTGATAATATGTGATCCATGCTGCACAGACCACTTCTTACTTGCAATGACTGATTGCTTGGCATTTTCATCATGCTTGTTTCTTTTGTTTTATTTATTAAATTTGCTTTATTTATTTATTTATTTATCTGTGGAAGAACTGCCAAGCTTTTGTAAGTAGCCAAGAAAAAGGAAGCCCTTTTTGGTTCTCTGTGGACTGTGGAAGCTTGATTACAGGGGGAAAAATGAAAATTTTTCTGGAAAAGACAGAAAAAGAAAGCTCAAACACAAAAGAGAGATGTCACAGATTGAAGTGTAGCGGCAGTTTGGATAATGTTCAGAGTCTGGACGCTGTGCTGTCTGGATATGTCTAAAGCTGGGTGTTCTGAATTTGGAAATTCTAGAAAAACCTAAATTTTATATGAAAACATGGACTCTGACTCAAAATTCCAGCCCAGTTTAAATCTTGAAATGGCTAAGGCAAACCTATCTGTGTGATCCCCCATAGAAACTTCTGAGACCCCTCAACCCTGGTTTTACTTTGCTTCTCCTGCATCCCAACATGACAATTCCATTGTCACCAGTCCAGCAGAGCTTGGGTCCTTCCAGGGGCTTTCTGGGCAGCCTTTCCTCACCACTGCAGTGTGGGAATGTTGCAGGCAGAGGTGAGAGTCAGCACTGGGCTGGTCATGTGCAAACCCACAAGGTGGTGGAAATGGTGCTATGAAAACATATCATGATCTCCTCTCTTGTGAACTTGCAGAGAACCCAAAAGTATATGACTACAAACTTCACTGCCAGGTTTTTTTTTCCCTAATTAACACTGGGTACTGAAGCTGGGCCTTAATTCATTAGTATTCATATAAAAATTTCAAGTGCAGGGTCTGCCACTATTAAAACCTGATGCCCAGGTTGTTGTTCATTAATCCTTGAAACTGCAGTGTTCTGAGGCTTCATTTTTTAAGACTATTTATGAAGCATCATAATGTTGTCAATGTATTAATTGGCTCATGCAAGAATAGGCTCCAAAGATTAATTACTTCATGGTAAATGTAGTTCTGGGAGGAGAGTTATTGCAATATTCTTATTCTAATTACCAAAGTTAATTATAGTTTTTGCTTCCCAAGCAGTGTAGGAAATTATATAAAATACAGTTTCCAGCCTGGGTCAGTTCTGAGAAAGCTCAGCTGAAGAACTAAGGTACCTTGGGGTCTTTAATACTCTAGGAGCTGTTACAGCAAAACCACAGAAATTAGGAAGTGGGGTTAAAAAAGAGCTGTAGCATGGCAAAGAGCTAGGGAAAAATAGTATGATTTCTGGGCTTTATTTGAGTTATCTGAATAAAATTTTTATTTGAGTTATCTGAATAAAATACTCAGCTTCCTTCCTGCTTAGTGGTGATTGTAGTCTCCACTTTATGATGCTGATTAGTCTTTCTCTGAAAGGTGTTTGTATGGCCCTGCTGTCTTGCATGTTCCTCTTTTTCTATCCTTTGTCATAGGTAAGCTAAAGCTTGTGCAAGAACAGATCCTCCATAATTATCTGTGCAGTTCACATACTTGGGAGGTATTTCTTGGTTTCTGATGCTTTCAGGTCTCTGTGCAACACCTTGTGATGATCTCTGGACTATTACAGAGCAAAGTCATGGTTTTACTTCTCTAAGGGAAAATTGCTCCTGATCATGTTTCCCTCAGAAACAGTTTTAGCTTTTGGCTTCTTCAACATTATTAGTCAGTAAACATGTTGTGAGGGCTGGCTGCTTCCCCACATTCACAGCTGTAAAATGAATGGAATCATTGTGATGTTGTTGAAAGCCACACCTGCATGGAAATCCTTATCTCATGAGCATTTTGCACATATAAATGACACCTTTCCCTCTCTGAATTTGTGCATTTCTCTGGAGACAGAAGAGAAATTGCTTTTTGGTGATGAAATCAGATTTTTCAGGTTTTTCAGAAGATTGTTCTTTTTATGATCATACAACTCAGATTAAATCATGCTTGACAATTTTCCCAGGACCTTTCTGTTACAACTCTGCCCCATTTTTCAGAAGAAATTGCTACAACACATTGCCATGCAATCACTTCTGTCTTTGTGAGTTAAAGTGCATGAGCTGTGATTTAATTTTCTACCATCATGCTTGCAATTTGGAGCTGGGATTATCAGAGTGTTTGCAGTAGTACCTACAGTCCCAGAGAATGGGGAAGAAACACATGGAAGCCAAAGCTTCCCTCTCTCCATTATGTAAGCACCCCCAATCTGCACAACACAGGGAAACTGTTAAAAATTTGAATGAAACTGGTTTGCAGAGTTGAAATTGAAGGCAAGGCTGCATCTAAGAGGTTAATAAAGTTCCAAATTACACATAGAAAACAGTGAGAATCCTCTGAGAAATTGACAGTACAACATGTAAGCTGATTTACTGGAAGAATACAACACAAGAATACCTATCAGTTTTATTATTCTTACCTGCCCACTTGATAAATCTGAGAGGACACAGTGATTTAGAAATGATTCATAATTTAGACAGAAACTAAAATCCATTTGATTTCTCTTTGATTGACTTTCAATCTAAACAATGCTAATATTAGTAGGCTCATCATCTATCATGTCTAATATGTTCAGGAGGGTTTTAGGCTTTCAGAACTCTGCTCCTCTGTTTCAATTTCTCATTGGGCTGAAAAAACTTTGTGATCAGCCAATTGACTCTCTTTTGTATTAATCCAGTTATTATATTTCCATTTACAAGGATTATGTAAAATTTGGATCAGCTTGTCCAATGATTATATAAGGCAGCATAGATGAAAAGTGGGTGGAAAGAACTTGATGACATCCCTGGGACTTAGAATCTGTTCTGCTGTGCAAAGACCCTTGGTGCATTGACAAGGATATATGTTACTTATTTTAAATATACAGCACTGTGAATTTTCAAAAGATGGAGATATTTGTCCTTGAGACACCTGGAGATACCCTTTTGACTACACTAGTAGCTTAACATATGATAATTTTCTCTGAGTTAAAAAAAAAGAAAAGGTTTAAAATCTTAAACATGCTTGAATATATTTGCAGATCTTCTGGACTAGTAGAAAGTTACTGCAAAATCCATGGGTAGTGATTGAAACAAATGCAGGCAGAAAATGAAGCATATTCTTGCCTTTTGTTCTCAAAAGGAATGAAACCATTGCAGTTAAACACTGGTCAGGACAGTACCCAAGGTAACTCTTTGAGGCTGGGATTCCTCAGCTTAGTGTTTGAGGGTTTGTGCATTCTGTGTTATTCTGTGTCCTTCTAAATCCCTAAGATTTCTCAAACTGGTCATGTACTGCCAATTCCATTTGACATCACAAATTTCTATTCTGGTGTTGATGGAGCTTTAATCAGTTTGTTTGGTTTCTCACTTGATTTTTTAAGTCTCTATGATAGAAAAAAAATCCCAATTCCAGTGAAACTACTGTGTCCTGAGCATAAGACTCTGTGTTATACACTACCATAGAAAAGATCGAACCTTGGATTTCTGTTTTCAGGAAAAACAGTAGAAAAATGTATGGGGAAATGGCAACTTTATTGTGTACTTGCAAAAGGAAGGGAAAAGGAAGGCAGGGATTTGTGCAGTAGTGCTGAAACTCCATGACAGTTCAAAAAGCTGTTAAGCTTTCAGGAAAATTTCCCATTGATTCGCCTGAGGCCTGCACCAATTCTTCTAGAAAGCTGTTGAGGAGATCAGGCCTTTTTCTAGGTGTGCGTAGAGGAACTGGACTATTGTATGCTGGGGATGTGTCCTGATATGACAGTGGTGAATTTTCATATATACTGACATTTAACAGTAAACTATTTCACCAACGGATAAAATCAGGAAAATCTATACAGCCATAACATTTCCAGACAGGAGCAATGGAATGCTGTAAAAATATAGACATTCTTACAACAAAGAAGGGTTTCTTTGTGTTCATGGAAGTCAGCGTCCTTATGGGAATAAATCACATTAGACTAGAAATTTGCATAAGAGCTCTGGAATCAGGAACTTCAGGGAAGTCAAATAACTTGAAATACTTGTTAAAATATGGGTAAATTTACTAATTTGAAAGTAGAAAGAGCAAAGTGCCTCTATAGATTTAAATCCTCTAGTCACAATCCTGTAAATATCACTGCACAGAGGGGGGATTGTATTGCATTTGAGCATAAATGAGTAGACTTTTCCTAATTATCTGTTTGGCTTGGCTACTGATGACAGTTTGTCATGCTTGCTTGACACCCTGACAGGCTTAGCTGTTTGCCTGTGATTAAAATCTGTATGCCTGGACAGTCCTATATACTAAATCCAGCCCATTTTCGGATCCAGCTTATCAACTGAAATTATGCCTTCAGAATATCACTGGCACATCCTACAGAGTACCTGGGTCTTTGGCTTTGGAGGAACAGGAGAACACCAGTCCCAAGCTGAGAGCTCTGGTTTTAGTACACCTGGAAAAGCTAAACAGATTGCTTTAGTAATTAGAATGATACAAAGCCTTCAGAGAAATGAAAACTGTTCTGTTCAATAACTATGAGCTCAGAATAAGACCAGATGTACTAAATTCCCTGTTCAGCTCTCATAATAGCGTAATAAGTTAGGATTATGAATTGCCCAGTTCTAATCATATTACAAGGGTGACATTTATAAGATGCCAAGAGATGAAATGCATAGTTCTGCAAGATCAATTAATTTTCACTGGTGTTGCTTTTGCTGCAGAATTCTCTGACCCAAGTATTCCAGAGGGGGAACTTTTTCCTTTGCTTCTAGCAAAAATTATATGTGATGACAGGCAACATCTGTAGGTGCTGGATGTTGACTGGATGTTACCGGAATTTGGGAATAAGCCTTAAAAAAGGCTTTGAAACCCACACTATCTTCTTGCGCACTTAGCAATCCCATTTTTATTTTTTTTTTGAGAGTGAGCCTAACCACAAGCTTCTAACTAAAACTTCTCATCTTTTATTAAAGCTTCAAGAGCAAACATTCAAACACACCATTGGAGAGATCTCTCTGGTCCTAATACTCTTATGGATCACTCAGGAATCTGTGAGAAGGTCTTAAAGGGCAACACCCAATTTGTTGTTTCCTCTCTCACTTTTATATGTTTTGGCTGCAACCATGGATTGTAGAATTCAATACAGAGCTGCTTAAAAAAGTACCTAAGACAAGAAACCAGCCCATCCTTATGGGGTGGTCACATAAATATGTTTTCCAATATGAGTGGCTGCTGTGCTCTGTTTTCATTTTTCTCCCTTCCCTTCCCGCAACCTTCCCTTCCCGCAACCTTCCCTTCCCGCAACCTTCCCTTCCCCCTTTTCTCTTTTCTATCCTTTTTTTTCTTTTTCAGTCTCCTTGGCAACAAATAATTTTCATGGAGTCACAGCGTGCTTGGGGCTGACAGGTACTGACCCACCTGTTCAGACACAGTTGGAGTAGGTTGCCCCAGAACTGTTTCCAGTCAACTTTTTAATGTCTCCAAAGGCAAAGACTGCAACTTTGGGCATCCTGTTTTAATACTCAGTGATTCTCTCAGTGAAAGAAATATGGTTTCTGTGGAATTTCTTGTACTTTCATTTGTGCCCATTGACCCTGGTCCCATCCCTGGGTGACACTGAGAAACCTCTCATTCCATTTTCCTTAATATCCTCCATCAGGTATCTGCACACTTGGATGAGATCCCCCATCTCTCCATCATATTTGAGGCTCTAAAACACATTTTCTGCTCAGGCATGCTAGAACAGAAGCACTGATGGGATGGCTATTTTGCCATAAACAGCAGCCTCCATGATGTGGTCTTCTTAAATAATAACAAATCATTAACCACCCTCAGCTGGGTCGTATGCCCTAATGAATGTAGTAGTAAATGGCTCACAAATGTGGAGCTTGGACAGGCACCATTGACCTAGGTAAATAAGGTACTGTGCAGAAACCCTCTGGGCCCACATAATTACTGCAATTTCTCCTTAAATGATAGACCAAGTATCATGGTTCCATAGCTGTTATTCTTATTAATGACCTCAACCTCTTTTTTTTTTTTTTCTTTCCCTTCCTGTTTATGAAATAGTTCCAGTTTTTTAGCTGCATACTTCTTAAGAATTATTGCACTGTATTTTATGATTTGAAAAATAATGTTGAGGTCATTAGACATGGAGGGAATTCTTTAAAAACAGCTGCAAACTGACATGAGGATTCTTTTTTCTTTTTCATCTGAAGAAAATTCTGAGAAAAATAATTATTTTTGTAAAGAAATAGGGATCATCTTCCAGCATGCCTGTCTCTGGAGGCTAATTCTTTAATTTTGTAGGCCCAGATTTTAGAAACATAGCTACATGAATTTTTAACTTTTAGGCAGATACATTTGTAATATATTATGTGTATATTGCACCAGATGATTTAAGATGACATGTAAGCACTGTACTTATATGAGCAGGGACTTAAATTTGCAGTCTGGTGCAAGATCTGAGTTTATTTTTGGTCTGATCTGAGTTTATTTTTGGAAAGTATGAAGGTACCTTCTGGTGCAGTTAAAGTCAAAGTGAAATAATAGGAAAGCATAACATGGAGGTATGATTCAAGTCAATGTGGGGTTAGAAGGCACAGGCCTTTCAAAAAAATCCCATTGCTTTAATTCAATGTATTGTTTGCAAAAAGGTCTTACAGACTGCAAATCCTTTTCTGCAAATTGTTGAACAACAATCTATCAAAAGTTCTGCCCTAAGTTCAGCCAGCTCCTCTGTTGCCAAATACAGCTTGGCTTTTGTCTCTGGAACAGCAAACATCTGGTAAACAGCAGCTGTTTACCTGCTACCCATATGTGTTTCCCATGCAATCGAGAATTACAGTAAAAATATATCCTTAGTGCTAAGAGCCAACAGATACACAGCCACATGCATCCTTCTTGTCAGAAGCCAGGGTTTGGATCTGGTTTTGCTCCTAGTAAATTGCCCCAAACTCAGTTAAGACAATGTTGGGCATTTTCCAGTGTATGCCTCATTTTATTAGTGTGCTAAGCACTTGCTAATAGAGGTGAAACTTGCAGGTTCTGGCTTCCATCAGCACTTTTGCCAACTTAGGCTGATTAAAAAAAAAATCATGAGATTTTAAAGTCAAACAATTTAATTTGCTTGCTGACTCTGGAAACTAAATGCATCATGATCATGAGGTCTCCTCTACAAATGCAACTGCTGGGAATGTGTTTTATAATTTTTTTCTCCAATGACAGGCAAGGTAATAATTTTGTGGGTTTGGGACATGTGGTTTTCAGATGGATGAGGGAAAAAAATTAAATCTTGCACAGCTTTTCAAATGTTTTGAAGATGGTGATATTTTGATACTATTGTAGTTATTCACTTTCTATGTAAGCAATGCTCCAAAATAAAAAAGCATCTGTCTTCACTTCCCTGAGGATGCTGCAGCACTTGGAAAATAAAATTTTGTTCCTCTACATCTGGCTAAATATGGTGCATTTTGAGACTTTTATTCCAAGTGATTATATAAACTACTCAAAGAGGTAGAAGAGCAAATCCCTGGTTTTCCAGGTTGCTTTCATCTATTTTTATTGACTATAAAATGTCTCTTTCCTGCTGGCCTGCCTCCAGGCTCATCTTGATATCCACGCATTATTTTCATGGCCTTTAGTGATCAGGCACTGCCAAACTGCTTCAAACTGAAATAGAGATGAGTCATGTTACCTGTGTCTGCTGAGGTTTTGTTGTGCTAGGTACCATCTGCTTTGTTATCTAGGACCGCATAATCTGGGAAGGTCCGATGGCATCACTGAGAAATTACCATGATTCAGTTAAACCACTTTGGATGCATCAGCATATTAGTCATGATGAAAGATATGTATCGATAAAAAATACTTGTTATTTTTTTCTAGTTTTGTTGCAAAGTCAAAATCATTCCTACAGAAGCTTGAAATAATGCAGATGAATGTCTGAAGAACTCTCCAAACTCTCTCCTGTTTGTAGTGGACCCTTCAAAGGATGTGGAATGAGAAAGCAGGGGCGAAGGTATATTTGGTAGGCTGTTGTGATAAAAAAGATAAAAAAGGATAAAGCAAGACCAGTGTATGCTGCTAAAAGAAAGGAGAGCTGTGCAATGAAAGAGACTGACAGAAGCAGTCTGAATTTTATGTGGCATATATGGGAAAAGCTGCAACATATTCCATTGTTTTGGTTTTTGGTTTGGTGGTTTTTTTTTTGCTGTTTCGTTTTTTTTTAGTTTGTTTGGTTTGGATTGTTTTGTTTCTTTTTTTGTGCTATGGGAAACCAGATAGATAAAATGTTGGCAAAATCTAGGTTTACTGACAGTTAGCACTAGGACTGAGACTTGTATGGAAAATCTACAAAAATATTATAACTGTGGTGTGACAAACTTGTGAGCATGAAGAAACAGAGAGCAGGTATAAGGACATGAGTTATTGACATGATTTTATTTCTTCATAAGAAGCAGGTCCTCATTCTTAATACTGTTTTTAATTTAGATGATTTTATTTTTAACTCACCGGATTTTTTATGATTAGGTGGGATAATGTTAAATGAAACTATAGTATGTTTGGGGAATTAATCATTTGGCTGTTACTACTACTACTACTTTGGTAGAGTAAACTGCTTACATAAACATAGGGCTGGCCATTAGCCACACAGCTTGGAAGCCATATGTGAAAGCTAAAGCTCACCTTGATTTCAGGGGTTATATAAATTTGGCACAGAAAGGCAGAAAAGAAATTGAAATGCAAGACAAGGGGCACAGGGGCCTATCATTCCTGAATCTCTCTACTCTACACTCAGATTTCTCCATCGACAGGAAAATGCAGATGAGAAAAGAGTAAAAAGCTGATATATCATGCTCATAAAACTAAAGCATTAACATATTTTTGAGTGTGAACACTCTTAAAATTAAGTAGGATAAGGAATCTAAATTGATTGTATATAGTAATGTTTTCTTAATAGAATACTCAGAGATTGAAAGCTGGTATCTGTGTAGTTTTGTGACTTCCTAGTTTTCATGTGCTAAATCTTGCTGGAGTACCTGCTCTCTATTATAGTGACCCACTGTAATTGCATGGAGAGGAAAAAACAGGGTCTAAAATGACAATAAAGTTGATTTACAGCCCAGTGCATCAAAATGAGCAACCTGGCAATGTTTGAGTGCGAATGGAAGTTGTCACAGATGTGTATTCAGCTGAGGAAGGTAAACCCGCTACACATGGAGCTGATGAGCAACCTCCCTTTCCTTCACCTCCTCCTCTCCACAGCAAGACAGAACCCAATAATCCTCATGCCCCCATGGGATTGGTGTCTACAAGGATGTGGTTCAGACAGGACTACTCCTGGCACACGCTGGTGGTGTGCGACTGGTCCTCTTCTGTCCAGACTGCAGCAATAGCAAGGTTTTCCAACTTGCGATGCACAAATAGCAATTGTGTCTCACACAAAGATAGGAGGGAGAGATACCCAAGTGTTTTCCCATAGTAATCTGTAGTTCCCAGATATTTTCCCATTGCTTTTAGTTGTAAAGAAATCGAATGTTTATTCTCTTTGTAGTCTTATGATTCTCATATCAGCCATAAAACCAACCTTCTAGAAGAAATACAAATGGAAGGTCTTAAAAGGTTTTACTTGCTGTTTAGTGGTCAGGGCTTTGGTTGCTCTGAAAAAGATGCTAATTGCCATCAAATGGGAGTGTTGTGTCTGCATCAGTAAAAACACATTTTGAAAACTCAGCATGAAAGCTATCTGTTTGAAAATACTTAGAAAAGTGCAACCATGCATAGACCATTCTTGCATAGACCACTGTAAAAAAAGAGTGAATGGTAGAAACGATTTTTTGCTACAAACCACTAGAGTACAGAGGCATTTATCAGGGTAGAAATCAATTGCAGGCAAACAGCCAGAATTTGGTATTAATTCAGTGACTAGTTCTTCACAATGTATCGAAAGCTAAATTAAAAATATATTTCAACATAGTCAGGATCACGTTTTAGGGATTTTATGATAATGAGGAAGGTCCTTAGTTGGCAACTTTATCTAATTGAAAAAACTTAATTTCAGCTCTAGAGATAAAAATTAATTTGCATATTTCCCTTCTCCTTTAGACCCATTTGCAAAACATGAAGCATTGCAGTGCTTCTAAATCAGAGCCTGTTTTTTTATTACTGCTTTCAGAAATGAGAGTGGAAGTAATAGACCTGGCAGAGCTTCCAAGCAGTGCTATGCCTTTGCTGCTCACTGCATCTGTATAAATTACTGGTAGCTGGGAGGCAGCAGGAATGGAGCTACGGTTGTGACCCAATAAAGATGAGGTGCAAAAATTCTTGATATAAGTACATAGAGATTTAGCTAGACAAATTCCTTAGGACTCCAACCATTCAACTGGAAGCTTCATTCCACTTCTTCCCAGTTATTACAACCTTCCATGAACATTAGTTAGAGCCTGGTTGAGACTGCATAAGCTGCATCTCTGCAGGAGTATTGTCTTTATTCAGCACCTACAGAGATGATGATAACTTTTCCTCTAGTAGCTTAAGCTAAGACTGTGAAGCTTACTGTCTCCCAAAGTTTTGCTTATATTTAAAATAAATTTTTACTTTAGAAAATGTACACAAAAGTAACTTTATCACTAAGATTTTAAGTAAGACCATTTATTTTTTAATCTGTGCAAAAAACCCCTGAATTTTCTTTCCTGAGTTTGTTTTTATGCCTTTAGGAATGCCAGACCTGGAAGGTTTTATTAACCTGAGGCCTGTGCTACACCACAGCTATGTAAGTAGATGTGTGCGCACAAAGTTCTCATCCTGACCCAGGCCTCCTGGCTCGACCTTTTAATGCCTTTTATCTGGTCTGTGTCTGGCCTTGATCACTGTCTCTGGCCCTGAGCCTGACCTGGGATTGTCAGTCTTCATCCTGACTCATCACTGCTCATATCAGCCAAAACAAGGCTCCTGGGTTTCCTGCCGTCATGGGGCTGCCAGCCCCTTCCCCAGCACCCTTTAGGGCTGAGGAGAGAAGGCTTCTTAAAGTGTGGCCAGAGCCAAGGGAGAAATTGTGGAGCTGAAAAAGTTGCGTACATTTTGCCAAAAAAAAGTGTAGGGCTCCTTCACTTCCAACTCCTACAGTTTTGAAAGCTTTGGGATAATTTAAGTGCCAAGAAATTATGTTGGTATTAGACTGAAGAGGCTCAGAAATTAAATAACTGTATCTATGACAAAATACTGAAATGCTTCAACTACATCTTCCTTGCATTAAATTAACTTTGTCCATTGAGAGCAAATGTTATCTTTGGGCTGTGGTGTTTTGGAATTTTTTTCCTTACTCTCATTTGGCTTGGTTTGGTTTTGGACAAAGAAAAATTCTGCAGAAAGCAGTGAGTTGTAGTCAACATTTCTACAGACACAGCTGAACATAAAAATGCCATATAAATAATAAATCTTGCTAGTTTTCCACAGCTGAAGAAGATTTTGTCCCAGATTCATAAGAGTTCTACAGTTCTCCAAAGCACACTTTGGTGAATATGTATTTTGACTAGGAGGCACAACTTAACACCCACTGATCTGGTGGGGGTTTGTAACAGCTTCAGTCATCACAGCTATTCCTCTTCTCTGAAAGAGGCTGATGAGTTTTTTGAGGGGATCATGTCTCTCTGCCCACCCAGAGGTCTGAATGCTATAATTCTGAGTAAGGCACTATTACCCTTTCCATATTTTTAAATTTTTCCTGGTCTCTGTAGGGAACTCAGAATTCTGTATCTCAAACATCCATATAGTAAATGGACATCTGCTTTACTACTGGAAATCTGTCCAATATCCTTCTGAACTCAATGAACTTAATTTGCTGCTAAATTATTCATTTAGTTCATATTTCCAGGGCCTTTTACTCCTCTGTTTTGGTACTTTAATTTTAATACCTACAGTACCTTAACCTTTTTGAGTTCACTGCTAGGCTTTCAAATAATCTTTTCACAGCATATTTTTGAACTCCAGCTCTTCTACAGTCTCATATCTGTTCACACTATTATCTTCCAGGCCAGTCTTTTAATCTATCTCACTGTCAAAAATGCCAATCTTTTTGCATTCCATAAATTATCACCTGAATACTTTGCTTATTCCTTGCCATTACTATGCTCTGAGCTTTTTTCAGATGACACCCTTACATAACTGTGCTGCAAGGCGCTATCCAGAATTACTCATGCCTGAGCCTAATTTTCTCCTTCAATTAAAACCATTAAATTGGTCAGTCAGGAAATCTATTAATTATTTTTCCTAAAGTCCAGCCAAGCTAGAAAAGATGCTGAATAGCAGGCAGTTAGAAAATATGTTAACTCCTGAATGTGCTGGAAGTGTAACTTGCAAAGTTAGTAGTTACATCACATGCCATCACCACCTTTAGAATGGACATTAAAATTAACCCCACCTCACAACTGGCTAATTATTGTTTGCATAATACAGCATTTTTCTGATGCTGAAGCCAGCATCACACTTGCGTTTTAGTGTCTGTAAGCTCACTGATGAGAGAAAGAGTTTGCCTTCTCTCTGAGATTCTGAAAAACATATTAATACGTAAGAGAATTGTTCATGAAAAAATGGAGGAAAATATGAGGAGAGGCAGCAAAGTCTGTCCTGGAAGAGAAAGATTTTGAGCAATTTGGATCTCACTAAAGACAAACATCAAAGCACTAGAGAATGAGAACTGGGCCTGTGAGACATTCAGTCACTGAAGTTTGAATGGAAGGGAACAGGATATTTTGTACTAATAACATTTAAATAACGTTCCACAGAATGAAATTATGATGGTGTTTCTTTCAAATTTTCGTTGAGTTTCCTATCAGGGATGGACATAAAGCATTTTAAAATTACACCAGCTGGGTTCTGTACTCTTAAGTGGCACCTCTCGAAGTCAGCAAACTCTCGAGTTTGCTGTGTGAGGAGGACCAGCAAATAAAAATGGATCCTGATACCCCCCCACTCCTTGAGGCTCAGCCCTTTGCCTGTTGAGAAGATGCGAAGGCATCTGAAGTATTTCACTGAATTTAGGGGGATTTTTCACAGGTATAACTTGCACAGACTCTATGTTTGTGTGCATGCAAGTGCAAATCCCATGTTCTTAGGTATGTTAGATTTGCATTCAAGTTAGACCTATAAGTCAGTTACTGTCATGCTTATAGCAAACTACATAGAACCTACTGCTAAAATTTTTAAATTAGGCTTTCAATTTAAGTGCTGTTAAAACATTTAGGCCTGAACTCTTTGTCAAGTGCAGGGCTAGGTTTGGCAAGGAAGTCCACTCTGAATCTTATGACTTAAGGGCATCCCTTCACCCTTTTTGTCCTTACCCTTTTACATTTTTGCATTGTTTGCATCCCCAACCTCCACCTAGATAATTGATTTTAGATTTTCAGTCTGATTTATTTTAGATTTTTAGTCTTATTTTTTGTATCCAGTAAGTAGTAGGGTGAGCCTTGCCAACAAACTTTGTTACTGCTTTTACTTTTATATTAACCCTTGTTTTGCCAATACTTTTGCTGGTTTTTCCTTGAGTGGCATAAATCATTCATTTGCAACAGCTTGTAAAGAATTTTGAGGGTGGATGACAGATATGGAAAGAAAAAGCAGCTTCTCCACTTCTTCTTTGGAAAAAAAAAGAAAAAGTAAATGTGTTTTCATTTACATACAGAACATTTTGCCACATAATTTCTGCTCATTTATTATGAATGTTGCAGTGCACTTAAGTTGTCAGAATGCTACACTGCATAAATAGGCTTTGTTTTAGGAAATTTCATTTCCACAGGAGAGAACACTATGCCTACAACTTTTCCTCATAGCACTTTCAGTGCCTTTCACTGCCTTTCATTGGCTCACAGCTGTCAAATCTGGCAAAGACTTGTATCTAAGGATCAGATTATCTACAGCAGAGTACAGAGGATGCTTTTTCCTCTTCATACATTGTCTCAGAAATTGAAGAATGGTTCATTTCCAAAGTCTGATCTGTGGATGCTTTCTAGAGACTCATCTGAAGATGCAGCAGGACACAAAACTGAACACACATCAATAAACTTCCTACTTTAAACTGGTGACAGATATATCGAGTGTATAATGCACAGGAAGTGTAAATGGCAAACCCAGTTATTTGTAGGGATTTTGACTGGGGGTTATTTGTCTTTCTGTTGTCCTAAGTGACAGTGGAGACAGACAACACGTCCTGGACTGAGGCTCATGGCTGTAGACATGGATTGCCCAAGGAAATGGCAGTGCATTGCATCTACCATATAACTAAACTGTTCATGAATTTGGTTCTGTGTCTTCTTACACCCAGATTCCTTTTTCCCTCTGAGAGTGGTATAGACTGGTCTTTAAATAGGTGGAGACAGAGAGATTCTGCAGGCATTTGTCTGATCTGCCATGGCAGGGGTCAGGACTTTGTTCTGTCACAGCTATATTGCCCTTTCACTAACCTAGTGTCCCTTCTTCAGAGATATCTAATCTTAGAGCATTTGCCCCTGCTTTGAAACTCTTTTCAAGCCTTTTCTGGTTTGACACAGATACTTTTTTCTTCTGATCCTTGCAGCCAGGGTTATAATCTCAGTCTCAGATGTTAGCCTCACTGTAGATGTGGGCTGCTCCTAACTGGATTCGCTGGAACACTCTACTGAGAACTCATTAATTGTTAGCGTGTGTTAGACAGGAAGCCTGCTGTCAGAGAATCACCAATAACAAATTCCTTCACACACTATTAGGAATAAAGGGAAACCTTTGGAACAGGCATATCAACACTTGTCACTGTGCTAGAGTCCTCCTGCTATTATTTTCCTTTTCTACAGTCTCATTTGACCCAACTAGACTGATGTGCTTTTATTAGAGACACTCACATATCACCTGGCAGCCATCCTCCTTTTGATTTTATGTGTCAATAAAATACTGTGGAGTTGCCTGGTATAACAATGTCAAAGAGAAAATGTCATCTCTCCCTCCGTTCAGAGTGATTTTAAAGGAATCTGTCCTTTTGTGTAAGTCAATATAGTGAGGTATGGAAGGCATTCTTCAAACACAGAACTGGCCTTTTCTAACATTTTCTTTGGGAGAGCATCTGTGAGATGAACTTAAAGTGAAATTTCATTCTGCGACACCTTCAACATATATTTTCTACAAAGTTCTTTCTTTTTCCATGTCACTATTTTTTAAAAATCTGCTCACTAGGATGATATATGGATTGCTTAGAAATGCTTTATTTTGTTTTATATACTTTGTAGGGACTACAGAGTTCTGGGGCCAAAGAAGAAGGCTCTGATTTCTGCATTGCTCATTCCACATTATCACTGTGTGTGCAACCCAAAACCATAAATATTGCATGAAACCTGATAGCTTTACTGAAGCAATGTGTTATGCTCCTTCTCCTTTGATGGCAGCACATCACATGGGGAAAGGACTGGAAAATGGCCTCAGTAGTGTTAGATTTCAAGGTCTTTATGGGCCCAGAAAGGAATGATGCTGTAGATAGTCAGAAGCTTATGTTGCCTCAAAAGTGTATGGGTATCCTACTGAGATGATGTAATTCTTATGCTCCTCACTCATTCAGTTTATAACTACTTGTATTCTAAGCTGATCTTTTCAAGTGTCTCTTTTGCCTAGGATACTGAAAGAGCACAGACTAATACATGTTAATCTCCCTAGCACTGGTCAATTCAAGTGTCCCTTGGACTGTTTGGTTTCAAAGAAACTTCATATCTCTCAACTCTTGTTGAAGCTGAGGAAAACACAGCATTCTCTGAATTTGATGCAGTCAAAATGGGGGAAGGAAGAATGAAAAATCAATATGAAAAGTTATTTTCATTTAACACCTCAGTTGTCTGACAAGATCATTACATTTTCTGTTTTCATTTCTCCCTTAGTCTATTGAATGCTGAATTGTCAATTTATAGCTGGAGAGGTGGTGGATTTATTCCCTTCCTGCATCATATAATTCACAGTGAAATCCATTTCTGAAATAAAAAAATGTTGAGTGTGATATGAATAAGACTGGATTTAACAATTAAAATCCCTCCAAAGAATGAGTTTTGACTTCTATTGCAGCCTTGTGAATGAGAGTGGAAATACTACTGATATAATATCTTGCCAATCCTATGAATTTTAATAGTGTATTATCATGTCAGTCATTTTATATCTGAGTCTCACTAGCAGTTGGATACAATTATTATAATGATTTCCTATAGTTGGTAAGCTGGAAGCAGGAGTACTTAACAGCTGGATAGAATGCATAAGGCTTGAGAATAAGTGTTTGTTAAAGAGTTGCTCTCTTCAACCTTTAGATTACAGCCCAGCATCCTGATGGTATGCCTTGAACCAGTCATAAATCACCAGGCCATCACCACATCACTTTCTTCCACTTCATCACTGGAAAAGATTAATTATTTGGGCAGACAGCAATGCTTAAAAATATTTGGATATTATACTAGAAAATTGTGCCTAGCAAGCCAAATGCCTAGAAGAGTTAACTTCATAAATTTTCATAAATTCCAGGTAAAGTGGAAGTGAATTTGTTCATAATATGACTCAGTAGAGAGAACATATTGATGTGGGATTTTTTTATCTTACAGGAAGAAAACTATTGTTGTGGTTGTTTCTGGTTTTATTTTTTTTTTTTAGAGAAACCTTCAAGTATCGAAGTGTAGTGGCTCCAATTGTAATGGAGACTAATCATTATAGACTCATTTTCCTGCCATATGGACAACACAACCAAAGTAAATGATGTGGTGTTTTCTACTGTTTATTTTCCTTTGGCTAGACCATGTGAAACCTGTTGACAGTATGTCTTTCCTCCTCTTCTCCCTCAGTGTATAGAGAATAGAGGGAAATTTTATTTTTTTCTAGCGCATTTTACTCTTTTACACATAATTTCCACAGCTATGTGGATGTTCATTATACACACCTACATATGCACACATGAATATCTGATCAGCATTTTGACTCAGAAGATTAATCATTACCAGAAATTAATCAGAAAATTAATTTCTAGTAATGATACTTATCAACAGGACATGTAAATTAGGACTCAATTTGTGTCATTGTTGGCATCGCAAACTTATTGAACTGTGAAAAAAAAGAACAGGATGATTAAAAAGCATGAACATATGGGGTGCTGAAGGGATTATAGGCATGTAATGGAGTCACAGTGTAGAATTTACAGCCAAGAAAACACATATCAAAGACTCTGCAACTCATATGAAAAGGTATGTGTGCCTTAACAAGCTGGAGGAGTATCTGAATTTTTTTGCAGAAATAAGTTGCAAATGGAAAAAAGAAAGCTCAAGCAGATAGAAATGTTTAATGGAAGGGACTGCTCCTCCACAAACAGCTACAGGATTTTACTGAAAAATTCAAGAAAGAACATATTTTTTGCTTATTCATTTGTTTTTAGAGTTTAGCTGCCCTATTTCTTTATTGATAGAATATGAAATCTATCTTGAAGTATTAAATCCATACTGTTGTGGCATTTATTACCTTGACTAGAAGAAGAAAAGTAGACTGCATTGCTACACCAAGATTTTAGTGATTTTCTGTCTTTTATTCTCATCTCACTGTTATGGTGACTAATTACTGAGAACATGCTGCTTTTACTGGGCTCTCTTAAGGCAAGCTAATTACATGGCTCTAATTAAGTGATTTGTTATGCAGACTTAACTTTTCCCATTTCATTTAAAGTGGCTTTATACTGTGTTGAGAAAGAGAAAAGGGGTACTTCTAACATAAGTAGAAAAAACTTCTTATCTTGATTTTGCCTCCAGAGGAAAAAAATGGGAATATAAGATACTCCACTAAATTTTTTCTTCCTGAAGAGAGTAGAATTCTGGCCATATCCTGATATTCTCTTTTCACATTCTTCACTTCCTAAATTCTAATATCTTTAAATGAAGGAGCTTGCAGGAACACAACATGGTAGGAGATATTTAAACAACCTTTAAACCAGGTGGCATTCTTAAGAATGAACTATTTACTATTTGTGCAGTCTTCAAGAAATAACCTATTAATCTCAATTTATTTTCTAGTAGATGGACTTAGTTGGAAAACCCAACTGCATTTGATATCATGTGCAATGATTACTCCTAAAAAAGACTGGGATGTATAATAATGTTATTATGCATTGCATTTACTCCACATTTTGAAAGCCTGGGGAAAATTAATATACATTGTTGTTTTATTTAAAAAGCTTTAGGATCATGAAAAATACATAAAGAGTGAGTTTGAAATGATATTATCATTGCTGTAAGCAACTTACTCAAATCCATTTCTATAATTAACAAGGTTTATAGCGAAACTGTGTTTTTTAGAAATGGATGATATGATAGGATATAGCTACAGCTTCCACATCAACACATATCCCTGTAATGCTTGCAATAAGATATCCATAATTTTCATATGTGGTTGCAATATAGCTGGCCTTTCTGAGATTATTGCACACTGATGTTGCAATATTTAAGATATTAATGAAATAAGGTGCAGGCTCGAATTTATGGTTAAATCTAAGTATTTGATGAGTTAACTCCATTAAAGTGATCCATACATATCATATGGACATAATTTTTTCTTTGTAGAAAAGATCTCAGCTCACATGGTTTTGAATGCCTCAGATGTTCAGTTCTTAGTGTACAATTTTTTTTAAAGTATACATGAAAAATGCCTCACAAAATTATATGTAATGATACATATCCTTGGTACAAAAAATCACTATCAGTATGTCTTTATCAATTCTTCCTTGAAAATAGAGAGAAAAATAAAGAAATATTCTGGAATAGCAATGGTTTATGCCTGCTGACATACGATCTGTGATACGAGCACCGGCACTCAAACTTTTTAAAATACTCAGGATTTCTTTTCTTTAAAGACAAGTCTGATAGGAAAAACTTGGGAAAGAATGCTTTGATATTTTAGTAACTTCATATAATTTATATCCCTTTGTTCTCTTTTTCCATTTATACATAATATTCTTTCTTTCCCAAACTAAAAAATGTTCTGCTTTTAGACCTATTTGGTATTAAAGTAGAGGCATTTCATCATCTAGATAAAGATCTATAAATATGTTCAATAGCTAGTGATAGTATTTACCAGGTACTTATCATCATTTTTCCTGATGTAAAAGAGTAATCAAAATGTTTTAACAGTCCACTTTTTTTTTCTTTGTCTAATATTACACTGACTTGTCAAATCAAAAATTTGATGAATGATGTCATCTAAATTCAATGGGCATCCATAAAAACAGAAGTGATTTTAAGAAAAGAGGGGAGAGATAAAAATGTGTCTTAAAATTTGAAAATTATGAGGAAAAGTGCAATAGAAATATAGGCTGTAAATGATAATGTTTTGAATAATATGCTGAACTGGCAGCTTCCCTAAAGATACCTCAAGGGAAATTCTACTTGACCTCTAAATCTATGGAAGCAGTTGGATCCCATCACTTCATTATGTTTAGAGACATGAAATCCAAATTAATTTTTGAAAGCTTTTGTTTCTGGAAAACCTTTAAATCTTGCTATCCTTTAAAGAAGGTCCCCTTCACACCTCTAGAGTTCAGTTGATTTTAGAAAAGTTGTATTGTACAAGCCCTAAATTTTTTCATATATTGTGCTACTGAATGCTTCTAGGTAATGGAGTGAAAAGCTTGATGCTACAGCCCTGTGAAGCTTTGAAATCCCTCTCTTTGCAGTGGATAATATTTGGGCCTTTCTGCTTTTTTGATTTAATAATCCAAACATAGCATTGGTAAGGTTTCATAAATGGTACTTGGATCCCTAACTGCAAGCATTTTACATCCAATGGGACCAATGCAAAACCATTCTTACTGTCACTTTTCATTCTCACCTAGCTCAGCAGATACATCGAGATGATTTTTTGATTTAATAATCCAAACATAGCATTGGTAAGCATAGCATTCATAAATGGTACTTGGATACCTAACCTCAAGCATTTAACATCCAATGGGACCAATGCAAAACCATTCTTATTGTCACTTTTCATTCTCACCTAGCTCAGCAGATACATTGAGATGATTAGAAATAACAAATTAAGTAAATTTTATATATATATGTTCACCAGAAATCAGAACTCTAATGTTATGACCCACTCCACAAAAGGAATCAATTTTATTGCAAATTATTATGATCTAAAGACAGCATTTTGTACCTTCTCCTTCCAATTTATGTTACTTTAAATTGTTATGTAATATGGTTGTAGATGTTGAATTTCCTCTGGTATTGGATGAAAAGAAAATTTTTTTTTTTCTTAGAGTATTCAGTCAGAATTTTTTTTGTTTCAGCCATTGGAACAAAACTGATACTACTTATGTAGGGAAAGATGGTTCTCTGAAATGACACTGCTCTGCTGGGAAATCTGAAATAAGGTCATTGATGAACTGCTCATCTTCCCGCACATGAGCTCTGGTGCAAGAAAGGCTGGTGGCATTTGCAGCAATCTATCTGTGTTTGCATGCTAATTCTCTTAAGTTCTTTTACCATCTGTTTCTTGCAAGAAATCAGGCTGACTGGTCCTGTTTTTTTCTTCTACGCTTGCTAGAACAGTCAACCTTGGCACTTCAAATGCTTTTGTTCTCTGGTACCTTTCCATTTCACATGGCTACCCCCATGACTTGCAAACCTCAGCATGGCAGTTGTGACCATCAGCTGGCTGCTTCAATTATGGTAATGTTATCTCACCTCTTGGAATGAGGGCGTTAATACATCATGCATGAGGTCTAGCCAACTAGCTGACCAAAACTAAGATGCTTTTACCTCATATATTGATATAATTTTGTAATTCATAGAAAACATAACCACAGTTCATACGTACACTATTCTGCCTGAATTATCTACAGAAATGGCAATGTAAATGTCAAATTACTTTTTTTCTTATTATAATAAACTGCTTTAACAAGTGTGTTTGTGTGCCTTGAGGCTTTTTTTCCTTGATTTTTTTTCTGTGAGGAAATGAAACCAAAGAAATTAATCTCAACATCCCTTCTGGGACTGCAGGGATCCCCACACACGAAACCCCAAGTGTACTTTTACCGTACTAATTAGACCAATCTTGGATTTATCCCTCACTTACAAACTACATGAAGACAGTGAAGCAAAGATTTGGGGATGCCAGATGTGAGTAATGGCCTCAATCTAGTGACTGCATCTCTGTGCACTTTGCAAACTTTCAGAATTATTCAAGGGAACTTAAATTATGAACAGATTTTGTGTCTCCTATCGCCTCCCACGAAATCCCTGATGTTTCTGGTTGTCCAGTGTCTTTTCTTTATGGTAAGGACAAGAGCGTGCCTAATCCATAGCACATTGCTATGGCATTTCTCCAACAGGCAAAAATATTCCTGTCTTCTGCTTACAGATTCTAAAGAAGAAAGAAAATCAGAAAAAAAAAAGGTTTTAGGAGGAAAAACAAATTTGTGAGAATACAACTCTCTCTTATCACTTGATCGTACATGGGTTTTGCCAGACTGTGACCGTGGGTCACAGGGGTTTTTCAGGGTGAAGGAGAGACGAGAATGTTGACTCCATGATCAGAAGGGCTTTATCATAAATGATAAGTGTGCTTGAAGAGAGATTACTGTAAGCAGCTTACTGCTGACTGTGGTGTGGTTAAGCAGAAGAAAACAAATTCACCAAGTAAAAATAAGTTTGATAAAGTAAAATCCTCCTGCAAATGGCTGGGTTTGTGTGCAGGTGTGACCTCAGCTTCAAAAATAAGGGCTGTACCAACCAGGGCAGTTCATGAACCACTGCATCCCTCTCAAGTTGTTGGATCTGTGTTTGTATCTGCTCTTCTCCATCCAGAGAGATGCAGAAAAACAGTAGCCAAGCATAACTTCCAAATAAACAGGTGGAAAACAAACAGTGAAAATATAAGCAATTTTATAATTCCACTAGTAAGATAACTAAAACGTGGGAGATAAAAACTTGTGTAGTTGGCATTATCACTTGAACAGCTAATTAAATAATAAAAAAATAAAAATAATTAATAAAAAAAGGAAAAAAAAGAAAAAGAAGGCAAGTTTTCTGCACTTGGGAAGCACTGCATTTAGCTATTCTAAAATTTTGACAATGTGAGATTCTCAAGGCAGTTGATTTTATATTCTTTCAGTCCTTGTCTCTGCAAGCAAAATAAGTGAAGTACCTGGGCTTATTTAGTAATAAATTGAAACTTGCTTGGTTTAGCATCAACTATGTGTCAGAGAGCAGCTAAATATTATTGTGGGAGAATGAGGAATCTGGGGAAGAGAGTCCCTCATTCCTCCCAATTAATAACTATTGGGAGTGTGACTTTTCAGTAGAGAAATATACATCCTGAAAATGCTCCTGCTCTCATCACAGACGTTGCCACCTACTTTTCTGGAACTGTATCATGCTTAGTGGAGTTGGGGGTTTTTTTTCTCTTTTAGGTTATTTATTTGTGCAGTTCAGGCAAACCTATCAAAAGTTAACATTGAATGTTAAACCAAAGTTTTACAATTAAAAAATAATTTTAAATTTTATTTTAAAAAAGAAATTTAAAATTGTCTTTGAATTTTCCCCATTATTTCTACAAGAAATTGAAATATTTTACAAGAAATATTTTAGTTCTGTGATAGCTCTATCTCACTTCTGCAAGAACACAGTTCCCCCTTTTTTCTTCTAAGGTGAAGGCTCAATGAATTTTTATCAGGGTTTTCCATTTTGTTTTACTTTGGTCATCTGTGACGGTGGTCACAAGGGGTTTCAGGGTGAAGGAAGGACGAGAGTGTTGACTCCATGATCAGAAGGCTTGATTTATTATATTATGCTATATATATATTATAACTATACTAAAAAACATAGAAGGAGAAAAGGTTTCTCAGAAGGCTGAGCTAAGAATAGAATCGACAAGAATGTTCAACAACCCACTCTGTCCGAGAGAGCACTGTCCTTCATTGGCCATTAATTATAAACATCAGAGATGGGCCAATCACAAGTGCACCTGTTACATTCCACAGCAGCTGACAACCATTGTTTACATCTTGTTGTTGAAACTTCTCAGCTTCAGCTGGAAAAATCCTAATGAAAGGATTTTTATGAAGAGATGTCTGCAACAGTCGGCTAGTTGTTTTGGGGTAAGATTTTGAAAAACAAAACTTTAAAAGTAGTCAGTTACTTGTACAGAAAATACCACATTTGTTTGAATATCACAGGATCATTTTGATTTTGTTTGAATATCACAGGATCATGTCAGTTTCATAAAGTCCTTGATTAGGAATTAAAAGGGTAATTCTCTCTTGTGAAAGGGAGTTAAATTGCTGTTATGTCATTAAAAAGCTGATGAAGGTTTTCTGAATATTTCAAAGTTAATTGTGTCTTAAAACCTTACATGCTTCGCTGCAAGGATAATACAAATTTAAACTTATCAGTTTGACTGAAATGTTATAAAAACAACACCAGTAGTGTTCAGTAAATATGAAATTCATTTAAAATAATTAAATTTGGGAGAAATAGCAGGAAAATAAATATATTATATAGGCAGTACTCTGCAAGAAAGAAAATAAGAAAAAACAAAATCCAAAAGCAATGCAGGTAAATTTTTACTTTTTCAATGGTGGTTTTAAATATTTGTTTAAATTAAGTTTCCCTTTAGAAAAATGTGCATTTTCCTTTCCTAGAGTTCCTTCTTTTGTAAGGAACAGATTTCACTTCATTTGAACTGTCTAATGAGGAGGAATCACACAGATATTCTAAAATCAAAGTTTAACATTGAGGTCCACACTTAAAGATTCCACCTTGCTGTGAGGTTTTGCGTGTATGTGTGTGCACGTCTTTGTTAGTTCCTTTAGAGAAATTAGGGAGCATGTCAAGAGTCCCCATGACAAAAAGAAAAGACCATTGTATTACTTTTGAGTTTCTGGTTTGATTCAGCAAATATCCATTGCTGAATATTGGATTTAGATTAATGCAAGTGTTTCTATCCCAGACATCTATCTCATCTCCAAATTTAAATGGAAAAGAACTACTGGTGATTTGTAACTCAGAGTTATCACTGCATGGCTTTCATAACGTGATTGTCTTACACTGCTCCAAATGGTTGCTCCAGTCCCCAGCATCACTGCAAATGTCCAAATATCCCTTTGTATCCTGTCAATAAAACCCTTTTCTCTCTCTGTGCTTCTTTCCTGTGGCAAGTCCAGGGTACCCACTAATTTAGAGAGAGGTTTTTCTTGCAGTAGTCAGCCAGTGCGCAGAACAAAGGATCTGAATGACAAATGTCCAAAGGCATCTGAATAACAAATGTCCAGAAGTTCTTTCCAATCTAAATTATTCTATGATTCTGTGACTTATTTAAAAGCCTTTCATTAAAACTTTATGATACCTCATTGGTACTTGGGTAGAAAAGGTATTACAGATTCCAGATTAATCAAACAACCAACACGACCTCTCTGTAGAAGGAGAAAAGTGGAAAAAGACAGAGAAGAAAGCTGACACAAATCTCTGAGATTCTAAGATGATTGCTTTATGTCTTAGAAGTAAGGAAAAGAGGTTCTAGCAATGAGATTTCATGTTTTGATTTAGGGCATGTAGTTTATTCCCGGTTCTTTAGAACAATTGAAAGAATAGAAAAGAAATGGAAGTTTTCTAAGAAACTTAGATTTAGTTGAAACCCCATTTCTGACTAATATTTTTCCAGTTGAGCCCTTTCTTTTTCACTGTTGGTAGTAACATTGTGGTTAGCAGTGGCAACGCATAGCAGTGGCAGCCATCCATACAGGATAGATGACAATGTCTGCTGTGGCAAAATGTAAATAACCAGAGAGAAGGACTAACCAGTTTGGAAAAATGGACTCCAAGAGCAATACCTGATGGCCACTCATCAAGAGCAGTTCACAGGCAGTCCAGTGTATCTGAGCTCAGAGTGGGACAAAGAAAACATCTCAAGACATTTTTTATATAGGTTGTTCTATGTAAGAATGTTGTACAATGGAGCATATAACAACCTAGTGATTTCCTGAGAGGTGCAGTGGACCTCAAGAAAAGAACATGTCCAGCACTGGTGATCTGAAGGTGAAAGAGAAGGTGAAAGGAAGCACTAAGCCAAACATGAATATGTTCATCCAGCTCTCTCCATGGCTGCAGCTGGGATCAAAGCACCCTTGCTTAGAGTCTATCCAGGTGGAATAATGCTCACTCACACTAACTGAATGACAAAGAATTTTGCCCAAAGCCACTTGTGGCAGCTTCCTGAGTCTCTGACGTGGCTAAAGACTATTATGAAAAAGAGTCTAGAAACCAAGGCCAATAAGATCTAACAAATGGAATCCACTGGGAGACAGTGGAAAGAACTGATAAAATTTCTGCAATATTTCTAAGATGCATATAGAGAATGAAAATCTGAAATCTAGAGCTGGAGGCTTAGCAGAATGTCAAAACTATCAGCCTACTCTTAAAATGGCTTTGCATTTGAAAACCTATCACTTATCTACTTAAAGAGTCTGACTTGGACAGTTTAAAATTAATCCCAGTTAAAGCTGTCACTGATACTGTGCAGAGTTATTACTGTGGTTGGAGAGCCCATCTGTACTTCAGGGATCTGTCACCAGGGTCAGTTGTATATTGCTCTTCCAGCCATTCTTGTGTCTATTTATCTCTCCCAGGCATTTCCCCTTTTATATTATTATTTATTTTGTAGGACTTCTGGTTTATTTCTGTTTGACATTTACATCTGTTGGTTAGGTTGAAAGCTGGTTTCTAAACCTATCAGGTTAGGGAGCATACTCCCAGTCCTTCTCCAGGTAGAGGTACAACATGTGCAGGAAACCTGGAATGCCAATGATACCATGGACTGCATGAAAAGAAGGCTGTCCAGGAAGTCAAGGGAGGTGTGCATTCAACTCTGGGTTCCTCAGCACAAAAATGATGTGGGTCTGCTGTGGAGACAGACTGAAAGAAGTGAAAAAGAGAAAAAAATTAATATTCAGCAATGAAGTGCATTATCCATCTCCCAGTCATTTCTTCTTTACTGAATTAAAACAGTTGCTGTTCTTCTTTTAGTTTATTTTAAAATATATTAATAATAATATTTCAAAATTATATTTCCTCCTTTCTGTAAACGTGATTTTAATTTCTCATTAAAAGGCAATGTGGCTTCTAAACTTTCTTCTCTTATAAACTGAACAACAAGAAATAGATCTGTCTGCTGTTAAATCTCTAGGTCCCCATTAATCTCAGTCATGTGTTACCCATGAGATACATGATTCTCATCCAGCACTATTATATTGGTTTCTTTTTCAACAAGTCATTTTTATTTTACTCTCCCGGGATAGTGTATCTACTTGACATATAATTTCAGTAAATTCCCTCAAACTGGGCAACTCCAGCTTTTTTATTAATAGGAAATGAAGACTATTGCTTTATAAAGTATTTTTCCCAGATTTAATAATGGTTGGAGTCAAATTTATTACTTTATCCTTCAATAACATTATCAGTAACAATAAATCTGTGCTGAAACAACTTTATTTGTTTTGGACATTGAGATAAAATTATGATTCAGGATCAGATTTACATTAGACCTGCTTACCTGCCAGAAAATTTATTCTCTGCAGGTTGCCCTGGTCGGCATAAGGCAGCACAGAGAAGCCAGAGCAGATGTGCCAGTGGCTGGGCAGAGAGGAGCACTGGAGGCAGGCTGAGAGCATGGTCCTGCATCAAGCTCAGCTGCCTCTGCTGCCCACTCTGCTTTTGGCTTCTACTGCCCTGCAGGGAGGAAGCACCACCCAGGGACTGGGTGTGAGGGAAATAACAATTAATTTCCTTTTCCTTCAATGAAGATTTGTGAGAGCCCTGCTAGAGTTGCCAGTGGGTTGGCCTCTTGCAGGACTGGGAAGAGTCCTGGGGGCTGGGGACCCTTCTCTTAACAGGGTGCAAGGGGTCCCATGGCAATTGGTCCCAGACCAGGACAGGGGTGGAGGGGCTGAATCTGCTGCCCTGGGCAGAGGGATCTGGGCCACTCTCACCACCTCCTTCTGTGGCTCCTCCTGGGGCCAGTCCCACTCCATGGGGACAGGCACAGATGGGGGGTGGCTGGGACCCCCAGGGAAGGCAGCCTCCAATGTGCCAGCTTCCTCCTCCACACCAAAGACTTTGGGGCCATGGGCAGGAGCCCCAAAGCCCAGGAGCAGCAAGTCTGGGAGCCTCTGGAGCTGGAGCTGGCAGTGGCCACAGGGCCGTTGTTCTCATCCATGATGGCACCAGAGTGCAGCAGCCTCTGGGCCTCCTCGCTGCACTGGCCCACGATGATGCTGATGATGCCGTGCACCAGTGGAGCCGTGTGCTGCTCGAGGACAGACTGCAGCCCCTGGACCAATGTCTTGGCGTTCAGCCCCTTGATGCACAGGTCGTGCAGGATGGAGCTCTCTGCGGCCTCAACCAGCCACCACCAGCGCCAGAATATCCCCTCCAGCCTCCGGTGCAGCCAGGGCTGCACGGGCTCCAGCAGCTGCGGCCCTCCATGGAAAAGTCCGGCCCACACCTCGGGCAGGAGGCCATCCAGGAACTCTGGCCCTGAGAGGCCCTGCTCAGCTGGGGACAGTGTCCCCTGTGGAGCAGCTGGACTGGACGCCACAGGGCCGTGGGGGCTGTTCTCGTCCAGGTGGTCGGGAGCTCTCCCTGCCTGGCCGGTGGCCGCTGGCAGCTGCTTGGGGGCAGTGCTGGCCGTGTCCAGATGCTCGTCTGCGTGCTCAGAAAGCCTGATGGTCTCTATTGGTGTCCTGCAGAGTGGGCACGAGGGATTTCTGTGTGCCCACCGCAGGATGCAGCCCAGGCAGAAGCGGTGGTGACAGGGCAGAGCAGAAGTCACATCCTTCCAAGAGTCCTGGCAGATGAGACAGTTGCCATCTGTCTCTGTAGCCATTCCAGGAGTGATGGCTCCAGGACTGGCACCGAGATCTGCCAGGAACAGGCCCTGTCCAGCACCAGAGAGGCCTGGCTTGATCCTCTCGGCCTTGCCTGCTCGCTCAGTAGAGTTCAGGCTGGAGCCAGAGTGGCCCTGCCAGTGTCTGATTGGATCAGTAAAGGGGCACAATGTCACAATCCATCCCCCTGTGATGTCACAGCCCACTGCTCTCTGACATCAGCCTCCACCCTCTGTGACAGCACAAAAGGCATTCCAAGTCCTTGGAACCACAAGATAAGCAGTGAGGAAATGTGAGGTCACAATCTAGCACTGCCTGATGTCACCATTCACAGTTTGGTGACATCAGAGTCCTCTACCCGATTGTGAGAGATGAGGTAATATTTTGCTGAAGGTTATTAAGTTAAAAGTTTATTAGGTAAAAACCCAAAAGTTGTTGTTTCTCTGTGTTGTTATTTCTGGCTTGGATTTGCTTAAGTTAATTTGTTAGGTTTTGCTGTGAGCGGAGAAAGTGGCCAGGCTGAAGACCAAAAAGGAAGTAGGATGAGAAGGGAGGGGATAGAAAAGTAGGTGATCAGGAGAGAATAGAAATTCCTGAGTATCTAGCCAATGGAAAAGGGGACGGGGACAACCCCTGGCCAGGAAAGGGGATAAAATGTTGTCCTATTTTTGGAGAGTGTCTGTGTTTGGCTTCTGGGCATACATGTGGCTCAGGTGAGTTGTTACTAATAAACAGATTTATTTTGCTACTGTGATTTTGTCCCTATTTAATTGTATCTAAAAGTTCATTTCTAACACTGTGATGGCACAGCAGGCCTTCCATCCCTTCAGGCACATGTTGTCAGAGAACAAACGAAATTCTGTTTCCTAGTTTCAATTTCTACATCTCCATGATGCTCTCCCTCAGCCACCTGCATCACATGTCCTTGGCCCTGTCTTTAATCCCTGCTCCTGACACCTTGCCATGGTTTCCAGGGAACACTCCTGGGGTCTGTTCACAGGGCCTCTCGTCTCTCTCCCTCAGAGAGGCCATCACATCCAGGCCTTTCAGGCCAGGCCCTGTACAAGGTTTTGTCCCTTGTGCTTTAAGGTCAGAGTTTGTCCTCTCTGCAGCCCTGCTGGATTGAGGGTGATGGGCACGAGGACACTTAGCACCTGTGTTTAGGGCTGTGGGGCTGCTCAGCTTTGCTTGCTCAGCAGAATGGGTCCTGTCTAGAGGGGCTCCAAACCCAGGAAGAAATTTTCTCTGCCTTTTGTTTCAGCAGGAGTTCTTTTCATCTGCACAATGACAAGGCCAGGCCTCCATCCTGGGAGCACTCCTGAGGTGACAAGGACACATTCCAAATGACAGCATGTGGGCCTCTGAAGAAAGAAAATCTGCAAATACACAAATGGTGCCCCAGGGGTGCAGCTTGACTTTTCTCCTCCTGCCTTTGCTGAGTTGCCCTCCCAACCTGAAACCTGAAGAATGGGAAGGCCACTGCACCAGCAAGGGGCAGCCTGACACTTCACTGCTGACCAAACAAGGGCCCCTTCCTATTGTTCAAGCTACAGAACTGTGGGAATAAAGAAAAATGGGTCTGAATCATGGCAGCTAGGCTGCTAGGGTCCTGTGGGCCTCCCTGGGTTGTTGTGGAACACCTCATGGGAGCTGACCAAGTGAGGGAAAGCTGGAAGCTTGGCTGGAGGAGAAGGTTGAGATTTTTAAAGATTGGGATGCTGCAGTTACATATCCCAATTCAAGGCTGCTGCTGATCTCACACTGGGAGGGGCTGTTGACTCTCTTGAGGGACAAGAAGCCATACAGAGAGTTCCAGAGAGACTGGAGCCTTGGGTTTCCTGTGGGAAAAGGTGCTGCCCCCATGGCCCTAGGCCTAAGGCTGTGCCCCACAGGACATGGGCGCCACCCAAGGTGGGGCACAAGGGGAAGGCTGAGGAAGCAGAGCTCAAGGACTGTGCGAGGGAAATAACAACAGTTTATTTCTTTTTTCTTAATTAAAGGGTTGAAAGAGCCTTGCTAGTGCTACTGGTGGGGGGATCTCTTGCAGGGGTGGGGAGAGTCCTCAGGGTCTGGGCCCTTTCTCTTTAGGGACCGCTGGGGCTGCCCAGGTGAGCAGTGCCCACCATGGGTGGGAGCAGAGGGGCTGGGGCTGGTGCTCTGTACAGAGGGACCTGCCTCCTCCTGGGGCTGGCCCTGCTCTGGGGACACCGGCACAGCTGGGGGCTGGCTTTCACCCCTGGTGGGTGTGGCCTCTGTTGTGGCAGCTTCCTCTTCTTCCACAGAGGCTTCAGGGCTGCTGGCTAGAGTCCATGTCCAAGAGCTGGAGCTGAAGCTATTGGTGCTGGGAGAGCTGGGGCTGTTGGGGTTGGGGTTTCTGGGGCTGTTGGGGCTGGAGGAGTCATGGTTGTTTGGGCTGGAAAAGCTGGGGGAGCTGGGGCTGCTGGGGTTGGAGGAGTCATGGTTGTTTGGTCTAGAGAAGATGGGGGAGCTGGGACTGTTGGGGCTGGAGGAGTTGGGGTTGTTGGGGCTGGAGAAGCTGGAGAAGATGGAACTGGAGCTGCTGGAAGTGCTGCTGGCTGTTGGGCTGTCATCCTCATCTGCGGCAGCGTGAGAGTGCAGCAGCCTGAGGGCCCCTGAGCTGCAGTGTCTCACAATGATGTCAATGGTGCCCTGGACCAGTGGCACTGTGTGTTCCTCCAAAACGCCTTGCAAACTCTGAATCATGACCTCCTGATCTGGCCCATACACACAGAGAGCATGCAAGATGGCACTCTGTGTGCTCCTTGCCATCCACCACCGGTCCCTTTGGATGGTCTCTGTCCTTTGGCGCAGCCAAGTCTGCACAGGGCCCAGAAGTTCCCGTCGCCAACGGAAAAGCTGTGCCCAGACCTCGGGCAGGACACCGCCGACAGCTCTGGCTGCTGTCCCCTGAGGAGAAGAGGAATGGGCCGGCACAGGGCCACGGGGGCTGTCCTCATCCCAGCTGCCGGGAGCTCTCCTTGCCGAGCTTGTGGCCACTGGCCACTGCTCAGGGGCTGTGATGATAATTTCTATATAGTCACCGGCATCATCAGAAAACCTGACAGTCTCTATGGCTCCTCTGCACAGTGGGCATGATGGATTTGTCTGTGCCCACTGCAGGATGCAGCCCCGGCAGAAGTGGTGGCCGCAGGGCAGAATAGTAGCCACATCATCCCAGGTGTCCTGGCAGATGGTACAGTTGCCATTTGTCTCAGTGGCCATACTTGGCCTCTGCAGCAGGTTGAGGTGGGCTGAGGATCAGGAGCTGTTTTCTGTTGCTGGTGTCACACCCTGCAGGAGAGGGGAGGAAGGAGGACAGCCTCCCACCTCCCTAAAGCCTTGTCACCTGCCCATGTCCCACCGGGGGATGTTTCCTGTCAGTGCTGCAAGTATGCTTGTTTCCTGTCAGTGCTGCAAGTATGCTCTGCCCCAACTAGGCAGGATGGGGGAAACCCTGCTGGTTGCTCTGGGACTGGCACTGGGACCTGCCAAGAACAGGCACCACTCAGCACCAGAGAAACCTGGCTCAACCTTCCACACGTCAAAGTCACACAGTCGCACCTCGCTTGGTAGGACTTCAGGCCAGAGCCAGACTGGCACCAGCTCTGCCCATGTCTGTATTTAAGCAGTGAGGAAGGAAACGTCACAATCCCGTACTTGGTGATGTCACAATCTGCCTCTTGCTGATGTCACCCTCCATCAGCAGGCAATGTCCCCACCAGTGCATGTTGTCAGGAGAAAGATGAAAATATTTTTTCTTATTTTCAGCTTGTCCCTGTTGCTCTGCCTTGGCCACCTGCATCATGTGTCCACCGCCCTGTGTCTCATCCCCGCTCCTGACACCTCGCCAAGGTTTTCTGTGAGGAGCGGAGTGCTGGGACCAGTCAGCATGGACTGCCTGTGGCTGGATGATGCCTCCTCCTGTCACTGCCTTTCCCTGGGCAATGCTGGGATTTGGAGAAGCTGGGTGCTGGTGCCAGCCCTAGGTGAGAGTCTCCCATCCCGGCGGGTTGTGTCCCTGCTTCAGGGAGAAGCAGGAAGGAATGTTTTGCTCCAGCCCCATCCACTCCCGCTGGCATTTGCCCACAGTGCCAGATCCCTCTCCACTTCCCAAGTGTCTGTGTTTCTGGAATCCAGTGCCTTTGTGCTCCTCCCCAGCAGGAGGAAGGAGCCTCAGGGAGGAGCTGGAGTTGCTGTCCCTCCCCAGTGGGGTAAAAGGACCGGAGGGACCCTGTCATGATTCTGGAGAGCCCAGGACCCATCACCATGTGGGCCATGCTGTGTCATCATCCCCTCTTGCCTCTGGCTGTTGTTATCCCTGAGAGTCATCAGCACAAGCAGTTCTTTCTTCACTTGGAACTAATTTCTCCTGGATGGAGGCTTGGCTGGTGTGAGGCAGGGATGCTGTGTGCAACCACCCCGTGGTTCTGCCTCAGGGTGCAGAGATCTCTCTTCAAAACTCTGCAAACGGAGGATGTCCATTGCCATATTTTGGTACTTCACAGTCCACATGGAAAAAGATGGAAGTTTGTTCATCAGGACTTCTTTGTGTTGTTATTAGGAGTAAGTGCCTGTCAAAGTATGCAGCTATATTCCTTTTCATTTGGAATTGGACTTTTATCTTTCCTGGGGAAACCAAGGCCACAGATACTCCAGGAGATGGACATTTCATGCTTTAAGAGGACTCTTGCCCATGGTGTGATTTCATCTGAGTTCTTTGCACATCAGTGCCCCAGAACATCCCCCCATTAACTCGCTGCCATGGTCACATTTCATTTCTTTTTCTCTCCTGTCCCATGTGCCCTGAAATGATGAAATGACAGAAAGGGTGGGGATGGAAGGGACCTTTAGAGATCATCTAGTCCAAGCCCCCTGCCATGGTCAGGGACACTTTCCACTAGATCAGGTTCCTCAGACTCTCACCCAACCTGACCCTGAACACTACCAATGATGGGACATCCACAACATCCATGGGCATCCTGTTCCTGACTTTCACTTGAGCAGAGGGGCAGAATTCCCTCCCTTGACCTGCTGGACATCCCTCAGGTACAGAAGTGTTTCAGGGCTGCAAGCACACAGTGCCAGCTCATATCCAATGTTTCCATCTCAAGATTGCTCAGTCCTTTTCTGCAGGGCTGCTCTCAATCCATCCATCACCCCTACTGTTTTGTTGTTTCCCTTCCAGATTCATTGGTGTGGAAGGAAAGCCCATACAATAAAATTCACTTGTTTCTGGATGGACTTTTAAAACAGGGTCTTAGTTGTGATCTAGCACCTGTAGGCCAACACCTGCCAGAAAAAAACAGAAATGAAGAATAATTAATATGAGGGGAATGGTTGGAAATTGCCTGAAACTATATCAAAAGAGAGCACCTGTGAAAGCAAGTAGTTTGTGAAATGCCTTGAAGGAAATGCCTAAGGAAAGCATCCTATCAAGTGCTGAGTAGTTGCAGGGGGCCAGTGCAGACAGAAGAGGGAAGGAGTTTTGTAAATGCAGGGCGCTCAAAATCATCCCCAACCACTTTGAAAAGTGGTCCCTTCTCATGGCAGAAACTTAAAAGCAGCTGTGACTTACCTGCACCTGTTGGGTGGAGATCGAGGAAGATCAAAGAGATCTTTTAGAATTTGCTGCTTGCCAGAAAGCAACCACACTAAAGCACTTTCATGTGGACAAACCACAATTTGAAGAGTCAGTTGGAGTTCCACTCTAAATATTTGTGTTTTCTAAGTGCTGTTCCTGGAATGCTGCAACTCTACTCAGAAGGAGCCTGCAAGAGGGGAACTGGAATAACAGAAGGGAGAAGCTGAGCCCTCATCAGCAATACCTGCACACTGTTCCCTCCTGACCAGTACCTGGAGACTGTAACATAAGCCCCTACATTGGACCGGGGCTTCCAGGTTCTGATCAGCTGCTTTACAGGGTTAGCTGTGGCAGCCAGCCCTGTCCTGAGTGCCCTTTCTTGATACTGGACAATCCATCAAACACAGTTGTTGGGCACTTGATTGCAATAAGGATGTAAAGAGACAAATACTGCCATGCCTTGTGCAAGAGGTTACAAAGTAGACTCTGGGTCTGGCAGAGGCCAACAAAGGCGAAGGAGGGACTGGAGCATCTCTCTTACACGGAAAGGTTGAGGGAGCAGTTGTGCCTCAAGGAGAGATTTCTAAGGGGCCTCATCTGTGTCTGTCATTGTCTGTAGGGAGGGTTCAGAACATGGATTAGGCTCTGCTCCAGGGCCCAGCAGTGGCACCAGAGGAATGGGCAGGAACTGATGCCCAAGAAGTTCCACCTGAACGTGAGGAAGAACTTCTTCCCTATGCAGTGACTGGGCATTGAACAGACTGCCCAGAGAGGCTGCAGAGTCTCCCTCAGGAGATATTCCAGACACATCTGGATGCAATCCTGTGCCACCTGCTCCGGAATGACCCTTCTGGAGCAGGGAGGTGGGACCAAATGACCCACAGTGGTCCCTTCCAAACTGACCCCTCTTGTGATTCTGATTTTGTAAACTGTGGAATTCCAATGCACTTTTAATGGCAAAATTGGAGTGAATGTGAAATGGCATTTTGTAGACAAAAAAATACCTCAGGCACAGGCTTAACTTTGTCTTAGTTTTCTGTTCTTCATCTCTACTTTTAGGTGACTGGAAGGTTTCTGTAATAAAACAAGCAGGATAGGAGGATGCTTTTGTAGCTGAAGGTTAAGCAGGCTTGAGAAAGGAAGATTCAGTTGATAATTTTTGAATTATGAAAGTGAATTATTAGAAGGGCTCAGGAGGGGGATATATTGGGCTCAAAGTGTTGCAAAAGTTTGTGTTTTCTGCCTTGCTCTTTTTTGCCCTCTTTCATTTCACACTGATGTCAGGGAATTGTCTTGGAGCCACTGATTTCTGTGTCAGCCTTTTCAATGCATCCTCAGGGACTGAAACCCGACATTTTAATAAAATGCTTCTTTATAGCAAGTGTTGTTTGAAAACGTCAATGTATGTCAAAAAGTGGAGGTTTCTATATAATTGTAAGAAGAGTCTATAATGTCATGTCAGGGTGTAGTAACTATCTCAATTACTGCTCAGGCGATTCTGCCTTCCAGTTCTGTATGTAGAACCACGGCCCCAAGGGAGCTGTGTCTGACTCTGGCCATTCCCTGTGCAGTCTTCTTGTCTTCCTGGGGCTTCCTTTGGAAGCTACTTCTGCTTTGTCCTCACTCAGCCTTGGGGAGGGGTGGTCATCCCCCTGCGGGGCAGGGCTTGGGACTCCCCTGCACACCTGAAACACACCCTTCAGGGACAGCCTTGGAGCTGGCACTCCTCGTGCCTCTGTCCCCATATACTGAGGATGGGGTGAGACTTTCCATGTGCTGGCAGAGCTCAAACCATGGCACTCATTATTTCATCTGTGAAGGTGACCAAAGCAGAAGGAGGGTCACAGGTAATAAATAGCAAGGAGGAGAACAGATGCCTTACAACACCTTGGTCATTTCATTGGGCACACACCTACAAGATGTGCAATACAACATTAATTTCACAGTTACCCAGGGAGGGATGTCTGAATTTCTGGCATTATCTGATTAAGAATACTCAAGGCGTCTGAACTTGCCCTTTTCTGGAGTTTCACTTTTCTAATCAAACCAGTGATTTCTAATTCATCTGCAAAAGGAGTTAATTGTCAAAAAAATAAATCAGTTATCTTACTTAGGCTGTTGATTTTCGAAATATTAGATCCTGTTATTTTTTCTGTGGATTGGACAGTGTTTTGCTAAAAGGTTTTGGGAGAAAAAATCCAGAGAGCTGATGACTTCTATTTCTGACTTTGACTGTAATAGTGAGGAGAATTTTATTTTATTATTGTGAACCCTCTCTGCTAAAGAATTACTCTCTTTATAGTTTGTACTGCAACCATACAAGCCTTAATTTCAAGTTCTCAGAAAACCAGTAAACTTCTTTAGGAGCAGTGCTGTCATTTGTCTGATCCAAGAGTATTCTGGCTCGGATCTTGACAAAAGAATTATTGAAACAGTCTTTGTACAAACAAAAGGGACAGGAGCAAAACTTCTCATCTGCTTTTTAGTCTGTTGAGAGCTGTCATGAGGTAACAGGAGGAAAATGCAACAACCACCTACTACAGCTTGGGCAGCTGAAAGAGACCCATATGGAAATAACAAATAATGTTGACCTCTTTCTACCCTGCATATTGTAACTTCTGTTCTCTCCCAAGACTTTATATTATTAAATTGCAACAAAGTAAGGCTACTACCACTGATTAAATTCAACCATGAGCTAAGTGCTGGCTTACACCAAAACCACTTTCATGGAACTACACCAGACTTGCAATAACACAACAGCAGAATCTTTTCACCAGCTGGTGTTTACTAAAATGCCACCTCAAATTTTTAAAGGCATGAGATTGAATCTCTTCACCAACTTGCAACGTAAACTGCACTGAAATGTATGAAGTGAGTTTTAAAAAGAAAATTATTTTTAAAAGCCCATTTCAAAGAATGAAAAAAAATCCCTCCCATGGCATTGGATTGCACTCCAGCCAAGAGAAACACATGTGTCTTCTGAAAAGAGAATGTGCATAGGAAATAGGCTTGCACTGGCATCCCAAGACATGCCAGATGCTTTTATGAGCAAAATTTTCACAATAGTTACTTGGACACATGCCAGGATTAAGTTGCCCAGTTTGAGGTACAGCAGGGCAGCCTGAATTTTGAACTTCCCCCTTTCAAAGCCAGGAATTACCAACCAAAACTGAGTCCCTCAGACTTCTTCAGTTTTACCTCTAACTTGTGAGTGGCAGCTTAATGAATGCTCTTCCTTTGGAAATTGATTGTCTGTAGTCTAGATGTCAAAATTAACTTGTATTTCTGGCTCTAGCTTTTGTCCTTCCAGACCTTTCTAACATGTAATTTGCGTCTCACTGTGTGGTGCATCATATTTGCCTCTGGATTTGTGGACAGGAAGATGTGACTAAGCAATGGATTGAATATTTTAATAAGGAGCACAGATTAGACACCTTGCAGCCTTTTACAGTTTGAAATCTGTATGTGAGAGAGGCTTCATTAAATCAATACACTATGTATTATTTAAATGTGAATATAAATCCATGACAGCAGTGATCCAGATGAAACTGACATGATCTGTCCTTTTACTTCCAGTTCCTATCTCAGAGATTTTAACAATTGATGTTATCTTTCAGAGTATCTTTTCAGACTGCTCTGTTAAAACATGACTTTAAATGTAGTTTTGTCTAGTTTTTCTGCTTGACATTGCCTCAATTCCATTTCTCCTGTTGTTTTTGTTTTACTTGGGTGGCTCACATCCCTGGAACCTGTCCCTGTGGATGTCCTTCCTTGTGCAGACATCCAGAACACATTTTCAGTGTCACTGGGCTGGTGCCTGAAGCTGTTTTGAGGAGCAGCACATGGTGGTTGGAGCCTCCTGGTCACCCAGGTCATACAGGTGCTGCCAACCAGAGAACAGCACAGGGCTTATTGTCTTCCTCAGGTTGCAGAGAAATGATCCATAAAAACAGAACAGAAAAAAACAAGTCATTGGCAAAGCTCTGAGCTTGGTTTCAGACACCCTCTAGGGGTGGGTGGGCTCTCTGTGTGTCCTGCACACTGCTCAGGTTAGCACTGTAAGGATAGAGCTTGAAATTTGTGGTGGGACTGCCTGGATTATTTCATTTTTTAAAGTAAAGTTTGAGATATATCAGGGATTTGAATGAGTGCTCTATCATCTATTACATAATTAATGCAGCCTTAAAAGACCATCACAAAGGTGTGTTGTGAAATGTGCAAAATTTTTCATCACAAAGCTGTGTTGTGAAATGTACAAAATTTCCTACACATTAAATTCCAAAATTAATTTAAATAATTTTAAATTAAATTACAAACTAATTCTGTACAAATTAAATGGACAGAATATTTTAGAGCTTTACCTGTAAGTTGTATTTTCAGTTCTTTGCTTTACACTACCTTGCTTCCTTAGGACAGAATTACAAATGTAAAATGGCAGTTGGATTTATCTAGGAAATGCAGATATCAATCTTCAGAGCTCAGAGGCAAATATTTAAAATATATAACTTACTTTAAATGATCATTACTTTAAATGACCACCAAAGTAATAGTATTATTAGGGTGAAAATGAGTTTTCTGTGGGATTCATATTACATTCCATTTTGGCATAAATGACTGGATGAAAAACAAGTGAGCAGATTTAAATTCACAAAATCTTATTTGGAGATAAATATTGTGTTTATATTCCATTTTTCACTTAGTGTGAATACAATAAATTAATGTGATAACTTAAATGCACAACAGCTCTGCCAACCCTGACTGCTCTCATCATGATGAGGTGACCGGTAGTGACAGTTTTCCTTTTTTCTACAAACCAAGGCTGTCCATGTTTCTGTGTTTGTATTAATGAGAAGCATAGAGTTTAATTTTGTGGCTTAACAGAGTGCAAAGCAATGTCTGAATTCAAATGATTTCATTTTTTTCTTTGATTACGTATTTTCTCTCATGAGTCTGAAAGTAAAGGAAGCACATTTTGGAAATGCTCAGAATTCTCTGTGTCCTCAGTAGTAGCCAAGCGACCCCTCAAAACAGTTCCCCTTGAGCTAACTAACCACAAATGTGAGGTCTTTTCACTTCTTTTATATGCAGAAACCTCCCTTCAACAAACCAAACAAATGCAAACCAAATTTCTGAATCCTCTGGAAAATATGACTTATTCAAGAAAGTAACATTTTTAATGTGCAGATTTTCTGCTTATCATTCATTCAGATACTTCTTAAGCCAGACCAATGGTGGTCTTTATAACGGTTTAACACAGCTGACTGAAATAAAGTCACTTGAAATTTAGCCTCAATTTTCAATGATGTTTCAAATATGAGAATATCCGTCTGGGGGAGGAACAGAATGAATTTTCACAGTTCCATTATGGCTTTATGTTCAACAAACAGGCCCTCTCCTTCTACCTTCTCTGACCTTAAGCATTAAAGTAAAACCCTGGCTTCGGAAATGCAGCTCAAATGTAACTGTTTCTGCTATTTTGCTTAATTATTTTGCAGGAGCTGAAAATATTCAGTTGCAATTTGCTTTATAGCATGCTTTGTAATTGAGGGACTGAAAAAAATCCCACCACATGAATTTCTACCATCAACACAAAATATGTAGAATAGAATTGCAAAGACTCTTTGTCAACAGTCATGACATATATATATATAATTTTATTATAATTTATGTATAATTTTATTAAACCTATACTTTGGAATAAAATTTACCTAGCAGTCTTTCAGTTCAATTACAGCAATTGTTTTTCAGCAGGATAATTTTTCTGTCGGATTAGACAAGAAAAGTAATCACTTCAGAAAATCCTCACACATGTGCAGTATTCTCATGGCCGTTTTCATCATGAGGAGGTCTGGAATGGCTGCATCTTTATTGAATGAGACAATGAGAAACTTAATCTTTCAGGACAAGGAATTCAGCCGAACCATTAAATTACAAAATGACCCTCTGAAAATCAGAACAAGGTCATTTAGACCAAATAATGTGCAAATACTATGGTCCAGTGTGTTTTTTGCAAGGCTGTACTATTTATAGGTTGGATTAACATCAGCCCCTCCAAAATCCACAGGTCTTCTTGGGAATGTAACACTAAGGCGAGGAAGTGATGGGCAAAGAAGAACAGAGGGATGTGATCTGAGCAGCTAGAAAAGAATGGGCAGTGTAATCCTTCTGGGGAAAGTCTTGAAAGCAACCAATCAATAGAAACAGAGAGTGGGCTTTGGGGAGTCTTTGGAGAGAAAAGTTCAAGGTTTGTAGAGGGGCAAAGCAGTTAATTTTTTGGTAAAAACTTTCCATGTGATATTCCACTTCCCTTCACCTAATTTCCAAATTAAATACAAATTTTGTCCCCTGTGATGCTTACAAATACAAATGCATCCTTCTTCCAAAAGATAGGAAGAGAATTACACACTGAAATATTCTCTGAGCTTCATGAGCAAATGCCCCTTGTCCATCTCCACTGCACCTCCTTCCATTTCAGAGGTTCATTGGTAACTCACAGTAACCTGGTCCAGTGAGTGACAAGAGAACTTTGGGGACAAATACCCTGTTGCTCTCTGCAGAGCTTGATAAGATTGTTGCAGAGATCCCAAGGCCAAATGGCTGAAGAGAGAAGACAGATGGGAATTGCCATGATGACAAGGAGCTGGTGCTTGCTTAAAGGCTTTAAGGAGAGGACTATAGCTGAGTTTTCTCTCTGGATGCTGGCATCAAACCAGGGGAATAGTCAGTCAAGTCCAAATTCCAAGAGGAATGGACCAAAATAGACATAGAAAAAAAAGCTGTCTTTTTAAAAATTTAGAATATACCTCAAGAACTGTTATCACAAAGATGCTCATGTTATTGTTTCTCACTTATGCCAATCTTTACCAAATCTTCTTTCAGGTGATTTGTGGCTAAGAGCCCAGGTGCCCTGGAACACATTTAATACTCCATTTGATACAGCACAAATCATATATCTAGCATACAGCTGGATTAATTATGTTTGTTAGTTTCTGCCAAAAGCCCCTCTGGGTAAAAGAATTACTTGGTTTTCTTTAAATGGCACAAGGATGAAAGCCATTTATCTAACTGGTTTGCAAGCTGCCCATAGTTTGACAGATGATGATGCCCTGGCACTGGCTCTCAGTGAGCTTCCAGCTGGAACAGGGCTTTAGTCAGTGCTGCAAAGTTTGTCTAAAGGCTTCCATCATAATTCTTTATCAGTCATTTCTTAAACCTCTACAACACAGAGATTTTGGCTTTTATATTTTCCTTTTTGTTTCGCTTTTCTTATCTTTTGGAGCTCTTTCTCATAAAAGGAAAAGTTCTCTTCCAGCTGTTGTAGGTCTTGCAGAAGATATTTTCATTTGGGATGCCAAGAAACTGGAAAGCATTTCATTGCCTAAAATTCTATGCTCTTGTAGATTTTGTTCTGGTATTTTCAACTAAGGCCCTGAGTCCTGGTAAGGTGTTGCACTTACAGAACTGTGTGTCCCTAACTGGCAATCCCAAAGCAGAGTCAATAGAAATGGGCACCAGCAATAGAAGACTTCTTAGTACAGTTAACCCTGCAGTTCCAGAACAGAATGCAAAAAAAATTAGAACTGTTTTGCTGTGTCAGACCAAATATTTACTAAACCCTGTCATTCATTAGCCTGCCTCCAAAAGAGAGAAACAACAGATAGAGAGTGACAAACTGAAGAGAAAAACAAGCACAAAGGGCTACTGTTCTGTGTTTTTTCCTTCATCCAAAGTTTTGCAGGTCACTTATCTCTTCAGTCAGGTAGGATGTTTTTATTATTTAAAGAAAAAAATCAGCAGAGTTGTTTTAAGAAATGTGTGAAACCCCCATGTATATAAAAAGCATTCTAGAACTGATCTTTGCTGAGGAAAAAAAAAACCTGAAAATGGGTGAAAATAACTTTAAGATGTGTTGTTCAAGCCATGATGCTGGCATGTACTGCTGGTAACTGATTTTTAACATGGACTGCCTTTTGAAGCCAAAAGACAATTTCAGTGAGAACTGAAGCTCATGAGATTTTCAAAAAACAAATAACAAAGAAACTGACTCTCACTTGAGGTCATTGGAGACTGACAGATGGGGAAGCTGGGAGGCTGGGGGTCCTGACTTCTGGAACACTGCTCCAAGGCACTATGCATTTCAAGGACCAGCACCTCTAGGGTAGATCCATGCTGTGAAAGAATTCCTCAGAATAAGAATGAGGTATCCTGAAGTCTGACTCCAGAGACATCCAGGTAAAAAGGCAGATATGGAATTGTAGCTCCCACTGGTTTCAAGATAAAATAAAAGCCTTCTTTTTTATATTTGCACTTCCCTTTAAGTACAAGCTGCTTTAAGTGTAAGCTTTTCACCATGACTTTTTTTTCTCAATTGTGTTGTGTTATCCTGTGCCTGTCAGGTGCAACAAAAACAAGCAAACAGTATCTGCAAAGTTAAACATTAAAATCAAGGTTTACAAGACCTGAAACCACACCTGTGCATGACAAAGGAGAGAACGGTGGGAGGACATGTGCACAAAGACTGAGAGGAGGAGAGAAGAAAGATTAAAAAACTGCTCATCCTTGTCCATTATTCCACCTGAGTGAACAACTTGCTGTGCAATAATTACAGCGTAATATAACAAAATTATGAGCCACAGCATTAGGGATTAAAAGGTTACTTTATTTTAACAACTGTACCATTGTCACGTGTTACTAATACTGTAGATAATATATTATTTCAAGTGTATTCTGTCCAGTTGTGTCTACTGTTCACTGTTCTGTGTGAGATAAGTTGGGTTGCTATTGCAACTTTAAGTAACTTCTAGTGTCAAAAATAACAGTAAACTTCTGGTCACCATTTTTATTAATCTTTAATTTCACCTTGTCTGTTAGATATTGGCCTCCTGACCCTGGAGATCGTTGAAAAGCACCTTTTGTGCTGATTGGAGCAGAACAACTGACTCAACCATTGTAACAGTGTTTGCCCTTGACCTCACATTCACAGCAGAGTCTTTACAGACCAAAGGAACTGCTGCCTAGCAACCACTGGGTTCTGGTTTAGGTGCTTAAAGACTTCAACAATCTATTTCAAATTAGCTCATAAAACTGCAAGCACTTTATTGAAATCCTATTTTGTTGTAGTGTGTTATGTTGGTTTGTCTGGTTTCTCCCCCATTTTGTATAATGGTTCTGCCCTCAGTTGTTTCCCCCCCCCGCCCCAGGTCTGTTTTATGTCAGTCATTTAGTTGCTATGGTTACTCCCGCCTTAGGTCTTGTCAATCCCCTGCTTTTAAGTCACTCCCGGTTCTCCTCCCCCTGTCTCCCCTATATGGGAGCAAGTTCCTCCTTTTATCCCACCCCTGGTCCCAGTCAATCACTCCCAGCTCCATCATTTTCTCCAGAAAGTTCTCCACTCTGGGAGCTAAGATTGGCTGTGAGGCCGGGGTCCCTCCCTCATTTTGTATTTATTGGTTTTCCCCTCATGTCTGTTATTCTAAGTTTACTCCCTCACCTCCCTTGATTGGTCCTATTGTAAACCCCTCCCTTTGGTTCCACCCCCTTTATAACCCCCCTGCTCCTGGGGGTCCTTGTCACTCTTTGGCTGACTGGGGTCTCTCACTGGCTGACTCCAATAAAACCTGACTGTCCCCAGAGAGTGTCCATCTCCTGCCTCGTCCTTCCTAGCAGCTGGATTATTATTTCTCAGCGCGATCTCGTCCCCACAGACACAGCCCAAAGCCTTTGGACGCTGAGGGGTGTCTGTAGGAGCAGTGCTGGGGCCCTGCCACCGGGACTGACTCCCCCCTGCTGCAGTGACCTGCTGGTCACCCCTGCTAGCTGGACCTCTAACATCTGAAGATCGCTGGCCGCTGCACTATTTCTCCACAGTTTTTTTGCTTCTTGATTCAGACATGTTTGCCCCAAGCCAAATGATATATGAAGTGAGGTTTTCAAATGTGCTCACATTTAAAGATGTCAGACTCTTTCAGTTACCAAGGGATTCCAACATTTATAGATTTATTCAGACCTCTGTCTTTGTGGGACTAACTGAATGGAGACCTCACAAATGCTTTCTGGAAGTCAAACCTGGAAAGGTGAAGTCACTTCCCAAATGCATCATGGATGCATTGGCCTTGGATGGGAAATGGCAAATGAAGATAGAGTTTCATCATTTAATCTGAAACGATGACAAAGTTCGCTTAGGGCTGCAGGGATCAAGTCAGTCTCATCATGGCCTCTTGCTGGGCTGGGGAGAATCCAGAGGCCTGGGGGCCTTCTTCTTTTGGGCACACCGGGTCACTCCAGGCAAGCAGCCTCTGCCCTGGCTGGGAGCAGAGGGGCTGCAGATGCTGCTGCCCTGGACAGAGGGACCTGCCACTGCTGGCTGCTCCAGCTGCTCCGGCTCCTTCTGGGGCTGGTCCCACTCTGCAGGGCTGGGCACAGGTGCGGAGGGGCTGGGAATCCCATGGTGAGTGACCTCTGAGGTACCAGCTTCTTCTTCCACACTGGTGGGAGTGCTGTCCTGGGAGCTGCTGGAGCTGAACTTGCTGGACTTGGATCTGCCGGAGCTGCTGCTCTCTGCTTGGCTGTTGTCCTCTTCCCCAGCAGTGTAGGAATGCAGAAGCCTCTGCGCCTCCTCGCTGCACTGGGCTACAACAGCCTCGATGAGGCCATGGACCAGTGGAGCTGTGCACCCCTCAAGGAAGACCTGCAGCCTCTGGGCCAAGGCCTTGGCATCCAGACCGCAGATGCAGAGGTAGCGCAGGATGCAGCTCTCTGTGGCCTCTACCAGCCACCACCGGCCCCGGTATATTCCCTCCAGCCTCTCACACAGCCAGGGCCGCACAGGCTCCAGGAGAAACTGATTTTCTTGGAACAGTCCTGCCCACACCTCAGGCAGGAGGCCGCCCACAGGCTCTGGCTCTGCAGCCCCCTGCTCAGCTGGGGACAGTGTTTCCTGTGGGGAAGACACAGGGGACACCTCAGGGCCATGGGGGCTGTTCTCATCCAGGTGGTCGGGAGTCCTCCCTGCTGGGCTGTGGGCTTCTGGTGACTCTGCAGGAGAGGTGATGACCAACTGTACATAGTCCCATTCATCCTGCTCAGAAAACCTGACGGTCTCTATTGGTGTCCTGCAGAGTGGGCACGAGGGATTTCTGTGTGTCCACCGCAGGATGCAGCCCAGGCAGAAACGGTGGCGACAGGGCAGAGCAGAAGCCACATCTTTCCAAGAGTCCTGGCAGATGGGGCAGTTGCCATCTCTCTCAGTGGCCATTTTCGTCTCAAGCCAGACTGGCCCACTGACATATGCTGACATCCACCTATAAGCAGTGACACGTTGACAGTCAATCCCCTGGACGTGTCACAGTTTGACACTCAGTGATGTCACCACCCACGAGTCAGTGAAATCACAATGAGATGTCCATCCCTGCAGACACACAGCATCAGGAGAAAATGAAAACACCAATTCCTTTTTTCAATTTCTACATTTGCATGTTACTCTATTTCAGTCACCAGCATCACATCCTTGGCCCTGTGTCTCATCGCCACTCCTGTCACCTTGCCAAGGTTTCCTGGGAGGTGGTGGGGTCACTCCGCAAGGGTAGATCTGTCTTTTCTCGTTGTGCTCCCAAATCCATTCACCTGAATTGTGCAGGCAGCTGTAAATCAGTGCAGCCAGGCTCCCAGGAGGGTTCTCACTGCCTCCCTGATTTGCTGAGTTTTCCCACAGCTCATGGGAAGTGACCAAGTAACAACTGGAAGCCTGGCTTGAGGCGAAGGGAGTGTTTTAATCAACAGGAGAGTTTTTCTACCTCTCCATTACCATCTTTGAGATATCTTCTCAAAATAAAGGTCTGGGCACATCACAGCAGTCTGAATAACCCCACCCTGCTCAGTCCTAAATAACAAATTTCTACCAGTGATGGCCAACCAGGTCCTTCCTGAGATCAGCATGAGCTGAAAATTCTAAATCAGAGCTCCTACTGCTTTGGAGAATGAGGCTGTTATCTCAGGATCTGCAGCAGTTGTGTGGTCAGTCTCAACATTGCCTCTACTCCTTCTCTGCACCGACCCCACTCAGTGCCAAGGGAAGCACTGAAAGTGTCACCTACCTCATCCTGGATCATTCTCATTCCTAAGGGCAGAAACTTTTAAGGATCCCTAGAGGAATCTGTCTCTTTAGGGGAGAAAAAAAATTAAAAATACCCAACCATTTGTCTGCTTGTCAGGGAATTGTCTGAACATCCTTGGACATGAGAATCTTGACTGATAGACCCTGGGTTGTTGTGTCCAGCCACCTGTTGTTTACAAGCAGGATAGTGGGGGGGCCCTAATGGGCCCCTGTGCCCCACTGGCTTCTTCCCTTGTCCCTGTGCCCCACTGGCTTCTTCCCCTGTTCCTGTGCCTAAGCTCCTGGGCCCTCAGGCCCTTTTCTCTGATTGGGCCTTACCTGGGTGCTGTGTGGAGGCTGCTGGGAAGCCCCGGGGGGAGGGGATTCTGACCTTGGAGGAGGACGGGGGTCGGAGGAACAACACCTAGGCCGCGGCTGAATTAAACATCTATGGACATTGTGCAGAAGTCTCTTCTGCTTCTTTACCTGGACTTTCAAGCAGCATTTTTATGAAATACAACAGGATAGGATTCATTTGTCTGGGGAAATTTGCATTTCCATTAAGATATTTTTTAGTGAGTCCTGTAACCCTTGGTGCTTCTACTTGTGTCTATCAGATTTACATCTACATCAGGTGAGGCTACTCCTTTTTATCTTTCCCTTCCCTACATGATTCTTCACAAATTTCAAAATTCAGTTTGTAGAGAATCTTGAACCATAGCATAAGGTAGGGATAGACTCATATTGCCAAAAACCTCTAAGACCATCAAGTCCAAGCACTAACCCAACAGTGCCAAGCCCACTACCCAAATACATTCCCAAGTGCCACACTTACACATCTTCAAATCCTTCCACGGATCGTGACTCTATCAGTGCCCTGGGCAGCCTGTGACAGGGTGTGAAGAAATTTTCCTGCTTTTTTGCCCTGGTGTTGGGAAGACATAATAGCATCAAGTGTCAAGGAAGGAAGTTTCTCAATGAGGATAGGAATTAAAATACCACTTGCATTTCAGAATATAATCATGATCCTTCAAAATCACGGGAAAAGGACTTTTTTAGAGAAAGTATTTGACATGTGTCAGTCAAAACACTGCAGTAGAGCTCCCGTTACAGACTGTTGTTTACAAGACACTGCAGCAGAGCCCATGACAAGATGTCTGAAGCATTATGTTAAAATGAAGTTTTTCCATGCTAGAATTTGTTTCAGGAAAACACCTTATTGCAGATTATGATACTCACACGTAAGAGCAATAGAAACCCCAAATTTGTCCTTAGTTAAACTGTAAAACCTCAAGACCTGAAGGTTAAGCCCATGGGCAGCCAAGAGCCTACACTCACTGCAGTCAGCAGGAGAGGGAAACCATCGTGAATGAAACAGTTGGGAGTTCTGAACACTTTCTGGCAAAATTTTAACAAAAAACTTCACTACAAGTAGTGGTACTTCAGGGGTACTTGGGGATAAACCTGCCATTTATTCTCCTTTTGGGGATCTTTGGATAATATACTTAACTGTGCTTGTTTGGGGAAGAGAAGAATTTTCCTAAAGTGCGTATGAGTACAGAAGGATGTGAGGAATTTTCTCTCTTAATCCCATTATATGTGCTCAAACTCACTGATCTAAAATAAAATGAAACTTTCATCCTTTATTGCCATGTGTCACTTAGGTTTCAATGTTTTGTGGTGTTTATGGTAAGCATGCTGCTGCTTTTGTGGGAACTCAGGGGAAATTAGATGCTTTTTAGAGTGCCTGGGACTGTTACCGGCCTTGGAGCAGCATGGCACTGAATATTTCACTGTAAATGATTACTGGTAGTGTCTGCAACTCATATTGTACCTGCAGACAGCAGGCAAGCCTAAGAAAATGAAGTGGGAACAGATGCAGAAATCTCCTCCTGTGGTGGTGAGAGTGACCCCCTTGGCCTGGTTACAGGGCATAAGTAGATTTTACTCTCTCAAAAAGCCTCCACCTTGCCTGAGATCCTTCTTATCATTAAAGGATTAATGTTCATCTGTAAGCAAAAAACCACATCTGCTCTGCTCGTTAAAGGAAAAGGTAGCTATGAAATGACAACACATGCTGGTTAAAACACTTTCCCGTTCCCCTTATTATATGTCCTACATATTCTATGCAATGACTTCTACAGTAGAGAGAGTGTCAACCCCTGGTGGCACATCTGCTCTTTTTCCCACTAGAGGGGATGAGAGTTGGCCAAAATATCCTTATTTTACTTTTTTTTCCCTCTTTTTTATTTTTTTCTTTTATTAGAGCTGAGCTGAGCTCAGCTCTAATGTGGAAGGACATTAATTCAAAATTCAGAATAGTCTGCTTGAGAATTCTTCATTGAGATGGATTTTTTTTTCCCACATCTGTGGTTTTTAGGCATAGGAGTTTTGGTTCCTACAAAACAAAACATTGTCTAGCCCTGAGTCACACTCTGCCAGCAGACAGCATCAACAAAATGCTTCTGGGAAGGTAAAAAAACCCCTTGCAATAGAAAACTGCTGCTTGACTTAGGCTTGAGTTTTGCTCTAGGTCACGCCAGATCTTCCTGTGGAGTGCCCTGACCCCTCCTCTGACTCTGATAATATCCAGTGGCATACATTTCAAGCTGGTGATACACTGACCAAGTCCTCTGAAGAGTTCTGAGTGGTGGCATCTGACTTTCCAGCTGGATTTCCATAGGAGAGCTAGTTTGCTGTCCTTTCTGATCACAGCAGCAGACGGTTGGTCCAGCAGTCCTCTGGGGGAAATCTGACTGTCTCTGCAGCCATCTACAGTCTTGGGAAAGTAAATGATAATGGCAGCAAGTTACTAATGCTTGGTAGCCTGGAAAAATACATGGATGTGCAAAAAAATGGTGTGGTAGTACCCAGATGAACCAGAATTTTGATAGTCAAGGTGGTGGTTGGTGTGGGATTATGATGACTTTCTTCCCTGTGAATAAACCACTTCTGTTGCTGTTAAGTAAAACTGCTAAAAGACATATGAGCTAGAGACATAAAGCAAGATTAAAGAAACACAGATTGTGTGATAAAAGACTCTCAAGAACTGCAATAGCTGATTACAGTGAAAATATGCTTTTGGAGTCTAAATTGGTATAATTTCTGCATGATCAAATTCTGCAACTGGTCACATAAACTGCTCAAATTGCTCTTCTTCCTTCTGGAAGTTGGATCTTTTAAAGCCACTTATGGTGCAACTTTCTCCATGTTCTGTGAAATATCACATCAGTCTTATTTGGAGTTGAAATCAATGCAAGTCAAAATTTTTACATTTGTTTTCATTTCTTAAAAAAGTTCCCCAAACCTTTTTCTGTCTAATTATTTAGGAAGAATAAACTCAAATTCATATACTTCAGGATGTATTTTTTACATACTGAAGAAAAATGTTCCTACAATGTCTCTTAAGGTTTTAGCATAATTTGCTAAGCTATTTTTTTTGTCTCTGTTTGCAAGGCAAACATACAATTTCCTTTTGATTATAGGTGGTCTTGGGAATATATTACCTTGAACTAATAAGATACTGCCTTGAACTGTAGCATGACCTGTGATTGTTTTAATTTCTCTAGTTTAATGATTTCTTAGAGGACTGATTCTCATTGTCAGCATATTTTACAACTATCTGATCAAGACATAAGTAAATATTGCTTTCCCTAACACTGAATCTTACAATGTGATATTCCTCCAAGCTGGGGGAAGAGTTTAATGTGTGTGGCTGAAATTTATTCACAGTAATGCACTGATCTGCCTTGTAAAGAAGGAAGGATATTTGAGCCATCTCATAGGCTCAATGGCAATGCCAGTCAGACTGAGATGCTTAGGAAAATGTGTCTGTCACTTATGTGTGTCAGTCTCATTATGCTCTGAGGGGCCATTCTAGCATTTGTTCTGTAATGTAACCATAACTCAGGTCTACTGGCAACTGAACAAGGATATCAGAATAGCACTGAAGCCAGAGGAATTAAATGTGTGCTTTATTTCATGCAGCGTACAGTGATCCCATAGAGTTAATTCAGCCTCTGAGTGCATGAATCTGTAGAAGTTTGGTGTTTGTTTTCAGGATTTAAGGACTACTTGGGTGTCAGCTGTTGTGGTGTGGGAGGCAGGATCCCAACTCTTTGGCATTCTGACCAGTGGAAGGGGTTTTCCGCCACATTCCCAAGCCCAGCTCTTGTACTCCTGGATAACAATGCTGCACAAAAGGCTGCTTGCCAAACTGCTCAGGACATGAAGACAAGTATCCTATTGTTGGATGAAGGACTCTGTGTGAGGGAGGTTTCTCGAAATACACAGTCATAGGCTACTGGCTTTCTATTTGGCAGGGGCTCTCCCATGGAGTGCTGGGGTCTGAGCTGCTGCATTTGTTGAGGATGGAGAAGAATAATGCCTGGATCCACAGTTACAGAGTTAGTTTCTCTAAATTCAGTGCCTGATCTTTTTGCTGAGATTCAGCAAATAAAACACGCCCTGATATATTCTCTCTAAGCAGAATATTCAGTGACAACAAAAAACAAAGCATATTTGCTGGGCTGAAGGCTCAAAATTCTTGCCAGTATAAGGGAGAATCAGTGGGGTTCAGTGACCAAAAGAGCAGTGCTGAGATACCCTCATTGCAGGAGCTCTCATTCCCGCATTTTCAGGAACAGAAAATGGTCACAGAGGGGCCAGTTTTGTCCTGTCACCTTCATGTACAGCACATATGAGTATGAGTATTAAGATACAGTCCATAAAACCAGAAAAAGTTAAAACAAGCAAAACAGAATGTCACTGGCAAGTACTCTTAAAACTGCAAACAAAAAACAAATAGACAAAACCTGATGTAATTTAAGTGGCTTCAGGTTGATTTTGTATTACTTCCCTTCATTAGGTGGTTCTTTGGTGGGAATGTATTGATTTCCCTGGAAGAAAGACCAGGATATGTCTTTGGTGATTTATTCCTTCTGTCCCAGCACAGCCATGATTAAGAAGTGATCTTGGGACATTGAGGGTATGAGGATTTTGTACTCTACCACAACTAACACATTTGACCTTCAAGAAATCATTAGTTGTCTTGGGCACCACTTATCCAGGGATAAACTATCTGTATCTCATCAATACTCTTAGCATAAATGTGTTAATTACAGGATATGCTCAGATACATGAGAGAAATATTTGGCGCACATAAACATTACTCCTTCGTAGGACTCAGTTCCTCCTTCCGTAGCTTGGCTTTATGCCAGTGATGATCACAACAGAAACACCTGTTTTTATGACCTATTCACTGTGGGCATATCAGGTAATAATGCACAAATTAAAACAGGACTTCAGCTTTCCTGTATCATGCTGCATTCTCCCATTTATGTCTTCATTCAAGAAGAGTGTAGCAGGTAAGTGAGCCAGAAATGCCACAAGAAGATGACATCCACAATTAAATAGTTCCTCTTCTTCCTTGCATCCTGGCAAAAGACATATGAATTTAAAGTAGAAGTGTTTTTTCAAGGTTTCTAACTTGATACATGCCTTGTAGTAAAATTTTTGTGATGAAAAACAGAGAATGATGTGGTATAAAGTGAAGCAGCACTGGAAGTCAATGCTTAAACAGGTCTATCCAGACAGGAATAATTTCAGTCTAAACATTTACACTGTGCTTTGTGCTGTCTCCAGCTTTCCTTCAGTCACAAATTACAAAAATTACCAGTGAGGGGTATTTAGTGGAATTATGTGACACTTTAGTCACTCATCTCTTGATCCCAAATTAACCAAGGACCAGGATGATTCTGGCAAAATTTGGATGTCATGTACATGTTGCTATGCCTTGATCTGTTTATGGACAGTTGTATCCCAAAATCACAACTTTTCTGTATACAGAAAATACTATGCATATGTAACAAAGCTGGAATAATTATTGGCAATTCATTGCAACACATCACTCCTGCCTTTTTTCCAAGACCCCTTTGCTAAGGTGAAGACAGAAAGGGTAAGATAGAAACAATTATTTCTTCTTGCCTCTTCCATTAAAAGAGATGTAAACTCATAAAACATAAAACAAATACTGGCAAAATAACTGCTTATGAAAAAATACAGTGCTGCTGCAGGAATGTGTTGGTAAATCAATCTTTCTTGTCCCCAAACCACTGCTTTGAGAGAAAAAGAGGAAACCATTGAAGGGGTTTTTATTTTAGAAAAAGCATTGAAAGAAAAATTTTCATTATGTATTATAAGGGCTGTGAGAATGTGACTCATAGACAAGAATTAAAATCAGTGGCCTGCCTGACCTGCTTGAAAAGTTCATTTTTTCAGGCTCCCTTTTCAAGAAGCAGGGTGTAATTTGGGCATGAGCCTTACGGAAGTCTTAGGTGAGAAGTCAAGGCAAAGGAGAAATTTTTTTCTGCCCACTCTTCTTCCTGACCCCCCACTAATAGTGCAGAAGCTTCATTGCTTGGTAGGAGTTAATAAAATGCTGCAACGTGGCTCGAGTTGCATGTTCCTCCCTTTCTGTATAGTACAACTGTCACACACTTCTCATTCTTCCATGGATAACAGGACTTGGGGGAAATCTTTTCTTTTAGGGTCACTTAGGTCTCTATTAAGAAACCTCTTGCTTTTCTGGGTCTTTAAAACACTAACCAGCTTGTCAGTCATGTTTTTGTGCCTCAGTGTCTAGGCTTAGCTCTGAAAAATCCGAGAGATTTGTTCAATGCATCTTTGCTTTACGTCTTGTTTTCCCATGCAGAATTCCTGATAAATTATGGAGCTCATGGAGCAGAGAAGTAGGGGATAATTTGGTGTAGCTTGGCAAGCCATGTTTCAGCTCCACTAATTCAGTGACTGGGAATCTCAGAGCTACACTTAGTTTTACCTGGTGAATTTTTCTAGCAGAGATATTTTTTCTGTGATGCCAAAGTGCTGCTTGAAGAGTAAAGCCTTTTCCTATCCACTCATAGTACATCAGGACCAAGAGAAAAAATATGCTGTCTTCACATAAGGGAATTGGTCAGGGTTTGCAACTCCTGATACCCACAATATGTTTGACTGGTTTGGGATTTTACATACTTAAGTGCAATGACAAGTTATGACTGTAGTTATGAGGAATTCAAATTATTCAAGATCTCCCAGGGTGACAATTAACCAGAATGACATTAGCAGTGGACTGTGCAAATTTGGGTAATGGAAATTATATTACAAAAACCTGAAGAATTAGCACAGTGGTGATGCTGTCAAAGGTTTGATTGTCAAGTTTTATTTCTTCTGATTGAAAATTCCACGTGTAAATCTTGGAGGAATTGAGACCAGCAAGGCTGAGTGCTGTTCACACAAAACGTCTATGCAAAAATATTGCAATTTGTAAGGACCTGGAGAATGATCTCACCTGATGGTGGTGTGCAGTAGGTTCTGTGAGCAAATGGCATGCCTCATACAGATAGAGACCTGCTGCACACAAGATAATTGTTCATTCTTTTGTCTTCAATGACATCCTTTAATAACCTAAAGCTTTGGATACCTTAATGTATGCCCCACATCTGCTAGTGGAACATTAAGATATTCTGAATAAAAGACATGAAATGGCCTGCTGTTAAAAACAAGGGCCTTCTTGTTCCTGATCAAAACATTAGTTGCTTTTAGGAATGTTTTTATTTATTACTAAAACAATACAAACATTGCTTTTACATTGTATTTTTCTTTTCCTAAGACACCTCACAGTATTCAATCACATCAAAATATAGGAATGATACCTGCTGCTCTTTTTTCCCTTCCTATTTAATCAGATCTTCAACAATAATATGCTAGCTGTAGAATTCCAGAGTAGGAATATGTTTTAGTCCTTCCACAAGTGCCTGCTTTTTCAAGATGCATAAGAAGAATTCATAGGATCTTCTTGGATTCTGCTGAAAAAAAAGCCAAAATCCCAAAATGTTATGGGTAGCACATAAGCACAGTTTCAATGATTGCTAGAATGTTTAAAATATTTCTGAGTTTAAGTGAAATTTGGAAGTTATTTTCTGTTTAAAAACTGCAAATCAGAGATGAGAAGAAACTTTTAAATATTTTGAAAGACAAACATAGTAACTTCAAAAGAATATTCAGTAAGAAAGCTTGACTGCATAAAAATTAAACTGTTCACTGCCATAAAAATAATATTCTAGACAGTTTCTGCTCCCCTAAAAGGGCTACAAAATCTTCTTAAATTTTCTTCTTTAAAATTTCTGTGAAATTTTAAACCAGAAAATTATCAGAAGCTACTGCCTGCTTCTGAGTGTAGTTTGCTGATCTATAACTGCAGCAGTGATTGGAAAAGGGGCTGTAGAAACTGATGCTGTTCTGATTAAATGCAAAGTTTACATATTTCAAGGCCTTAAGCTTTAAATTAAATCTTTCAAACAGAGAAACAAACAGTAATGAACTTGGAGATTATCTCCCTCAGTCTATTGTGAGTTCCACTTAGAAAACAAATGAGAAATGTTTAAAGAAAAACATTTCAATATGGCTAATTGGGAAGCTTTTTGATAATTCATGCTTGTGTATAAGCATACATGCTCGAATTTCTTTTTTTTTTTTCCTTGTTTTTTGGAGTTTTTCATATCTCAAGGGGAGCTTGAGTGCTTTTGAAAGGTTGATGGCTCAGTTTTAATCCTGGTGTTGAGCACAGCGTGGAGCTGATCTCAGTGCAGCCAGGGGAGATCACAGGTTTGTCCCTGTCCCAAGGTGACCAAAGCCACTCCCACAGGTTGGTGCAGGTTGATACAAATGAATCCCTAAATGTCCAGAGTGTAACTTTTCACATGTCTCTGTAATCCTTATCATTTCAGGTTTTACAGAATTTTACAGATTAAGGGTTTATAATTTTCTGGCTCCTGGAGCTGTAGACTTCCAAAATCTGTTTCTTAACTGCTCTTTCTGCATCTACAAGTGCCAGAGGGAAGTAATTCTCTGGAACACCAGAAAAAGACAGAATTGTATGTATTGCCTGGTATTTGACTGGAAATCCTAAATGGGGTAGGGGCAAGTTGAAATACTGAGTAACTTGAGGCTGCTGGAGTAAGTTTTCCATGGCATTAGGTTGCCTGTAATACCTGTAACTACATGAGATTGGTTTCACCAGTGCAGGCTTCATCGTTTCTGCAAGAGTCCTATACAGCAGAATACAAATTAATTCTACATTCTACATTTCCTTTATATTGTACACTCCGAGAGTAAGGCAAAAAGAAGTGCACTTAAGCACCAATTTTCAAAGACAAGGAGATTAAATTTATTAAATTTATTTTTATTTGAAACTTATTTGATGAAACTTTATTTTATGAAAACACTTTGGGAACATGAATACCAGAGAGATTGGCCATTGTAAAAAGCTGGTTACTGCATTTATTGTTAAATTTAAAATTGTTAGGCACTACTCTGGCAAACTAAATGGCAGAATTTACAGTGCCCTCTTGGATGTGTGCTGCAGCATCACTGTTGTTTTATTTTGAATAAAGAGCCTCTTAGAGGCATCAGTGAAAAGTGATGAAAGGGGCAGTTCATTCAGCTGCCTCTTCCCTGGAGCCTCACCTGTTGATACATGTGCTGCAGATCCCTGTTTGAACTGGGATTGCAGCCTTTTGAAGTCTTTATAAAGACTCAGGGCCACCCAAACAGGCAGGTGTTTCAAGACCTCTGTTCTGCAGAGAAGTTTCAGAGTTGCCTCTCACCACCCTACCAGATTCTGAGCTGCTGAAAAGAGAGAGCAATGCTGGAAAAACTCTGATATTACTGGCCAGTGACCAGAAGAAGTAGCAAGGTGTTATGGTTTTGCCTTGGGCAGGGTTTCCTAAATACCTATTTGTGTGTTTTTCCTCCAAATGCTAAGCACTCCAAAGTCTCTGGGAATGTTGCCTGTCAGGACAGGAGCTAGGCAGAGGACTGAAGAGGAGCTGTCTGGAGCTCATCTCTTCTGTTAGAAAGTGAATGCTTATTTTGGGATAGGTTGAACATCTGCCTGGATAGGTTTTTATTAGTGCATGGACCAACCACTTAGTGGTGAACACCTGCTTCTCCATGGATAAAAGAGAGAGAATAAAAGCTCTCCCTTGACTGTGTGCCACTCAGCCAGAAAGACCTGCCTGGCCTTTGTACCTTGGGAATTGGGCAGAAGTCTGAGGATAATGTGTTTTGCTGTAGGTCTCTAGGATATTTTGATTTGTAAGACATGGCTTAGCTGAGCTCACTGTGTTTGCAGGCCTGGGGAGTTCTTGAACGTTGTTAAAAGAGATCTACAGTAACACTGAGTTAAAGATCTCATGCACAACATCTGCCAGGCTGGAAAGACAAATAAATATATGTGGCCCATATGCAGTGACAAGAACCTCAGCAGGTTTTCATCTCTGCAATTGATGAATAACTGTCATTGCCTGATACATTGTGAATTTTTAACGCTTGAACATTCTGCTGCAACGTGAGATAAATGCTGGGGTGCGCACAGGTGGGACCCACATTGTGTCTGGTGTGTCCCCTGCAGCTGTTCAGCCCAGCCTGGCCTCCTCTTTACACACAGAGCTCATGTCCCTTGATGTTTTAATCACCCTTTATCTCCTTGATTAATGACAACTGCGTGTGCTCTGTGGCAAGTAAAACAGCCAAGAGATTGGTTGCAGGTCTGTTTCTAACTAACCAGGAGTCAGTCTTGTAGAGTATTAAGGAAGCAAAAGGAATGGTGTAAGTTAAAGGGGAAAATGGTAAAACAAGATCAGGAAAAGAGTTAATATTTTGAGAGCTCATTCTCTGGTCTCGTGTGCAAAGAACAGTTCCTAGCTGGGGCTTTGGAACTGGAATTTAATTTGTGTTGTCAGAGTTATTGCAGATACCAGAAATTATTCTTTAACAAGTCTGACTTCATTTCCCCTCATTTTTAAACCCCACTTTCACTGGCAGGAACATAGGAGAGGCCATAGTAATGATCAGGGTGCCCCAGTAATTTCTCTTTACCATCCAGGTGTGAACCTGAGCCACAACTTAAGCAGGGTCTGGAACAAGTGGCTGGCACTGAGCCCTTTGGGACAAGCCCATGGAGAAAGTAATACTGCTGACTTCTGCTGACTTAGGTGTGAGGAAAAAAATATTTGAAATTCACTTGGCTTTTTTTTATTACTGCAAATTATTTGGGTTTCGATGAGCTTTCTTCCCTCCAGCAAAATAAAATAATTTGTTGCTCTGCAGACTTGTAAAATGTTTTTTTCATTTTTTCTTTCTTTCTTTTTTTTTCTTTTTTTTTTTTTTTTTTTTTCTCCAGAAACGTAATGATTTCTTGGGTTTGGTTATTGTGTGCAGGTGCATGATGAATAGACACATGCATGAATTACTGAATATGATTATTTTTGACTATTACTGAGCCCTACAAACTGTAGTACACCTTTCCTCTCTATGTCACTGATATATCCAGTCCAGCAGGATGAAACAACAGCAGCAGGTGTTGGGAAGCCCATTATGAATTTCCCTAATGCTTCCATGCTGCAATCACTCATCTGTCTCCTCATCAGCCAGATATTAATGTGACATCTGTTCTACCTAATTCCCACCCCCATCCATATTCTCTGCATGCTAACAATGCATCCTGCTTACAGTGTCAGTTTCACAGAGAATGTGCCATTTCTGTCAGCATAGTGGCGTTATTTATTAGAAGGAAAAACTTTAAAAGGTTAAGGATGATACCCTTATGGGCTTCCAGCAGTTATTTCAAACATATGAGGCCATTTTAACAGAATCATTGAAACATAGAATCTCAGAAAGATTTGGGTTGGAGGGGACCTTAAAGATCATCTTGTTCCACCCCTTGCCATGGGCTTCCTTCCACTCCTTCCACTACTCCAGGTTGCTCCAAACCCCATCCAGCCTGGCCCTGAACACTTCCACAGACAGGGCAGCCACAGCTTCTCTGGGCAAACCTGCTTATCCTAATGTATTTTTCTGAATGCATTTATCATCTCTCCTGTGTATCTATCTAAATAATTACCACCAATATGCAATGAGATCCCTGACTGCAGCTCTGGTGGTGAGCTTTGATGAGTCTCTAAATCAGAATCAAGCAGATGGAATTACAGTTATGTCTTACCAACACATTAGTTTGCAATATCTGATTACAGCAAAAAACATTATCCATGGTCACTAGGAGATCAGCCATTCCACTTCAGCTGATTTTCCTCATTATATCCTATAAATAATATGGTGGGTGTTGGTAGAATACTTCATTACCAGCCTTTCCAGATGAGGTCCTGTCTGGACTGAAACAGTGTCACATAACTTCATGTACCATCTTCTTTGCAGGAACTCTTGACCCAGGTCACCAGCACACCACAGCAAAAAAAGAGAGATTTTTTCCAACCTTCATGTTATTATATTTTTATTTTACTATTTTCTTATCCCACAGAAAATAAGTGTAGGGGAGTGCATCAAATATGTATTCTAGTAAAGTGTAATTTTTTTCACATAAGCATGTTTTGTCTAGGTTGCAGCACACTGAAAACCTTCTGTACAGGGAGTTGCAGACTCTAGCACAGGACAGGCCTTTCAACACACTTTTCTTTCACTGCAGTTTATTTTAGAATAACTGACAAATCCTCTGCCTAGACCAATATCAAAACTGAAGCAATTTTTATTTAAAAGAGCATTGTAAGGTTTTGTTTTATTATGCTTCTTTCTCAAGTTTGCATGGTATATATAAAATGCTAGGATGATATGCTAAATATATACATTGTTTCAATCTAACATTAAAAGATTCTTATGCAATAATTAAAAACTACTGAAGTTATGATTATTTCCCCCCATTTAAAACTGTCATTTCAGGTGACGCATTCCTGCAGAGTAGGCTTTTTAGTTTCAAGTTATCTACATTTTTAATAGAAACTGCTCCATCAAACTGAACTGAAGACCCTATTAAATCTGTCTCTTCAGAAGAATGCACAGGAAAAAAATAAAAAATGGGTAAACTATTTGAAAGTTTCCTTATTCAAAACCCATTGTGTTTAATCTGCAAATAAATGTATTTACAAATACTTATTTACAAATCAAATGTATTTACAAATACTTATTTACAAATCTGGTGGGTTTTCAGCTAGATCAAACATAATAAGCAGTGTGTCTCTTACCACATTGTGAAATTTTGGTCACTTACAATACAGGGTGTTGGAAGTGGCTGTCTCCTTGAGGCCATGGCTATGTAAATATTTAAATTATTATTCATTTTCTTCAGTGAGACAAAGGTTTCCACTGTGGTTACTCATCTATTTCCAGCACTTTTCTTCCAGGCAATAATCAGTACTCAGAAGTTCCTTTAGGGTTTCATGGCAGTTTAACGACAAGCAAGAGGGTTCATTCATTTATTCTGATTTTAATATTGAGTAATGGAGGGATTTATTAAATCATCCCAGAGGTTAACTAGTTAACAGATCTCCAAGCGGTAACTTCACATTTCTACTTCTAACTTTAGTTTCAGCCTGTAACTTGTACTTAAAATAACCCAAAGCCAGAAATGGGCTGACCCAAAGCCCCTTGAAACAGGTAGAAAGTTTGTATCAGCTATTCTTTTACAGGGGAAAGAACAGCTCTCGGGACTGAAGACTTTCTTGTACTTTGCTGTTAGAACCACATTTAGCACTTGCACTTCATCAGGGAAAATGATTTAAGGTGAGTCTTATTGTGGTGGTGTGTAAATGACTTGTAGAATGGTGCTTGTATTCATGAAATGCTGTAATTAGGCAAAGTTCTACATGCCAGACATGGCTCCCCTTGATCTGGGAGGAAGTAATGGGAGAAAATGAACAATGGAGCAGCAAGAGCTGAGGCCCACAGCTCTGCAAATCTTTCAAGGTAGGCAGCTCTGAACTGGGTCAGTGTTTAAATATGAGTTACTGTTAGCAGCAGAGCCCTGGATGTGTTGTTTGCATTCTTGATGACTTCCATTAACTGTGTTTAGATTTTCATTTAAAAAACCCAAACAAACTGGGAGGGGTTTCATCCCTCATGACTAATAATAATAATAATAATAATGATAAAAACTAATAATTGCCTTCATGAGAACCAGTCACTGAGCCTTGTTGGATCACGGCCTTTCTTTTCCATAGGTTACTTCAGCTGCAGGCTCTGCAGTTTCATTCAAGGCATGTCTGTTTGTCAAAGGCTTGTCTTTTTGAGCCCACATTTTAATCCTGGCCCTTGTTTGCACAGTGAGGTGGTTTAAACTCAGACATGTGAAGGGCAGAAGACAAATGCTTCCACAAATTGATTTCCTGTATTAATTATACTGTTTGTGTTTCAGCACGTCAAAGATGACCATGGTAGAAGGGGATGCTGAACCAGAAATTGAAGGATGGGAAAGGGAGTGATCTCATGACTCTCTTAAGTGATTTGTAGGTAGCCCAAACTTAAGTGAATTTAAGCCCTCATTCACTGATTTGCAGGAAGCTGGAGGCTTCTGAAGGAATGTTGTATTCTTGCATTTTAAATGCTTATGATGTCTCCTTGTTCACTCCTGTTATATGCTATAGAGCAGAAACACACTTGAGATTCTTTCCTAGGCTCCTTCTAGATTCTCTTTATTTTGCAGAAGTATAGGAACAACTGTAATTTCAACCTGGGTGACAACAAGCCAGAGATTCATTAGCAAAGTGCATCATTTAGCTGGGGAAAACCTGGCACTTACAGTGAACTTTGAACTGCCCTGCTGAGCCAGCAGGATCACCCCAGCACTTTGGAATGGGAAGGTCAGAAACCATGCATCTGGAGGCATCTGAGGCATCTGGAGGCCTCAGCTTAGTGAGCAGGGGCAAAGGATTTAAAGGAAGATGGGGAGCAATTTCAGAGAGTCTGTGGCTGCACAAAAAGTAGGGATTGTTTCACTGACAAAACAACAGCCTGGTAGAGGCAGGAAACCATTCAAATGTTTAGAAGGCTGTTAAAAATGGGGATGAAGTTGATTGTCCTTTGTGCCTCATGGGTATGATAGGAAACAGTCAGTTTGGCATAGCAAGGGAAGTTCCAGATGCTGAGACTGGAGCGAGGGGACTGTTACGGAGCAGACTGGGGACTGAGCAGAATCTGTGAATGCCAGGGGTTCAAAGGAAAAGATCAGGCAAACACCTGTGCTTTTTCCTTACTTATGGCACTGAGCAGCCTCCCTGCTGTGTTTTCTGCTCATCCAGAGATGACATAGATACTACTGCTTTGTCAAAGCAAAGATGGTTAAATAGGTGAATCTGCTGGCTCTGGTCTTCTGCCTTTATGTTCTGCCCTTACTTTGTGCTTGTGGTGACAGCCTGAGGGAGAGTTGTGCTACTGACTTTCCCCATGATCTTGACCCCAGGCTCAGAACTGCTGGCTGCCAGCTCTCCTCTGCATCGTCAGACATATTTGGAGTTCACAGGAGAGGGGAACAAACACACCATAATTCCTTTAAGGGAGACAAGAGGAAAGACCCATCATAGGGCTCTTACTGACCAAGCCCATGGGCATTGGGAGATGCCAACACTGTTGCTCTGCTCTCTAGGGAACAGGGAGACAGAAGGAATGGTTTTGGAAGGGTCAAGTACAGAGCAGGGTGGTAACTTACAGTTTATGTTCTGTTCTGAGGCTCTCATTTCTCATTCTGATCAGCTCTGTGGTAATAAGAATAAGAGGAGGTAAAACACAATTGCTGCTATGAAATGGCAAAACTTTATGGAGTCAGAATAAATGGCAGAATTTTTATGTCTGCACTTCAATTTTATAGCTGAAACATTGCCATCCTTGGAAGACATGGCAATTTGTCATTCTGTTGTCTGTATCAGACTATACTCCAGCATTTCCCCTCCCTGTACAGTTAACCAGAACCAAACTTGAGGAAGGAGAAGGAGAAGGACACAGTGCAAATGTTCCTAAATATTCTCAGGTTTTGGAGAGGAATAGAAGATTAAAAAATATCTACTATTAGCTTTTGCCTCTTTTCCTTCATCCTGTTGCTGCAAGAAACCTCTTGCAGTGAAAAGAGTAATCTCAAGTCCGTCTTCTCTGGAAATAAAAGAAGCTGTTTAAAGCCTTGTTTGCAAGAGTCATATAAAGGTACCACTTTGTTAAGGTATTGGCTGTGCCAATGTGGGGAGCACTCTGCTTTAGTTGGAGCACAGCAGTTCTGGTTTATCTTGAACAACCTTGCATGCAGTGCTGGTGTGTATTTTCTACTGGGGGTAGTTTCTAGGAAAGGGCAAGAGAAAAATTTCAGTGTGTGTATCAGGAACAGAGATATTCCTGCTCTTAAACAGTGCCAGGAGAAAATATCTCTTGGAGTCAAAGGATTGGACATCCCATGGGAACCAGCATGTGCTTAAGAGAATTTTTAAGCTTTTATAGAGAATATCCAAAGGGAAAAAAGTGATGACTTTGTCATAAATCACCCTATGGGTTTATATGAAGAGAAATTCAAACTCAAGCTGCTATTTGGACAGCAGAAGGAGGTAAGGTTAGGAAATCCTGAACACAAAAGTGGGTTCTCGGAAAGCTGTGAGAAGCCATGCTTGGAGTGGGAGCAGTTTCTTGAGCTGGTAGGAGCTGAGCAAGATCTAATGAGACACTTTTCAGGGATGCAAAGCGGAAATTCTGCTTTTGGTGGAGGGAGCTGAGAAGGTGTTTGCAGCTAGAGCAGCTTTAGCAGTTGGCTGGTGGGATGGGGCAGATTGTGGCACTGCAGGGACAGAGAGCCTGCTCCACTCAGCATGGATCACCTCACTCTGGGGGTACCTTACAGAGCTTTTGTTGTTGCTACAGGATTGTTGTTGCTCCTATTTATCCCTTAAAGGAATATTTGCCCATATACCACTGTAGGTCTTTCCTTAATTCATTTTATGAACAATTTGGAGACTAGGAGCATTTAGCACCAAATTTACATGCGCCTTGGTCCTGCTGTTGTGAAGGTGCATTGTATTCTGTAAATTGTCTCTCTGAGTTTAACGCTGCAAAAAAACAAGCATTAATGGCAAAATTAATGGAAAAAATGACAATTAATGGCAAAAAGCAAGCTCCCGGGCCTCAGGAATATGGCACTCCAATGTGCTCAGATTTTTCTGCCTGTGTCCTTCCCAAAAGTAGATCCTACATTTGTAAGGGGCAATGAAACTTCCAGCTGAAAACCTGCTCCTTAGTTGTTTCAGAAGGGCCAGGAGATCTGTCCCAAGAGATCATTCAGCAGCAGCTAGCCTGCACACCTCTGAATGATGGCTGCTAGAAAATAAAGCTGATAGAAAGCTGTGCTAAGTGTGCCTAAAATATTATCATTTGTGGGCATGGCTAAAAGAATTGCTCAGCTCTAAACAAACCACACTTCAGCAGTCAACAACTGCACCACCAACAGCTTGGGAAGGATGACAGTAGACGGCCACACAGGTAAGTACCACAGTATTTCTGGGCACTCTCTGGGAAACAGAGTGCACTTCTCATCTGGAGAGCTCCCACTCTCCCAGGTGGGATTGAGACATGAGGTTTCCTCTCAGAAAAAAAACTGATTTACATTATGAGGCAAATATTTTTTCATTCTTAGGTTCTGGCATGAATGGCTGCAAATCAGAGGATCAGAAGGGGAAAACTGTTTTTCCTTCTTGGAGTGCTCAGAAGCCCCTGAAGAGCCTCTTGCTTCAGTGGATGACTGAACTCTGTCATGCTCCATTGTTGATATGACCTTGTGAGAATGCCCCAGCACCTCCTGAGGGTCTTCCCTTGAGTGCCATTGCAGTTGAGTGAAATTTGCATTGGTCTCCAGGTGAACAGAATGTGACATCAAATGTGCTGCAACAGCAGCATGAAGATGAGTGTGACTGCCATGGTTTGACCCGGAAACAGGATTTCTGGGATGCTGTAGATAGGGTCATTGAGTGCTCAGATTTGAATATTGCCATCTGGCCCAACCACTGGGCATTGGATCCACCTCTGAGAACACAGGGTAAAAGCAGAGCTCTCCCCCTGGCAGTTCCTCTTTGGATTTCCGGCGGGCGGGCTGGGCGGGGGGAGGGGAAAAGCCATGAGGCCCGGCCCGGTAGAGGTAGGCCTGGCCCCCCAAGGGTGGAAGGGTGGAAGCGAGAGAGACACCAGGAGCCGCTGGGAAGCCTCTCCCCCGCCCCCTTGGGAGATGGAGGGAGAGAGAGCGAGAGAGAGAGAACTGGTGTTTGGGACCGGACTGTTACCTTGAAATTTGATATGGGCTGCCCGCATAGCCCGACCGGGGGAGAAGGAGGGGGGGAGGATGCACCGAGAAGGAGTCCGGCCACCTGGAGGAGCTTTTAACCATATTTGGACAGTGAAAACTTTACAGAACATTAACCCTTCCTAGACGAGAGATAAGAGTAGAAGGTGAAGGAGGATATGGGTGAATGATGAAGGTCTGGACCAGAGAGACAGTGAGAGATGTTGGAGGAATGGAGAAGATGGAGTTGCATTTTATGCTGGACTCTTTTGTGTAGCCATGGACAGAGCCATGTTTCCGTGTGATACAGAGACTGAGTCCAGGGGGAGAAATGTCCCAGAGCCAAAGAAGATTCAGTGCGGGTACCCCTCGGCCCCAGGGGGTATATAAAATATGGGGGGGACAGATGTCCCAATGGTGAGAGACTGTGCTTTTCTGGAACTGGACAAAGCATCCTTAAACGAGAAACCCTAGAAGCAGCTTTGGTCCATGTGTAATGGTGACAGCATTATACCTGGAAGGAAGAGGCCACCATGAGGCATGGAAGGACTCCCTCTCCTCTTGAGGAAGTGAAGCTGAGCATCCTAAAGGGTGGTGCTGGACCCAGAACTGATGATTTTGGAAGATGTATTGTATTGGGAATTTAGGGGGAAGGAGGAGGAGAATGTTTTTGTGAGGTTTTCATTTTTCTTGTGGTTTTTTTTTCCTTTTGTGTGTAGTTTAGTTATTGTTTTGTAGTTTAGTTAATAAACTTTTTTTTCCTTTTAAAGTAAGAGCCTGCTTTGTTTATTCCTGGTCAAAATCTCACAGCAGACACCAGAGAAAGTGTATTTTCATGGGGGCATTTGGCCTTGTGCCAGTGTCAAACCATGACAGTGACAAATGGAGCAAGGAAAATAGGAAGTATGATTTAAGGAGGATGGAAGCTAGAATTAAGGAAAAAAGAAGAATTCACAAAGCAAGACATTAATGAAGTAGTCTAGGAGCAGGAGCATGCAAGACAAGGTGAGTTTGTCTAAGAACCAGGTCTTGAAATTGGACTGAGTTTGGGATTTACAAGAAGAGGATGGTCTAACTATTGTAGAGAGCTTTTCTTCCTCCATTTCACCTGAAGAGCTGACCAACAAACTATTCCCACGCTTGTTAATTAATTTACCTACTTGAACGTGTGTGGCAGTGTGTTTTTATAAGGTTTTCAGTTGTTTTATTGTAAAAGTTAGTTATTCAATGTTAGTTAAGCACAACGATTCAGCCCATGTACCGCTATTTTATCCCCTCATGATAGTTTCTCCCAAGTTGTTTGCTCCTAAGTTTTCCTGCCACTTGGGTGTCACTCAGTGTGTCCATCTCCCTGCTCCTTCCCTCCTTTCCTTGAATGGCCCTGTCAATCCAAGTTGTGCTTCCCCTACTCTCCTGTCAACCCGGATCCACCCATTTTATTCTAGAATGTTCTATGTCAATCACCCTGGTTCTAACAGTTGATTGTTCTTAAGGCTTCTCCCCTCTGCTGTGTTAACTCTATTGGTTTTTTCAGGCCCCATGCTCCTCCCCAGGTGTTTCCCCACTGATTGTGCGGTGTTCCCACCCCTTAGAAGAGCTCCCTTTAAGAACCCTAGCCAGACCCCTTTTCTTTGTTGGTCATCCCTGACTCATCTCTGCTTGGACTTCAAGTCCAAGGACAATCTTCCTTGGACTGCAAGTGAGTTTTCTCTCCTTCAGTCCTTTGCCTCAGTATCCTCGTGGTGTCCTGCTGCAGTGCCACCCATTCCACTGCACCCACCGCCACCCGAGAAGCCTCAGCAGATGCTCAGGGCCGGCCTCTCTTGTGTCCTTCTGGTCACTCAGGGAACTTTGCTAGGTGGCATTCCAATGCTCCGTGACCACAGCAGAGCCACAAACGTGTTCCCAGGAATTTATAAGCAGAGACTTTATACTTCTATGTATGGAAGAAACTTTAATTTTCAGTAATCACTGAATGTTCGAATGCTAAATTTCTGCTCTGATAACCTTACCAAAAAAAAACAAAAAAAAAAAAAAAATTAGGAATTTCCAGTTCAAGATTTATAATGAAAGACTGGGGAAAATAAACACTGTAGATTGTGTTCCTCTTCCATGAGAAATGTTTACATATTTGAACCTTGTTCCAAGAGCCAATGCTGAGATATGTTGTGATCCACAGCATCTCCGTAGTTCCTTGAAAAGTGTAATTCTGATGCTTTGGGATCAGGTTTTCGTCTAGAAAAAGATTTTTTGTTCACCTGTGCCTAGAAGACACCCTTCTGTGTTTTATGCACGCAGATATACCCCAGTGCTCCTAGCTCATAAATAGCTTTCTCTGCATCTCTGCTGTTCATAATAAACAGGAGAAAGCTGACCTAGCTGTGGCTTGGAGATGTTTGAGGAGTACACATTTGGACAGAAAAAAGAAAATCTGATTAAAAAAAACCAAAGAAAAAAACCAAAAAAAAAAAAAAAAAAACAGACAAAAAACCACTAAGCAAAACCTTGTTATTTGTCTCCTAATACATTGAAATAACTTTTTTTTGTAGACAGGGAAAAGATTTTGCTTTTTTCTTGAGTTAAAAGACACCTTGTGTCTTCTCTACTCCTATATATTCTCAATGGGGCTATTTCCCTCTAAGCTCACATATGACATAAACCCAATTAAGCTCTAAAGTTGGTATCACTTGGAAAGGCTGATTATAGAGGGCTTAGCAGGGATAGGAGAATTCAAGGGAGCTGATTCCTTGCCTGAGCGCTGTTTTATCACCGTGTAAGAACTATTCCAGCGGAGCCACCCTCAGGGGGGATGCAGGTGGAGGAAATTTCCTCTTTCATCCACAGATCTGTTATTCGTGACAATGCTGTGTATTTGGCTGAGGAGAAGAACCCTCCTCAGGCTGAGCTGCCCCCTTCCCAATTTTCCAATGCACTCTAGCCCCAGTGTGAATGCAGCTTTTTTGCCAGGGATTTGGAAGCAAGAAGCATCATCTGTCATGAAACAGGTAAATGAAATTTTGTATCCTGCCTGGACTGCAGAAAAAACCATCTAGATAAGCCTTGGGTTTGTTTTCAGGGCTATGAGACACTGAGTGGGATGGTGTACAGCTGTTCCCATCTGGGAAGTGCTACCACTGAGTTTTACTTTCAGATCCTGGATAGTTAAGGGAACCACCAGAGTAACTTCTAGAAGGAAAGGAAGGAAGGCAGGCTTTCACCTCCAATTATTGCTTCAGCATGACAGAGAGAAGGAAGGGGATGACAAAGGCTGAACTCCCTTCAGAACTGGTAGAGAGGGTTTAATTGTTTTGTTTGGTTAGAGCACTGAATACCTATTTCTACAGGAGTGTAAGGTCTTTAGAGAAGATTAACTCTCAGAAGGACAGCAACTGATGATTTCTGGGCAGGCACACCTTATCAAGTACAAAGTCATTAAAAAGAAGACAGCTTTGTACTGGTGCTTGCTATTCCAACAGCAGCACAGGACTGTGAGTCACAAATCACCAGTACAAAAAACCTCAGAAGCAGCTCTGGCAAAGTGCAGCCCTTTGGGGTCACTTCCAGCCTGTTTGGCTCCGAAACTGCTGCTGAGGTCTTATTAACTTAGTACTGGGAAAATATTATTCATAGGGGTAGACAGAGCCAAGAGCACCCCAAATGGCAGTGATCTCCAGAGAAAGGTGGGATCAAACTAAATCTACTTTATACTCCTGGGCAATCTTCCCAAGCGGGACAGAAGGGCAGGGTGAGGCTGAGGAGCACAGGAAATTGGTTGTGATGGTTATGAAGACTTTATCAAGCCTGAAAGAGAACATCTGGACAAAACAGGGTTTTGTTTGCTGAAAGATGCAGGAAAACTAAAAGAACATCTGCAGCAAGTAGAGATTTGGCACAAAACTCAGATTTTTTTGTTTGTGTCAGTGACATCTCTTTTAATACAAGATCAGCCAAATATTAAAAAGGTATCAGGGACTACATCAATAAGTGCAGGGATAAGGAGAAAATACATTAATAGAAAATTACTAAAACATGCAAAGCTCAGACAGATTCATCTGCTGTGGCTGGATCCCTATATAGAAGAACTGTTGAATTGTTGAACCCCTTATGGGCCAAAGTCACTAACAAAAAGATCTTGAGAGTCAAATATACTGCTTTTGGGGGAAGGTAAAAATCCATAATGAGGAAGAAAAATCATGCTAATTTGCTGGTGTAGAAGTGTTTTCTGACAGAGAGGACACTTTACTATGGAGGTGTCTTGGCCAGCAGTGTTTTTCTCAGACCTGATGTGTCCACTCTCCAGTGTCTAAGAAAGGAAAAGCTGGAAGCATACAATCCCCACATTCTGTTTGAAGCTGCACTGCCTCTGCAGACAATAAACCAGTATCTTGATCTCTCTGCACTTTTGCAGAAATGCAAATATCTCACTTTGCTCTGGAGACATTACATTAAATACCAGAAATCTGATTTGAAAACAGGGCAAAAGAGAAAAGTGACTTAGTTTCAAGTTTGAGTGTGAAGGAAAACAAAGCTTTTGCAGCTTTCTGCAGCAAACTCCAGCAGGCATTCAATTGCTGCAGTTCCCGTCCTACTCACACACCCAGAGGTGGATGTGGACACCCTCCCAGAGAAATGTTCTTGTGCTTATAGAAGGATGAAGCAGTAACACAAGTGTAACAGAGAGGAGGCCTGTTTTCTGTCACATAAAATGTTGAAGACTTGCCCAGAAACAAAGCTGCCTTGAGTGGTGGCCACCCTCAGAGCAGCAGCTGGGAAAGATGCTTCATCAGAAAACAAAACATCCTGCCATGACCTTGGCTCAGGCAAATGACTACTAAATAAACTCAGGTTATTTAAGTGCCAGCATCTTCATCTGCAAAAATGGAATCTGCCTTTCTAACTACTCACAGTCAGAGCTGGTGGCAGTAATACTTCCTAATGCCTATTCTGTGCCATTGCACCCTAAATACCTAATTCTGCATGTTCAGAAATGTAAAAGTGATTAAGAAGATGAATGGAGCAGCACACTCCCTGTGACTAATTCTCATTTAAATGTGCAATATTGCAGCTAATAAGAATGCTGAGAAACTAGATTTAATTCTCTGATGAATTCACTGTTTTCCTGTAAATATAGATATTTCAGGGAGGGTGACTGCGTATCTGGGAATAAGGGGCTTGTGAATAAAGTGACTATTCTATTATTGCAGCACTTAGCAAAGGAGAAGAGAAGATCACATGAACCAAGAAGGGGAAAAACAACTGAATGGATCTGTCAGAAGCATTACTTAGTGAGGAACTGGAGTGATTGGCAGAGTAGGAAACCTTGTCATGGTGAATTACAAAATGACTCTTAAAAACAACCTGAACAAAACCAGAAAAAGGTCTCTATTTAGAATAGAGTTTTTATTTAATGTGACTATTTGCAATAGATATTGGACTTAAAGTCCAGTATAACTGAAAACATAAAAATTAAAGTGTCCATCTGCAGTGTTCAGCTTATTGAGTACAATTCAATTTGGAAATCACAGGAAGCTGTACAGAACATCTGTTGTCAGACAGGACTGTCAGGGTTCTGAAGAACAGACAAAATTATTATATTGTGGCTGGAATTCATGCAAAGCCAAAATAAACTTTTGTTCATTTGAGTGCAGAATAGTTGTTCTGGTTTTAATTTTCTTCCAACAACAGGATCCAATTGCAGCCCAATGGTGAGCTATCTGTCAGCAGAGAAAAGAGAATTTCTCTGAGTGTTTTCATTGGAAAAACCCTTCAGAAGATTTGTTTTTTTCCTGTGAATGGAGTAATGGGAGAATTGACACATAATGGTGCTGGTGGTATTCCCCATGGCAGGACCAGAGTATCACTGATTCCTGTATGAAATTCAAATCACATAGCAATGGTTCAACACTTACTGTTAATGAGCCTGCAATGGCTCACACCTCAATGAGCCTGCAATGGCTTTTGCATGCAAGAGCTTGGAAACGAAGACATTTCTTTGGTAGATTTCACAGGTTGTTGGCAAAATGTGCAACTAAATATTAGTTTATATGTAATTGTGTGCTACTAAATGCTTCCATGATGGTGTTATGCTGTCAGCTTTAGTTAGCAGAAATTTACCTCTAAGAGCTTGCTGTGTACAATTACTTGTGCCAGCCTGGACCTCTTTATTCTAAAAATCTGTTCAAGGAAAGGACAAAAATTGAGCACTCTTTCTCTGAAGAATCAATGCATATGGCGGGCAGAGGTAATTTTAGTATTCTTTACCAGAGGAATATAAAGAAGTTTCTCCATATACTAAAACAATGTTTTAGTTTTTGAAATTTTTGAAGGTAGAAATTCTAAGTTACACGTGGTGGCAAGAAGGCACTGGGATGTGCACTGGGTAGGTAATTCTCTAACCCAGCATTGCATTACATTTTTAAATAACCTCAAGTAGTAAAAAGTACTTCAGCCCCCAGTACTTCAGCCCTGATCCATAGAGACATCTGCAAGCAATATTCTGTATTTCAGAAAATGTTCATTTATTGCCTACACAGAAGTATTGCAATGGCAAGACTCTCAGCATGTGCTTATCCCTCACAGAAGCACATCCCATTTAGACCTCCTGAAATTCTTCTTGATGGAAGTCAGCAGATTTCACCACAGAAAGTTCTTCTGTCCTGGTGTGTGAGGCTTGCCATGTGCAAGATCTGAGCAAAAGAGCTTTTCCACCTGGACAATATCAAATGAGTAATAATAGAACATTCACTGCACTTGGAAGGAAGAAGGAATAGATAAGCGTAATTCCATTTAGTATAAACAATAAGCAGTTCTATTATGTTAAAAATAAATTTTAAAAAGTCGTTTACACAACCATCCTATTTCTATGCACATCTTCCTGCTGAAGTGATTAAATGAAAATTATACAGTATCTGTTGTAAAACAGTGTGTTTACATATCCATACATACAGCGCATGAAGTTTTACTAAGGACTGCTTAAGGAATGTAGTAATTTCAGGGGCTGCACCTGAACCAACACATGGAAACAGACCTGGGGGAAGATGAGCTCGAGCTGGAGCGCCTGCGCTTAAAGAAGCAGCACAAGTAATTCAGCCTTGCCAGGGTTTCTTAAGTCTGTGTTGGTGTCTCCCAGTGTGGCAGTTTCAGTTCAAAACCAGGCAGAAACACTAATTTTATGTAGTGGTTTTGGTTTGCTAATTTAAGATTTCCCCAATTTTAAGATTTCCCAGCCTAGTGTACCAAAGAGTGCGGTAGGTTTTGTATTGGCTAATCACCAATGCACTCACTTCCTGCTGTGAGATAGGATTAGGAGAAAGGCAAAGCAGGTTCAAAACTTTAAAAGGGTATACATAAAATTTTATTAGAAGTAACTAAAAGGAAAAAAGGTAATAAGAATCAAAACAAACCCTTCAGAACACTTCTCCCCCCACAACCTTTTCTTTTCCACTAACAATGTAAAGAAACGAAACCTAAAATTTCCAGTCAGTTTACCACCTCTAAAATAGTCTTTCTGCAATTCACTTAAGGAGAGCAGTCCCTCTTGTTAATGTTAATGGAGACTTCTCCACAATAGGAAACAACAGTTCTCTTGTGGCTGTCAATTTTGTCACGAGTAGCAGCTGCCCTGGGAAACCTGCAATGCTGAAGTCCCTTCCATTTTCCATCAATAAACTTCACACAGTTTACTGATGGGCCATGTTGACTTAATGGGGTATTGTTTTAAAGATGAGCTGTTCAAAGGTGAAAGTTCTCATTATGTATTTCTAAAATCATCTTCATCCCTGAGAACAGAGATCTTAAACTTCTCCTGAGGGCACAGGACTACTCTCTTTCTCTGTTAAAACTTCTCATGGGATCACAGCTACTTTAACATCTGCTCACTTTGCCATGAAAGAATTTGCTCAATATCAATTTCAACACTTTCATCTACCCATACTTTCGTGTGTTTTAGGGAAAAACAGTCCTTTCTCCATAGCTTACAATAGGATTTCAGCTCCAAAAATGGGATGTCTCCTCCTGCCTCCCATCTGGGACTTCCTCACTGAGCATGATGACTACTTGCTGTTCTTTTACATGCTTCCATCTTGTTCCTTTCTCTCACTTGAGGGAGGACTGAAGTACTGAAGGAGTTAACACATTGCTTAGGCTCTTTAAATGGTTACCTGACCATTTAACTTGGTAACTTGTGGTGAGAGCTGTGGCTGGGGCTGTGTCAGGATTGGCTTCATGGCTGGTCTTTGATTTTTTCTGTTTGCTTCCAGCTGCCAGACCACTCTGCACGGGCTGCAAGGGCCTCTGGTCTCAGCCACGCTGGGGTGGGGGCTGACAGCAAGATCTTAACAGCTGCAACCAGGCCTGCTCCAACCAGGGCTCCGCAGCCTTCCCCCCTTCCTACCCGGCCCAGCCAAAACAGGACTCAGCATTCCCTGGACCCCTTGGAAAGGGGCCCGGCCTACCCCTGGCAGAACCTGCCCAGCACAGCCCAGGACAGGGCCCTGGGGGCTTCCCGGGCCCAGCCAGGATCAGACCGGACTCAGTAGGCCTGGGGCATGTTACCTTCATGCTGGCCGGGAAAGAAAGAGAAAGTTCCTGGGTTTTTTTGTTTTCAACAAAAACATGTCTTTCACAGAGGCATATCCAGCTGCTCAGTTATTCAACAGACTGTCAGCTACACAAAAAGCTTTTACATCACTTCCCTAAATTTCCTCACATTCCAAACCACAACACCCAGGAAATGTACACATTTGGGGAAGTGCCTTTGAAGGAGAGGGGCTCAGTTCCCAAAAACTGCTTCCCCAGGAGCCCTCAGTGAGGAAGGGGCAGCTGTCTCCCTTTGACTCCGTGTTTCCTTCAGTCCTTGATGCCCCTTGCACTTGGCAGAGAGGCAGGGGAAGGATGTGGGAGCAGCTTTGGCATCTGCCTGGGCCTGCAGAGACCAAGCCAAGCACCTGCGGCAGGGTTTGTTGCCCACCTTTGAGCACAGGTCTGAGCCGGATCCTGTTTGTCCAGCTGAGTGCCCCAAAGCTCTCTTTGGGAGCTGTGAATTCAAAGGCCTTGATGCACACATTCATGCCACCTCCCCTATCTGGTGTGTTTTAACTCTTGGGAAGATGTGTTTGCCCCGTGCTTGCTGGAAGCTGCTCTGCCCCAGGGCCAGCACCGAGCTGGGCTGTGCTGGCCTGGCACCATGGAGAGTCCTTCCCCGAGCACTTGGCTGGGCTTGGTGTGTCCTGGGCTGTCTTAGACCCTTGGAGCAATGGAGAACCTTGGCTGAGATAACAAACTGAGCAACTCAAATCAACCCACTGCCCCAGAAAAACCAAAAATAAAGCAGAACACCACTGCCAGTTTCCCAACTGGTGCACACGAGAAAGAGGAAGGGCTGTGCAGCAAAAAGAGAGAGATCCTGTCTCCAAACCAAAAGGAGCAGAAAGTCAGGTTCCTTTAGAAAAAGGAGACCTATACAGATGGCAGGGACCAACAGATTACTGCAGGAGAGTAAGGAGGAAAGAACCTCACCCCACAAAAAAGGGAGAAAAGAGGATTCCTTACCCAGGCAGGTAGAAAAGTCCAGAAGTGATGGCTCCTACCAGGGAAGGACTCCTGCAGTGCTTCAGGAGCGACTGCTCCTATCCCCCAGGAGTACCACCCACTAAAACAGGGTTGCTCCCACTGGGGGTAGCTTGCCAGCCAAGAAACCTTTGAGGGCACTCCAAGGTAAAAAGTCCAGGGAAGCATCCAAGGTCTCGCCTGCGGGGTCCGATGCTGGTCTCAGGCCCCACATTGGGTGCCATTTGTCACTGTACCCCTCTGAGTGTGTGTTCAGAGTCACCCAGCTTGCTCTGGCACAGCAAGCGGCAGGGGACACTCTCCCGTTCCTCGGGACGCCAGGAGAGCAGCTAAGGCTTTCACCTTTTGGACGAGACACCAACACAACGCAGATAGAACCTGGACTTTACCCCCAACCCCTCCAGTCGGGGGTAAAGTCCAGGTTTATTATGAAGCTCTAAGGAGAGCTGCAACTCATGGGGTCCAGCCAACCGAAGACCCAGAACTGGGGTGTGTGGAGTGTTATAGAAGGGGAGTAAACAGGGGAGGAGGTTTGCCTGCCTGCCTGCCGATGGGGATACAGGAGGCCGTGGGGATCAGGGAAATCGGCAGATAGGGGGACCAATAAGGACAATCTGAGGGAGGAGCCCCGGTGTCTGAACCTATCACTCAATGACCTTGGTAGAAGTTTCTGGAAGGAAGGGATGGGCTGTCAAGTGAAAGACAAGACACCGGGGAGGGGTCGAGGGAATGATTCAGCCACTTTTACGGAACAGGTGGAGGGGGCAGGGAGATTGGCACTAAAAAGGAGGGAGGAGGCAACAGGGGCAGAACCATTGTAACGGGGGGAAAGTGGGATAAACCAAAGCACAGCTTCATGCAGCTAAAACATACAAGAACCTAATACAACAGTGGGGGAGCACCCCAGGGCAAGTGTCCAAGGGCCCTTTGTGACATGTGATGACATGGGCACTGGCGGTGATGAGGCAATGCCACAGTGCTCGGTGCACACGACAGGATAGGACGTGCCAGAGCTGTGCTGTGAGGAGCCCCACACAGCCAGCTTGTGCGTTGCTGACCTGGAGCTTTTCCAAGCATTACTCCTGTGGCTGGCCTTGCGGCCAGACTGTGGGACTTCCTGACTCAGACCTTCCCAAGGCATCTGTCTTGAAGGTGCCCTTGAGGGCAGAGAGTAGGATGGCAGGCAGATTGTCCAGCCTGTTTAGGGGGAAAAAAAAGAAAGGTTCTGCAGCCTTGCCAGCACAGCAGCCTGAAGAGTCAGAGCAGCTCCAGCTGCTGCAGGATGGTGAGTGGCAGAGCTGGGCCACAGGCCTGCCTCCTGCCTGCAGCCAACTTGGCCCCATTCCATCCCAGCCCCTGAGGACATGCCCACAGATAGCACTGGACAAAGGCCAGAACTGACCCCCTGGTGGCTGTACTCCATCTCCTGGGGCATCCCAGGGCTGTTCCTGCCTGGGGAGCACAGGGCTGGGCTGTATTGCCCAGCCTCTCCTGCAGCCCCTCAGCTCTGGCTGTACTCGCTCTTTGCCAGATGCAGACATGGGCCAGATGCGTGAGCAGGACCCCACTCGCGGCCGCTTCCACAGAGCAGCGCAGGTACCTGCGGCCACCCCACCTGGGCCGGGCCTGCTGCTGGCACTGCTCATCCCAGCACCACACTTGGAGCAGGCCACAGAACGTCCCTCCCTTCCCGCCCTTCCTTCTGCTGCAGATACTGCGGAGGTTCCTGCGCGTTCGGCGCAGAAACACCAGCGCCACAGCAAATGAGGGCATGGCCGAGCGCGACTCCAGGCCAAGCGAGCTGCAGGCAGAGCCTGATGTCAGCTCAGCATCCTCTGAGCATGCAGCAAACTCTGTCAGGGCAATGGCTGACATGGCCATGAGTGAGGACACAGCTATCACAAACAATGACACCAGACTGGCTCAGGGCATCTCAAAAACTGACACCATGCCCACTTCAACTCTGATTCTTGCTCCCAAACTGGATTTTTACAAGCAGAAAAATGTTCCTTCTCAGCAGCAGGTAAGCAGACTGAGGCCAAGGCTGGAGGCCTTACAGGATTGCATGGCCCCTCAAACCACAGCCACTGGGCCCCCTTACCCTTTGAGGCCAGCACATTATGGGGGGAAGGGAATAACTTCTTGGGGGAAGGTGGGGAAATTGCTCCCTTGGACAGCACTCCGTATCTTCCCATGCCTCCTCCAGGTGCCAGCCATGGTGAGGGACATTCACGAGAGACTCATGTCCCATGTCACTCTGGATGCTAGGCTGCGCATTACCATTCTGAACCTGGCTGAAGAACACCCTTTTGACATGGTGCTGACCCTCCTGCACTGTGCACCAATGTGTGACAGGTACAGAGCACAAGTGCCTTGAGAGCTCAAGGCTCACCAGTCTTTAGAGCCTATAGCCCTGCAGAGCCTGTCCAGTGGGGTCTGGCAGGCGGACAGCTCCAGGAGCCTGGGGCCCCTCTGTTTCCTCAGCCTGCTGCCATGCTCCCCCCTCTGCCCCTCAGGGCACCGGGGCTCTGTCACCCAGCCCCACGCAGCTGCACAAGGCATGGTACTCTGGCTGAGATCCCTTTGACACAGAGCTCTGGTCCCACAGAGCTGCAGCCATAATATGAAGAACCATAGGAACATGGGGAGCAGCGGTTGAGAAGGTCCTTCCAACACTAGTGTGTGTGATGCAAAACTGGTCACTTAAGATGTCCGCTTCTGGTGGGGACAACAAGGCCATCTTTGCCCTGGCTGTGAGTTTCTGGAACTGGCCTTTGCTTGCCCCCAAGCTGCCTCTCCAGCAGCTCTCCATCCCCTCCACATCCAGCAGCTCCCTGCCTCAGGCACTGGGCTGAAAGCTGGGCTAGGGGCAGACTCTGGGGAGAGCAGGCTGGGTGCTCTCCCTGTGTCTCCCCTTGGGCCCTGCCACATGGACACCCTGGCTTGGCGCTCAGTGCTGTCTTAGGATGGTTTGTCTTTTGCAGGCAACTGTGGTGCTGTGGGTGATTGTCCAGGTTCCCGAGTGCCACAATGCAATAGTCCATCATTCTGCCTGCCTGCTTGTGGCTCTGCTCTTCCAAGTTTTTGTCACCACAAAGCAGATGCCAGAAGAAGTTGAGAACTTCTGGAGAGCGTGCCAGGAGGAACACCGCCTTCCCACAAAGCCCAACAGGTCTCAGTCGCCCTGTCCTTCCCATGCCCTTGTGGCCAGGGCCAGTGCTCCCGGCGTGACCTGGCCTTTGCTCTGTACACATGTTTGCAGCACAGGCCATGAAGGCTCTGCTCTGCCAGCTGTGGTGTGATGATAAATTGGTGGCTCTGGAGCGCAAGCGGCTCTGGGACACCCTGCTCTGTGCTGACACTCACCACTATGCAGTCGGTCTGCTGGCCAGGTGAGACCCCCTTCTTCCCGCTGCCGCCAGTGTTTGTGCCCTGTGCCTGGAGTGCCCCACGCAGTCCCCGTGGTTGTGGGCGAGAAGGCCTTGTCACTGAGAGGTGACCAAGCAGACCAGAATAGGCTGGGAGAGGAGGGTGCCCAGGAGCAGCTGCCTCCCAAAGCACTCACGTCCCCCTGCAGGGTGCTGGAGAAAGATCACACCTCTGGGAGTCAGTCCTGGCAGAGGTTTGTCTGCCTGGCTCAGGGCTTTTACCTTTTTTCCCCAACAGAGAGTTGCGCCGTAGCTCGACTCCCTTGTGTACTCCAATCACAATCTGCCTGCTCAAGCTGCTCATCAAGGAGCAGCCCTGTTGGGATCTGCCTGCCCTGGCGCTCCTTGTGGAGGTGAGCCTGATGGCCAGCGCTGCCTGGCTGAGCTGCCTCCCAGCTCTCTGGCCTCTCGTAGCTGTAGCCACCCGGCACGCTGCCCACACCTGCTGCTGCTGTTGGGCCCAGTCCTGTGTGGTTCTGGCCTCCTTGTTGTCCAGGTCCCCTGTCACTGCCCTGTGCCTTCCAGGTCCTCGATTGTCTGGACTTGAACATATGTGCTCGCAGGATGCTGACAATCATGTCAAAGCACCTGCAGAGTGAATGCAGGGAGAAGTGTCACCTAGCGCTCAGAGGCCTTGTGGTGCTCAGCAAGTATCCCTTGATGGTGAGAAGGGGGCAGTGCCTGAAGCCCTGCGGGCAGTGTGGGGCTGGGGATTGCAGCCCCTTGGGCTTGTCTGGACTTTGGGAGCTGAGGCAGTTGTTCCCATCTCTCCTGCCTCCCAGTTCAGCTGCCTGAGTGCTTCAGAACAGGCCTTTGGCTTCTAGGCCCTGTGGCAGCAGGGTGGTGTTGCAGCGACAGGGTGGTCTTGATGTTGCAACCATTCACAGTTTCGTTTCACAGCCTTGTGTTCCACACAGGTCGAAAGCATATGCAACCTGTCTCCAAAGCTGCTGGAGCTCCTGAGAGATGCAGTCGGAGAGATGGTCAGGATGACCCTCTCTGTGTTCATGAACGTGCTCAAGGACAAAGACATCCTGGTATCTGCAAGATGTAGCACCACCGCCCCAAAGCTGGCTGAGGCACTCGTTCCACTCTTTGAAAATGTAAGGCTCTGTGCCCCCTAGCCACAAGCACTGACTGGATGCTGCCCAGAAACTTTGTGCTCTGTGGACTTTGGGCCTTTGCCCAGGTGGAGAAATTGGTATTGAGGTCTCATTTTCTTTGCCACCAGGACAACAGCCATGTGCAACTGCTCTCCATTCACTTGTTTCGAAAGGTGATGGAGCTAGTAGTGAAAAAGGGAAAAAAGCTCCTGAAGACAATTGTGAGCCAGAGCTTACTCCCACTTTTAATCTGCTTGCATGATGAGAACCAGTGTGTGGCAGAGGTGATGACTCAGGGGCTGCTCGTGTCCCTCTGGGAAGGGGCTCAGCTGCCTCCTGCCCTGGTAGCTCGTGGGCTCCAGCCTCCCCCTGGCCTTGGCACAAGAACGTGGGTGCCCTGTGCCCTGGTGCCACCTCTGGCTCTCTACTGCTCTGCAGGCTGCTTTCCAAACACTGCTTTGTGCAGCCCGGTACCTGAAGAGGAGGGATCTTGAGCAGCTGCTGAAGAAGGAGCAAGCATCGAAGTTCAGTGATTGTCTGGTAAGGAGAGCCTGCAAGCCCCAGCCGCAGCCTGGAGAAGCCCCCTGCCCGCGGTGCTCGGTGTGTGGGGCTGGCAGCTGTGCCCCTGGCCAGCGCCGCACCCAGGGGCACCAGCCTGCGCCCCACTCGCTGCTCTCTTCCCTGGGCCATGCAGGCTCTTGCGCAGGCTCCACTGGCCCTGAGCCGGGTGGCGATGGAGCCCCGGCCCAGCGGGGCTGCGGGGCAGCACCGCGGCTCCCTGGGCAATACCCAGCCCTCTGCCCCTCCAGAACCCGGCACCAGCGGCGGCCGCCCGGGCCTCAGGCCTGCCCGGAGCAGGGGAGGCCAGTGCTCGGCACAGGGAACACCCGGCCAAGAGGCAGAGCCCGCGCCAAACTCTCCCTCTGTGCCCTCTCTGCAGTTGGTAGAGGACGAGAGCCCCGCACCAGAGCACCTGCACCGGGCCCTACCGTGCCTGCGCAGCGCACGGAAGCTCCTGCGACGGTCGGCCATGAGGTTCATTGGTGAGCCACGAGCCCCGGGTCTCTTCCCTGCCATCCTGGACTCGGCCCCCACGCCGGTGCTGCCCTGACAGCGAGAGCCGGGCCGGGGGTGGTGGAGCCCCGCCCGCCCTGGGCGCTGCCGCCGCCCTCCCGCAGCCGTGCCCTCGGCCGTCCGGACGCGGCAGGGGGCCGACAGGAGTCCTGCCGCGGCAGGAGGGCGTGCGGTCGCAGGGCTGGCAGTGCCCGTGCTGGGCAGCTGTACCTCCTGGCGCCGCCACGGGCTCTGTCTTCCCAGTGATCTTCGGCGGAAAATGACGAGTCAGCAGGAAGAGCTCCAGCTCATGTGTGAGGGTAAGTGGGGGCAGCACGGTGTCAGCAGGGGCTGGTGGGGGATCTACAATCCCTGACCCAGCTGCTGAGTGTTCTGCTTCCTGTGCAGATGAGGCGTGGCATGGGCAGAGCTCACAGAGCTTTCAGGGACCCGTGTGGGAATTGCGGCCAGCATCTTCCGTCTGAACCCGTTGTCTCCTGCTCCCTTTGGGCCATGGCGAGAGCCATGGGATGCGTGGGATGGCCCTGGCAGGAGGGTCTCCTTGGCTCCCCGCAGATCCTGGCTCTGGCCATGGCTCTGTTCCTTTCTCTTTGAGTCCTTCAAGCACCCAGGAAAGACGACAGCCCATCCTGCTCCAACCTGCATATTCAAGCTCAGTTTTGCCAAGGAGCTGCAGAACTGAGGTCATCTTCCAAATTTAGAGAACCAATGTCCCTAGAAGAGGACCATGAGAGACATAGAAAGGGACACTCCCCACACTCCCCAACTCCAGGCTTAGCTGATGCTGATCCCTCTCTCAGACCCTGCCCATCCCCTTTCTTTCCTCCCAGCCTACTCCACTGCTTTGCTTTCGTTTAATAAACAGTTTGGTTTCTTCACTTTACCCGGGTCTTTGTGGAGATAAAGCAGCACAAAACCTGAACTCTGGGACACAAAGGCCCTTGCTTGTCTTCTGTGCTGTGTTTTGTGCAGTGACACAGAGGAACAGGCTGGAAAGTCCCTGCTGCTTCAGTTGCACAGCACCATAGAGTTGAAGGTCATGCTGAGCACGCTGAAGGGAACAAGGACCCTGGGGTTTAGAAGAGCCAGCTTGAGGATGCTCTGAACCCAACAGTGAGGAATTCTACAGCATACATCTATGGAGGGCAGAGAAGCTTGCAATGCTGGAAGTTTTCACAGAACTTCTTCAAAGCACAGCAGTGCTCCATTCTTGGATATAAACAGGTGGAATGAGGCCAAGATATTTTTAAAAGCTTGTTTATTTAAAGGGCCTGCTTATTAAAAAGCAAGACAACTGAGAATGAGACTTCAGGGTAACGCTGGGGCCTGTGCAGGGTATTTCCTTGGACATGGGTTCCCCAGGAAGACATGAGGTGCTTGGCACCTGGAGGTTTTAAAGTCTCTTTAAAAGTGCAGGATTGGTGTGCTTTCAGTCCACTGGTTGAATGGTCCTTTTCCTGGTTGCTGGATAGTCCATAAGATGGTGCACTCCTGGCCATCATTTTGGTATTCTGAAGCTTCTGGAATTCTGAGGCTGCCTAGTCTTCCAATCATAGTTCATATTAATGTAATCATCTCATGAGGTAACTTTCTAGAAAGTACCCTCAGATCTCACTACCCCCCTCTAGTGGGCACACATTCATACTACAGTACATTTAACTCATTTCTTCATAACTTATTACATAAATTAGGAATAACAATCTATTACATTAATGACCAATTCATTTAAAAAAATTAAAAAATTAAAAAAAATACATCATGAACAATTCATAAACCTGCCTACGAAAGCCTACTTTATTTATAACATCTGCACAGGGACAGGAAGAGGCCAGAAGCAGAGACTGTCGTGGCCTAACAGTGAGCTTTGGATGTGACTAAAAGCAGCAGCAGCAGCAGCAGCAGCAGCGGAGGAGCTGGGACTTGGAGGCGTGACCATGCCAGTGTACAGAGCATTGTCAGGCAGTGCAATGATTTTGGCTGTGGTTCTGGCAGTTCTGTATTTCAGGGTCCCCATAAGTGAGGCAGCCCCTGCCTCAGGCCCAGTCAGAAAGCCAACCAGGTGAGACCAGAGGGAGGAAACCCTTCCCACCTCTCTTGGGCAGGGCTGCAAAACACCCGCTGTGTCTTCCTGCCCCTCTGTTTGGGGTGTATTGAGCCCAGAGCTGGCCAACTTGTGTCCTGCTGTCCCAGGAGCATTCTGGGTGGGCAGGAGAAGTGCTGTGTGCACGGTGGAGCGTCCTGGAAGGGGTTCACCGGGGCCTCCTGCGGGAACAGGGCTCCGCTCCCTGGCTGGGAACAGCCCGGTTTTGCTGCCCTGAGCGCAGGCAGGAGCTCAGGTACGTGCAGAGGCAGCGGGCAGCTTGTGTTTGGAGGGGCCCAGGGCTGCACGCCCAAAGCAACACGTGGAAACAGACTCGGGGGAAGGAAGATGAGCTCCAGCTGGAGTGCCTGTGCTGCAAGGAGCACAAGCAATTCAGCCTTGCCAGGGTTTCTTAAGGGTGTGTTGATGTTCCCCAGGAAATGTATGCATTTGGGGAAGTGCCCTTGGAAGAGAGGGGCTTGATTCCCAAGGAAACTGCTTCCCCAAGAGCCCCCAGTGAGACAGGTGCAAGTGTCTCCATTTGACACTGTGTATTTCCTTCAGTCCTTGAGGCCCCTTGCACTTGGCAGAGAGGCAGGGGAAGGATGTGGAGAGCAGCTTTGGCATCTGCCTGGGCCTGCAGAGACCAAGCCAAGCACCTGCAGCAAGGTTTGTTGCCCACCTTTGAGCACAGGTCTGAGCCGGATCCTGTTTGTCCAGCTGAGTGCCCCAAAGCTCTCTTTGGGAGCTGTGAATTCAAAGGCCTTGATGCACACATTCATGCCATCTCTTCTATCTGGTGTGTTTTAACTCTTGGCAAGATGCGTTTGCCCCGTGCTTGCTGGAAGCTGCTCTGCTCCAGGGCCAGAACCGAGCTGGGCCGTGCTGGCCTGGCACCATGGAGAGTCCTTCCCCGAGCACTTGGCTGGGCTTGGTGTGTCCTGGGCTGTCTTAGACACTTGGGGCAATGGATTTCTTCCAATCAGAGGCATTTGGGGCGGGGTGGGGGTGGCCGCAGAGCACTTGGCAGCGTGTCCAAGGGCCCTTACTGAGATGGCGCAGCACGGTTACCATGGAACGGAATGGAACAGGACCCTTTGTGACACATGGTGACATGGGTGCTGGCGGTGACAAGGCAATGCCACAGTGCTTGGTGCACATGACGAGACAGGACTTGCCAGAGCTGTGCTGTGAGGGGCCCCACACAGCTGGCTCTTTTGTCACTGACCCACAGCTTTTCTAAGCGTTACTCCTGCGGCTGGCCTTGCAGCCAGACTGTGGGACTTCCTGACTCGGAGCTTTTCCAGCCATCTGCCATCCCTGTGGCCAGTGCCCTCGCGGCCAGGCCATAGGACTCAGTGACCTCCATTGCTCACCAGGAGTCTCCTGTTATTGTGGCAGGAGGCCTGCAGACCAGAGTGCAGAACGTGCTGTCCTGTAGCTTTCCTGAGGCTTCTCTGTCACAGGCACCTGCAAGGCACTCGCTGATTCAGACCTTTGCCCAGGCATCTGTCCCAAAGGTGTCCTCGAGGTCAGCAAGCGGGATGGCAGGCAGAGTGCTCAGCCTCTTCAGGGTGCTTCGGGGGAAGAAAAAGAAAGGCCCTGCAGCCTCCCCAGCACAGCAGCCTGCAGAGCCGGAGCAGTTGCAGCCACTGCAGGACGGTGAGTGGCAGAGCCGGGCCGCAGGGTTGGTGCCTGTGGCCGGCCTGGCCCCATCCCATCCCTGCCCCTGTGGATGGCCTGCAGACAGGAGGGAAGAGGGGCTGGGGCTGCCCCCCGGTGGCCGTGCTCCGTCCCCTGGCCACCCAGGGCTGTCCCTGCCTAGGCAGCGCAGGGCTGGGCCGTGTTCTACGGCCTCTCCCGCAGCCCCTCAGCTCTGGCTGCACTCACTCTTTGCCAGATGCGGGCAAGGATCAGGCACGAGAGCAGGACCCCACTTGTGGATGCTTCCACAGAGCAGCGCAGGTACCTGCGGCCATCCCCACCTGGGCTGGGCCTGCTGCTGGCACTGCTTGGCCCAGCACCGCACTTGGAGCAGGCCATGGAATGTCTCTCCCTTCCCGCCCTTCCTTCTGCTACAGACACTGCGGAGGTTCCTGCACCTTCGGCGCAGAAACACCAGTGCCACAGCAACCGAGGGCACAGCTGAGCTGCGGGCAGAGGCTGATGTCAGCTCAGCCTCCCCTGAACGCACAGCAGACTCTGTCAGGGCAATGGCTGAGGGCAGGCCGGAGGCTGTCACGGCCCTGAGTGAGGATGCAAGGATGCAAAGCACACGGGCCATCTCAAAGACCGACACCAGGCCCACCTGCACTGCGGTTCCTGCTCCCACTCAGGATTTCTTTTCTTCCCAGCGGCAGGTAAGCAACCTGGGGCCAGAGCTGAAGGCCTCCCAGGATCGTGTGGCCCCTCAAGCCACATCTGCTGGGCCCCCTCAGCCATTGAGGCTAGCAGAGTGGGGTGGGAAGGCAAGCACTTCTTGCGGGAAGTTGGGCTTGCTCCCTTGGACAGCACTCCAGGCATTCCCCATGCCTTCTCTAGGTGCCAGGCATGGTGAGGGACATTCACCAACACTCATGTCCCGTCTCACTGTGGACGCTGGGCTGCAAAGGGACATTCTGAGCCTGGCTCAAGAGCACCCTGCTAATGTGGTGATGAGCCTCCTGCACTGCGCCCCAACCTATGACAGGTACAGAACACAACTGCCTCGAGAGCTCAGTGCTCAGCAGCCCCTAGGGTCCCTGCCCCTGTCCAGCCTGTCCAGTGGGTCTGCCAGACAGGCGGACAGCTCCAGGAGCCTAGGGCCCCTCTGTTTCCTGAGCCTGCTGTCACGCTCCCCCCCTGCCCCTCAGGGCACCGGGGCTCTGTCCCCAGGCCCCACGCAGCCGCACGGGGCACGGTACTGACGCGCAGCTCTGGTCCCGCAGAGCTGCTGCGCTGATGTGGAGAACCATCGGCTCCTCGGGATCCGCAGTGCAGAAGGTGCTTCCAGCACTCCTGTCTGTGACAGAGGACAGGCCACTGTACAACATGTTCTTCTACAGTGGGGATGACGAGGCCATCTTTGCCCTGGCTGTGAGTTTCTGGAACTGGCCTTTGCTCATCCTCCAGGTCACCTCCCCAGCAGCTCTCCATGCTCTCTCCCTGTGCTGCAGCTGCAGCTCCCTGCCTCAGGCGCTGGGCTGAAAGCTGGGCTAGGGGCAGGCTCAGGGCCCTGCAACATGGACACCTGGACACTGACTGCTGCCTCGGGGTGCTTTCTCCTTTGCAGGCAACTGTGGTGCTGTGGAAGACTGTCCACATGCCCGAGTGGCACGAGGCAGTAGTCCTTCATTCTGCCCGCCTATTTGTGGCTCTGCTCGTTCAAGTTTTTGTCACCACAGAGCAGATGTCAGAAGAAGTTGAGAACTTCTGGAGAGTGTGCCAGGAGGAACACTGCCTTCCCACGAAGCCCAACAGGTCTCAGTCGCCCTGTCCTTCCCATGCCCTTGTGGCCAGGGCCAGTGCTCCCGGCGTGACCTGGCCTTTGCTCTGTACACAGGTTTGCAGCACAGGCCATGAAGGCTCTGCTCTGCCAGCTGTGGTGTGATGATAAATTGGTGGCTCTGGAGCGCAAGCGGCTCTGGGACACCCTGCTCTGTGCTGACACTCACCACTATGCAGTCAGTCTGCTGGCCAGCTGAGACCCCCTTCTTCCCGCTGCCGCCAGTGTTTGTGCCCTGTGCCTGGAGTGCCCCACGCAGTCCCCGTGGTTGTGGGCAAGAGGGCCTTGTCACTGAGAGGCGACCAAGCAGACCAGAATAGGCTGGGAGAGGAGGGTGCCCAGGAGCAGCTGCCTCCCAAAGCACCCACATCCCCCTGCAGGGTGCTGGAGAAAGATCACACCTCTGGGAGCCAGTCCTGGCAGAGGTTTGTCTGCCTGGCTCAGGGCTTTTCTGCCTTTTTCCCCCTGCCAGGGAGATGCGCCGTAGCTTGACCCCCTTGTGTTCCCGCATCGCCTTGCACCTGCTCAACCTGCTCATTGGGAAGCAGCCCTGCTGGGATCTGCCTGCCCTGGCCTTCTTTGTGGAGGTGAGCCTGATGGCCAGCACTGCCTGGCTGAGCTGCCTCCCAGCTCTCCGGCCTCTCCTAGCTGCAGCCGCCCGGCACGCTGCCCGCACCTGCTGCTGCTGTTGGGCCCGGCCCTGCGTGCTTCTGGGCTCCTGCCGGCCAGCTCCCCTGTCACTGCCCTCTGCCTTTCAGGTCCTGCAGTGTCTGGACTTGACCAAGCACGGTGCCAGTGCCCTGTTGGTTGTGTCCAGGCACCTGCCGAGCGAGTGCAGGGACAGGCTGAGCCTGGAGCTCAGAGGCCTCGTGGTGCTCAGCAAGGAGCCCTTGCTGCTGAGAAGGGGCAGTGCCTGAAGCCACGCTGACAGCGTGGGGCTGGGCAACGCAGACCTTTGGCCTTGGCTGGCCTTTGGCAGCAGAGGCAGCTGCTCCCAGCTCTCCTGCCTTCCACTTCAGCTGCCCGAGTGCCCCAAGCAGCTGTTGGTGCTGCGGCTGTCCTCAGCTTCACAGCACGGCCTGCTCTTGCACACAGGGCAAAAGAATATGCGGTCTCTGTCAACACCTGCTGGAGCAGCTGGCGGATCTGGATGCAGAGATGGTCGGCATGATCCTCTCTGTGCTCACACACATGCTCCAGGAGAAAGACTTAAAGATACCTAGTGTCACTGCCCTGAAGCTGGCTGAGCCACTCTTGCCACACTTTGAGAATGTAAGGCTCGCTGCCCCCAGCCACGGGCACTGGATGCTGCCCAGAAATGTTGTGCCTTTTGCACTGATGGGTCTGGAATAGTTGGTGCTGAGGTCTTTTCCTTTCCTCCAGGAAAACAGCCACGTGCAGCTGCTCTCCATTCAGCTCTTCTGCAAAGTGACAGAGCTGGTAGTGGAAGAGGGGGAAAAGCCTCTGACGAGAATTGTGAGCTGGAGCCTGCTCCCCCTTTTCTTGCGCTGGCACGATGAGAACCGGCGTGTGGCAAAGGTCAGGTTTTGTGGGACGCTGCTGCATCCCTGGGAAGGGGCTCGGCTGCCTCCTGCCCTGGCAGCTCGCAGGCTCCAGCCTTCCCTGGCCTTGGCACAGGCATGCGGGTCCTGTACCCTGGGCTCTGGTGCCACCTGCGGCTCTCTGCTGCTCTCCAGGCCTCTTTCCAAGCCCTGCTTTGTGCGGCCCGCTTCCGGAGAAGGAGAGACCTGGAGGAGCTGCTGACGAAGGAGCAGCGGATGAAGTTCGCCGAGCGCCTGGTAAGGACAGCCCGGGAGCCCCAGCCGCAGGCTGGAGAAGCGCCCTGCCCCCGTGCTGGGGATGGCAGCTGTGCCCCTGCCCGGCGCCGCAGCCGGGGCCGCCAGCCTGCGCCCCACACGCCGCCCCCTGCCCTGGGCCGTGCGGGCCAGCTCGGCCGCTGCTGGGCGCAGGGCCAGAGCCCGTGCCAAGCCTTCCCTGTCGGCACTCCCCGCAGCTGCTGGAGGACGAGAGCCGAGCGGCCGAGCACCTGCGCTGGGCCCTGCCGTTCCTGCAGAGCCCACAGAAGCGCCTGCGACAGGCGGCCGTCAGGTTGATGGGTGAGCCGGCAGCCCCGCGCCCCTCCCTGCCCCCGCCCCGGCTGCTGCCCCGGCTGCAGCGGGAGCCGCCCCCGGGCCGCTGCAGCCCCGCCCGCCCTGGGCGCTGCCGCCGCCCTCCCGCAGCCGTGCCCTCGGGCGGCAGCGTGCGGCAGGGGCCCGGCAGGAGCCGTGCCGGGGCAGGGGGGCGTGCGGCCGCAGGGCTGGCAGCGCCCGTGTCGGGCAGCTGTGCCGCCTGGCGCCGCCACGGGCTCTGTCTTGCCAGGGGTCCCGGAGTGCTCATGATGGGGCAGAAGGAGGAGCTCCAGGTCCTCAGTCAGGGTGAGTGGGGGCAGCCGCCGGGGTGCCAGCGGGGGCCGCCGGGGGCAGCTGCAAATCCCGGCTCCGGAGCTACAATCTCTGCCTGGGCTGCCGAGGGCTCTGCTCCCTGTGTGGACAAAGGGCGGCGGGGGCAGAGCCCAGAGAGCTTTCAGGGCCGCCTGAGTGTGGGAGCCGAGGCCAGCACCTTCCGGCCCCAGCCCTTGTCTCCGGCTCCCTTCTGGCCCTAGCAGAAGCCGGCTGGGATGGCCCTGGCAGGAGTGTTTCCCTGGATTCCCGCAAACCGGCCTGGGCTTCTTTTTCCCAGCCCTTCAAGCCCTGAGGGAATACGAGTGCCCCTCCTTCATCAACCGTTTTATCCGGCTGAAGTTCGAGGCAAGAGCTGCCGAACTTGGTCTGCAGGATCAGAAGAACCTGTGTCCTTCGGCAACCCCCAGTTCCCAATGCAGATGAGACCACCTGCAGAGCACAGGGGACCAGCTGGAACTCCAGGCACAGCACTTGTTGGTCACAGCTGAGCCTGTGGGAAGCTCCAGGAGCTCCTGTCATCTCCCCTCCGTGTTGGCAGCTCTCTCCCTCCCTCCCTCTCCCTCCACCCTTCCCTCCCTCCCTCTCTCTCTCCCTCCGTCTCTCCCTCCCTCTCTCCAGCCCCCAGGCCCTGCCAATCCCCTTTTTTGCCTCCCAGTTCACCCCTTTGCTTTGCCTTCCCTTAATAAACAGTTTGGCTTTGTCACTTTACCCATGTGTGCGTGGAGCTGAAGCAGCACAAATCCTGAGCCCTGGGACACGCAGGGCCCTGCTGCCATTCTAGCTCAGGCTGCAAAGGTCCCTGTCCTGCTGCTTCAGTTGCACAGCACCATGGAGTTGAAGGTCATTCTGAGCAATGCTGAAGGGAACAAGGACACTGGGTTTTAGAAGAGCCAGCTTGAGGATGCTCTGAAGGCAGCTGTCAGGGATTCCACAGCATGCATCTATGGAGGGCAGAGGAGCTTGCAATGCTGGAAGTTTTTCACAGAGAGCTTCCTGAAAGCTCAGCAATGCTCCATCCCTACAGAGGGACAAGAAGAGGGCAGAAGCAGAGACCCTCGTGGCCTAACAGTGAGCTTTGGGTGTGCCTAAAAGCAGCAGCAGCAGCAGCAGCGGAGTGGCTGAGCCTCAGAGGCGCGACCGTCCCAGTGGCTGCAGTGCTGTCAGGCAGTGCCTGCAGTGCCGGTGTGGTTCTGGCAGCTCTGGTCTCCCCACAAGTGAGGAATGGCAGCCCCTGCCTCAGGCCCAGTCAGAAAGCCAACCAGGTGAGACCAGAGGGAGGAAACCCTTCCCACCTCTCTTGAGCAGGGCTGCAAAACACCCGCTGTGTCTTCCTGCCCCTCTGTTTGGGGTGTATTGAGCCCAGAGCTGGCTAGCTTGCGTCCTGCTGTCCCAGGAGCATTCTGGGTGGGCAGGAGAAGTGCTGTGTGCACGGTGGAGCGTCCTGGAAGGGGCTCACCAGGGCCTCCTGTGGGAACAGGGCTCCGCTCCCTGGCTGGGAACAGCCCGGTTTTGCTGCCCTGAGCGCAGGCAGGAGCTCAGGTACGTGCAGAGGCAGTGGGCAGCTTGTGTTTGGAGGGGCCCAGGGCTGCACGCCCAAAGCGACACGTGGAAACAGACTCAGGGGAAGGAAGATGAGCTCCAGCTGGAGTGCCTGTGCTGCAAGGAGCACAAGCAATTCAGCCTTGCCAGGGTTTCTTAAGGGTGTGTTGATGTTCCCCAGGAAATGTATGCATTTGGGGAAGTGCCCTTGGAAGAGAGGGACTTGATTCCCAAGGAAACTGCTTCCCCAAGAGCCCCCAGTGAGACAGGTGCAAGTGTTTCCATTTGACACTGTGTATTTCCTTCAGTCCTTGAGGCCCCTTGCACTTGGCAGAGAGGCAGGGGAAGGATGTGGAGAGCAGCTTTGGCATCTGCCTGGGCCTGCAGAGACCAAGCCAAGCACCTGCGGCAGGGTTTGTTGCCCACCTTTGAGCACAGGTCTGAGCCGGATCCTGTTTGTCCAACTGAGTGCCCCAAAGCTCTCTTTGGGAGCTGTGAATTCAAAGCCTTTGTGTGCATACTGATGTTTTGGTTTTTGCCTTTTTCATTTCATATGCTTTCTATTTTCTTTGCACATATATTTGTAGGTCTATGGACTAATGTATTTATGACTAGTTTTCCCAGTAAATTTCCATAGTCTTCCCTAAGCAGAAAGACAGAACAAATTCCAGAGCTCCAAGCCACACAGGGCACAACACCCTGGAGCTATCTTGGTTATTCCTGGGAGCCAAGGTTGAGATCACTTCTTTGAGATATATTTCAATGGACCAAGTACAGCCAGTGCAAAGTGAGGGGGGACTTCAGAGAAGGAACTTGACTTGGGGCGGGAATTGCATCACCAGTTGTTCTCCTAATTGGTGGTTCTTATCAATCACGCTAATTTCGTAAAACCTATATAAAAATATTAATCCCTAAGGGGGTGGGCTGTTGTGGACATCTTTCCAACTGCCCCAAGAACCTTCAAACAAAGATCCATATTATGTTACCTCCTTACTAAAAGTATCTCAACTTCCATTTCCAGGTTGAGAAAAGGACAACACTACTTGCACATTAAGAAAAAATTCCAGTGCGATAAAATTATTAGTTTATTACTATAATTGTGCAGAATTTATAACTTATAATAATGTTATAGACAAGTATTTGCAGTTAACTATAGTTATTTTTTAATATACACGCTTATTTTAGGGAATATATTTTAGTGCTATACACTTTGTAAAACTGTCAGTTCCCCATAAATTGAGTAGAACTCTGTGTCCTTTTACAGTTCTGTGGCTGCCAGACGTGAGTTCTCTGTCTTTCTCCTCACATCCTGCTCAGGGATCTGTTCAAAAGAGGAGGCTTAAGAGCAACTTTCTTGTCAGTCGTGTAGAGCTCCAGCTGTTGGAAAAGGCACATCCAAAATCACTCAGAAGACAGAGGGACATACTTCCATAGCAGGGATATTTAATTGTGCTCCTTTGATTGAAAACATAAAGATATGTTTTGAATATGTTTTGAGAAAAAATATTGGTCCTTTGATTATCCTTTTTTTTTTTCATTCTTTTCCTTTAAGTTACCTTTGATTACATTGGTGTTGTATGATTTGGTAGCAGGTCCTTGTCTTAGCATTTACTAGTATGCATTTGTTAATACATATTTATGTATTTGAAATACAACGAGGAACAGATTGGTGACTGTGCCATGCAATTGTTTTTCCAGATCCTACTCTTCAGCAAGCCAACAGCAGGAATTTGTATTTGGGTTCCCGATCTGAGCAGCTGTTTGCAATGCAATTTTACATGGGAATGCCTCTAAAATACAACATAGTGGCTGTAAAAAATAAACCAAAAAAACCAACAAACCAAAACAAAAAAACCAACCAACCAACCAACCAACACAAAGCAAAACAAAACCCACCAAAACAAACAAACAAAAAAAACCCCAAAACCCAAACACCACTCACCCAGGTCCCCACAGTTTTCACCTTTTAAACTGACAAAAAAGATACTTTACATAATGATAAAATCAAGAGGGTGGGAAGTCTGTGGGAAGGCCCCCAGCCCAAGATGTCTCTCAGACGAGTCTCAAACAGAGCAAGTTGCCTGGGGGTGCCTCCAGGGGAGTTTTGAGCATCTCTGAGGGTGTCATTCCCACACTCTCTGAGCATCCGTGCCCCTGTGTGACTTCTTCCACTAAAATTTCTTTTTTTCCCCATCTACAGGTGCCATCTCCTGTGCTCCTACCTGATCCTGCTGCCTGGGTTCCTCAGAGCAGGGGGTGTTAGAAAGGCTGAAGATAAAAAATAGCAGGTCTTTGTGGTTTATCCAATGTCAAAAGGGTTGTCTGATACTGTGTTCTCAGACAAAAATGCCTGACTAAATGGTTTTTGCTTTGCATTTTATTGGTGGATAGCTTTTCTCTGGAAGTAAATGGGTTCATTAATACAGTAAATATATTAATAGGAAAACAGTGCATTTGAAGCCAAAGACACTGATGTCCATTTATTGTAACCCATAAAGTCAATGCAAGCCAAAAAAAATAATATAGTGCTGTGTGCCTCTTTGAGAATATTCACTATGAAATAAAATACTATGTAGTTCACCAGTCCTCTGATTAAATTCCTTTAAATAAGACTATAATATTCCTTGTAATGCCATCTGAAATTATCCAGAGAAAATAAAGTTATAACTCAAGCCAACTAAATGCCTGTCTCTAGTCTTATCTGGATACACTGATTAAGTTGTTATTGCCTACCTAAGCTGTATTTAAGTCCTGCCAATTAACATTTATTAAAAGAAATGGAAAAGAAAGTTCCAGGAGTTGTTTTGCAGGGACATGTTGTCCCTGAATCTGGCTCCAGTGTTTCTGAAAGAAAGGGCAAAGTGCCCTACCATTTCTAGGAGAACAAAGACACTAATAAAGGCGATTCTAAGCTTTGGTTAAAAATAGAAAATAGGTAATTCATTTAGGAATTTACACATAATAGAGTCTTGATTTAGTTTTAAGGAAAAATCTGAAACATATTGAGAATACTTTAAAAAATTTATTTTTACTGATCTAGCCCAAAAAAGTGCCAGCATAATGTAGGAAACATCCATACAGCTTTGCTAAGACATGTGCCCGTGGTCCAATGACTAATGTCAACATTTTGTAATGAAAGTTTCAAGTCTTGATTGACTATTGATAAAATCTTAAAATTGCTAATGGAGTCTCAAAATGTTTTGCAGCATATGCTGAAGGAGCAAAATCTGTCTATTAAAAGGAGGATCAGCTGATAGGCTGGGTTGTGAATATACCTTTACACAAGGAATTTTAAGGTAATTAGTGAACTCTGACCTTAAAAAGAGCCTCTGTAAGAACCTACCTCCAGGAATAAAGCCAAATGCCCTCAAAATGAAATAAAGGATTTTCAAGAATCCACACAAGCCTGTGGTGAGAAAGCATGCAAAGGAAGTGGCTCTTTCATGTGATGTTTCAAACACCTGGATGAAGAAAAATAAATATAATTGGGAGATTCAAGTTCCACTATCTTCCCCAACAAAACAGGCCAGGATAATTTTAACTGAAAGTGCTCTTCCTGCAATCTTTTATTCTCACCACCACTTCATTACAGACTCATCACTGTGATGTCTGTAGTCATTATCAGAATGAGGATGGGCTGAAGAATTTTGGAGTTTCCAAACACAGAAAGCTGGCCTTGAGGAAGCAGGAGAGATGACAGATATTTCTCTTGGATCATCTAGAGAAATTCATTCTGTCAAGGAAGATAGGAATGAGCCAATTCCTGCCTTGCATTCAGCTCTGTAGTTTCTATATTTGGGTTAACAACCTTCAACCAATATTTGGGAGTAAAACCAGATTTTCACTGCTTACTCTGTATGCTGTTTGTGCTCCCACCTGGGCAGAATGTAAAATAGACACCTCTGTGCTGACTGAGAACAGCAGAAGGGAAATTACTGCCTCTGGAAGAACTGGAAAAGTAACCAGAGCTTCTGCCTCTTCATGGTTCCAAGCAGTATTAAGTCATGCTTTGCTAATTAAATCACGTAAGGTCATCTGTTTATTGTCCTTTATTGGAAGATAATGATGTTGGTGATGGTTTAAGCTCCAGCTCCTTCACTGGCACACAGAGACTGCTCAGTTTTGAGCGCTCAGGTTTGAGTGTGATGGAATAAATTCTTTGCATCTTCCCAAGGGAGCTGATTAGGAAACTTCACACAGCACGATTTTGCCCAGAACAAGATCTAAACAAGGGAAAAATGTTAATTTTAATGTTTCTTGATCAGTTTTGTGCTAAGCCAAGATAATAAATACTAAGGAGTAGTAAAACAAAAATTTCAGGAGCTCATTTGCCTTTGTGGGAGAGCTTAGAGCATCACCATTGGTAACTCTGTTCCCTGGATTCATAAATTCAACGTAGCATTTCCACACTGACAGCAGTCTTCACCAAAAGACCCCTGCCAATACTGTTTTTTTGTCAGGTGTCTATCAGGGTAAAAACATGAGAGGTGTCTGCTTTATTTCCCATTAGTGGACTTTATAATGTATCTGCAGCCTTTTTGTGGTACTGGCCCTTGTAAATTTTTGTGCTAATTATATAGCTTATCAAAACCAGTAAATGACAAGATATAAAATGCAATCTATTGCTGGTTTGTGCTACCAATATAAGCTATTATAATATTCAGGAGACTGTATTTTAACTCCTTAGTTATTGCATCATTTCATATCAAATGATCAATTTCATATGTTCTTCCTTTTCAAAAAGGCTTTCTAACAGATGCATTTATCACAAATCACGTTTTTATATCATTAATCTGCAAATGAAAGCAATTGTCTTTAGTAAACTAAACCAACCTTGGAGAATGGAATCAGATAAAAATTAACAACTCTCAACATAATTGTCCTCTGTCAGTCCTACTTTCCTACACATAATTAATGTGGTCAAATCCTTAACAGTGCTGAGGGCAACAAATATTTAACTCCATCGTCAGCAGATTTGCCTTTTTTCCCCTTACTTTTAGATCTTCCACAGTCTGGAGGCTTTCAGTTTTCCTGCCATCGAAGATTATATTGATCTTTAACTCTGTTTTATTCACATATACATTCAACCCACCATTATTGATTCCTTTTTGTCAATGGTTAAATGACTGGTCCTCCACAGCTTCCCAGGGTTTGTGTCCCTGATTGTGTCTCATTTTCCTGGCATCCCTGCATCATATTTGGGAACTAACTGAAATCAGAATGGTCTTTCTGCTGTGCTGTTTGCAGAGTCGGTAATTTCTATTTCTGTTTCTAAGCTCAGCTCTCTTTCTCTCAGTTTATTTGAATTATTTCAGAAACATTTTAAAATACAAAACATAAGCACAGCTCCAAACCCCTGGATATTACAACAGCACATTTACTTACTTAGTTCCCTTTCAGCACAAAGGATATCCTTCACTCTGATATTCCTCCTAGGTTATTTGGCGACAACAGCTCTTTTGAATGTTTTAAATTGTCTTGACTGTGTTTGACCAGTTGGAAGTGAGATCCTTACTACCAGATCACCAGTGTGGATGTCAATGGACCTGCTCACATCCTCTCTGAGCTACAGATGTTCAACACTGAGCAGATAATCTGAGCTGAGGGTGCCCTATGCCAGTATCTTAGTGTTTAAAGGAAAATCCACTGAAAGTTGAGTTTTGCTGAGTTCTGTCAGGCTGTGCACAGTTGTGGGGGCAGAGGACTTCCAGACACTTGGCTGCATAACAGCATTGTTTTCAATATTTAAATGTCTTGTGTCTACAATGTAGACAAGCTGGAAACAGAACATCAGTGGGAGCGCCATTCATTCTGGCCGGACAAAAGTAAAACATTTCCAGTGTGTGCAATGTGAAAGAACAAGTTTTCACACATGCGACAAAAAACAATGAGCCTGGACCAAATTGCCACAGCACCCTGATCACGGAGAAGGGGGTAGATTTCTGTAGAAGGGAACTCTTGGGAGCAGCTTTCCTCTTGTCCTCCTCTGGTGTTTCTCTTCTGAGAGTCTAAGCCAGCTGTTCTTTGTCCAGGAGGCAAAAGCAGAGAGCTGAGGGGTGTCTGTAATGAGGATGTATTTGCACATCATTAGGATTTAGCCAGAGAAGAATGGTGGGACTGCCTTCTGCTGATGTTCTGTGACATGGTGTCAATACTCTGGATGCCCCAAGAGAAAGAATAAGTTTGAGCAGCATTTACTTATGGTCTCTGTCCTTTGCTCCAGGAGAAATTTACTGTCACTGGAAGACCCCAAGAAACCATAAAAGAAGACACAGGTTTTTTTTTTGGTTTTTTTTTTTTTTTTTTTTTTTTTTTTTTAATACTGGACAACAGAGAATGATCACCTGCCCCAAGTATGAACACCCACTGCAGGACTACTTTGTGAAAAATTGGTACTGGTTTATGTTCAACAACTGCTTAGTGCAAACCTTTATACTACACATAGGTCTTCTTCAAAATATATTCTGGAGAGCTCTGAACCCACATATCTGAACCCCTCTTCAGCCTTTTCTCCCTCATTTCTAGACCCACTGCCTAAAGTGTGTGAAAATTTTCCTTTTCCTTTACTTTATTGAACAGAAAAATGGCTGACAAAAGAAAATGGTGAGTGGAACCCTTCAAAATTTATTGCAAATTTTCGCCTCCTTTGGAGATTAATTATAGAGCAGAGAGCTAGGAAACAAGGGTATCTCTTCTCTAAATAGAATCTTAGTAATATATAGCTGAACAGCCTTTTTTAATAAATGAGGGATAGTTATAATAATCCCTAAAACACTTTCAACTATACTGTTAGCCAGATTTTTCTGCTTCCTAGTAGGAAAAATCTCCTCTGCTGAAATTGCTGTCATGACTTTGTGCTGTTCCAGATCATGGCACCAGCAAATTCAGCGGAGTGACTGCTTGACAGGGATCCTTATGCCCCAACAGCATCCTCAGTAGCTTGGCCATCATGCCAGAGTTAAGGTGTTTTTCTTCCATACGGTTAACCAGAACGTTACCCCAAAAAGCATTAGGGAATGTGTATTCCTGAAGCATTCCATGGAGTCATGCATGAAATAGCACAAGCAGCAAACACCTTGTTCATATCTGGTCACACAGCTTGTTGTTCACCCTGAAGAGAGGGAATTATCTGTTTACTTCAGCTAGTAATCTTCCTGCTTTAGGGATATTCCTGCTTTCCTAGCAGAAAGGCAGGGAAGGTTGTCAGAGTTTAAAAAAAAATCAACAAATAATTTCCTATTAACAGATTCCAGAACCTTAAGAGCTAGCAAACCTCTACAACCCAATCTCTATGCAGATGCTTCCCTCAGAAAATCTTATAGAACATCTTTTCTCAAACATCCTTATATTTGTGAACATCTTTTAAAGGAATAAATTAAAGGAGTCTGTTTTCACCCCAGTGACACTATCAGTTTCCGCTTATTTTAAATGTCACAAGAAAAGGGGAAAATATTTTTAAACTGAATATGCATACCTAGGATTATTTTCATTGTTTCAACATTTTAGAGGCTGTGCAATCCCTTATATAGGGTGTGTCAAAGTAAGTTTGTTCCTACAGAAAAACAGTGCTGAATAAATTTTACTGGGCATTAGTAAGATTCAGTGTGTGCAGGCATTTATCCCTGATTTCTTCTAAGCAAATCAGCACAGAATCCTCATATTACAATGCAAGCTCATGGATCTTGCCATTCATTTGCAGTAAATCTTGGTTGGGTTCTATAAAAGTACTCAGGATTAAAAAAAAAATATATATATATATATATATAAAATAAATTTAAAAAATAGGTTATACATAAAATACTCTAGAATATACTGGGATCATATTTGTTGAATTGGACATTGTTATTCTATTCTTTTGGATTGTTTTGGTTGATTGGTTTAATTGAGGTTTTTTGATGGGATTTGTGGAATTTTCTGTTGTTTGGTTGTTGTTCGGGTTCTTTTCCCTATGCTTCGGAATCAACATATTTTCGCTGAAGGAGATTAAGATATGCCCATGTTTAAGTACATTTCTCTTGGGGGATTTAATAAATGCTTGCAGTTCTTAAGATTGATCAAAGGTGCTGTGCTTTGTTTAAAAATATTTAATTTTGAACAGTTTTTATAAGATCAGTATATTTCTCTTTAACCTCAGCTTTGACTAAGATGTCAGATTTATTTTTTTTCCAGTAAAAAAAAAGTGAACAGTATGTGATTAGGGCAGTAATTAAACACAGCCTGTTATCAATACAGTTCTTTACTAGCCTTGAAATGGAGTGGTCAAGCAGGATTTCAATGGTTGCCTTCCTCTGGAGTCCTGGTTCCCATCCAGGCAGAGACTCCAGAGCATTGGGCTCAGTGCATCTCCTTGAGAGAGGAGGCTGCTCACACACTGCTGAAATCACTTTGAAATCACAAGTTCTCACTCCACGTGAGTGATGCCTTAAGACATGCTTCCTACATTCTTGGGAATGCTGGAAGACCTGCAAGAGCTTACTGGGCAGATGAGCTGCAGGTTCCTTAAGCACATAACCACATACTTCACAAGCCACAGCCCCCGTGATGAATACTCTGTGCCCTTCTAGCAGGTGTGAGCCACCAACCCTGACTCTCTTGTGGCACTTCCCCAAACTGAACATTTGTTACAGCAACTCCACCCTGGCCAATAAATAACCAATTTTCAGTTTACTTTCCTCCACCAGGCTTGATCCCCTTCACTTGGGATGGTGTTTTCTCTCAGTGCTTCCATCTTTTTTATACCTGAAAAATTGTGAACTTTAATCTCATTTTGAACAAAAAATGGCAATATGACTGCAGACTTCCTGACTGATTAATCCTCACATATCCAGCCAAGTTTTTCAGTGCTTCTTGGTGCTTGCTGTCTAGTGAATAGAGAGCAATAATCTGGAAGACCTTCCCTGCCAGACCAGGAGAGACACAGTTGCTGAGCTTGCATCTCTCACACCTGAGTGGACTCTTCCAATCTGTCAGAGCACAGCATCTCATTTTTGGCATTTCAAATTAGGACAGGCATCATCTGGCACAGTCTTTAATCAGTCTGTGCTGCATGCTAGATGAACAGGAGGACAGAGAGTTAGGATTTTTTCTCTGTTTCTGTTGGTAGATTATGACTAGAAGTAACTTATTCTTGCACAATGCCAGTGACAGAATAATACCAAGTTCAAAGTCAACCTCCAATGCAGCACTTCCAATGATTCACAGAATCTCTCCATACTGGGAAAAATAAAACAAACCAGAGCTCTTCAGACAGGAGGCTATTTGCATATATTTAGCTTTCAGTGGTGTGATAATGTGTTTTCTTCTGTATGTGTTTTTTCTCACAGTAAAACCTTGATGATCAACTTAAACTGCTTTCACTGCTGTACTCAGCCCACAGTGCAGCATTCCAGCATTATAACAGCTTTCAAAAGAGGTGAAATATGGAGTAAGCAAAGGTCATGCTTTTCTGTTCAATTGACCATTTTTTATACCTAACTTGGACACTTTTGCATTTTTCTCCTCTGAATATGCAATCAGCAAACTGGTCACTGGAATTTTATGAAAAATATGATCAGTAAGTGGGAGGAAGAGGAGACAGTGGAGCAGACTTTACTGTCTGACTGTCAAAAGTACAAAAGCTGAAACAATGAAAAAAATAAGAGCGTTGATGCAGTGGTGACATGTTCAGACATTCCACTTTTGCTTTTCTGTGTGTTCCCAGCGCCACTGGGTTCACATTGGTGAGATCATGTAAATCATCTTTTGGGATAGGCCAGTAGAGAGAAGATTCTATAGTTAGTAAAAATTCTATGAAAAAATATGTTTTTGCAGTTTATTTTTAGTAGAAAGAACCTTGTCTCTTTTTCTCCTTGCTTGCATTATTAATCCCACATCTCTATCTTGCTCACAGACATTAGGATCTCATTGCTAAGAAAGCCTGAAGCAGTTGTGGCGTGAATGACATCTTACAATAATTATGTTAGTTCACTGCAAACCAGGGAGATCTCCACAGGTGTCTTCAGTTACCTTTCCAGTGTTGTCTTTAAACCACTCAAAATAATTTTGCTGCCAGAAGTTTGGGAGTTGGTTTCAGCACTCTCTAGAGCCGTCACATCTCAGTGAGTGCATTTACAGCTGATACCGTGTCACACGCTGTCACTTTTGTCAGTGCCTAACTTCCTGCTCACACACTCTGAACTTTTGTGACATTTCCTAAGGTTTTTTCGTGTAGCTAATCAACTTCCTTACAGACATTTTTTTAAATGAATAATTTTTCTCCAAAAAATGTCTCTTTAAGAATACTTGCAGCCAAAAATTATTTGCTGGTGCAGTGAGATAAGCTTTTGTTTGATGAATGTTTCAAAGGAAATGTAATGCCAAATGGAGCAGCAATTTTACTTTTGTTTGTGAACACTGAAGAATCTTTGACATTGTTCATGTAATTAATTATTCAGTGAAACAGGTGTGTAGCACAGTCACATTTTCTCCCTAAATAAAATAGCCCATACTTTGTTTTTCACATGTGGTTAAGAGTCCCTGGGGATAGGAAGCCTTACCTGCCACAGAGGACACAAGTGAAGAGCGCTGATGTGATCCTGAGCCACGGAGCCTTGCAGAGAGATGAGTTGCGCAGCATCAGTCTGGTGTTGCTCTCCTGCATGCATGTGGCATTAATCACACCAGAACAGTGGCAAAGGGAGCTTACATCAGTCTGGAAAATCCCAATTACTGAGAAAATTCCAATTCCTGAAGGTGTCCCCTCTGCTGTATGACACGAAGGGATGTGCTGTTTGCTGTAGAGCCCTGAACTGTTAGTGAGCTTGGTCAGCCCAGGATGTTCCTGTTGTTTTAATCACTTGAAACTGCACAGTGCAGGATCCAGCCAGTCCATACCTGAGGAAGGGGCTGGAGTGACATTGGCTGGCAGGAACAATAGCAGACAGAATGCAGCGAGGCTCGGGAGGAGGGGAGGGCAGGGGAGAGGACACCAGGCCAGGTTCTTCCCTCTCTTCACAGCAGTGAGTGCTGGAGCCAAATGGAAAAGGAAATATAAAGCAAATATTTTGTCAACACAAATTCAAAAGCAAGTCGAACTCTTGTAAGAGGTTAGACTAGTCTGTAGATATTTTAGTCTCCCTCCACCTCTCCACTTGCCCGCTTTCTATTTTTGCTCCTTTTAGAACCAGCTTAGCGGAGGAAGACCTTTTTAATATACAAATAATAGGAAAAAAACTTCACATGGAAATTAAATCATATTTTATAGATATAGATATGGATATTTTTTATAGAAATGAACCTCTTTTTTTCATTCACTGCTCTTGGAATTGCTACTTTTACAGCATCTGTTTAGACACAGGACTTCTATATCTGTCTAAGCAAACATTTTGCTTTTTTATTTCCACTGTATATGTCATGGGATAAGTAGGTTACTATTTATGCAATTCATGAAAAATTCAGTTTCGAATCTCTTTTTTATTAGATGTCTTAATCCAATACTCTTTATTGGATTGGAAAATGAAAATAAATTCTCTTGAGCACAAATAATAAAAGGCAAAAATAAAATTGGAGCACACACAGCTCAAGCTAATAATAAAGAATCAGCAGAATCAGTTTAAAGAATTGATTTGTCCGAAGCAGCGCTTTCAGGGGCCTGAAGTTCTGTCTGCTACCAGAACTAAAGTTGTTGTTTAGAAATTTCCATTCTTCTCAGTTTGATTTACACTTTTTGTTTGAGATTTTCTCTCCCTTGCTGAATTTTGAATCCCTTGAGATGTTCTAGAGATATGCATCTGTCTCATTTCTGGCTTGTGTCAATATTTTAATTTCTCTTTCAAAACATTCCAGTTGTGGGTTTGTTTTTTTTTTTTTTTTTGGCACAAAATTATTTTTGTCTCCTGAGACATTTAGTTTCCTTGTTTTAAATACAGGGGTTTACTCACAGCTGTATAATTTAGTAGGAATGGTTAATAACAAGATAAATGTCTCTATTTAGGCAATTGTGAGGAAGTTTTAAACGTTTATAACGAATGTTGGTAGAACCTTCAGCTTTCTGCAACTGGAATGGAAGAGGAACATGCTGGCAATCCAAAGACTTTACCTGCAACGTGTCTGAATATTACAGAGCAAATTATCTTATTTTCTTGAAACTCTGCCTATTATATGCAAAAAGATTGAGTGCATCCAGTTTTCATTAAAAAAAAAAAAACCAAAAACCCAAACAAACAAACAAGCAGAAAACACACATTTTTAATTTCCTTTCAACAGAATACTATAATCATGAGTATGACCCAAAGTCTTTGCTTGGTCCCAATGGCCTCAAAGATGCTCAGACCTGCAAAAGGGTTTGATCATGTAATTGAGTCAAGGTCCTGCAAACAGGTGACTGTTGTTAACCTCACTGTGAGTGACGTGCTCATGTTCTGTGAGATGCTGAATTCATTCCAGAGATCTGTGATTAATATGTATCACATTTTAATTACTGACGATGCTCCAGGTGCAAGTTATAGCTGAAATCCTTTTGCAGTATTTATCAGGATTGTGTGAAGTAATTATAAAAAATTTGAAATACTGGGCCTTGAGAGAAGAAAACTCTGAAGAATCCCTAAGTGAAAACCAAATCTACAAGCATTTAAAATATTCTCACTGAAGTGCTCTGAAAGACAATCAAATAGCTGTTTTGCTGAAACCTTTTTGTGCATGAAGAGATTTATTCTCCAAGAGCAGGTTTTGCTATTTCTGAAATAAAGTAATTATTATTACCTACAGAACTTCAGGGTCAATACTGTAGATAGTTATTTCCTTGTTTTCTTAATTAAGCAAATGATAGTGAAAAGAAACAGGGAAGAAGATTATCTAATCTTTTGCTCTTAATGGTGTTGCAAATGAAGCATATTTAAATTCCACAAAGAAACTTGTGTCTTGCTTAAAACATAAAGGAAGAACATATTCATCAATACTAAAAAATCACATTTAACTTTAAAAATGTGTTAGTGATGGGCTATAGACAAATCTGTAACACACTTCTCATTGTGCCCAGGTTTTTTTTCCTTTCTGCTACATGTTCCGTGACTGGGGTCATCAGTGTGGTGGTTTGGGGTGCAGAAGACCAGATCTAGGGAATGCTGCCTCTCATCTGCATGTCTCTGTGACAGCACAGAGGCTCCAGGAGCAACCCAAGCGTCTTCCTTCTTATATATTAATTTTCCTCCCTCTATGCACCTCTGTGCAGCAGGGTGTCACTTGCTGCCATCAGCCAAGCTCTTTTGTGGGCATGGTCCCCCTGTTCAGGCTGAGTCACTCTTAAACTTCACAGGGGTTTTTTTTGTTTTGTTTTGGTTTTTTTTTTTTTTTTTTTTTTTTTTTTTTTACCTTGGTGATAAGGATAATTTCTCTACACTTAGCCAATCATATTCAAAGATCCAGTAACAGAAGTTAACTCTCTCTTACATCAGTCCTACCCCTCTCTATGCTATGACTGGTCTAAAGACCTCTTTTTTCCTAGCAAGAGAAGGTCAAACTTTGCTCCTGTTGTCAGAGTGCTCATCATCTTCTCCTCCTGAACAGACAAAAACTTGGTTTCAAAGTGTGTCTACGAGACAGGTGTTGCTGTTTGATGGTGGTCTAGAAGTATATTTGATCTCTTGCATTTGGTAGCTGCAACAATGGAAAACAGTATGATGGGGCATTGGAGGCAAAGTGATCACCCTTTGTTATTCCTTAAAAAAAGCCAGAACTGCTCACAACTCAGATAACAGTGCTTATGCTTCTGATTTCAAACTTTCCACCATCCTGAAGAAATCTATCGCCTGTCTGAGAGGAGCTGCTCCACTCTGGGCACATCCTTTCCTTTCTGTGATGAGATTCTCCCTTCCAACTGAGCTTCTATTCAAGCCTTGCAGAGTAAATTTAGAAAAAAGCAGAATAGTCTCCAACAAGCCTGTGCAGCCCCAATAGACACAGCCCTTGCCAGGCAGGACAGGATGTGTGGATTTGAGTCCAGGCTGCTCCTCATAGGTGCAGGAAAAGCTGCACTTGAGAGAATGGCAGATTTTCAGAGGTGAACTGCCTCTCCCTTGGTCAGGCATCCTTTCCTACTTCACTGTGCACTGTAAATCCAAATGGAAATATTCCCTGGTTTCAGAGGGAAGAGCAATCATGTTTTAATACTTTTGTATGCACTCGTTGGAGCTGGAGGGAAGATCATAGGCCTAGGAGGAGTGATTGCATTTATTATGCCAAAGGAACAGATGTTCAGGCTTTTCATACCCAAACAAAACCACATTCCTATAGACTAGTTGTTTCCCAAGCATGTGCTAATGAATTTAAACTTTTTCTTTTTTTTTTTTTTAATGCACATGAGCAGAATTCATAATATCTTGTTCAGGATATAATGCATAATAATAATACTGCTTTAAAGAGTATTATTGGTGTGAGCATGCCTGCCAATCTCATCTTTACAGTGCCCATGCTGACAGGGAACTGCATCTTAGTGGAAACACAATGTGGAAAAACTTTAATTTTTCCTGTCTAAAAAGTTGATATAAAATCATGTGTTGGGTGTTTTGGTTTTTTTAAATCTCATTCTTCTAGCTAGTAAGTTATTTTTTGTAAAGAAGTATGAAAAAATGTTCTATGTATCTAAATCTACTGAATTTATTAGACTCTAAGGTTTCAGCCACTTCCAGTAGTCTATAGATTAATTAATACTCAAATTGATTAAACTTGCCAGTCTAAGTCTTTGTCAATGCTCTACATTAGAATTCCTACTGGCTACTAACATGTTCTACAAACTCTTAGTATTTCCTCAGTAGTTTCTTTATCAGAAATGATGAGAAAAGGATGAAAATGGAATATTTTATTGCAGGACAACATTTTCACTACATGAATATAATTAGGCTTTGGCATTTCTACTTGAATGTATTAAATATTTTCATTGAACTATAATTTTGGATGTCAAAAATGTAGAGGGGATATAAAATCCATTTCAAATCCTGAAATGTAAAAGCTAAGCTATTAATTAGAGGAAAAAAGGTCAGTGATCTTCCTTAGCTTCCACAACATCTGTAATAATACTGGCTTCTGCTGAGTGCTTCATATCCAGCCTCAGGAAAAAATCCCATTTCCCCCATCCCCATCATGAGTCCCTTTTCAATGCAGCATTGAAAGTATCTGCTGTTTTGCACATATAAATCACTCACAAAGGAATAAAAACATTCATTTATGTATGTTTTTATAAGTGTCCAGTCTAGCACTAATAAGAGATACAATTCTGAAAATTTTGGTGCCTCTGTGAATTCCACAGGTCCTGATTTTGCCAGTGACATCCTGAGACACTGAATTTTTAGTTTTCCACCAGATTTAGGGGCAAGCTGCCTGTCAGCTCTCAGAGAGAGTCTCTCTGGTATTAGTTCATCACCTCAAAACTTGACTATTGAAAAGTCAGTGGTGTCTGATTTGTTCCTGCGACCATGTGTTGCTGCTGGTTTGAGAAAACACAACTTTTGGATAATAGTCTGCCTTTTAAGGGGATATCTGACCTTGTACTCCTAAGGCATAACTGAGCTGCCCACAGGAGTTTGTCTGATGTTCAGCAAAGATGCATCTTTTAACTTTTAGTCTGATGTGGAACAGCTTACAGCCCACAAGGAGTTTCCAGCCTCACAGGCTAGTGAGAGAGCGGTAGTTACTTCAAAAGATACATATTTATAAGGAAAATCTGCTCTAGGGTGGAGACTTTGATATTTCACAAGCTAGTTAAAAAGTGAGCATCGCTTTAACGCAAGATCTTCAACTCCCTGTGAAAAAATAAACATGTCAGGCTAAATAGTGTAAGGCTTGTTTTGTTGTAGTTATGGTAACTAGAGGCATAAAGAAAGCAGAAACAAAATCTTGTTTTCCATTAGAGTGCCTAAAATCTGTCAGTTTTACAAAAAAAGGACATTGCTATTCTTCTTAGTGGTACTTTACAGATTCAAACTGCCTTATGCAACAAACGTGGTTTTGCCAGGGGAATGCTCTTATGAATCTGTCCACCCACACCAAGCCTCCCCAGAGGACCACGAGTGCTGTGATTTGTAGGAACTTTCAGGTAAACTCTCCCTGGCATGGCTTGCCTTGCTCAGTGCCATGAGAAGACAATCCTTGGGGGTGAGTTCCAACCCAAATCCTGCCACTGCTCCTGAGGGAGCTGGGAAACAGAATTTTTAGGGAATGTGGATATGTCCCTCAATTCAATGGTTATGACAAAACAAGAAAGAAGGGCAATAGGAGCTATAATCAGAAATTTCATCACACATCCTCATGTTGGGCTAGGTCAGGTTTTGGGATCAGTGTGAAAATATGTGATGGGAATGGCAGGAGATGAACTGAAGTGGGAAAATAAGGGAGCAAGAGCAAAAGGATGGGGTGCACAGAGCTCTGCACTGCCAGCAGCTAGTCCTCTGTGGATATGTTCTCCACCTCATCCCAAATACCAACGTAAAAAGAACAGGCAGACACTGTTCAGCATCTTCATCATGCTGCCCTGCAAAGCTGTAGGCAGAACTCTGCCTTTGTCCTGATGGAACCTGAAAGCAATCCAAGGCATGACTGGGAAGGGAATTTTGGCTGGACTGGTCAGGGTACTGGAGCTGTGCCGATCTTGATTGAGGACAGCTGCACAGGATGGAGCAGGACACCAGCCCTGACAGGATCTTCCACACAACTAGTCAGGATGTGGGCCCTGCCCAGCAACCAGAGAAAAAAACAGATGGTAGCACTGGAATTTCCATAGTGGTGGCTTTTTTGGCTGTTGAGAAGCAGCATGTAAGCATGCCAGGGATTAAAACTAGTCATATCCAGGGAGAGTTACAGTATTCCCTCACTTCTGAATCCACAAAACCAAGTGAAACTCAGTTCTTAAGTGCGTTGTCTTATGATGGTGTTCACAGGGGTCTTAGGATGAGGGAAGAGATGAGAATCTGACTGCATGTTTGAGAAGGCTTGATTTATTATTTTATGATATATATTATATTAAAACTATACTAAAAGAATAGAAGAAAATATTTCATCAGAAGGCTAGCTAAGAAAGAAAAGGAAAGAGTGATAACAAAGGCTTGTTGCTCAGACTCTCTGTTTGAGCCAGCTGACTGTGACTGGCCATTAATTAGAAACAACCACATGAGACCAATTACAGATCCACCTGCTGAATTCCACAGCAGCAGATAACCGTTGTTTACATTTTGCTCCTGAGGCCTCTCGGCTTCTCAGGAGGAAAAATCCTAAGGAAAGGATTTTTCATAAAAGATGCCTGTGACATTGTCTTATCTCCTGACTGGATTATATCAGTCCAGATTAAGGTGACCTTTGTACATTTCATATTCTCTCAGCTGAAACCAGCAGTAAGAATGACATCCTGGAGCATATGCCCAATGTATACCTCTGGCACCTGACTTTTGACACAGTAGTTCGTTCAGGGTGACCTGTTAGCATGAGGGGAAGAACAGAGCTTTGTCTGTGTACCCCTGGGAGGTACACAGTGGTCCCCAACAGCCGCGATGACTGGTGCTGTGCCCCACAGCTTGGTAACAGGGAGATAATGCTCCAGATGCCATGAGCAGCAGCCAAAAACCTGATGGCCAAGCAGTCCTGAGTGAGCCTCCCCCCTTCAGAGGGACAGGGACATCTCTGTCTGCAGCCCAGTGCCCCAAAGCCAGTGGAACGTTGCAAGGACACACAATGTGGAGCTGTGCTGCAGGCCCAGCATGATTCTTTCCAGGTGATTTAAAATTAATATCACTTTCAGCTTTCTCCTGTGGGGGAGAAAGAGTTGGTAGACAGGCAGCCTAATGCCTAATTGCTTTGCAATTATATTTTCCAAGGAGATATATTAATATGTATTGCTAAATCTCATGTTCTTACTGCTGTAATTAAGGGTCTGTCATGGTTTCTAATACAAAACCATAATTTTAGGGATTTATAACTATACCCAGATCACAAAAGTTTGCTTCAGGCTGCAATTTGGTATACGAAGATCTCAAACTAAGAACAAATTTATTGACAAAAGTTTACAAATGTGCAGTTTCTGTGCTACTGATTTATTTTTGCAAGATCTAAAAAGTAATGCATGGTCATACATGTGTACATGTATCATATGTCTGTAAATTTGCTGATGCAATTCCTTAATTTTTGCAATTAAGGAATTCAGATGTAGGTAGTGTATGAATCCAAACTGGAGTTCAAATGACATTTGCAGTTGAGGTTCATTAATTCTTTTATTTCTGATAACAGCACACGAATTTATAAACTGAAAATATTTCATGATTTTTATGCAACCACTGTCAACATTTTTTCTTATATAGCTCCAGAAAGAAAATTTTAAGTTCTCTCACAGACACTTCACACTGAAGGTACTGCAGGTCTCTGACTCTCTGGGCACATAATGTCATGAAACTCATTCCAAAATTTCTTTGATTTCGGTTTGAGTGAAGAGCATGCAAAAGCTGAGGTGGGTTTTCTCATTTGTCTTTCACAGAGAAAGAATTTCTTTTTAATGTTCTTCTCTTTGCTAGAATTCACTACTACCCCAAACCAGTGACAGCATTTGCAAGACCAGCGCCTTGGGATTAAACCCTGCTGCCAAAGGCTGATGTTGCTGCTTTCTCTGTGTTGCTCTTACTTTTCAGTTAGTCTACTCCCTCGTGCTAAGTAAAAAGGACCCTCTTTGGGGCTCACTGGCAAAGTACCTACCTCCTGCTGTGCATGTGTAATTTGGATCCTTCCTTCCTTCCTTCCTTCCTTCCTTCCTTCCTTCCTTCCTTCCTTCCTTCCTTCCTTCCTTCCTTCCTTCCTTCCTTCCTTCCTTCCTTCCTTCCTTCCTTCCTTCCTTCCTTCCTTCCTTCCTTCCTTCCTTCCTTCCTTCCTTCCTTCCTTCCTTCCTTCCTTCCTTCCTCCCTCCCTCCCTCCCTCCCTCCCTCCCTCCCTCCCTCCCTGTAGTAAACCTCATAGGATTAGCGAAGGCTCCCTGGAGAATCAAACAATAGGAATGCTGACACAAGAGCAGATAAGTTCCTGTCTCTGACCCTCTGACACAAAAATCTACCCTTATATGGAAAAATCCTGTTAACCCTTAGCTGTTGGTCATTTATGTATACACCTAACCTTTGTCCATTGGTCAGTTTTTGGATCCCTGCCAAGGCTACAAAAGTAGCATACGTACTCTATTAGCTGGTGAAGAAGAAGAGCTGAGACCCTTCGCAGACCCCCAGATAAAGCCATCTCCATGGAGCAAATTGTGCCTTCTTCTTCCTCCTCTCTCTCGTCTGCTGTAGCCTCGAGCCAAGGGCAAACTGACCCAGCAAGCAAAGAGCTGAACTCTGAGAGAGCTGAGATCACTAGCTGACAATCACTGAGCTTGCAATGGGTTTTGCCCACAGCCTGGCCTGAACTAGCTTGGTTTCTGGGCTCTCTATGCCCCTAGGGACAGAGCTCCCAGGCTATATACCTCTGCTCTATGATAAGACCTTAAAAGAGGCTTTTACCTCCCTCCCTCCCTCCCTCCCTTCATTCCCTCCCTCCCATCCCTCTGTGTGGTTATTGCCAGTTAAATTGGAAGCCATGTCATTAATTTACAAAATCAGTAGTGTTTGAGGCTTTTGCAGGCAGAATTCATGACACACTTGCACAAGCACTGATGCTTTCATCAACCAGGATTTTCATCAAGCTATTATCTGTGAAGTGATTAACATGAACCCACAGAATTACTGAAATGCTGAAAATGCAGCTGGTCTTGATATACTGTCAATTATTCATTCATTCCATGAATGATCCTGAGTACAGCTCTTGTGGATTTAACCCAAACCACGTTTTACACTCTCAACAGCTCCGCTTGAAGGTGCTCAGACTCTTGGCTTTGACAATCCTGAAAGACAACACTCCTCACTCTCTCTGTTCTGCAATCTAATATCAACCTAAAGCTGGACAAAGAGGTTCTTGTAGGAATTACTGCAAGGTGTCCCAACAGACACCTCCCTTTTCTAGGAAAAAAGAGGCTGTATTTTTAGAGCTAATTCATTTTTCACTTCTGTTGGAGACATAGTGAAAACATAGACTTATTTTGAGAGCAAGCTGGGGAAGTGGTTGTGGAAGAAAAGGATGCACCAGATCCAGGCATCATCAGCATTAAACTTTAGAGAGAATCAGAATATAGATAGATATAGATGATAGATGATAGATATAGATATAGATGATATAGATATAGATATAGATATAGATGATATAGATATAGCTATAGATAGATATAGATATAGATATAGATATAGATATAGATATAGATATAGATGATTAGATATAGATATAGATATAGATATAGATATAAATATAGATATAGATATAGATATAGATATAGATATAGATATAGATATAGATATAGATGGATATAGATAGATATAGAATTGTCCTCTGTGAAAAAGGAAAAAGCTAAAATTCACCTTAGCAGTGCTATATTTATTTAAGATCTGCATTAAAAATAAACCTTTTTACTCTTGCTCCCATATTCAGCCTGAGCTAGCATCTATCACCACTCTGAATTGCCAAGAAGTTGGCTAATCATCCATTTCATTACTCTTTCTGGCAGCCGTGCAAGATGGCATGCAACTGGAAATAAACCTTAAAAGTTCCAAAGTGTTCTCTGATTAGTGGGAATGAATGTGAATCAGGACTTGAAGAGCCAACACAGATTGCTGTGCATAATGTTTTCAAAGGGAACCTGATTTCTTACTGGAAAAATGAGCAGGGTGAGTGATGTACCTTGGAGTAGCTTGGTGGTAGGGATCTCCAGGCTCAGGGACTCTCTGCTTTGTTTTCACTCATAGTCTGGAGTGGTTGCAGCCGTCTTTGGGTGTCACTTCCCAAACTGTGTGTCAGAACCGGAGGACTGAGTTCATTCTGAGGACAGAGCTCTGTGGTGATGCACACAGGGGACCTTGGCTTCGTGGTGCCAAGAACATCCCTGCATCTGCAGTGGCTGGATGCCAGGCACTCACCAAAGCTTCTCTCTCATCCTCCTCCTCAGGTGGACAGGGAAGAGAAAATATAACAAAGGGTTCATGAGTTAAGGAATAGCATCACCATTACAGGAAAAACAGGTTGAATTTGGGGGTATTAATTGAAGTTAATAAATCAGGGCAGGATAATGAGAAGTAAAATAAATCTTAAAAGCATGGGGCAAGGGGGTTGGGTCAGTTCATCACGTGGTTTTTCTCCAGCCCCTCAGGAAGAGGAGTCATTCCCCTGCTGCACTGTGGAATCCATCCCACAGGAATCAGTTCTCCATGAACTGCTCCAAGGTGAGTCCATCCCAAGAGTAACAGTTCTCCATGAGCCGCTGCCACGTGGGTCACACTGCCATGGGCTCAGTCCTTCAGGCACAACCTGCTCCAGCGTGGGCTCCTCTCTCCACAGGGTCACAGGTCCCTGCCATGACCCTGCTCCAGCATGGGCCTCCCACAGGGTCACAGCCTCTCTCAGGCATCCTCCTGGTCCAGCATGGGCTCCTCTAGGCGCTGCAGGTGGATCTCTGCAGCTCTGTGCCCCCCCATGGGCTTCAGGGCAACCTCAGCTCCACGCCTGGAGCACCTCCTGCCCCTCCTTCTCCACTGAACTTGGGGTCTGCAGAGTTGTTCCTCTCACACACTCTCACTCTGCAATTACATTTGCACAATAACCTTGTTTTTCCTTCATAAATATGTTTTCTCAGAGCCATTACCATTGTCTCTGATGGCCTTGGCCAGGGCTCGATGTACCCTGCAGCATTGGCTCTCCTGGACTTGGAGAAGCTTCCAGCAGCTTCTCCCAGAAGCCACCCCCCTAGCCCCCTGTTTCCAAACCCTGGCCACACAAACCCCATACAATTTCTGGGCTGGCCTGGTAGCAGTGGAGGGTGAGTTGTCCATGGCCAGCACAGAGGGGGACAAAATCTTCAGGGCTTAGGTAACCCCAACACCTGGACTAACTGGACTAGTGCCTTATTTTCCTCCAGAGACCAAACTGAACCACTGCATTAAACATATCCTTTTCATCCCAAACTCCTGGTTGAGAGCTACTCCACCATCACATTTTGCTGTTCCCCTGCAGTCAGTTTCTGCAAGACATTTGCCCTGCAGAAACAGGTCCAGCCCATCGGGGCCATGAATGCTGCCCTTGACATTGAACCTGGGGTGAGATCCTGTGTAGGCACAGGTGTCCTGACAGAGCTGGGACTGTGGGTGGTGCTCCCCAGCTTGCTGTGAGAGCAGAGTTTCTGTGAGAGCAGAGGGTTCTTTGCTGCTGGCTGTGTGTTCTTGTCCTGGTGCAGCTGCTGTTGGATGCTGTGAGTTATCTGGCAGCAGAATTCAACTATAAGGATTGATTCAAAAACAAGTGGATGTTAGAGTAATGACAAAACATAATAAAATACTTCCCAAAACCACACTGCCTTAAACAAGCATTTGGCAGCTGATTTCAGTTTCTTTTTTTAAAGAAGGCCTTTGTCTGGAATTAGGTGCTCCCCTGGGTTCCGAGTCAGCACCAGAAAAGCTGCCAATTGCACAGGACGACATGTGAGATTTAAAGAAATATGTTATTGCCTTTGCACTGCAGTTCCTGGGAAAAGCATGTGATATTAAATAAATATGTTATTGCCTTTGCACTGCAGTTCCTGGGCAAGAAAACATCACCAGTAAATCATCCAGGCCCAGAAAAACAACCAGGGAAATATACCCCAGAGCATTGAGCTTGTAGTGTTGCCGGGTTGTTTTTTTCCCCAACAACCTTGTATTACACATCTGAAATGATCTCACTGAATCTGCAGAACAGTTTTTTTTCCTCTCTTGTTGGCAAATCACACAACTTGGCAGTGTGGTTGACTTGGGTGAGTTAACACACCTCAGGTCACAGGCACTCTCAGAGAAATTGATGCATTTCTTTTACTCCTTTTTTGTTCTTGTTATTATGTGTTCTTATTTTGCCAATTAACAAAACAAAAGACAAATAATACCCAAAGCAGTTTCTTTTTACTGTTCCTCCTTTTCTATTTTTCCAAAGGGGAAAGAAATCATAAAGCAATGTTCACTTCCCAAGCAAACCTCCTTATGTATTCTTTTGCTGTTAAGAGCAAAAGACATCAATATGCAGACAGTACAAAATACAATTTATATGGAATTTTAAAAAAATATCGGTGAACGCATATGCATTAAAAAAAAATTTTGCATATGTATATGCAAAGCATAATTTTATTTTTGCAGGTCCAAGAACCACAATGCATATACCCATGGTGATACCAGAAGTCACATTGTTTTTCTGTATTGTGCCTATTTATTTTATAAAATGCCTATACACATGCAGGGGTGGATCGGTACAGTTCTCAGTAATGCATAAATATCTACAGAGATGCACACATGCATCTCTTTTGGGTTTTATGGTATTTTAGGGGTTTTAGCATAAGTGGTACATTTTATTACCACTTATGGAACTGAACTCTTGTTTCAATTTTCTTACAATTTTATGTGTCTGTTCTGTTTCCAGTTTCTGGCTTCTGCACAGCATGAAACTGGTTTCTGGAGGTTACTCTTCTTAAAACAGATGAGTGCACAGCAAGAGAACAAAGCTATTTAATAAATTAATCATAAAAAGATGGTTAATAGTCAGACCCTATTAGACAATATGTTTGATTTGGGAGACTGTTTCAGTGAGATTGTCAGATTTTCTTTTCATCAAACATTTAAATCATGCTAAAAGAAGTGAAATATCAAGGTCAAGTCTAAAACTGTTTAATTCAAAATGCAAATGCTGTTTGACCTTCCTGTGCTCTCGGTTTCTATCAGTGTAATTTTACTGGTGCAGTTTAATTACATTTGTCTCAGGATGGAGGTGCTGAAAGCATTGGATTGTCTTCTCTTGTATCTTTCTCCCCCTTCTCCACTTTTTTTAGTATGTTTTAAATTAGAAGACATATACTAAGAGATAGTTCAAAGGCATGTTAAGGAAATTAAGGTTGTGTATCTCACACACTGAAATTAGGACTGCAGGAATTGTTTCCCTTCATAAATTGTGATGACTTGCACTCACAGCCTTGGACTTAGCCACCTCATGGTAATTGCATTTGTGTGTCATATTCAGTACTACCAAAAATCACCTTCTAAAATCATTAGAAGGAGCTCTGTCATCACTTAAAATTGAGGGTCACCGCTTCATGGATTGCAGCCTACATCTCTGAAGGTCTAGGTGGGCCAAGGCCAGCCCCAGCAACCTTATATTTTCTCCTTTGGAATCACAGTATCATCCATCCATGCCCCACAGAACACTGATGCCTGATTACAGCTCTCCTTGACATGTGCTAAAATGATAGGATAACATCTAAGAAGCTGTTCTTTAAGGTGCTCCAGAGAGGTGTGATCCCTTAAATTCCTAAGCAGTGAAGTCATGTGTAAATAGGGAATGCTGCTCTAAATATCCTGCATTTTACTTGGGAGATGAAATTGTTAGCCTTCATTTTCAACTTGCCCTTAACTAAAGATAGAAATAAAACCAGGACTAGAAGTATTGCTGCGCTGCAACTTTTTATCCAACCCAGTCTGATTAAAGCTGCCATGTGCTTATATTTATACATTTACAACATTTTAAAATATTTACAATAAAATTCAAGCATCTCCTGGTTGAGAAGAATGGCATGTAACCTTTATTTACTTTTGTATACAAACCTTGGAGAAATGTTCTTTAAACTCCATGAAGGAATTAATTCTCAGTCACTTCAGGGTGATATGTTCTGAGTGAGAGCACTGCCAGATACTGTGCATGGTCCACAAAACACTTCTCATCTCTAAAAAGAAAATTTGGGCTAATTTTCTTTTATTTTTTTTTAACCAAATGGGAATATAACCAGTGTTCCTAGCTTTTTTTATTTCTTTTTACTAAGCCATATTACAGACCCAGCACTGTTGAATTTCAGGTAGGAATGAGGGTTAGTGGTGGATAAAGTGTAAGATCCCTGGCACAATGATAACATCTACTCAAATAAAGCCTACAGCATCCTGAGATGCACACACACATTTATTAGCTACGGGATTTGGAAACTGGCCTTGCTCCAGCTGGAGAGGCCTCTTTTGGAAGACTGCTTGCAGTTCCTCACACTCAGCTCTGGAATGGTTCACACGGCAAAGGAGAGAATAGAGCATATGGCTGTGAGAGAGATAAAGGGACCAGGAGATAATGGATCTCTGGAAAAGCAGGAGAAAGTGCAGGGCCTTGACGTCTCCTGAGAAAGTGGGACATGCAGCAGCATCTCAGTGAGGTGACACAAGGTGTACAGAAGCCTGAGTGAGTGGCTGTGGAGTTGGAATGAGCCAGTGCTAAATGAGGAAGCAAAGAATTCTGGCAGCATTTCCTTACAAGACAGTGAATATAGCATGAGAGATTAAGCTGTTAACATCATCAGCAGAAAGGCAATTCAGAAAGTCTGATGGTTGGCAGGAGGGCATAGACATTAGTAAAGAAATGGAATAAAAGCAGGTAAATCAGAGTGTGCTGTGTTTCCCCCTGGTCCATTATAATTCCCTTCCTGCCAGAGCAGCATGCAGCCCCTGAGAGGGCAAGACATGTGGGACACCATAGCAAAGCCAACTGGAGAGCCACCAGGAGAGTTACCAGATCCAGAATTTGAATTTTAGAAGCCTTTAATACTTCAGTCTCCAGTTACAGCAACAAAGCTACTTCCAAGGGACCCAGGACTGATATCAGTCCATGGATCAGGTGAAGGACACAGAGGCTTTTCCTCCAGCACTGGCCCTCAGCAGTGAGAGTTTTCACCCTCAGGGTATGGGCGCCCTTCAGTGCAGTCCACTGTGAGCCACAAGGCATCCCCTGGGGGGAGAAATTCTGCTGGACCCAGAAATAAACAACTGGATGGATGGATGGATGGATGGATGGATGGATGGATGGATGGATGGATGGATGGATGCATGCATGGATGGATGGACGGATGGACAGCAGTTCAGGTTTGGATATGCAAAAGGGAGTTGTTAAGGGTATCCACAAAATCTCCCATCTCAGCCCTGGGATACTATTTTTTTTCCCACAGAAATTCCCACGGAAATGGCTGCTGAAAAGACAATTTACTTCTGTAAAAACCCTCTTTAAAATGAGAGTGTAGTGTCATGCAACTTGTCTGAAAGGGAATCAATACAGACTTTCTCCCAAACCTCCTAAATAAAAAGCAGGAATTTACCAAGAGGGGATGGTGTTATGGATTTTATCCAAATTCTGATGCCAGCTGTACTTTTCCTTACACGTTTATCTACACAGCCATTTTTCCATCTCCTTATTCTTAAAAGAATGACTTCTGACTGAAGCATCCCGTGTGGGCAGGATTCAGATTAAGCAGCTCCCTGGGTTTGTGCAGAGACAGGGAAGCTCTGTTGTCTCTGTTTGGGCCCAGCAAAGAGATGGAATCTCACTGTCCCTGGGGGCACAGCTCCAGTTTAACACAGTGATTACAAATAGCTTCCTGTTCCTAAAGCCTTGTCCAAATAAAACAAATCCCATCTCAGCTATGCTACAGCACAGACAGAAGTGAGGAACTTGTTTCTGCCACCATGGCCAGCTGCATGGAGTGCATAATGAGACCAGAATGGATTCATGGAATGCAGATAAATCATCATCAGGAAAGTGAATCTCATGGTTTGTGGGAGAAGGAATGGCTAAAAAACATTACATTGTTTTATCACACATGATCCATCCTGTTCCTCATCTCTCCAGGAAAAGAAAATAATTTAGTCCTTGAGGTTTTGTTCAGACAGACATATAAAGACAGGATTTGCCATGTCTCTCAATTACTTTTTCTGACACAGTCTCATTAATATAAAACATTATTATGTCAAATGATAATTTCCTCAATAGTGGCCCTAGATTTTGACTGGCAACAGTACAACCATCAGCTTTTTCTTGCATTCTAGGAGTGACTATTACACATTACTTTTTAAAAATATTCCACTATCAGAAGACCTGCAGTCTGAGCTGACTCATGGTATGGACATGCAGCTAAGGTTCAGGATGACGAAAATACCAGGACCTGCTGATCTAAAAGTGCCCTAAAAATCCTGGGATATTTCTGTAAATGTGCACCATCCTCATCCTCGCAACATAGTGTGGTTTTCTGTGTCCCTGAAAACTCTTTTCAAACCTTCAATAGAAACAAAAATGCCTAGAAATGAGATAAGAGATAGATAAGAGATTTACTTATTACTTTACAGTAACAATAATAACTAAAGCTTTTTTCAGCATGAAGTGGTTTAATAGTTGAAGTACTGATGTGGAACTAAGACAGCAAAATAAAAACAAAAAATGCAGCCTACTTTTACTACATTTTTTTAATCCAGGCTCCTCTCACTTCTTTGGAAACTTGCAAAATGAACCATCAATCTGAAAATATCACCTCTTTTTCTAACTTGGTTTTATGCTATCAAGTATCTGAAAAGCACAGTCATCATAGGTGTTTCTGGGAACATCTCACCCTAAATTTTTCTCAGCTTCTGTATAGTTAAGCAGACACATGTTGTTACTTGGTTTTGGATCAGAACAATAATCAGTACATGAGAAGGGAGGGTAATTACTAAACTCTCCTCCAGACATCTCTCCAACAGAGGTGTTGATGTGCAATGAAGCTGACCTGGAGTACAAACCCTGAACCCACCCACCAACCCCAAATCTGGTGGCTTTTTCTATGGCAGTGTCTGTCTTTTGGACTACCTTCCAAACACAACCATAATGGGTCAGAAGCTAATACTATTACTGAATTTTGAAGGAATCACAGAAGTTTCATGGCCTAATCCCCCCAGGATTGTTTGACACCAACGTGTGGGAATTGCAGGAAGCAATCCACAGGTTACAAGTGTTTGCAGTGCCCAGAACAGTCTGCAAATGGGAGCTCAATCTCTCTGTTTATAAAATTAGACAGTCATCTGGATTTTATGAATCCCAGAAAATAAATTAGTCTACAGTAAAGTTCCCAAAGAAATGAAACTGTTGTCACCAAAATTGTGAAGTTTTTTTCCACTTAAGAATTTGAGTGGGAGATGTAGACCATGAGGCACAAAGGTAACTGGTCAGATAAAGGGGTGTCTCTCTGAGGTCTGGTTAAAATAGCAGGTAAAATTTCAGGAAATGTTCTGCCTCTCCCATTCATCCAGTGGGCAGGGGGAGAATGGCCTGCAGGGCAGAAATTCTGCATCACTGAACTCTTAATTCTGTAAATTTTGGTTGAGTTCTGGGTTAAAGACCCCTACCACCCGCTGTTTCAAAATTCACCACATCCAAGAAGAAAAAAATTCCATGGGATTGCTTTGTTTTTTGTTGAAGTGTGGCAAGAAGAAACCAATGATGAATCAGGATGAAATATATAGGAGTATTTTATCCAGAAAGTGTTAGGAGAGGTGTTTTAGGGACTTCTGAAGCTCCTCAAATCTGCCCTTCAAAAAGACAGAGCAAGAAATCCAGCACAGGTTTTGCTTTGGGCAGATCAGCTTCTTCCAGCAAGTCATCCTAATGAGGAGTTTGCAGAGAAGTCTGAGGAACAAGAACTCCTGAGTCCCCACCCTGGCCTTCCACTGAGGAATAAAAAATCCTGTAGCAGAAAATTCAAATCAGTTTACACTGATACAAAGCCTGACTTTAATTTCTGTAAAGGCCTGGGGAGAGAGAATGACCTTTTTAAAAAATCTCCCTGTGACTGAACTCTTCAAAGGATATTTGCCAGGGAACTGTAGAACAGGCTCTTCAACAAGTTCCAATTTTGAAGTGCTCATTGCTTTCCTACATACTGATTGTGCAGAGCTGTGAAAAATTGAGTTTGTATAGAAGCCAACAAGGAAAATTTTCAAAGACTTTTCCAGTGTTTCACTGGACTAAGAGACACTTTTTTTGCTGTTGTTTTTAAAAGGGTATAATGAAGAATGTGGGAAGAGGAAGTAGAGAAGGAAAGTTTCCCAAACATCTGTGTCCTGTGCCTGAAGGAACTGGATGAGAGATGAGCCTTGTGTTTCCCTGAGAGCAAACATTAATGGAATGTTTCATCTCTGCCTGACCTTCTGCTGTCACAGCACTGTAGGGACCAGACTCCATGTGAGAGCTGGATCTTCTAGCCACATCTGACTTTACAAGTTCCTGGGTCACCAGGAAGAAAAGAGACAAACAGAACACAAGAGGGGAGACCCCTGAGTGCCACCAAACAGCCCAGGCTCCTGTTCTCCTGAAGGCTATGGGGATTTGGGGATTTGTATTGGTATTAATATGCCAATGCCAAAGGTCTCTCAGGAGACATGGAACAACAATAAAGATTCACTGTCACTGTTAGTCCTTCGCATGACAAGCCCTGCAAACAAACATAAATTTTCCTTGTTCCAAGGTTGAGTTTTGCCTGAGGCAGGTTTGGGAGGCCAGGAATGATTTCACCCCTCCGTGGTCCCTCTGCACTGCTCCTCCCCACGTCTCTGCTGCAGCTTTCCCTGGCAGCAAACCCCAAAGAGGAGTTGCAGGTGAGATTCATCCTGCTTGGCAGCTCAGGGAAACCCTGGAAATCTTGCAGAGCAGCTGATAAGCTTTCGGAGGCAGCACTCTGCCTTCTAAAGGGATATAAACACACACCTTGGTCAATTCTTCCACTGCCATGTGTGTGGGACACGCCAAAGTTTTTGTGTGCATTTCTACAAGGAGCTCAGTGCAACCGCTGTCTGGTTGTGTTTTATGGGTGATGTTTTTTGTGTGTTTTGCAGGAAGACGTAAATAGCTTTCAGGCTCCCTTGCTCATCTGGTTGGATATTGTCATACACAGGCATTGTGCTGTTCTCTGCTGGCAGCAGCAGAAACACCTGGAGTTGCACAGCAGTCTTATCTCCAGCTTGTGAATCCTTCTCATCTGATGTTCCTTCAGATGAAATATTTATCTTTCATAAAGTGCAGCCAGACAAAAACAAATGGCCTCTGACCAATTTAAAGCAGTTGATTTTTTCCCCCCACACATATCTTAGTTGGTTTTCACACTGAAAATGTGGTTTTGTGCAGCAAGCAGGGACAGGTTTGCCAGAGTGACCCAAAGAGAAAGCTAAGTGCCAGCTCTGGGATTATGAGTTAGGCACTGTGGCCCCAGCAACCCATTCCTGTGACGTTAGAAACCCAAAGTGTTAGGCAAGATAGGTGTTGCATAAAAGGCTGTAAACCAGAATTTTTTAGAAGGTTGATGATTGTTGAGTAAATGTTATTTTTCCTGTCTTAAGGCCAAATGGTGCAACCAGAGATTTGGCATAGAGGAAAGGAGCCTCTGTCGCAGGTTTGTCTGTTGGCTTCTCTTATACTTGTGCATTGTCAGGAGAGTGTGTTTGATTAATTTTTATTTATTTAGATTTCTTTGTAAAATTTGTTTAGGTTTTTGTTTGCTTCTTTTCTGTTTTTCTTGGTATTGCATGAGGGATTTTCAACAAGAGCCAAGATAGACTTAGATGTCTGTGAAAGAACTCTGGGATTTCTGGAAGCTGCTGCAGAGCACAGGGAGGACCATGATGGAGCTGTTGTTTGAAGGGATGGGAAGGGGGATCTTAAACAGACCAAAAAGACATAAAGGAGAAACCAAAACAGAAACATTTAATTCAGATATGACTTAGTAATGGGGAGAGGAGTAAAAAGTGTCAGCAAGCAAATGCCCACAGACCTCTGCTCCCTGCAGATGTGGAGCTCTCACAGAGGAGGGATGGCTCTACCACAGCTCTTTGTTATGAGAAATCCTGTGGTGCTTAGTCCATTCTGCTCCAAGTATAATGATGTTTTTTCATGAATCTGTTTTATGTGCAAAACAAAGGGTTTTTTTAACATTTTTTGTTTTATTTGCTCCTTCCCAATTAGCTACAGCAACCCAAAGCAGAACAACTGAGATTTAGGTTTCTCTGACTTGAGTTCTCTCTTTTAATATTTTTTTCCCTTCATCTTGGGGGTGCGATGCTACTGAAAGCCAAGAAACTCTAGGGACAGCATTGTGGGAAGTTTATATTCAGTTTTGAGATTATTAATAACCTTGTGAAGAGGAGAGCATAAACCATTTTAGGCAGATAGTAGCAATTTGACCTAGCTTTAAGGACATGAAAGAGCAAAGAAATAAACATGTGTTTATTGTTTTTTAGAAAGAAAAATATATGATCTCCATTATAAAAAGTAATCTGTCAAATAAAACATTTCCCAAGTTCCTTAAATTTAATTAAGATACCCATTACAGTACATAGAGTATGACCCTTTATGATAAGAGGAAGAAACTGAAGTATTTTTAAAATAAATGAATACTGTTCTAGACTATAATAAACAGGGGTTTTAATTAATTAATTGATAGAGCAGGATTGTGTTATTCTTACTATTTTATATCTTGTTTGTCAGCCTGGACAGACATAAGGACCGCCAACTACTATGTTCCAGGATGATTGGGCAGAAAACGACTCTAAGGGACAGGCAAATAAACCAGCTTGTGAGTTTAGGATCTCTCCCATGTGGATCTCTTTCAGTAGGTATTAAAGATAGCTAAAAAAGAATAAAAAGCTCAGCATTTCAGTGTGAGAACAATTTGGATTACATTTAAAACCCCTTAGATTAAACCTTACAACCTCAGAGAACTGAATTGCAGTAAGAAGATAAATGCTGGCCTATTAAGCCAAGATCGACTTCTCTTTTTCCCTTTTTATTTTCTTTTTTTTTCTTTTCAGTAAGATGTTGAAAAGCCTCCCAAGCAAATGATTAAAATACTTTTAGAAACTGTCAGTTTTGACCATACTGACTGTAAGTGCCCCTGTTTAAAATCCTGACTCTGTACACAAGGAGAGCCCCATTTTTCTCCTCTGTGCTTCTTCCCCATCCTCAGCCTTCCTAGGCAAAAGAAAATTTTGCCTGATGTAGGGTCAGGGGCTGAGGCCTTTCAAGAAGCACAAAAGTATGTCAATATTTTTCTGGATCTACCAGTAATTTCACATGGATTCTCCAGAAAATTTGTTGTCTGGACACACTGGAGTCTTCCACGTGTAAGACCATGAGGATAGGAAAGCTGGTGTGAAAAGGGCAAAACATTTTACTTTGTGATAACAGAAATATGTTTAAGACTTTTTGTTCTCTTCCCTTCAAAATCCAAAGCCTGGCAACAGCCAGATTCCCTCTGACAGAGGAGAGACAGCCCAGCTGTGAGTGGGAAGGAGTGAACTGGCTGCCAGTGTCATTTTTGTTTACGCTGCTGAGAAATGGGCTTTCCCCAGAAATCAGGCAGAGGGTTTTATTCCAATACTTACCAGAACTGTTAATCCTTTTCCCTTGATCACCACTGTGTTAGATCTGTGCTCGTGGGTGATAAAGAACAGCCAGCCTGTGGTCAGACTCAATTCCTCACAGCTGGTTCTCCTCCACAGAAGAGTTTTCTGCACTGAGAGAAGCCATTTCCATTTCCTATCTGAGCGAGTCTGACACATTACACTTTTGGCAAAAGCAAAATCTCCCAGTGCAGAGGTTTCTCTTCTGTCCCTCCCCTCATGATCACTGACTTTTTTCTTCTTGAAAACAGTTTTCTTGTTTTAAGTCTGACAGGATTTTGGATGCTATTTGGAGAAATTAGTTATTTGATTAAATCACTACTCCCACTTCCATCCCAGTTTCTAGAGCTTTTTGTAAGAGATCCTCTTTTTTGGGAGGATCTTCAGCATCCATTTCAGCTTCCAGACCAAAGCAGGAGGATAAGGCAAGCGCAGCTTCCTCTCACCCTGGGCACTTTAGAATTCTAATCAGCTCAGGGGAAGTTTCCTCTTGGAAATTTTGAAGTGAAGCTCTCTCTTTTATCAGTCTCTTTCTGTGAAAGTGTGGATTTGAGGATTTTTTTTAGCATCTCACAAACATGTAACTAAAAAATACACGCAGTTTCTGTTAGAACTGTTGGATGCAGTATCTGACAGTCGTGAGGCTGCTACAGGTCCCTGCTCCACATCCAGCTGGCAGTGAGGCTGAAGGTGTACTCCAAACTATTTACTTTCTTTTAAATTTTATATATTCAAAATAATTTCTTAACTAATTAAAACCATGAAAAATATGATCTTGATATGTATTTGCTTGAGTCCTCTGTGAATTACAAAAAGGAGGAGCAATAGAAAGCCAGTGTAAATTGACAATGAGACAAGGGCAAAGAGTGAGGCTTGAGAGTAAAGGTGATTGTGTACTAATTAGTAAAAAGAGTTTCCATGGTTTTGGGAGATGTTTGCTTTGATGAAGAATTTAAAAGCATCTTCATTAACTAATGGGCTATTTCTGCAGTCTGGCTGACCCCCAGTTTTCAGTCTGTGACCACTCTCCTTTCCTGCACAAGTTGTTTTTGAGGTTGCTCACAGGAGTGTGAAATGCAGATTTATCCTCCCTGTCTCTCTACCGTGTAAGAGCAGTTGTTTCATTTATGCATATCTGAATGCTAAGCCAGTTTTATTAGCTACCTGATTAGCTTCTCATTAAGAACAAAGCCTGTGTTTTTATATCCAATTCCAGCCTATTCGCCAGGCTGCATTTCTTCCATGGGTATTTGCAGGCATTCAGCTCAATTCAGTGTTTCTTTTTACTTCCTCAGAGAAGCCGTAAGCATTTTGGCAGTTCACATCAAGCCCTACCAGCCATGAAAATGCCAGGGGACAGATTGCAGTTTTCTCTTTCCAAGAGCAATCTGCTTTCACCCAGATAAAAATAAAAATTTAGTGTGTTAAGGAGCTATGGGAAACCTGTGGTTTTCAAAAGGTTGGCATTAAAAATTGTGTTTGTCATTTCATGCTGAAAACCTTGTTCAGTGTACAGAGGCAGGACTCATCAAAAGAAGAATTTCTGAAATTGTCAATAATGACCTTTGGTTTTTTTCTCCCAAAAAACATCATGAAAAGAACAACCTTCAGTGTATAAAGTTTCCCCATGATCAGCTGTGGTCGTGCATGTAAGAAGGTAATGCAGCTAATCAATCCTTGAGACATTCCCTTGCTAGAAATGGGCAAATTAAAAAAGAAAAACCATTGTGGTGAACTGAGTGACTTGTTTATTGAAGAATAATAATAATAATAAAAATTAAGAGACATTTGATTATTGTTTATTTACATTAGTTTTTCTGATGTGGTCACTGTGTGGCAAAAACAGAGTCAGAGCCAGACTCACATTGCACTTTTGAATGTGAGGACTGAAATGGCAATTTAAAAAGAGAGTCACATTTGTATTATGAGACACTCTGCTCACATGCAATAATAAAAAGTATTTTTAATGTGCAAATAATTCTAAAAGTTAAAAAAATTAGGGGTTGTAAGGGAAGAATTCATTTTACACTTATAAGACAGCTACTCCATATTGTAGGACAAATAAATGTATTAGACAAGCTTAAAGCTGAAGGAAATGGTGCTATGCTGATTAGATCTTGATTTTTCCTTTATGCATTTCTAGAAGCTGTATGAAAAGAAAGTAATGTACAGGGAAGAAAAAAATATACATGCCTGTGTTTAAAAAATAAACTAATTGGAAGAGAAAAATCCTACTTGAAATTCCATCTGTGTACCAAAAGAAAAATCTCTACATGCTATGAGACGTGAGGGTAAAAACACCTTACACCTGAAAATGTATGAGCTGGATCCTGAGAGGAACCAGAAGTCAGAAGGCTGAAGTCAGCACGAATAGAAATTGCCTGGTGAGGACAAACACAAACCTCTTATTGTTTTGAAATTCCTCCAAAACCACAGCAGTCAGGAGAACATAGTTTTAAGCACTGAGAAACAAACATTGTAAGACTTGGCCAATATAATTGATACGTACTGCTTTTTGTATTCATTAAGATCTGATATTGCATTTATCTCATTTTGGTTTTAATTTTCACTCATTTTGGTGTGAAGTTAGTAGCTGTGTCCAAAGGAATACATTTAATAGGAGGTGAAATCCGTCCCTTTCAAGTCAAGATGTTGATGAGAAAAAAAAAGAAAAAACAACTTACTGTTTTCTGCTTCAGAAAATGACACTGAAAAAATTGAGTGTCCCCAAACAGCACCTGAGAAAAGGTCCTGTCAGTGGGGGAGTATTTCTTAATTAAATCCTGATGATGAATCCCTCAAGAAAATACATGGAGCAAACTCTATAAAGAGGAACCAAATAAATGTCAATGCTTTTTTCTCACGTGAAGCACCATTCTTAGTGAAGATCTAGTCTCTGAAATGTTCATTGAGACTGTGGTAGCAATGAGGATCAAGTTATCAGACCAGGCTGATGCTCAGAGCTGTTTAAAAACAGTTCAGAAGTCATTTGGCTATGGTATCACCCTAAACTCTTGCCTGTTCTACTTCCTCAAAGAGGTACTTCAGTAACCCAGTTCTACTGGCAAAAAGAGCTGACAGAAGACAAAATCCAAAGTCATGAGTTCAGGCTGTCATGGAAAATCACCCTTTACATTTTTATGCACAATTATTGTTGATGGAGGCTTAGGTGAACCCAGTTGGAGCAGAAAAAGTGTTGTGTGGGTGATCTGGCTGCCACAGAGTGTTGGTGAAGAGGGCTGAACATGTTCAGTGAACCCAGAGGAGAGGAACAGCCACCCACTGTTCAGGAAAGGGCTGTGAGGGCAGTGGATGGACTGGATGGAATGCCAACTCCTCTGGGTGCAGAGGATGCTGTGACCAGCTTCAGTGTATCCCCATTCTGCTGCTGGTGTCACAGTGACCTAGTGGCACCACTGATGCCATCTTCAGAGTCTCCTCCACCTACACCTAGATTCAGAAAAAAAAAACAGAAAAAAAAAATCTCCCTAACAAAGCTTTTGCCTCCCTTTCTTTCCCTTCCCTGTAATTTCATTTTCAGCTGTTCACAATCTGGTCTTAAAGGACTTTCTTTTATAGTTTTATTGGATTTCCATATAAATCAGTGGCAAATTAATGCCCCTAACACAGTATTGCATGCCAAGCAACATTGATTTTGAGGAGAGGGAAAAATCCCTGTTAGTGGTCAGGTTTCTTGCATTGTGGTGGTTGTGATAGTTCTCAATCCTGTTATGCCTTTAGAGTTCCCAAAACTCCAGTCAGGTGTAAAGATCCACTATGCATGCAACCATGAACTGAAGCATTAACTTTACAGGGGAGTTTGTGCTGAATTCTGGCCAAATTAGCCCAAACAACCCCCTCATATGTCCCACAGGTGGCTGTTCTGCAGCTTCTCCTCCTCTTCGTATGCCACCACACACATACCTTGCCTTTGCAGACCATGAATGTAGACAGTAAGGGCTCAATGATATATTCAGAATCCTATATTTCTGGGGAAAAAAAAAAAAAGAGAAAAAGAAAAAAAAAAGCAAACAAGTAAAATGAAAAATGAAAAAAATAAAGAAATCATCCATTGGATTTTCTTAGCTAGGGGGTTTTTATTTCATAAATGCTCGAACACATGAAGTCATCAGTCATTTCTGAGTGTGTAAGCAGAAATACACTTGCAGATGCTGTCCTGTTAAAAGTTAAACACTTCATTTGGGCAAGCAGTAGAAAGATACATAGAGGGAGCAACTTGACAGCTCCTGTTTTTCCATGTGCTAGAGATGTAAGGCTCGGATGCCTCTGCTCTGGGCATCACTCTCTGGAACAAGCCTTCATTTTTTTCCAGTGCAGCATGACACTGTGTGTAATTAGTCCTCGTTACTGTATGAAATAACATGAGCAGACAAAGCCCTGTGGGGGAAAAGGTGAGCCCTGGAAGTGTTTAAATTATCATTTCACATGAAGGAAATGGATGCAGAACAGTATTGACACAGAGAACTTCTTGACATAATGGCTTTGAAGTGATTCAGTGCGCCATCATCTAATTTCTCCTATGAGAAGCACTAAATCCTGTCAAATTCATCAAACTTCACCACAAAATTCATATTAATATGTCTGACAATGCAATCCCTTGACCATCAAAATGCAATAAAATCCCTAAAGTTGGTTTTGAGTTTGATGGACATCAGTGCTAGGTCATCTCTGGTACTGCCCTTCAGCGCCCTTCTCAGGCAACATGAGCTTGTGGCCATTGGGACTAACCCATTGCTTGTGTTAATGTTTGCCAAAATTTCTCTACGGACAAAAGAGGTTCAAACATAGAATACAAGAGCCTGCTTGGAATAAAAGAGCCATGTACTGCAGTAAATGGCAGATTTATAATACCCACAGAGATACTTATTTTACCCCAGCACTTGATTAATCAATTTTATTCCTATACTTGTTATGTGGAATTAGAATAGAATAAGATTCAATGCCAGAGCATAAATCAGTCAGTTACCATGCTTTGTGTGATATAAAGATAAATTCTCTTTTTTGAAGAAAAGTGGATATTGACACATTATGCATTTCTACAGAGTGTGTTGTATTGACAGTCTGCTGTTCAAATGAAAGTAACTTATGCCCATAGACTAATTTTCCTTGGACTCATTCAGATGAGGCTGTATTTGTATTGTTTTATTTCACATTTCTGGCTGAGAATTGTGGCTTGGCAATTCAGGGAGTGCACTCTAAAACAGATGCTTTGAAACAAAGACAAATTAAGTTGGACACAGTTGCTTAAGACTGAAACCAAAACCAGCCACAAATCTTTATTAAATATAAATTGCTTGAAATTGGCACAAATGTGTCTTCTCAGCCTTTTTGCTAGTTGAATAAGTGATTTGTCCTAGAAATCTCCCTCCTTTTCAGCTACATAGTCACAAATTATCCTTCTGAAAGCTGCTGTAATCAAGGATTTAAACTGATGACACCCTAGGAGAGAATCCTGCTTGTTATCTCTACCTTTGGAGATAGTGTGAGGCTTTCCCAGCACTCCTGGGATTACTTTGTATAACATCTCCATGTCAGTCTCCAGTCCCAAACCCAGAAAACTGCCAGGTCCCATCACTATGGGACACTGCTGGGGTTTGGAGTCATCGTCAGGGAAGCCAAATTCCCATCACTTTGTGACACCAGTGGAGATGATCCACAGATTTTCCACAGAAACATTTTTCCAACACAAAAGACATTATTGCAAAAATTACAAATGGAATCTGGATGCAAAGGGTCCCATTTTAGGAAGTAAGAGGACCAAGAATTTAGGGAGGTCAGTCTGCAACAGGAACTCATTCATCACAAACTGACCAGAGTGCCACAGTGACTTTTCAGGTTTTTAAGCATTTCTCACCTATTTCTTCCAAAAGTAGCAGCATTTTTCTCATATACCAGATGTATCCCATTCTGCTCTGAGTGTTCTGATTTTGGTATATTCTGGTCTCCACATTTCTGGCCATACAGACACAGCACACACTGCTGCAATAACCACAAATGTCTGTCTGGGGTCACTGCTCTGCCTCTTGACACATTCTCCTCAGTGACCTTGCTCCTCCTCATCAGGAGTGTGATGCCATCAAGACAGACTAATCAAAAATATTCCCATTCTTCCCAAACAGACTCCTCAAACTAATCTTCCAGAGCTGACTTTTTACATCAAAAACAGAGTCAGGACTTGAGAAGATTTGTTGGGAGACCCCAGAGTCAACGCTTCCACCTTGGCCAAGCATTTGGTATCATCTCTGTGTGATGTCATTTGGAATTGCTAGCTTAAAATGATACTTTTTTTTCTTTAACTTTTAATAGAGTTGTCTTCTATAATTTCTTTTTTATTATTTTTTCCATCATGTTAAGTTATTTTGTCACAGGGCACAGTGTCACTTCATTTGAAAAATGTGGTTTTTTGCACATTATGCTCTTGACAGGCTCAAAATCTCAAAGGAGATGGAGAATATTTTTTAAATTCTAGTCACTCCTAATGTTAACTTGTAGAAATAAGGTCAGGTCCTGAACACTCTTATTAGAAAACATAGCTTGAAAAATTTTTTGTCTCTGTGCTTCACCTGTCTTACTTTCTCTTTCCTTCTAAGCATGGAATATGTGAAGATGGAAAACTGGAAGTGCTACTATTTCTTCCTCTCTCCATCCCCCTCTTGTTTTGGATTTTTGTTTTGTTTTGTTTTGTTTGGGGCTTTTTTTTGTTTGTTTTGGTTTGGTTTGTTGCTTTGTTTGGAGGGGGTTTGTTTTGTTAGTCAAGGTTTTTTTCTTTTTCCACTTTCCTTCTTTCCTTGCAACATCTGTGGCAAATTAATTCAGTGGCATATGCTCTTAATTTATTAATTTCTGTCTTTTGGCCTTGCACTTCTATTTTACAATTTTTATTGGTGTATATTCGTTCTAAATTTCACTCTGAGCTTCCAGAACCTCAGGGCAAAAGTTGTGCTGCATGGCAATGTGTAGATATACGATGGTTAAACAAGACACAAAGCAAAAGTTGACACTTCCCTATCCTGCACATGCACAAAGGACATGAATTGTACCTGCTAAGGGAGTCATTACAGGGAGGTTTCAGACATTTATAGGTTTCAGATATGAAAAACCACACACAATTTGCATAGGTTTCTCAGCTAAACATATTCTAAAGTATTCTTTTTTTGGCCTGCTGACCTTTAAAACACATTTTTCAAAGGCAGGGGAAATGTTGAAATGGTTATTTTGCTCCTCTGAATGCGCCAAATTTCTCAGTTGCCATGACTGCACATACTGATGGGGTCTTGAGTTCACAGTGTTTTCCTACAGCCAAACAGACAATGGGACTGCATCAATCCAAAGACCCTTTCCCACAAAAATTGTGGGTGCTTGCTTGACAGCTCAGCACAAAATTTGGGATAATACAGCATGGGAGACTTGCTCTGTCTTTAAATCCAATGGAATCTTGCACACCACAGGCACCAGACACATTCAAAGCAAACTTTAAGAAAAAAGCTGGGATACCATCTGCTGGGAAAGTAAAGGTCATGTTCAGTTCCAAGTTTTGCATAAGATACTTCCCACATTTTGAATTAAAATGTGGGAATTAAATGTCATTCACCTGCTTGTGTTTTTATGAAAGTATTTGTATTTTGCTATAGATATGGGGTTTTTTTCCCAGCAGTTGAGTAGGAAAGGTTACCTACGTGCCTTGTGCTATTCCTGGAAGACCAAATGTCCTCAATTTAACACAGAATTAAAGTTCAGAAGTACCTGCACTGTACAATAGTTTTTCCAGGAGTCACAGATGTTCTTCCTGTCATGGAGATCTGCAATTTTTGCCTCCCCTTGGCCCCTTCTTCTTCTGGCTCCCAGCAGAGCTTCCCCACTGCCCTCGGAGCTCAGACAACTTCCCAGGTCAGGTCTCTCCATGTTGCAGGAGATTGCTTTGCAGTTTTGAAATCCTGTGTTCTGAGTAGGTGATTTAGGTCAGTTTGTCTGTGTGGAAACTGCTGGAAAGCAGCACCTAAATCTGTAAAAAAAAAAAAAAATCCCAAAACCATGTTCACTGCAGTTCTAGTTTCAGAGCTGTTAAATTCCTGGAAACATTTGCAGTTAGCTATTACTTGGAATGCATGTTTGATCAGTTAAAGACAAGTTGACCTGTTTTGCTCCCAAATTGGAAATTTTTCCTGTCTTGAAACTACTGTATAATGAATAAAATATTACATGTGTCAATAATGGGAAAAAACTCCCATGTTTCTGCTTACATATTTTCCTAGTTGAATTTTTTTATTGAGACCACAGATTTTTTTATGGGAAAAAATAAACAACACCTAAAAAATAGTATTTCCTATATGAGTAAAATCTATCACACATGGCAAAACTGTAAAAGCTCTAGGATTTGAATGGAAAACATTGCCTGTTCAGTATTTAGCCATTTTTGCTATTCTAAGAAGGGCATATGAAATCTGCTATTTATTTATAATTACAGACATGATGCAGAAAACATCAGAGCAGTATATTTATTAGATGGCTTTCAATAAATTATGTAATTATTGGTTCTCTTTAATTCTGAAAATTACAAAGTATCTGCTTTCCTTGTACGCTCATTACACATACAAAGGGGTGCATCAGGCTTGAGAGTCAAGGACCTCAGGCTTGCTAAATATAATAATGAATGACAAGTCTTGAAAATATAATCTTTATTCAATTTCTCCAAGAGTTTCAACATCTCAATCCTTAACAACTGTGTAGCCCAGTCCTTCTCCATACTGAATTTTGCAAACTTTTAAATTTCTCTTGTCAATGGATGCTTCAGATATCCCGGGGATAAAGAAAACATTGTCCTTTTTCGCAGTCTTCTAGCAGATGTCTCATCTGGGGACCTTGGCTGGTGGCAGGTACAGTTATACCTGCACAAGGTGGGGACAGCTCAGTCCTGCTGAAGACTGGTTTTGATTTCTGCAGCTGAAGGCAATATTTACATAACAAACTGGTTTAGGAGGGGGAAGGATTCAATGCAGATAAAATTTTCAATATTGGTCTTGAATGATGAGGGGATGAGGGCAATAAAAATATTCATACCAAGTTTAGGAGAATTGCACAGCAAAATATGAAAAATGTCATAGCCAACTATATCCATGAGGTTCCTTATAAAAATTGTTTGAGGGGCTTTCCCGCTGCAGCACTAAGACACCTATTTCCAGGTATTTTTCAACCATCCATCACTCTGATTTATATGCCTAAATTATTTATGTCCTGCATGAAAAGAAGGCTTCAATTGCATCCACAGTGCTCATGTCCTTCTCAGCCTCCTGACCACCAGGGCTTGGATAAAATTTGCCCTTCACAGGTTTTTTGCCCCATGGCCAGTCTGTGAGATTTGTACCTCTTGCACTCAGGTTGTGATATGAGTCATTCCCCCAGATTGTCAGGAAAACACTGAGCTTGTGGATGCAATAAAAGTCTGGTCTGTAACAAGCAGATACCTAGGAGAACTGGTGTGTGAAAGTACAGGCTGCATGACTCTAACCCTGGTGCAGAAGCTGCCCCAGATGCTCACTGGGCCAGACAGCTCAGCCTGCACTGCCTCCTGCTTTCACAAAAAACGATCCCATTAGCCCTGCTCTAAAAAGGGAATTTTAGAGATCCCAGTTTCTTAACCTTATGCATAAAATTCTTTTATCTTTCTTTCCTTCCTTATGCTGAATACAACATCACTGGTATATAACCTGTATCACAAAGACTACCCGGGATCCAGCTGCTTCTTTCAGCATGTGCCAGCTCCAAGTGAAAGATTAACAGATTCTGTACACATGTTTTAGTTAAATCAGTGCTGTTGAGTGGCTTTGAAATGTGTTTGATGCTGGATTTGCTCTGGCTCTGGATTTTACCAGCTGCCTGATGGTGATGGTCCAGTGGTACTCTGAGGTTCTTGGTTCCATGTCACAATGAAAATTGCAGATATTTCAAAGAGAGAACAGTGATACACACAGGAAGACAATGGTTTGACTTTCATGATGCCCGTGTTAAAAACATGGTCATTTCCCTCTGCAGGGTCAAAAGAGCAGCTTAAAGAAATATGTGGTTTGCTTCTCTGGAGAGACTAGGTATTCATCAATGTGTCCAGACATGGCGACGGACTCACCCAGTCATTCTGAGCCAAGGGAGCTGTGCTTTGTCTCTAGCTTGGGGCAAATATGAGGTGTTTTGGCTTAGGTTGCTGCTTTTTTGATTACTTCTCCATGACATGTGCCATCCTCTGCAAAATCTCAGAGGCTGATCCAGCCCACTTTCTCACCACACCACGGCAATTCCTGGTCCCTTTCCCCCCTCAATATCCATGCTTAACAAGGCTTAACTGGCATCTGCTCTGAGTCACAGTGTCTGGGCTGGAGTTTGGTATCCTTCCAACAGGTGTGTGCCATAAAAATCAGAGCCATTGGAGCACATGGAGTATTCCAGAGCCCATGAATGTGTGAGAAAAATTCCTTTTGTCCTGCACCAGGGACACTGCTCTTCTGCTAGCACTGACGCAGGTGTTCCTAGGTATATGGTAGGAAGAGACACCAGAGCAGCCCTTTCATCCTTACCTGGCTTGTGCCTTGGTTTTCCCCTGAATCACCTGATTTAGCCTTCAGAAAGGCTTTGGGGTTTATAATCATGCTGGAATGATTCTTCAGTGGGAGAATCATTTGAGTATTCTACTGAGCTGTGGAGGACTCTTGCTTGAAGTGCCCCATTGCTGTGATTTCGTTTGCTGCTTAACCTTTCTTGTGTAAAGAATGAAACCTATATCTGCTGATCACTGATGCTGCAAGCATTTTCCTCTATCAGTGTGTGTTTGCTGCTGTGGTTTGTTGGACCACATGGCTTCATTAAGGAATTCAGTGGCTTTTTTTGGGGTGACTTCTCTTCTTTTCCACACTGCCTGCAGCAGGACTCCTTGTTTCACTCCTCAAAAAAAGGCAGTTTTTCCTTAACAGAAAAAATGCTGATTTATTTTTAGCAGGCCAGAAAGGCATTAAGCACTAAGGAGGCCCTGAAGCATTTCTGCAGGGACATACAGGACAGTGATTCATTTTCTGCATCTGCTGAGGCTGTCAGCAGCAGGGTCACCTGTGGTTTTGCACTAACTTGTCCTTTCATGGCACTTCTAATCTCAATAGGTGGGATAAAATATGAATATAATTTGCCATGTGGATTTACCACAAATATCACTCTTTCTGGATTAAAAAAAAAAAAAAAAAAAAAGGCAAGCATTTTCTTGACCGTTTTCTGAAAATTTTACCTTTCTGTTTTCATTAACTGTGCCCTTTCTGGGAGAATAAAGCACTTTTTTTTTTTTTTTTTTTTTGGAAATTTCTCTCTCAGTCATACTAAGACCTTTCTTAATAATTTTCAGATATGAAGAAAGTTTTATATGTCCATAAGCTCATTTATTTCCATATCCAGCCATCACAGTCTGCTGTTTGGGCAGCAAAAAAGTGGCTGGGAGACCATAACACAAAGTTTGTTACTTTACTTACTAAAGCTTCTGCAAAATTTTCTGATTCATATGACATAATAATCTCTGTGGGTTTTAATTAAATCTACTGGGCAGGGTTGCTCTGCCAAAAAGGTACCTTTTAACTGTGTGTATTCTCCTTTGAGAATAGCTGTGCAGGGCTGTAATGTCTGTCATCAGCCAATTGTTTTAATTATACCCAGTTTTATATATATTGGCTTTACATGGCTCTTGTCTTTCTGTTGCAATAGGTGTGTGAATCACACTTTGCATTGGGGAGACAGACAGATCCCTGTTTCCTTTATCTTGAAGAAGCAGTAAAATGTGTAGACTGGCACAGAAACATAATTCCTCCTTCCACCTCCCTTTGATTTCCAACAAATGGGTGAAACACAGCTCAGTGCTTTGAGAAATAAGTGTAAACAAGAAAATAAGAAGTATGTGTACACATTTATTCAGCTGTACTGTGGGAGGAGAGAAAGACAGATGAGGTTATTGCTGCAAGATCCTGTCCCAACGCTCCCAAATTGAAGGTTTATCTCCACAGGTTTTGAATTTGTGACTGAATCAAGTCCTATATGAGTTGCTATGGATCCAGGACTGCCAAAATTACTCCAAGGGCGGTTCAGAATCTGTTGGTAGGAAAAGAAGTTTATATTGCTTTCTTCTCTTGGTGTTTCATAACTCTTGCCCTCTCAGGAAAAAGGGGACGTGCAGAAGAAACACTACTGTGCCTGGCAAAGGAATGTATTCACAAATTACCAGGTATTTTTACCTTATTCCCCAGACTCTTACAGAGGGATACAGCCTGTGATATCTCTAAACATCTTCTTGCTGCAGCCAAAACACAACAGAGCATCTTTAGAAACTGGGTATTTAACTGAGCCCCAGAGGGGTCCCTGTGGCCTTGGTGACAGCAGAGTTGCAAGGTGCTGCTGTGCACAAAACACACCCAGAGGGGTTTCCATGACAGAACATCAGAACGTTGATTTAGAAGCTGAAGGGGACATCTTCCCTGCCGTGAAAGGCAGGCTAAAAATATGCCTTATTCTTGTTTTGAGAGATATTCCCACTTCTCTTGCCCCTCCTTTCTTCACTGCATTCAGGGCTGGAGAAGCTGAAGCTCATTTTCAGGGGCCTGTGACAAGCTCTCCTGGTGCTTTGCAATTTTGTTCTGGCAGTTCTCCACATCTTTCTTCCTCTGTTTTCCATGTCTCATCTCCATCCTCCTTCACACAGTTCATCAATGGAAAAGGAAACTTTTGAGTTTGTTTTGTTGGTTTTTTTTGGTTTTTTCTATTAAGAGGCATAGCTCCCTCCTTGCACAGCGCATGTGCACTCCAGCTCCTCTCCTGCTTTACCAGCAAGGCAGTCATTGAACTTTTTCTGCACTGATGGCATTGCCTGCAACTGCTTCTGGATTTATAATTCCTAGCTCTGCTGTTTGAGGACATTATTGAACAACTTCAACAAAGAGCCTGAAAGCACTGCCCAAAACTGTGTGAGACTTTGTAAAACACAATAGGATTATAACTTCAGCCTTACTCACTGCCTTGCCAGCTCTCTGTCATGCAGGTCTGGAGGCAGAGGCAGAAGGAGGAGGTTTGCTGGCAGACAGCAGGGAGGATGCAGTTGTGGAAAGCAGGTGTTTTTGGCCAGTGATCACAGTTTACTCACACAGAACACACTTCCATCACAGTTTCACTAGAATAAAAGCTTCTCCTGTTTCTGGCTCAGCTGACATTAAAGCCTGTTCTCAATTCTTGTTGTTATTTGCAATATTAGGACTGGATAAGGCACCACTACCAGAATATTACCTCAACTCTGATGGGGTTAGGACTTAGCAGTGCCAAATTACATTGATATATGGGGCAGTGCCATAATTTCCTCCTTTTTCCATGGTCTGGCCTTGTCTTTTTCCATCTGGCTCAGCCATGTTTTTACACCTGCTTCTCTTTCCCATAGCTGGATCAATATCATGAACAGTACCATGTAACCTTCTTAACTGCATCCACTTTCATAGACAAGAATTTTACAAAGACAGATCTAAACATGTAGGCTTATTTTGCAGAAAGAAAATATCTTTGACATTTTTATTGTAGAATTTGTAGGCAGAAAATGACTGCAGAGGTGACCCGGTCTCTGAGACAGGAGCTAGGCTTGCTCCTGGGCCCTTTCAATTCCAAAAGGGAAGTTGTCTGCTTAGTTTAAGTAAAAAGTTCTCCACTGAGGGGAAAAGAAATTCTCTGTGGTTCAGAAGTAACCTTCACAGGTTTTGCTTGTGGAAATACTCTGAAAGTAGGGCACATATCTTGTCCCATGGCACAGGGGTACGAGCTGGAGGTACCCTGCTTCTGCTGGGACTCTGTCCTCCCCTGGCATAGGGAGGGTGTGTGGAACCATCAAATAAAAATTACTGTTGAAAAATTGAGACCTTAGCCAAGAATCATGGATCCTAGAGCAAAACACAGGCCTGTGACTCACTGGGAGGCCAAAAATGAGGGTAGAATGTGTGTCTGCCCCACCTTTGGAAGCGTCCAAGGCCAGGGTGGGAAGGGCCTGGAGCAACCTGGGAGAGTGTAAGGTGACCCTCTCAATGGCAGGGATGGGACTGGATGGGCTTTTAGGTGCCTTCCAACCCAAACCATTCCATCGCTCTGTGATCCTATGTGCCATCTCCTGCATGCTCCCATTGCTGTCACCACCAGTCCCTGGCTGACAGATCTATGGATAGATCTGCTGACAAATACAGGGAGAGAAGGTAATACTGATTTGCAGCAACTTATTATATCTTTTTTCTCTAAATTAAGTTTGTCTGACAAGTAGGTAGACAAAAAGGTTGATGACATCTTAGGTCATATGTGAAGAAAAAATTGAGATTCACATATTTTGCTTTGTATTTCTGTGCTTTATTGTCAAAGTTGTACTTCCACTTTCCCACAAGGTTTTCAGTGGAAGCTTAAGGTGCCATTTTTAATTTACTGAAAGTTTGAATGATTGGGCTGCAACTAAGGAGGAAATTAAGTCGTGGCCTTGCAGCCAAAGCTAGTGCATGATCTTAAAAAAAAAAGAATTAAAATCTCAGCACTTGCAGGCAAAAGAAAAGTAAATAAAACCAACAAAACAAAGAGAGACTTGTTTGTTTGCTTCAATTGAAGTCATTTTCTCAGACTGAGGCAGAAACTAACTGCATTTTGTCTTTGATGTAGAAACAATTGGCTGTATTTTTGAGTTAGAGAGCTTTTTCTCCTGGAAAACCACTGCAGGATATTTGGCTTGAACAGGTGGCAAAACACCACATGGAATTGCTCTGTCTGGTCTTATTTTAAGGGAATCTTATCTTTTTTAATTTTTAAATAAGGATTGCAGTTTATTCCCTAATGCTTTTAAAGCAACAGCTTTTATTCTCCATGAGACTTGGGCATCTTTTGTGATTGTGCTATAAAAATACTTGAAACAGAATAAATTATCAAATAAGGATGATTTAAGAGTTACCATCAACCCCTGTATGTCAGTGAAGTTTTTGTCCATTAAAGCACAAAGAAAAGTTAAATGCATTTGTCTCTGAGGAAAAGACAAAATATTGATCAACCTTTGATATATTGCAATTGATCTTTTACAACACAACAACCTTAAAAGGCTTCCAAGACATCCTCCACACTCTAGGTGTTCCAGGGCTCAAAACAGACCATAAATAGGACTGAAAATCCTTTAATAATTGCAAAAAAAAAATTAAGGAAAAAAACCCCCAAAACCTCAGACTACTAGCATGTTTCCAAAATAAAAATTCCTTTCACATGTGAAGATCATAGTGAAGATGGCAAGAACTCTCATTGCAAAATGAGACTATGTTCATTCTTGACTCAGAAGGCAATTAAAAAACCCTTTTAAAGTTGTTGCATCATACAAAAATTAAATAAAAAAACACAACTGCAAAAATAATGGTTGAATATTGATTGAATATGGGAATATTTGAGCAACATAATGTTTGAAATGTGCCAGCTGAATTTTGTCTCCCAGGGCTTCCAGCACCCAGAAGAACTGCTGGCCCCTCAGCTTAACCTCCTCCCCCACCCCGGGGGACCCCAAGACCCCCCCCCACACACCTGGAGCACATGAACTCCTTGTTCCCAAACCCCTCTCCCAATGACTCCTGACCCCAACACCTTCTCCCACTCTGAGTCACACCAAAAGAATTCAAACCCCTCCCACCACACTGAGGCACCCACTCCCCTGACAAGCCCCAGTCCCATGACACCCTCCTTGAAAATTACCTGCATAACAACTTTTCCCACAAAAATGCATCCACTACTCCAAAAAAGCCAGAATTTGAGGGGGAATGAAAAAAAAAAAAAAAAGGTTAGAAACTTTTGTGCTTATTTTTGGAGCTTTTATTTCAGAATAATTCCAAGGGCTTCTTGCTGTCTCCAAACTGTTGTGAAAATACCTGGGAATTCTGCCAGATCCTCCTGTATTTCTGGGAATTTTGCATCCCACTGCCAAGGTTTCGTTGTTATTTTTGAGGCAATAATTCAGAGATTTGGGGGCTTCCCAAGGCAGGGCGAGAGACATGGGATATCCTGCTCCCATGGAGGTAAATGAGAAGGAATTGCAAGTCCCCACCCCACAGTCTGGGTGGTCAAGAATCCAAGTGGGAATGGGGAGAAACAGGAATAAGAGGTGGGAAGGGAGATAGGGGCAATTCAGCATGGAGGGGGAAGACTGGGGAGGGAGGGGCTCAGCGTGGAGCACAGTGCCTCAAACACTGGGGTCACAATGCACTGAAATTTGGGGTTACAACATCTCAAAATAGGGGATCATATTGCCTCATATTTTTGGTCTCATTGTCCCAAAATTTAGGGTCACATTGTCCTCCATTTTCAGATCAAAACATCCCAAAATTGGGGGCCAAAATGCACCACACTTAAAGGTCATCATATCCTACACTTTGGGGTTAAGGTGTCCCTCACAAAGGGGTCACAGTGCCCCACATGTACAGGTAACAGCACTCCATGTTTTTTGTCACATCATCCCACATTTTGGGATCACATTACCCCACTCTTTTGGGTTGCAATGGCCCTCACTTGGAGGTCACAATGTCATACTCTTAAAGGCTACAGTGTCTCACAATCTGGGGGAAAATACCACACATTTTGGGGTCAGAATGCCCCATGGTTTGGGGTAACAGTACCCTATGCATGGGTTAACATGCCTCACCCTTAGGGGTTGCAGTGCCACACACTCTTAGGTCACATTGTCCCACACTCTGCTGTCAAGACACCTCACACTTGACGGGTCACATAGTGCCACATTTTGGGGTAACAATTATCTGCCTTTTGGGGTAGAAACACTTCACACTTGGGGATCACATTGCCCCACACTTGGGTGTCACAGTATTTTACTCTTTGGAGCCCCAACGATCCATGGCTAGGCATCACTTTCCCATGGATTTGTGGGTCATGGTGTGTCCACATTTTGGACATACCACATGATTTAGGGTCAAATTGCCCCCACAATTTGGGGTCATACTGCCTCACTCTTTGAAGTCACATTGCACCACACTTTAGGTCAAACATGTCACGCTTAGGGTTACAGTGCTACACACTTTTAGGTCAAATTGCCCCACAATTTGCAGTCAAACACTCTGCGCTTTGGGTTGTGATGCACCACGCCTGGGGGCCATGGTGCTACAAATTTAAGGGTCATAGTGTCCTGGACTTTGGGGTCAGAATGCCCCATACTTTGGGGCTGCAATGCCCCACATAAGGGTCCCAATGCCCCCCACCTGGGGGTCATGTTGACCCACATTTAGAGGTAAAATATCTCTACCCATTGAGATGATGACTCCCCCCCCAGTTTTCCAACGTAACAAATGAACCTCAAATTCACACCCCAAAAAAGCCTTTAGAAGCGTTTATTGACTGTTGTATCAAAACCAGCCCTTGGCAATATCATTTTTATATGGGGAAAAACACTGGGATCTGGATCTTTTTGACCTGAATGCGATATATTTCTAGGTTCCAGGGTGTGGATGGGACATCAAGGCATTAAATGGATTTGAGGCAAAATCCAGAATTTTCCCAAGTTTTGGGGAATTTGAGGTGGATCCTCAAATGGGATAGATAGGAGCATCAACTTCCTGACGGGTCTGGTGGGAGATGTGGCTGGAAGAGAAAGAAATACTTAATTTTGGGCAGAAATGGGTCAGTTTTGGCAAAAATGGAGAAGCATTATGCAAAATGGATTATTAATGTGCAAATAATGGGTCTTTTTATGCAAAAGTGGGTCAGCATTACGCATAATGGCCTGATTTGGGAGAAAGTGGCTAATCTGGGGGGGAAAATGGTATTTACTATGCAAAGTGGCTTGTTGGGAAAAATATCTCATTATTGGGCAAAAAGACGCCCCTTATAATGCAAGATGGTTCATTTTTTGGCAAAGCAGTTGCTTACCCAGATTGTTCCCACAGGATCCTGCCTCAGTCGCTGCGGATGAAACCAAAGAAACTGGAAAATTCCTTCCAGGATCTGCCCAGCCCCTCCCCCACTGACATTATTGCCAAATTTCTGAGCGGGAAAACAGAATTTTCTTGGAGTTTGGGGTAAATAAATTACTGAGGAATTACTCACCATCCAGCAAAATCCCGGGATTTCCACATGTCCACCACTTCTCCAACACTCTGGGCATCACGTCCGTCTGGAAGCTTCAGGTCATCTCTGGGGTATCCGTTGAAATTCCCACAGGGGGCACAGAGACGGGAGGCCAGGCGTGAGGCGACGGTAATGGTTGCTTTCCCATCCCGGGTGATAGTGATGGACATCCCAGAGCGGTGGGTGATGGTGACATTCTCAGGGGATGATGCCACAAAGACAGAGTCAGAGAGGGTGGTGGGGGGCCGGGTGAAGAGGCCATTGACCTGGGAAAATTACAAAAAATTATGACAAACATGATAGACAACTAGTTTGTTCCTGGGCAAAAGAGTCTAGCTTGGCAAGAGCCAAAATCATTCTTCTCTTTTTACAAAAATGGCTCATTATTGGGCAAAATCGCTCTACATCAGACAAAGTGTCTCACTACCAGGCAAAATCTAGAGAGATTTTTGCCCAAATCTCTCTAGATTGACCCAAACCACCCAAAACTCCCTCACCTGCTGCACTCACCCACACCTCCATGTTGCCATTGACGCTGACAACACCCTCGCGGACAAAGACGATGGCAGCCGTGGCTGCGGGGACATTCATGTCATGACAGTCGCTGACCTCCACCACCACCTTGAACCAATCCAGTGCCTCCTCATCGCAGAGGGCTGACACCTTGTAGGTGCCACTGGCCAGCAGGGGCCCAGTGGCACCATCGAAGGTGGTCATGGTGGCTCCAGGCATGACCCGGCAGTGGCCTTCCCTCCTGGCACACACCTGTGCCCCATCACGGGTGATGCACACCTGGTCCTGGGGACACTGTGTGTCCCAGCACACCAGTCCCCGTGATGGATGACAATGGCATTCCTTGGAGCAGTTGTTGAAGGTGACAGTCTCACCTGCCTGGAACAGGAAATCTCACAGATTAAGCACGATCCCCCAAATTTTGGGAGAATTTCCTGAATTCCAAAGGGGGAAATCCTAGAAAGTGAGAAATTCAGGTGGATTTGGGGAACTTTGGGCAATTTAACCAGTTAATAGTAAGTTTTTCCCTCCTAATCACAGATTTTTTTCTGCTGTCCTTTCTTCTCATTGATTGTTAATTCATTTTTCCTGCAACTCCCTTGCCAGTTGTCGGGTTTCTTCCCTCAACAATTGTTCTTTTTGCCATTAATTGTCCTTTTTTCACCCCAAGCCCTCCAGATGGGGCAGCTCAACCCCCAGCCTGATTCCCAGAAAGCCAACCCCACCAGTGCCCAGGCTCAGGTGTCACCTGTCCTTGTCACCTGACCTTGAGGTAGCGTCCCCTGTGGAGGCAGCCACAGTGCTCAGGTGACACGCAGGTGTCCCCATCGAAGACGAACCCCTCATCACACTGACACCCCTCAAAGCACCCCCAGCTGCAGCGGGCGGGGCCCACCAGGGCAGCACAGGTGAGATCACAGGTGCGGGTGCAGAGCTCATAGTGGCTGTTTGGGGGGCAGGACAGGGCTGGGGAAAAAGGGAAAAACACAATTGTTAGGAAAATTCCAGTTTGTGCAGGGTTTTGGTTAAAATTTGATTTGAAGGTTTTCAGAAAAAAGTAGCTGTTTTTTTTTTTTTTTTTAAATTTGACAGAGTATTTTTCAAAAAGGGAGTATTTTTCCTAGTTTTGGCGTTGCCATCAAAACTAGTTTTTATCCTTATAAAAATTGTTGTGCTTTTGTTTTGTTTTGTTTTGTTTTGTTTTTTAATTTAATGGCATATTCCAAAACAGGGTTATTTCTCCGTATTGGAGTGTTTTCAGTAAAATGTTATTAATGTTACCAAAATGGCAAGTCTCTTCAAAGTTTTTCATTTTTTCTTCAGGAAATTTGGACTTTTTTCCTGAAAGGGAAGGGTTTTAGCAAAATTGGAAGGTTTTCTGCAAAATATTTTTTTCCAAACTGAAGGTTTTTTTTTTTTTAATTAGAGGAAAGAAGTTCAAAATTGGAGGGAATTTTTCAAAATTAGTTAACTTTTAAAAATGGTGAGCAGTTTTTTCAGATTTTGAGGCCTTTCTCACAATTGAAACATTATAATCAAATTTGAGAGAAGACTTCTGAATTTTAAAGGAATTTTTGCCTAAAGGGAGGATTTTTTTTTCAAAACAGAAGGGAACATTTCTAAAATCTCAGCTAATTATTTCAAAAATTAAAGGCATTTTTGAAATTTGAATTTTTTTCACTTTTTAAGTTTTTTTTTTTAAATACTGGAGAACATTTTCTAAAACTTAAAGGAATTTTTTTGCAAAATGTGAAGCGCTCTTTGAAATGCAGGGGAACTTTTTCAAAATCTGAGGCAACATTTTTCAAAATGAGGAAAATTTTCCCCAGTTGGAGGAAATTCTTTCCAAAACTATCTTTACAAAACTTCAGGGATTTTTTTTTTCCCAAAATTTTAGGTAGTTTGTTGGGGGTTTTTTCAGGAGAAAATGCAGCTTTTGAGGAAAACAGGAACCAAAGTGGCAAAATTCTTCCTGACTTACGGCAGAACTCCTTTGTCCTCCATGCTCTGACCGTAGCACCAGCGGCTTGGCAAGCAGCGGCGTACGCCTGCAGCGCATGGCACAAGGCGGCGCGGTCCCCACTGGCAGCACAGACATCATGGACGCAGTGGGTGAAATACTCCACAGGGCTAACACGTGGGTGGCACCCCCGGAATGGCCCTGCCGCGTCACGGATGATCCCACAGGATCCATTCCTGCCGTACATAGCCTCTTTGGTGACATCACACCTGCTGCACACACCGTCATCGCAGCCATCACTGCATGTTCGGTCCTTCTCTGGAACCTTCCAAGAGGTGACAAATTCCTGGGTGTTTTCTGCCAGTGCCCCGTTGGGCAGCCGGAAGTCATCACTGGGGTCCCCGTCATAGTTGCCGCCCAAGCCGCAGAGCCGGCCACGGTAGACATCTGGGACAGTGATGAGGAGGAAGGTGGCTGTGTTGTAAAGGATGCGAATTCCTGCAGCAGTGTGAAGGATGATGTTATTCCCCTCTTGGCCAATGCGGAGATTCTTGTCCTCTGTCACCAGTGGGAGGGTTGTAGCGCTCCAAGTCCACCTGGAATGGGGATAGGGTGACATGTGTGACACTTTAGAATAGTCACTCCACAGAGACAGTATGACTGTGGAGGGAAACACCCACCCTCTTTATAATCATGGTGTCACCATGGGAATCACTGGATCCTCCCCACAATTGACATTGTACCCATGGATGGACACCACCACCCTCTTCATTATCATCACATCACTGTGGGGGTCTCCAGACTTACCGTCACCTCCCACCTCCGTCCCCGCTCCATGGTGACGGTGTACCCGTGGATGGATACCACCACCCTCTTCATCAGTACTGGGTCACTGTGACTGCCTGCCTTGTGCTCCACCAACACTGTGAAGTTGACCAACCGTCGTGCTGGCTCGCACACCTGTGCCAGGATGTAGGTGCAGGATCCCGGGATATTGAAGGTGCGTCCATCAAAGGTGACATAGTGGGGATCTCCTGACACAACCAACCGGCCATAACCAGTGGGGTGACATCCCAGCATACCATCTTCCACCCGGCACTCCTCATGGGCACCACAGAACGCCTCCTGGCAGGTCACTGTGCCGTTGGCGCCACAGCGGCAGCGTTCCCGGCATGAGGGGTAGAACTCTGCATCCTTTTGGTAATAGTGACCAAGGTACTCACAGCCACACTCAGAACGGGGGACACAGTCGGAGCCACTGAGGACATAACTGGTGTCGCAGAAACAGCCCTCGGAGCAAGGAGATGCGGGACAGGAGGCGGGGATGGAGGGGGTTTGGCAGGTGGGCTGGCAGGGGCTCCCACAGAGCTCATAGTGGGAGTGAGGGGGGCAGGAAAGAGCTGGGGGAAAAAAACAAGGAAATGAGGAGTGAGGGGAATATCTGAAGGGAAGGGGAGACCCTCAAGGAAGGAAGGAAGGATGGAGAGGGAGGGGGGAGAGGGAAGGGAGGCTCCCATTTTCCCCCATCCCACACATACCACAGAACTCCGCCGTCCTCCATGTCTCCACGACCACCCCGTGACTCTGGCACGCAGTGACATAGGCAGAGACACCCTGACACACAGTGTCACGGTGTCCCTTGTAGTGACAGGCATCGAAAGCGCAGTCCTGCAGGAACGGCTCTGGGTTGATGACACGGTGACACTCCCGGAAGGGTCCCCCTGCTCGGGCAATCACCCCACAGTACCTGTCCCCACGGTATAGCTGCACCTTCACCGCGTCACACACCGGGCACTCTGGGCCACAACCAGCTGAGCACCCAGGGACGTCCCCCACTTTCCAGCTGTCACCCAGCTGGGTCTCATGGGAGGCGCGGTGGCCAGCGGGGGTGACAAAGTCGTCATCGGGGTCACCATTGGCATTGCCACAGAGGCCACAGACGGCACCAGAGTAGGTGGTGGGGAGGATGACACGGGCATAGCTGTACCAGTCAAAGGTGACAGTGACACCGAAGTTGGTGGTGACAAAGCCATGGACACCGCGGTAGAACACAGAAAAGTGGGGATGGGTGAAGGGAAGGGACACAAAGGCACCATCCACCTGCAAGAAGGGGAGTGAGACAAAGAATGGGGACAGAATAAAAGAGGTTTTAAATCATAGTTTGATAGTTTTATTTTATTTTGGTTTTGTATTTTTATTTATGTTATAATTTTCTTTTAATTTATATTATATTTTAAATTCTATTTCATCTTTTTTACATTTATTTCTTCTTATTGACTTTTTACTGGCTTTCATTTTTTATCTTTATGCTTTTAATCCTTATTTACTTTTTTGGTATTTTTATTTGAATTATTTCTATATTTTAGTTTGGTTTTAATGTATTATAAATTTAATGTTATTTGAGGTAAAAATTGGGGGTAAAATAGGAATTTCTTAGAAAAAGAGAGAATTTATAACAAAAAAGTTAGATTTAGAGGGTAAAAGAGGAGTTATTGGGAAAAAAAGGGAAAGCATGTGAGACAAAATGGAATTTCAGGGAAAACAGGTGATTGGAGGAACTAGGAGGATTGAGATTCCCCCAAAATCACCTCTTTCCTTTTTTAGAGGAAAGAGGTGATTTTGGGGGAAAAAGTAGTATTTGAGAGATAGAAGGGGGATTTGAGTGAAAAGAAGGGTACTTGATCAGAAAAAGAGAAGAATTTGCAGACAAAGAGGATTTTAGGGGAGAAAGTGAAGCTTTTTTTGGTGAAAAGGGGATTTTGCAGGAAAAAAGAACAATTTTGAGGGCAAATTGGGGAATTTTTTGGGGGAAAGGGGAATTTGGGGGAAAATAAAGAGCAATTTGGGGGAAAAGGGGGGAGTCCAAGGGTGAGAACAGACACTTGACGTAAAAAATGTATTTGGGGAGATAAAGGGGATTTGAAGAATTAGAGGGGATTTGGGTGAAAAAAATGGGGAATCTGGGAGAAAATGAAGACTTGAGAATTTGTCATTAAAAAAGGGTAATTTGGGGGGGGAAGGAAGACTTGGTGGGGGGGGAAGGTAATTAGGAAAAAAGGGGAATATGAGGTAATTTGAGGATGAAAGGGATTCCTTGAGGGGTTGCCCACCTTGACCTTGCGTGGATGCTCCTGGCTCATGCTGATGACAGTGCCATAGACCTCCAGGTTGATGGTTTTGGTGAAGGACACGGCACGGCTGCCACGGTGGTTGTTTTCCACGGTGACATTGAAGGGGACCAGGGTAGTCTTGGGGATGCAGAGGGCAGCAAACTGGTAGATGCAGGAGCCTTGGAAGTCAAACCTCACCCCGTCAAAGGTGGTGTAGTGCGGGTCACCCGTCCCGATGCAGGTGTAGTGCTTGTTGGGTGTACACCTGGCAATGCCATTAACCATGACACACTTCTCATGGGATCTGCATCCCCCTGGCTTGCAAGTCACTGTCCCTGAACCCTCACACCGGCACTGCTTCTGGCAGCTCCCATCTTCCCAGAATTCCTCGTGGAGCTTGTAGGAGTGATTGTTGTGGAGACAAGCGGAGATGGTGCTGCTGGGGTTGGTGGTTGCCTTGATGCCTACAAGGGATTTAAGAGTTTGTGAGATGTCATACAGGGATGGTCCTCAGAAAAGCCCCAGTGGAATTCCATGTGTTGTGGACACCTGAAATCAAATAGGAGGGCTTAGAAGATTTTAGGGAGAACCAACCAATGCAAGCCTTTCCTGTAATGGAGGTGTTCGGTACATTCACAACTAAATCAAACTGAAGTTCAAGATACACCCCACAGGGACAGCCCTCAGAAAAAATCTTAGCACAATTCCCTGGTTTTTGGGCAGCAGGAGTGAGATCAGGTAGATTTTGGGGTCATTCCTTCCCCAATGGTTTTGTTCATGCCTGTAAGTGTTGTGGAGTCAATGAGACACCAAGCAGGGATGGCCTTCAAGGAAAATGCTGGTATAATTTCATGGGTTATGGTTACCTGGGGTTAGATTAGGTAGGTAGGTGGATTGTGGGATGTTTTGGGATGAAAAGACACATTGATTGTGTTGATGTCTACCACCATTGCTCTAGGCTAATACCCACAGCTGAGTTCTCACATGGATCCTCTTCTCCCTTCCCCAAGATCCTCACAGACCCCCACATGAACTCACCGCACCCCTCCATGCCTTGTGCAGTCTCCTGGTCTCCACAATCTTCCTGGCATGAAGGATCTCTCCAGCTTTCTGCCCAGTCCTCACCACCTTCACCAGGAATACCATTGGGAACCATGGCTTCGTCATCTGTATCCTCATTGAAGTTGCCACAGAGGCCACAACTGGCCCCAAAATAGCTGCTGGGCACTGCCACCATGATAACCTGGTCCTCATCATAGGTCACCTGCAGCCCAAAATCTGTCTGGAGGATGGTACGACCTTCATTTTGGAAAATCTGGACTTTTCCCTCTTCCAGGATGGCTGGAAGGTTGGTGGGTTTGTTGTTAACCTTGTGGGGTGGGAAAATGAGGAGGAGGGTTAAACCTCAGCAGGTGGTTCCCAATCCCACGAAAAGTGCATATGTATAAACAAAGGGAGAAATGATTTTATGAATAATCAGTTTGCCTTATAAATCAGAATTTTTGCCCTACTTCACACCAAAAAAAGCTCAAACTCCAAATACAACACAAATCTAAATAATTTTCTACATCTTCTGAGCTAATCTTGTTTGTATGGAGACCAGGATTGGAAAAAAATACATTCCACCTGGAAAATTGATTTGGAATGGAAAAACTTCCCCAAATTCCACAGGTGTGACGGTTCTGCATATTTTTAAGGTGAACATCAATATTTCAATTATTTATCCTCTCACACTTTTTTTGATGTTTTTCCTTGTTTTTTGAAGGTGAAACTTGCTCAGAAATTCTAATCTATTTGGAACAAATAGTTTTATTGGAACCATGGATCCAAAACTCACCTGGACGGGCTTGTCCACACCAGCACGGATGGAGACATTGTAGGCGTAGACGAAGACATTGGCCAATGGCTTCTTGGGTTGATCCTGGCTCCGCTGCTCCTCCACGGTGAAGGGCTCCAGGGTGGGGTCAGCCCCGCAGTACCTGGCCAGGGTGTACCTGCAGCCACCACGCGGGGACACGGAGGCCCCATCAAAGGTGTGATACTGCAGGGATGGGGAGCCTGTGCAGGTGCCCAGGTAGTCGTGGCGGCAGGAGGTGTGTGCCCTTGTCCAGGTGACAGCTCTCCTTAGCCCGGCACTGCACCAAACCGGCAAGGGTCTGTGGGTTTGTTAGTGATAGAGGGTTTAAATTCTATTAATTGATTATATTATTGATATGTCTAAGTATATATTTGTTTTATATTTGCATGTTTTTGTATCTGGTTTGTAGTTACACATAAGTTTTTCTATATTATTTATAAATATCTTTATATTACCTCTATGTTTGTTTAGATATGAATTATTATCCACATAATGCTTATACATTTCCATCATACAGAATTAGTAAAAATATAATAAATATATCTGATTCTAAATAATGTATAAATGTAATTTGTCACAGACATGTTATCTCATATTTATATATTGTATTTGTCTCTAGACTTAAATATTTATTATTTATAATATGTTTATATTTATGGATAGGGATTTTTATGTATTATTTATTTATTTCTCCATTGATTATTATTCATTTATTTAATATATTACATTTAGGTTTTTTACTATTATTCCTATATATTTGTGTATTAGTAATTTTTTAAAAAATATTGTTATTATAGTATTATATATTATCGTGTAATGTTATATATTATTATAATACAATAATATTATAATGTAATGCTATTCTTTTCATTAATAGGTGTTTTTCATTTGCATGATTACATATAATTAAATATAAATTTATTTATAATAAATATCAAAATATACATAAAATTTACTTACATTAATTATCTGTTATTGATATCTATATAATTCTATATCATTTATTGCTATCAAATTCCACCTCCACTCACCACTGTCGCAAGCTCCCTCTGCTCCATAGCGCTTCCCCTGTCCCTTCCCGACGTTCCACACCCCAAAGGCCGCTGTCTCATGCTCCACATGATGGATTCCAAATCCGCTTACCCCAATTTATCCCAACCCATGAATATTCTGTCCCAGGGATCAGCTGCCATGCCACACCTCCCTAATGGCCTCTTGTTCAGCAGTATTCCAGAAGTTTCTGCCATATTGGCCACTAAGAGGATGCGGTTGTCATATTTATGTTGTTTTACTTCTCTTTTTCAATAAGTTGTTTATCCCTGGGATGCTGACAAAAAAGGGCTCAAAGGGGACTGCACCGCTGTTCTCACCACTGCCCAACAGAAAAACCTGGACACCAGCTTCAGAAGTGAGGAACAAGCCCTGCGGGGATTGGGTGCCATAGAGCAGTGAGCGGTTGGGCTGTATCTCTCGCGTGGTCTTCGTGACTTCACCATGACCCGTGACATGTGTTGGTTGGGCAGCGGTGATATAGATGAGGTTGGATTGTCCCTGGAAAGGCACTGGTGGCACAAGGAAGGATTTTCCCCACTGGGTGATAGGGTGGAGCTGTTCCACCACGTGATCACAGCGGCTCAACCTGCCCACACAGGTGTGACCAGTGAAGACGGCCACTGGTCTCTGTGCCACCACCCGCGTTCCAGAAAGATCGGCTGCGCTCTGGATCTGTGCTGCTTGGAACGGCTCCAGCGGGATGGTGAGGGTGGAGCCACGTCGATGCAGCTGTCCACGGAAGGTGATGTCAGTGTTGAGGTGGACGTTGACGGTGGTGGGTTGATCCCAAGCAGCCACCACAAACTGGGCATTGTGGGTTGGGCTGGGGTTGGGGGTGACCACGTGGTATTCTGTTCCCCACCTGTGGACCGGGATAACAACGGCGGAGTCAGCTGCTGTGGGTTTGTCGTTGACCATCACTGCAGTGACAGCGGCAGTGGTCTTCACCACCACAGCGTTTTCAAAAATTTGGCTTCCCACCATCTCAGCTTGAGGTGGGATCTTCACCAGGACTGGCTGGTTGGCGGCTGCCTGCACCGTCATCCGTAATCCAGGTCTCTTCATGGATATGGTGGCAGTGGTGGATGGGGAAGGGCCAGTGAGGAGGAGGAGGCGGAAGTCGCTGCGAAGGGTGCGCTGGTCACCATTCTGCAGGAAGGCCACCAGGAATTCATCACCCAGGTGAGGTGGTGACATCTCAGAGGTGATGCTGGGGGAATGGAGGAGAGCTGAGGGAGGAAGAAGAGGGGTGGGTAATCTGATAGATTGATTAGTAATCACTTCATTATTGATTTGATGGATTATTAAATTGATGGATTACTGATTTTATACAGGTTTGATTGGTTAGATGGATAATTGGTTTGATGGACAGCTGATTTCATGGATCACTGATTGCTTGATTATTGATTTAATGGACTACAGATTTGATAACTTGATCAATTTGGTAGGTTATTGATTAATGGATTAATAATTTAATGGGTAAATGATAAGATAAATTATTGGCTTGATGGACCTTCAATCTGCTAGACCTTTGATTTCATTTGCTAGACCACTGCTTTGATGAAACATTGATTTGATTAAACATTGATTTAATGGAATATTGAGTCAATAAATTATGGAGCCAATTGACTTTTGAGTCAGTGGATTAATAAATTGATGGACTTCTTATTGGCAGACTGTTGATTTGATGAAGTGCCAATTACTTAGGTCATTGGTTTTGATTTGACAGTTTATTGGGTTTATGGACTATGGATTTGATTTGATTTGATGGGATATTATTTTGGAGAAAACATTTAAACCTTGATTTGACAGATTATAGCTTTAATGGATTACAGATTTGATGAACTTGATTAATATTATAAACTATTAATTTGTTAGATCACTGATTTGATGGAGTGATAATTTGATCATTGCTTTCATTAATTTTTCATACATTCATTCTCCAATTACGAGAGTAAACTCCAGTTGGTAGAGCAAACTCTGAAAAAATATTTAATGAATTAAGTTAATCTGTTGGATAATCATTCACTGGAATAAACCATTTGAACAATCATGAATTGTGTTGAAATCCCAATTAATTCCCTGGGAAAAAGATAGAGCTTTTGGGTTGGGTAATCCTTCTTCTGTGCTGGATAACCCTTATTTTGAGGAAATTCATTATTTCAGGGGAATTTTATAGCTTTTGGGGCATCTCCCCTACCTGTTTCAACTTACCCCAGAATATAACATTCCAGAACCATCTTAGCACATCTGCTTTTCCCAAGCTGCGATCCATGATGCTCTGGGGGAAAAAGGTGAAAAAACAGACAAATTCTCATATTTTTTGAAATTTCACTAGAATTTTCCCCAAATTCACCATTTCTTGATATAAAATACACAAATCCCCAAAATCTGTTTCAGCCTTGTACTCATCCCAAAAAACAGTGTTTTACTGAATTTGTCCCCAAAATCTGTTGTTCTTATTCAAGCCATGCTCAAATTCACTACTTAAATTGCATTTACTCAAAAATGTGACTTTTATTCCACCTGGTGAAAAAATTGGCTTCTGGGGGGGGGCTTTTCCACATCTCTTCCCCCACCATCCCTGGTACCTTTCAATCTCTTTTCCCTTTTCCTCTTTTTTTTTAGTTCCCCTTTTCCTCCCTTTTCCTTTTTCCTATTCCTATTTTTTGTAATTTTATTTTTCCCTTATTTTCCCCATTTTTTCTTTTGTTTCATTTTCCAGTTTCTCCTCTTTTCCCCAGATTCAATTTTTCGATCCAAATCCCCTTTTGGCTTTTCCATTTCTTGACCTTTTTTCCTTTTCTATCCCTTTGCCCCCTTTTTACTCCTTTCCTCCACTTTTAACATTTTCTTGCCTTTTTATCCTTTCCTCCCCCTTTTCCCTTTTTTTCCCTCCACTTCCTTAGTTTTTCTTTTCATCACCCTCCCTTGTTTCCTTTTTCTACCCCCTTTTCTCTTGCCTCAGTCTTTTCCCTTTTTTCCTGTTTATTCTCCCTTTTCCATATTTTCCCCTACTTTCCTGCCTTCTTTCCCTGGTTTTCCTTTCCTCCCCTTTTTTTCCTTTTTCTCCCTCTTTTTCCCTTTTTCCCCTTATCTCACTCTTGACCATATTTTGTTCTTTTCCTCTCTACTTTCCCCAATTTCCCTTTCCTCCTTTTCCCCTTTTCTTCTCTCTTTTTCATTTCCTTCCTTCTTCCCCTCTCTCATTCCCTTCCAAACCCCTATCCTGCCCTTTTCTCCCCCAAATCCCTTCATAAGTCTTCCAATCCCACTGCTCCCAGGACCAGACCCAGGGCTGGGGTGGCAGCGGAAGGGGGGTTGAGGTGGGGAATGGAGGGGGGGGGGAACTTTAGGAGTCTTCAGATGGATTTTCCCACTTTAGGGAAAATCTTTTCTGCCAAAAAAATAATCAAAGTTATTAGATTAACATTTGCCCTTACCTGCCTTGGGCCCTCTTTGATCCCCAGTTTAGCTCTGTATCCCCAAAGAGCTCCGTTTTATCCCCAATGCTGTGAAGAAAACACAATCCCAGGACAGCAGATCTGGCTCCTCCCTCAATTATTTTTTAATTTTGGCAGAAAAAGGAGAAAGAAAATGACTAATCCAGGCACCCCCAGGGGATCACCCCACCCAAAGACGTGAGATAATTTTTGGCCAGAAAAGGTGAAAACAGAGAAAAACAGGGTTTTTTTTTTGTTAAAACTGATGTCAAAAATTGGCATTACCAGATATTGAGGTTTTTTTTGCCCAATGTGGTTTAAATTATTCCACAATGACAAGGAGGTGATGGAGCAAGTATAGTGTAATTTTTTTGAGAAATACAGGGTGTAATTTGGGCAAAAAAGAGGGGGAAAGGGGGAAAAAGGGAAGGGGAGGAAGGGATGGAATAAAAAAACCCCAGCATTTTGTGGATTGAGGAATTGATGGGATCACCAGTCCCATGGCATGAGGTGCTCCAAGGGGAAGTGCCAGGTCCTGCCTTTCACAAGAACCTCTGCAGTTCCAGGCTGGGGCACAGTGGTTGGGAAGCTGCTCATTATGAAAGGCCCTGGGGGTGCTCATGACAGCAGGAAAACATGAGCCAGGTGCTCCAGGTGGCCAGGAAGGCAATGGCACCCGGGCTGTACCAGCCATGGTGTGGCAGCAGGACCAGGGCAGTGACTGTCCCCTGTGCTAGGCACTGCTGAGGCCACACCTCAAATCCTGGGGACAATTTTGGACTCCCTTCATGGCAAAAAAATACACTGAATGGCTGGAGGATGTCCAGAGAAGGGAACAGAACTGGGGAAGGGTCTGGAGAACCAGGAGCAGCTGAGGGAGCTTAGGGGGTCTCAGCCTAGGGAAAAAGATGATTAGGGATGACTTTATCACTTTCTACAATTACCAGGAAGAGAGGTTGCTGCCAGGTGGGAGTGAATCTTTTCTCCCAGGCAACCAGCAGCAAGACAAAAGGAAATGGTCTCAAGCTGTGCCAGGGGAGGTTCAGGCTGAACATCAGGAGGAATCTCTTCACAGAAAGGGTGATTGGGCATTGGAATGGCCCACTCAGGAAGGTGGTGTAATCTCCATCCCTGGAGTGTTCAAGAAACATCTGGACACGGCACTCAGTGCCATGATCTGCTTGACATGGGGTGTTCAATCAAAGGTTGGATTTGAAGTTCTTGGAGTTCTCTTCCAGCCTTAATGTTCCTGTGGCTCTGTGAGGAGTCAAGGGTGGGAAGGGGTAAAGTCGAGTCTTGTATGTTTTATGTGTCTTGTGACGTCCAAGTGTGTTGCCAGTGCAGCATTTTGGGGGTGTGTGCCAAGCTGTTTGTTGTGGATTGTGTCTCCTGCGTATGTGGCTGCCACATGACTTCATATTGCACAAGACCCCAGAAAGTACCACCCAAAAAGGCAAAATTTGATTAATTCTGTCACATTTCACCCCCAAACCCCTCAGATCCCCTGTAACTGTGGGAACAGTGAGGGTGATGATAAGTGTGATGACATGACCATGGGTGCCATGACAATGACAAGGACGTGGACACTGCAATGTCTTAGCTGAAATTTTATTGCTCTGCTAGAAGCTGGCATGATCTTGACCTGCACAGTGACTTCATTGGTGATAACAGTGGCAGTGGTGATGTCCCTCTGCCACACTCCCCTCAATTCACCTAGAGGAGATATCAACAGCCCAAGAGGTGGAGCCACTTTCCACCCAAATCCCCAATATCCCCCAAAAATATTCCCGTCAGAAATCCAAATTTTCCTCACAAATTATCCCACAAAACTCCCACCTTTCCCCAACAAACTTCCAATTGTTCCCCAAATGCCCAATTTCCTCCAGTTCCTAATGCCCCTAAATTCTCAATATTCCAACCAAGATTCCCACGGTTCCCCCCAGGTTCCCAATTTTCCCCAACAAATCCTGTCTCCCCCTAAATTCACAGTGGCCTTCACACAGTCACAAATTATTGCCCCAAATCCCCACTTTTCCCCTCTCATTCCTGAATTTACCCCCCAAATTCCCGCTTTTTTCCTCAAAATTCCCAATTTTCTTCTCCAACTTACAACCAGCAGCTGTTGTCCAGCTGGGGAGGATCCACATCTGGGGCCTGGAAATCATCCACCCTAAAGACCCAGCGTCCTGGGACCTTGACGTTGGAGGTGGTGGTGATGTTGATGATGGCATCGGTTTGGGATCCAGGGATGTTGTAGAAGTTGGTGTCATCACCGCTATTGAATCCTGCCTGGAAAATTGGGGGGGGGGGGGGGGGGGGGGGGTGAACCTAGGAGGGCTGACCCCACCCAAAGAGGTAGCAGGTCCCTAAATTTATTTCAGGATGCGAACATACTAGGTGTATATACCCAGAAATTATATGTACCAATCCATGACCATCACTATGGTGATCATCCCCAAAAGAAGGGTGGATAACCTCCTGTCTTCACCATCATCATCATTATCATCACCATCATCATCACCAATCATCATCATCATCACCACTATCATCATCAACACTATCATCATTATCATCTCCACTATTTGGGATGGGCCAGCCTCTGACCTCCATCATCATCCTCTCCAGAAGATGGGACAGGGCCACTTGACATTCCCAAAAATAGTGTGGGCCAATCCTGGACCTTCATCATGATCATGATCATCCCCAGGAAATGGGATGGGCCAATCCCTAACCTTCATCATCATCATCCTCAGAACATGTAGTGGGATAACCTCCCCCTCCTCCTCCTCCGCCCTCCCCACCTACATGTGCTGGGATCCCCCCAAGTCCTGTTTCAGCGTCCCCATCACTCGCTGCCCCTGTGGTCCACTGGATGTCCCAGTAGTTGAGGATGATGTAGAACATCTTGGAGTCAGTGGTCAGTACAGCCTGGAAGGTGTTGCCCTATGGAGAAAGATCACAGAGGTCAAGGATGAGTCATGAAGGTCAGGGATGGGTTCTGGACGCCAAAGTTAGGTCGGTCAGCAAGGCCACCAAGTGGGTCAACAAGAGCCAATGAGTTGCCCCACTTCATGCCCCATGGACCATGGGCCTCACCTTGTCAGATTTGGAGCCCCAGTAGGCCACATGGTCCCAGGTGGCCACGAAGGCCCAGGTGGCAGTGAAGGGGCTTTCGGGGAAGTGCTGGGTGATGTGCTGGCTGATGTTCCCCAGCAGTGCCGGGTCGGTGCTCTGGCGGTAGAAAATGTCCCCACCCTGCACGTTGTTAACATCTGCCCAGAAGGGGGTCACAAAAGGGCGCCCATCCGCCAGAGGGAAGGGGTCAGGGGTGTATTGTGTGACAGGCTCGTCAAAGGAGATCACCCCATTGTTGTTCACCTGGAGGTGACACCAGGAGCGGGTGGGTGTAACACCTTGACTTGGGTTGTGGGGTCTTCAAGATGGACCCTACAAGGATGCCTAGAACCACCACCCACAGGGACCCCCAACACCTATCAACACCCCAAGATCCACCACCCACAGGACTCCCCCAAGACCCACCAACCACAGGAACCCTCATCTACAGGACTCTGCACCCAAAAAACCTCTCAAGATCCATCAATCTCCCAATACTCACTACCCACAGGACCTCCCCAAATATCAGATCCATAGAACCCCCTAACAGCAACTCCCCCCAGGACCCTCCCAAGGCCCACCACCCCCAGGACCCCACAACCCCCACAAATCCCCCGAAGACCCACCCATGAAGGACCCTCACAAAATCCGCCATCCATGTGATCCCACAATGCCCACCTACACACCCCACGATCCACCCTGTGGGGGACCACCCAAAACCAACCAACTGCTCCAAGACCCCCCAGCCATATGACCATGAAGGACCACACCATCGCCCACCATCTTCAGAACCTTCCAAGCCCCTCCAAATCACCCCCCCAACCCAATACCACCAGCCCCCTCAAGATCCCCCACACATCTGAAGATGTTTCAGTGTCCAAGGATAAAACCCACTATGAGCTCAAGAAGGGTTGATTTTGGGGGCACACACACACACACACACACACAGGCACACCAGTGAAAAATTAGGTAGAAATGGAGGGGAAATTTTGAAAAATTGAGGAAATTCCCCAAAATATGGGATTCGGCGTGACATACAAATGCAGTCTGGTGGGTTTTGCCATAGAAGGTGAAGGGAACGGAGAGGGCAATTGCCTCGGATGTCCCATCATCGAGTTTGGGGTTGGTTTTATCCCCCTGGTGTGGTCCATAGGGATAGAGCAGGGATCCTGTGGGAAAATCAGGATTTGGGAAAATCAGTATTTGGGATCTGCCCCCAAATTCCCACACAATTACATTTGGGATTCTGGGGTGTATCCCACCAAATTTGGGGTTCCCATGGTAACCTAAAAATGGGTGTCTCTTCTCCTGGGTTTTCATGGTGAAACTGGGGTGAAAGGGAATGACGCCAGTAGAATTACATGGGGAACACATGGATTTTGGGAGAATAGCAGGAAAATGGTATGATGTGGGTGGGAGAAAGTCTGATTTAGGTGGAATTAATGCTTTTTTAGGGCTAAGCCCCCAAAATTCACCTTTTTCAGATGAGGTTTTGGTGTCCACCATGGAACCTGGAGAAGAAACAGGAGGGAAAATGGGTTGATCAATCATTTTTCCAGCAGGGATGAAAATGACAACACTTTTCAGAAACAATATTTACCTAAAATCAGGAGGAAGAAAATACTAGAGGGTAACATCCTCGACCCTAAAATAACTGTAAAAAAAAAAACTGGAAAACTTAAAAAGAAACTATAAATACATCCAAACAAGCAAACCAACAACCCTCCCCAAAAGAGATGACGCAGTAAAATGAAGTTCCAGAGACAAAAAAAATTCATATTAAAACACTAAACACACACTTTGTCCAGGAATTTTGTGTGGAGGGCTTTGTGCATGTGTGGTATTTTACCAATTTTTAAAAAGAATTTAAGTATTTGAAAAGTTGGGTTTTTGAAATTTAATTATAGTGCATTTTTAAGTAATGATTTAATTTGATTCAGGAAATTTTAAAATTTAATTTAATTTTTAAAATTTAATTTACTATGATTCAATTGTAAAAAAAAAAGATTTTATATAAATAAACATTATTAAATTTATTTTCAATTTTTAATTCTAAATGTATTGCCATTTTATTTAATGGAGTTCTTAGATGAATGTTATTTTTCTTTATCTCCTATTTATTTGATTTTTATTAATTTTTTATTTAATTGAATGTTCAGTTTTTGCTGTTTGTGAGAATGAAGAAATTTTTCCCCTTCTGTGCCCAAATTCAGGATTTTTTTGCCTTTTTTTTCTGAATAAAATGAGGATTATTTACATTTTTTTCATGCATTTTTAAGTGATTTAAAGGCATAAATCTTCCTTAAGTGCATGTAAAACCAGGACTTTAATGAGACAATATTCCAAGGAATGACAAAAATCCCACCAGAATAAAAATTCCCTCACCTGGATTTCAATGAAGTGAAGAACTGCAGCCTGAAAATGAGCTCAAACACCCTCAAATGCTGGCTTTCACCTCTTTGTGCTCCTTTTTTTATCAAAACAAAAAATACTGAATATGCAATTTGCCAACTTTCCCCTCCAATCTCTCTGAGCTCTCCCAGGATTCTTAAGAAAGAGAATTTCAATCACGTGTTGAGGATTTTATCACGTGTTGGGGATTTTGGGCTCCTCCAGATGTATCTTTTTAAGCATAGTTAAGACTTTTTTTGAATAATTATGGGGTTCTGAAGACACCCCTGGATTTCCTCACCCTATGTGAAGTTTTTGTCCCTTTCCAAGCTTTCAACATTCATCCTCTGATTTAATTTTTTTTAAAATAAAGAAGCCCTTTTAAAATTATTTTTAATTATAGATCCTTTATCTCCTTTTTTATCATCAGGAAGAAAATAGATTATCCCTCTTTATTTGGGATTTTGAGGACTCTATTGTTATTGTGAGGCTAAGAAAAATCTTTATCATGTACTTTGGTCTTTCTTTCCTAGAAGAAAGAAGAAGTCCTTATATTCAGGAGTTCTACTTTTTGGAGGGAAAAAAAAAACCTTTAAACCACCAACATTTTTAGTGTGGTTTCTTTTTTCTTCTAAAAAGAAGTTAATATCTTTGGTTTTAGGGATTTTTAAAGGGAAAAAAGCTTTTATTCTTTTTATTTTAAGGAAAAAAAAAACTTGTTCCTTATTTACCTGGCCATTTAAAAGTATTTTTTGCAGGAAAATTCTTTATTATTGCTCTCTTTTTATCTTCTTATTTTTTCTAAAAGAAAACCCCTTAATTTGCTTGTATTTTAAGAAACCTCATTTTCCCAGCTCCAGATGGATTTTTCAAGCTCTTTAAAACTGTTTGTATTTTTTTTTTTTTTTTTTTTTTTTTGGTCCAGGAGATGGGCTTGAACTTCTCCAGAATCCTCAGCTGGGACTTCTCTCATTAATTTTGCCAAAAACCTAGACAGATTTGGGTTTGTTTCCCTGGAGACAGTGGATGGGGGTTAAAGGGCGGGGGACAAGGATTCTGAGGAATTCACTGGATTTTTGGGGGGGATCCCTGGAGGAGAGTCAGCTGGGATGTCCCTGTGCATTCCCCTCACCCACACTTCTTGTCTGACCCCATCAGTGGCAAGATCCACCCATCCACTCCTAAATTCTCCAGAATTCTGGGGTCAATTACTCTCCTACAGCCTGATGTGATGAACAGTTAGTGATGAACCGGTCAGAGTTCAGTGCTCGCCCCAACTCCCCAGCCTCATCCAGTCCTTGCCCTGCAAATGTCCCCAGGACATTTTTGCAAGGAATAAAATCCTGTATGATTTTGCTGGAGAGAGCCAACAAAATTGATAAAACTCTGTAGAGTCTTGCAGGGAGAGGGAGCAGAATTACAAGGAAAGGTTAAGGCAGGCAGTCACTTGGTGTCACTGCTTTCAGTGTCTGGTGACTACGGATGTGAAAACCAGATGGTGTGGAATTTCTTGTTCTTAGTGCATCATGGAGAGGTTTGTTTGGTTTGGAGCTGGTTGGTTCTGTTTTCCTCCCTGATTTAAGGCTTTATCACAACATATGACTTTTATGTGCACTGCTAATGCTGGGAGGAACTGCAAAATTGTCCTTGCTAGGAATCTTGTTAAATGCTGGTTTTAAAGCTTATTTGCATTAGTATCATCTTCTCTGGATACATGAATCATGGATCATACCCATTCTGATTAGTGTTAAATACTGGTTTTCCTTTTCTCTAGATTGGACCAAACTTTCAGTTCAGGTAAAAGATTTACATATGTAGTTTTAATTAAAATTACTGTTTTCTTCTGAAGTTCAGTTGCTTCTTTCTATCCACTGTAAGAAACCACTTTGCTGGCCTCCTAGCCACAGGTGCTTATGAAAGACACAACTGGAGAATCATGTCTTTCAAGGCCACCCAAAATTCTGGATGGATCCCTTGCTGGGTATTAAACTTGTAGCTCCTGAAGAAGGCTGAGTCAAATGGCACAAATTCTGTCTGCAGGGAAAACTGTAGGTTTAAACACTGGAAAGCAGGAGTTTGGATTCCCATTAGTTTTAAACCTTGGCTTTAGAACATGGTGCTGTGAATATTTGTTGCTGTGTTTGCCCTCATGAGGATGATGTTGTTGTAATTCCATACAACTGGAACCAGCAGGAGTTACAACAGAGAAAGAGAATACTCTTCCCTGCCTCTTCCCTCTGGTACTGATCACAGAACACTGGATTTTAGCTTCACTCCCTTCTGCTTCAGCAGCTGTGACCCTAAACACAATCAATTATTTTTCTGGTTGGAGGGAAGAAGCTGACACACCAGCCACTTTTCCTTCTGTAAACTTCACTCCACAGCATTCCAACAGGGTGCCTCTGTCACCTTCCCCCAGAGCCTCTGGGAAGGGCTGTGCACTGGTCTGTGATGCAGGACATGGTGGAACACTGATCTGATCTGATCTGATCTGATGTGGCAGCTCCTGTCTTTCCTTTCCTGCCATGCTAATGATCTCTGCACACAGCTGAAAAAAAAGTGCAGCCTGAAGGACGGTCTGTCCTAGTCAAGGGCAGCCTAGGTTGGGAGAGGAAAGCAGGTTTTAATCAGGGTCCCCAGAATGTGGCGAGGACATTCCGACCCCGTTCCGTGCCATTGGTCACCGCTGCAGACCTGCCTGCTGCCCCAGCCGAGTCACGGGCTGGTCACTGCAGGCTGCTGCTCTCCCATCAAATCCAGCAGGAAACGTGCTGGTGATGCCAGCAGCCTTTCTAAAAAGACTCTGCAAGTCCCAGCGATGCAGCACAACTCCCACTTGCTATTCTGCAGCAACAGGAGGTCAGGGATGGTTTAATGCTGCACTGAGTTTATTGCATTAACATCCATCAGGGCAGGTTTGCAGTGAAAGTTCCTCTATCTGCTCTCTTCTAGTGTCTGCTTTTAAATCTGTGTGCTTAAATTTCTTGTGCTCCATAATTAGTATAGAAAGAAAGAGATGCTGGGAACACCTCCCTGGTTGACACTTGGGTTGTATTTATCATTAGTTGCATTAAATCTTTTTGCAATGAGCCTTTGGAAAGAGAAGAAAATGCAAGGAGACACACAAAGAAGCTCATTTACAGCTTTACAATAAAAATCTGAGCACACATTATTAAATTTTAATTTAACTGGCTCATCATACTTTGGAAATTTTGTTTTCTTTTTAAAACTGAAATTAATGTAATTTAAAATAACTCAGTTTATTTAACATTTATTTTATTTCAAAGCTTTAAGATTTTAAACTACAGTTTTCTTGGCAAGAAACAAAAACAAAAAGCAAACCCAACTCTGAATAAGCAAGTGGTTTTAAAAGGTGCAAAAACATCTTAGTCAGAACTCAGTTGTACATCCCCTGGAACAGATGGAAGGCTTTGACCACATCCTGGTATTGACAGTAGCTCCACTTTCCCATCCATGTGTGGCTTTACATGCAACCACTTCAGCCCCGGATCTGAATCACACATGCAAACCAGTCATGCAACAAAGCTGGTCTGTCAGCAGAACATAACATTTTAGGATAAAATTTCAAGTTTTCACCAGGCACTTATCTGTGACTGAATTACATTTATATTAGGGTGCATCTGTGCACCGTGGTGTGAATTAACAGTCTGCCAAGATGACAGCTGTATCATGCTCTGGAAAGTGGACCAGCACTTTCTATTAGAAAGGAATTTTATTTGTTGCCAGCAATTTCCAGCTACAGTTGAGACTAAGAAGCTCAAATTACACAACTAACTTAGTCTGAGAAGTTATTTTGATCAGGCTGTAGCTTCCTTTTGTGATGACATTGAACATGATGCACTCAGGCTTTCTACAACCCAGGAAAGTGTAAGAGCAGCCAGGAAAAGAAGGTTTTATCAAAAAATAATGCTGACCATTAACCATTTAGCATCTTAAGTGAGTTAGAAATAACATTTTCAGAAGAACTAACTTTTTTTTTTACTCTAAGTATTGGTGAGATCTGGTTGAAAAAAAGCTTTGCCTTGGAAAATTTTGTCGGAGAGAATGTCAGTGTTCTCCACAAAACAGATGGGGGAGATTATGGATGTTGTACATCTTCCCTCCTCTTTTTTCTTTTTTCCTCCTGCCAGGCAATCAGATCTGCTTAATCATGACTCACACAACCCTCTTGTTGCTGTTTTATGCATTTTTTGTGCTACTGGTTTACTGCTTACAGCCTGCCAGCAGGCTTTGAACTGGGACTAAGGTTTCATTGGACCTGTGTACAATTAAGAGAGACAAGAAGATTCACCTTTTTTTTTTTTTTTTTTTTTTTTTTTTAATGAGAGAGGAGCTCTACATAGCTGCCACGGTGTCTGGCTACTAAGATCTCCAATTAAGTCAAACATGATATTCAGTAACTTAGGATTTAGAAAGCCAGATTTCACAAGTTTTATGCAGATGTTTTATAGGATTTAGAAGAGTAGATCTTGTGTGAGTGTGTAGTTTTGGCCTTGAACTTCTTTTCCGACTGTCGAGCCCTAACACAAATGGTCTAATTCTCTTGTGGAGAAATGTCTCCATTCTCTGTATACAGGTCATGAAAATGAAGAGAAGGGGGAAAAAAGAGTTAAAACTTTGTACTATCTCGAGTGACAGGAACACCTGTGACAATGATTAAGTGCAACGTTAAAGGGATGTTCCCCTGCCAGAACCAGGCTTTCCCTATCCTGCAATGGCAGCAATTTGGTTACAAAAGCATGCATGTCTTTGTCCTCTATGAAATGTTAAAGACCAGCTCAAATTTTAACATCAACACGACAGATAATCTTATGTATCTTTCATAATAAGTCCTTTTACATCTGGTGTCTTCCTTTACTCTTACTGACAGATTCCTTTGTTCAACACAGTGTTCAGCTTTGACTCGACTGAGACTTAAAATGTTTCCAGAAGTGTAGCGCTCTCTTCTACCCTCAAAATAGCCTCTGCCTTCCCCAGGTGATTACTGTCACCTTATTTTGAATTTCCTTGAAAGTTCAGGTGGCCAGAAACTCCTGAGGTCAGCTAACTCTCAGAGTGACTTCCCATACTGACAGAAGCAGTCTGTCTGTGTGGCTGACCCAAAGTGAGCAAAGGTGAGTCAGAGGTGCAGAGGGAGATCTGTCTGAGGCATTACAATTCTGAGAAAAATTTTAAAAACACTGTTCAGAACATTTGTGCCCTCCATGACTGTTAAGTAAACGAAAAAAGTAATGCCTCTGCAATGCTCTGTTGTAGTTTACATGCTGCTAGTAACTCCAGGGTAAAGAAGCAGAAGAGACTTTTGCACAATGTCCATAGATGTTTAATTCAGCCGCCAGCGAGATGTTCTGTCCCCGACCCCGTCCTCCCTCCAAGGTCAAAGTCCCCCCCCCCGGGGCCTCCCAGCAGTCTCCAGCCAGTACCCAGGTGAGGCCCAATCAGGGAAAAGGGCCAAAGGGCCCAGGAGCTTAGGCATAGGAACAGGGGAAGGAGCCCGTGGGGCATAGGAGGCCTTCCAGGGCCTCCACAACTCCCCGTTTTTTACATTATTAAGAAAGCTTTTCTGAAGGATTAACACAAAATGACAAAAACAATCAAAAGCGCTTATAAGACAACTTTCAAAATGTAAAGAATTCTGAGTGTCCAGTGTCCAAACAGATTTCTTAGAGCTGGCAGGAGGGATATGGCGTTTTAGCACGGTTTTTCAGGAAACTGAGTCCGGAGAAGGTTTCGCCTGTGAGGTGGTAGTGTGCCTGTTGGAAACTCCAAATAGAAATCATTACTTCAAAGAGAAAAAAAAGGGGTGGTTACTTTAGGGACATTTCCTTTCTTTCTCTCCTAATCACGCTCCCTCTGGTATTATGAAGGAACTCTGGGGAAAGGGATTAGTGGAGGCCGACAGTGGGAGATGGGAAAGGGTGGCAGGAGTTTGTGGGAACATAAAAAGGGGGTAATAGGACAATGGAAGGGAAAAGGGGAAAATGGGACGGGGCCAGGAAGGCCACAGGAATTGGGGAGGGGTATTAGAAGAAGTGGGACTTATCAGACTGGAAAGTTCTTTCATTATTGACATGGGCTTTCGAGTACAGGACAGCTCGCCCATGTTCTGTGCTCTTCTTGCTTTTAGGCTGTTGCTGGGGCTTGATGGTTGCTGGTTTCGGGTTCTATTTCCTTGGTAGGTGTGTGGAGGACTTCTATATTTTGCAGGTTTGTAGTCTGGTGCATGTTTGCTACCTTGAACTGCAACTCCACCAGGTCCTGTCACGTCGGCTGCTTGGGGACCTTTCCTTCCTTGTATTATATTAAATTCCACAATTTCTCCATCTCCTAGACTGTGGAGATATTTCTTGGGGTTATTCTTTTTTATAGCAGTCTGATGAACAAACACATCTTCTTTGTTATCATTCCGGGTTATGAAACCGTATTTGTTTTTTACATTGAACCATTTTACTGTCCCCAAAACGTTCATGGCAAGGACTTTTTTACCTTTGCCAGGGGGTTTGTGTTGGTGTTGCTGGATGCGTTGCGGGTGCGCTGCTGCGTGAAGTTTGTCCCGCTCCCGGCGCTGGGCGGCCACGCTGGGCGGACCCTCCCGCGGGTCTCTCTCAGCTGGCGTCTGAGGCCGCCACCAATACGGGGCTCTCGGAGCAGTGTTGGAGGGCAGGGGGCGGCGGTTTCTCTGCCAGGACTGCGGTTCTGAGCCATCCCCCGGCGGGGCTGTCCGCCTGCCCCATGACAGTGGCGTCCTGGGCCTGCCAGTCTCACTCGCCCACCCTCGGCCCGAGGGAGCACAGGCGAGCGGGCATCGGCCAGCTCGCTCTGGCTCTGCTGGGTGGCAGTGGTGCGGCCACGGGCTCTCCACGGGGGGGAGAGCTGCACTGGGGCACGGAGCGACAGCAGCCCTGTCCAAAGGGCTACGACTCTTGCTACCCCCACCACGTCTTGTGGTGCTACAGCAACCCAGGTGAACGCGTCCGTCGGAGGAGGCGTGGGGAGCAGAGGGTGGAAGGGGAGACCCTGCGGCATCTGCCATGCGGTCTCTGCCATCTTGGGCAGCGGGGGTATGGACGGGGGAGTTATTTTCAAGACTCACAGCGCATTTTAACAGCATACTAAATAAAGAACTCAATTCTGTGTTAGCTCTTGACTTTTCATGAAGCACTTGTAAAAATTCATCGGTTAAGACTAAGTTCTCCGAAATATGAGGAAAATGCTTAAGTAATAACTGTAAAAAATACTTCAACTCTTCATCTGAAGACCAAAAGTTTTCTTGAGGAAAAGACTCTTTAAGATAGAGGTAAATTTCTTGCTGTGCGTGGGTGAGTGTTGTCTCCATCTTAGCTCAGTCTCTTCCCAACACTGAAAAGTACAAGGAGGAAGGAACTAAAATCTCAAACTCACCACAATGGGGTAGGAAAATTGTCGGGGTTCTTCCTTTTGGGCTCCATCTGTTGTAGTTTACATGCTGCTAGTAACTCCAGGGTAAAGAAGCAGAAGAGACTTTTGCACAATGTCCATAGATGTTTAATTCAGCCGCCAGCGAGATGTTCTGTCCCCGACCCCGTCCTCCCTCCAAGGTCAAAGTCCCTCCCCCCGGGGCCTCCCAGCAGTCTCCAGCCAGTACCCAGGTGAGGCCCAATCAGGGAAAAGGGCCAAAGGGCCCAGGAGCTTAGGCATAGGAACAGGGGAAGGAGCCAGTGGGGCGTAGGAGGCCTTCCAGGGCCTCCACAATGCTCTGAGGTGGAGATTTCCTTCTGACCACACATATGGGGCTGTGTTTCAGATCTGGGACCAATGGAGCATGGACAACACACAGGTGATTTATTACTGCTGAACAGTGTTTGCACAGCATCTACACCTCCTTTGGTTCTCTGTACTCTCTCAGGGAGCAGGTAGGGTTTGGAAAAGGGATGGTATTTGGCACACGTGGGACTCAAAGTGACTCAAAGAAGTATTCTGTATCATCCAGGACCGTGCTCAGAGGTAAAACTGCAGGAGGTGGAGAGGAACTCTTCCCAAAGTAGCCACTTCTTGGAGACTGTCTGGACCCCAGTTTACTGGTGGGAGGTGGGTGGGTGCTGACTTTGCACCACTTTTCTGTTTACTTTTTTATTCCCTCCTCATTTATTAGATGGTTTTAATCTGAACCCCTGAGATTCTCACGCTTTTACCCTTCTGATTCTCTTCCCCACTCTCTGGCAATGACAGAGCAAGCCAATGACTGTTTAACCTATGAGGAACTTATGAAACAGAACAAAGAAAGACCCTCTTTAAAAAGGCTGAGGGAAATAAAAGGCCAACAGAGAAACACTGGTGTGAGTACAGAAACATTACTCTGCTGTGCTTGATGTTGGTAGCTACCTCAAAAGCTTTTGGAATCGGCCTTCTGTAGTTTTGGGCAATAGAATTTTGGCCTGATTGTAACACCACTGTTCCAGTCTTGACAAACAATATAAACAGGAATTTATCTGTAATTGCTGACTTTCTATAGGCAATGTAATACTCTCCAATTATCTGTGTTTTGGGAAATTATGACTATGGCTCAGGTCAAGCCAAAATTATGCTCACAAAAGTAACACAAGGGTGTATGCACATTAGCACATACTATAGAGCAAAAGAAGCAGATCTGCACAACAAAACATTCAGGGCTGACATTCACATCACACAGACTCAGGGTGCCCTATTTAGATTAACCCTAGGCTGGTACTGTGGACTCAAAGGCTGCAGGAGGTGAAGCATTTTAGGAGACCCTCTGGATGTCAGGGCTTGGTTAAGCCTTTTCCAGAAAAAAAGCCCATCATCATGGTCTGAAAGGGCTCCATGAAAGGAAGGAGTGTGTCATACAAGCACTGGGAAATTGCCTCTTGAGCCCAGCTGAAGTGGTAGTACACCTGTGTTATCCACAAGGAGATAGGAAGTTCCAGAAATTGTTACTTTCTTCTGAAGCCACAAGTAATACTGATTCCTTTAAGTAAAATTTTAATTAAGGCTCACAAAATGTAAGCTCTAATGCATTGCAACTGATTTTAAGTATTCATGAGGATCTACAGTAATGGGTAGCAGCTTTTTTGTCTGGTGAGATCTGTGGTCTCTGCACAGGTCCTGCCTTCCTGCCACCTGACATTTGAGACATTGCTTTCAAGAGGTCTAAAAAGGCTGGCAAGTTTGCCAAACTAATTTGTGTTCCTCTGCTGCTATGTTTTTGTTGTGCTCCTGTTGAGGGGAAGGGCTGTTGGAAAGCAATGAGCTGATCCTGCATTCAGGCGAGGGTGCTGCAGGGCAGAGCACAGCGGGTCTGACCATGGTTTCCAGGGTGACTGCTGGAGCGATTTCCTGGTGATCCAGCGGGACAGTGTTCTCCTAAACAAACAGTAGGATTCAGCTGGGAACGTCCAGCCTAAAGTCACTGAGCCATCAGCCAGATGAAGTGTGTGTGGTCACTGGGAACTGCTGGCAGAACACGTAGTGTACTGGGATTAGTATTCTGAAAAACCAGGAAGTGCACAGGAATTTTTTTATTTGCCTTTTTTTTTTTTTCCACTTACTTGTGTAGAATGTGTGTGAGAGAATTTAAATTAAGAACTTGTGCCTGCGTCTCCTTGGCTTTTTCTCTAAAAAAGCCTATCCATTTCCAGCTGCTGGGGAATCTATCTATTAAATCTATCTATTAAATCTATCCATTTCCAGCTGCTGGGGAATGTGAGGCAGCACCAGAGAGCAGGGCCTTGTCCCAGAGCTCTCTGGCTGTCACAGACAAGGGGATTCAGTCATCAAGTTCCTCTTACAGACCTTGATGAAAACAGACCTTTGGTCAGTAAAATAACATTTTTGACAGAGTTTGGGCCAGCAAAATGATTTTTTTTTTCACATCTCTGTAAGAAGAGGCAGGTTTTGACTGTCAGTTAACAACATGACAAAGCAACCAGAAGTAGAGAAACTTCAGAGTCTCTGAAGTGACACCAGACTAAATGTGGGTGTCCACCTAGGGCTGGCAGATACTCTACAGAGGGTAGGGGATCCTACAGAGATCCTGTGAGGAATGCAATCCTGGTAGTTGTTGTTAATGAAGTTGATGGGATCTTGGTTTGAAGTGTTGGTCTGTTGTTGGGCATTGAATGTTGGAGTTCTGGGACTTGCCTTTAGCTGCCTTTGTTAAATGTTACAATTCTACCCTGTATTTGTATCTATCCTCGTCACACTCTGTATTTGTACCCTGTGTTAGCCTATTGTTAAACATTGAATGTTAGAATTCTAATACTTGTCTTTACTTGCCATTGTTAGATGATACTATTTTACCATGTATTTGTATCTCTCCCCAACACGCTCTCGGTTTGTGCCTCTTTCCGTCTGGCCCCGGATTTGTATCCATTCCCCTCAGGAACCACTTCCCCCGCTCCCCTGCTCCCAGGAGGACTTGCACCTGGACTGAATTTAAATGAGGGGCTCTGGGGACTATATGAACCCTCTCAAAACAACAAACGAGCCCACAAACTTCAGCTTTAACCCACCAGAACCACCCTGAGTCACCCACTCTTGACCAGAGCCAGATTCCGTCCTGTCACCATGATTTTGATGGTACCCAGTTTGGAGGATACCCCTGGACTGCGAGCCACCATTCACCTTCCTAAGGATTCTCGTGAGGATGGAAGCTCCAGCTCTGCTGAGAGACAAAGCTGCACTCCTTCTCAGCGTTGTCCAGTGGGAGCAGTGCCGGTGTGTGCGACCCCTTGGGTTCCCCACCCAGAGATGTGTTTAATAAAGGCCTTTTTAAAGGAGCTGGTCTCCTGGCCCTATTTATAACAGATCCCAGTCCTAAAACATGCAGTTTCTGCAGGGTGGGATATCCCACCCTCCTGTGAAGGCAGGAGGGTCTTGCACAGTCAGAGCCAGCCTCAGCACCTGCTGATGTCTGCACATTTTCAGTGTGACTCCTCTAATAAGTATTAATTATTTCTGTATATAGTTCTTTCAGTAGTTACCACAGATTTATTCCATTTTACACATGGCAGAGGAGGTTAATGACCTGGAATCTCATGAGCACTGTATCATAATTATGTCAGTCATTAAAGCTCTAATGGTATGTTTGAAATATGGGAGAGGCAAAATCTCGTCTTGCTGTTCCCTCACGCTCCAAGCTGCCTTGTACATTTTCATATTCACAGAACTCAGGAGAGGCCAAGGATGTTAAACTCCATGTAGAAATGAGGCTGGCAGATCAGTGGTGTGTTTCATCTAATCTCTTGCCTCTGAAATTAGCTACATTTTTAGGGAGAATTATTGTGATGTCTAAAGAGTGGTCTGGCTGATGAGCGAGGACGTGCTGGCTCCATTCTCCCTGGTCAGGGGTTGGTTTTACACCTGTGGATGTACCACTTCAGCCTTTTTCGTCTTTATTTCTTCTACCATGTACCTTCCTCAATGACTGCAATTGAATGAATTTCAGCACAGAGCTGTAGGATCAGGACAATGAGCCACTGGTTTGCTGTTCTTGCACCAAAAATCATTGCACAGCCAGAGAGGCCACGAGTTAGTGACTACTTAGATTGTTTCTGGTAGTGCAAAATGTTGTAGTATGGGCACCTGGATAAATCCTTCATTTCAGCTTCATTTTAACTCTGCTAAATACATAGGTAAGTTTTCTCTGAGTTTTATGTCTAGTGGCAGTTCAGATTACTTCCTCAGCTGCAGAAATGGGAAGCTGCTGAAGAATCAGCAGGGTGGGTTTCACATTTCTGTCAGCCTGCTAAAGGTTTCAGGCTTATCACAATTTTAGTTTTGAAATATCGATTTTAAAAAACCAAAACATAAATAAGTCTTAACTGAAACATTTCCTTTCAGTTTTTAAATTACAGAAGCCTAAAGAGGAAAATCTTGAAAATATGTCTTGTTTGCCACCATGTGTGAGAACATTTAAGAGGAAAATATTTTGGATTGATATTTAAAGAAACCAGACTTGTTCATTTATTTTTAACATTTTGTGGTTTATTTCTTTTAATTAAGCTTTTAGTAAAAAATCTTTTTCTCAGTAGCTTTAGTTTCTGTGGTTAACATAGACCACATTGTTGTAGATTAAAAACTGAAATATGTTTTAACAATAGTGAATAAATTTACTATTTTATATTAACAGACTATACTAAATAAAGTGCCTTATTTACTATAGCTATTGTTTATGCAGTTATTAAAATAAATATTCAATTATTAATTTTAAGCACATTTTTATCAGTGGGCTTGCTTGACATTTTCACTCAATTCAAAAATCATTTTTATAACTACACAAAATTGGTCAGAATTTTTGGAAAATTTTGGGATAAAACCTCAAAGTTCACTTCTGTGAAGGAGAACAAAACAAAAAAGGGTTTCTGAAGAGAGAAGTTATGAAAGAAAAGCTAAAGAACAGGATGCATTCATAAGCAGCAGGGATGAAACACTGACAATGATACTATTGAAAGATTCCTGCTAACAAGACCACTCCCAATACACAAATATGTTTTAAATGGCTTCTTAGTATTCCTATTAGTTGTAGATATTATCAAGGAAAATAAAAAAGCCACAAATAAAGAAAATTATTTTGAAGAGGATTTTTTTTACAAATATTACTGATGCTATGTTTTCATGTAAAAATTTTTATTTCATATCCTGACTTTTTAATGCTGTATCACAGGCTAGCTGCTGGTTTTCTTAGGAAAACATTAATTCAAGACAAAAGCTCAAAATTGTCAGAAAAACTTGCTAACTTACCTGCTTTTCCCATTGTGATTCATTTCCCAAACAATTACACACTTTGTGGTTTTATGCTGATTTGGAAAAAAAAAAAAAAGAAGAAGAAGCTTGGGGATAATTCCCATAACACTCTTCATCTTCATCACCTTTATCCATTAGTTTTTGCAAAGAGTTCCCTGACCGAATTTCTGTGCACTCAAATGTTTGGTTACAAATCTCTGCTGGTATGAAAAAAAACCAAACCCAAAACCATAACCAAAACTAAAACCAGAACCAAACCAAAACCAAAACCAAAACGAAATGAAATGAAACGAAACCAAACCAAACCAAACCAAACTAACAAAAAAAAAAAAAAAAAAAAAAAAAAAAAGGAGACATTTCCATTGTGGGGTTTATTGTCAAGTATTGTTAATGTTTAATTTTAACTATGTTAATCTGGAAGTTATGTGGCAGGGGAAAATGGTGGCACAATGAGACCAGATAAATACACTGAGTAATAATCCTCAATAATCGTCTGACACATTTGATGATGATTGGGGTTGGTTAAGTTTTGGATGCTTTTTCTGGTTTTATATAAACTATTTAGGAAATCCCATTAAGGAGAAAAATAGAATAATCTGCTCTGAAACATCAACTTTTTCTTTGGTGAAAAGCCTGTCTTGGGGGTCAGAAATGTACTCCAGCTCCTATTTCACATGCTTTAGGACTCCTGTAGAATTATGAAATATTCTTTTCCATTTTCCCTTAGTAATCAATCATAGCAAGTGTGTGCCACTGCATTGGTATTGGTTTTTATGCTGCATCTAAATCTGCAAAAACACGGTGATAAATCACATCTTCTTTATGTACATAACAGTGATGTAATCTTGCTACTTAAATTTCACTTCACTGAAACATCCCTGCATTAGGCTGTTCCCTGAGCAGTGTAATAAGCAAAAGAGGGGCCTTCAGTAAAGAAATTTATTAATTGACATGGTCAGAAATCTGCACCTTTCATAATGAACTGATAATTCCTTGAATGGGATGTGCCCTGTGCTTGTGAAATTTTACACTTTAAGCAGTTAGCCAATACTGTGAGAATGAACACTGTGGTGTGTTGCTATTCCTCCTAATTCTTATATTCTTATTATTTACACATTTTTCAGCTGCATCTGGTGGTGCAGGAATGAGGCCAAAAGCCGGGGGTTTTGTCAGCTTTTATTCTCCTTTCTTTCTGCAGCTTCTCTATTTCTAGCTAGTCCTCTAAGGTAGTTTCATCTGTGTTTTTCTTCGCTTCTGCTTTTGTAGGCATAATGCTGAATCAATCTTATAATGAATGAAAACCCCCAGAGTATGTTTTTTCCACAAATTAACAGAGTGCTCAGGGTTTTCAAGTACTTTCCTGATGAACAATGTAGCTGATTTGACAGCAAAACTCGGCATGCTTTGATCAGAAAGCAAAAAACCTAAGCTCTTCTAGAAATATTACAGTGGTGTTTCTTCCCCAAGATTTTGTATTTTTTTTCAGAACTATGAGCAGGATTTATTTTGCAAGAGGGAAGTAACCCTGGAATTTCTGACAAAAATTTCTTACAATTCCATTTTTTTAATATGAATAGCTGAGTGTTTCAGACCCATTAGAGGAAAATCTGCTGCTTCTCTCTAAAGAAGAAGGACTTCTCTTGGGCTGTGAAATTAGGACTTCATCTACTTGAGGACATGAGTCTGCAATCTGCAATTAATAACTTTTTGATGAGTCACGATTGGTTTCATTTTATGCTTATACAATATGTGATCTTTCAAAGGTATTTTAACCTTCATTTTTCTTCTGGTGTATGGCTGTGTCTGAAGTTTATTGGGAAAGCTGTAACTGTAAATATTTGGCAACTAGCAATTTGCATTGCATAAGTTAATTACTTTCACTGCGTTATTTACACTCAGTAATGATACTTTTGAAAACTAATTAGATGTCCTTGCTTAGTTGCAAAAATCTTTTAAAGGCATTTATAATTCAATGTTCACTGCTTTTTCTGTGTCATCCAGTATCAAAGAGGAGCCAAATCACCTATTTTTGTCCTTTTTAGTTGAAATAGGACTATTTCCACTTTCTGTTCAGGGACTAGTTGTGTTACTTAGCTTCAGGCACATTGTTTATCTTCCCTTTCATTTGGTGACAATAAAGAGGTTTCTGCTAAAGGAAATTGTAGAAAAAAAGGCATATTAAATTGTTTTTTCTTTATTGACCCGCACAAGGGAAGACACAACTCCTGTACACAGGGGCCAGTTTGCAAATGCAGCTTAGTCCGGTTTCAGAGGGCCACAGGAATGACCTCAAGTGCGCTGTGTAATTACCCTAATTTACTTCCATGCCTTAATTAAAACTGTGTCATTTCTCATAGCTTTTGCCTCGTGGAAAGAATTTTTTCTGCTCAATCTCATCAGAGGAAGAATAATTTACTTTCTGTACATGACAGGCACACTATAAATATTGGGATTTCTTAGTCTTGATAACTTCACATGCTTTTGATGCCAAAGTCATTCTGCTGGATGTTTAATTAAAGGACATCAGAGAGGGTTATTTACATTTAATTCTGTAGTTAGTGTTTGGCCTTCTCGGTTTATGCCAGACTTACAATACAGCATCCACACTGTTTGGCATTAATTTAATTTGTAAATAATTTAGGTAATTAATTTACTTGGTAAGCCTCCCCATCTCATTTTATGACTTTGTTCTCAATCAAGCTGGTGAAATCTAGCTGCACTGGTAAAGGACTCAGCAAAAACAAATACTTTGGAATTTGCATCAGTGCCCCAAGATGGGTGTGACAGGTGACACATCTTGTCTGATGCTTCTTAAAGCTTAACTGCTTGCAAAGAAAGTGTTAACCATCAGTACAAAAATGACTTCTAGGCTTGAATAATTAATATTCCTTTAAAAACCTTATGGGATATGTTCCTAGACTTGCTGACCCTTGGACCTGAGCTGGAATGGTCAGTCCTATGTTGCCACATTCCCTGGGCCTCCCAAAGTCTCACAGCTCTGGTCTAAAGAGAAATTGTGTCAGGGCCATCACGGGCTGGTCCAGCAGGGAACAGAAAGTCAGATACAGTCAAGAGTAAGTTCAGGGAAATAACTCGTCCAATACGATGGTAAACCAAAATTGCCAACTCAGTAATGTTTTGTTTTTTCTCATTATTTAAATAGTGACATCCATGAGAGCTTGTTGGTCTGTCTGTCTTTCATACAAAGGCTGGTGGGTTTTTTGTTTATCAGGCACAGCTATTTTAAACCACTGTTGTGACAAAGTCTTTTTTCCCTTTGCTCCTTGAGTGCACAGCAGCATCCAGACTTTGAAAGGACAGCAGAAGAGAATTTTTGGAGAAAATTCTGAGGGCAGGTTCAGCCTTTTTTAAACAAACCTTCCTGTCTCACTCTTGCTTCCAGCTCCCTGCTGGCTCATCCTGCTGAAAATGTATATTGGGCTTCATTGTCCAGTGGAAAGGGTAGTTTATGTACAGAAGGGGCGCACAGGATGATGGAGATGGTAGCAGCACTTGTTCCAAGGGGATTTCCAAGTATGTTCTGATTATGTGGAGGTACCTATGAGCTCAGAGTATTTATTCTGCTGGAAGAACTCTAAACTGGTAAATCCTGGGTCTCTGCACCAGCTGCCTCCCCAGCCTGTCCCAGCATTGGCTTCCATGGTGGATAAGTCCAGCTGCAGAACATCAGTCCTTTAGGGAAAAGGCTCAGTGGAAACAAACACCTCAACCCCCGCCGTTTGATGTGCAGCCCTCCTCCTGAAGTCCTCTGCAGATTTTGTCTGTGAATGTCAGGAGACCAGGGGAGGGAGGAAACCTGGGCAGCAATCAGCAATATTTTCACATTGCTGCAAAGGGAACTCTCACCACAATATCCACAGTAAATAAATGCAATATCAGTAAATAACTGCCTCATTTTATGGCCATGGCTCAAACAGCATGGCACATGGAAGTCTGAACAACAGAGGGAAATATTAAAAATAATAATCATTTACCTAGTAAGAAAACAGCAAGCTGGTTGAATTGCCAAGTGATTGAGGTGTTTTATTGGGAGGAAATAGTGAGTTTTAAGTTTCTCAGCTGATTCAGAATACAGTTGTAGAATATGTCTGGAAAGGCAAACAAAAGATTGAGGAACCTTACCAGTGGCTGGGCATTTTTTTCCAATATGGCAGAACTAGGTCAGAAGCTGTGGGATGGATGGAGTTATAACTGTTGCTTTTCATAACTTTACTGAGAATATTCTCTAAAGCCGTGGTTCCACAGGACTCAAATGCTGAGCCAGTTAAATTAATTTGATATATTGCATAAATATTATGCACTGATTTAGACAGGGAAAGAAGAAATTGACTGACCTCATATTCTAAACATTAAACCACTGGAGTTGGGTAGAGAAACGAGTCTGCTCCTTCTCCTCAATTCACAGGTTTATTTATTTCTTCATTATTTTAGTGAATCACTGACTTGTGGTGTGAAACACCCATTTTGCAGAATCCAGTGATGAGACAACAGAGCAGGGTGTTGAACACCCATCAGTTCTGATGACACAAGGGGCCCCACACAATCCAAGCAGCAGCACTGCCCTGGATGGGCAAACCCCTGGAAATGATTTTGGGCGGGGATTAGAGAAAACCTCTCTGCCCAGCTGCCATTGGCCCTCATGAACAAATACCCAATGTGAGCCAGTGACTTTGAATATCTCATTCTTGCAGCAGGCTTCCACAGCACTGACCTCTGATGTTCCATAGCAGAGGCTTGGATAACTGGCTGCCTGGAAAATCAGCAGGCCAGGAAAGCTGAGAAGCAGGAAGGATGACGCAAACAATTTCCTGAGAAGTCCAGGTGCCATTCAGTGAAGAGAAACAAGATCCTCAGTAAGAGAGACTGAAAAGCAAAGTAAGGAGCTGCTGTTGGAAGATCCTTTTGTGAGGAAGGAAATTCTGCCTCTTGCAAATGAGTGTGTATGTTCTGATGATAAAATGGTGAGTCCAAAGTGGAAAGTCGCCAGGTGAATTAAAGGTTTTTTGACAAACCAGAAGTGGAGTATTTCAACTCAAGTAATTATCAAGTGTTGCAAGTGTTTCCTGAGTTGTATTTTCAGCAAGTATTACTGAGTTTAGATTCAGAACATGTCACTGTCTCAGACAAGAGCTTTTACTTCTCCCAGCATGTTGCTGCAAGGACTCTCTTTCAACCAGTCAACATTGTTTGAGTAAAGCTAATGGACAGACAGGAATTCAGAAATATTTCTGGCAAACTCTTGATGCACAGTCAAAGAATTTGAAAAGACTGTTTTTTCAATTGAAAAGTATTATGGTATTGTAGGTATTTTCTAAGCAAAATATAGATCTAAAGTAAATATTTATTTCTGAATCTCATTGGAAAAATATCTCTCTTCTTGTTCCTGCTCTGCAGTATTAAATATTGGTGGAAAATTTTAAAAAATCAGCACTTAGCTCTTTCTGTGAAGAAAATTTTCCTAAGGGATGCAGAAGGAAATACTTTCTGCTCAGCTAAATATGTGAAGTTTGAACATATACAAAGAAATGACCAAATTATTCCTGAGATGTACTTCTGTGTTTTATGGAGGGAATCAATTTCTGTAATGTGTTGACAGCAGCTTATTGCTTGTTAATGTATTTAAAAAGCACTTGAGAGACAATTGGCTGCATTGACTGCAGAAGAAAAATGTATTACCTGTAGCACAAGATGGGGAGGATTGCAGGTTGTCCAAGTATTGTTTCCTTTGAATGGACTCAGGCTCAGTCTTTTAAAATTGTTACTAATGGAAATTTAGATTGCAGCTGTGTGAAATGAATCTATTGGACTTCTTTTTAAATTAATCTATTGGCCTTCTTTCTGCAATGTACAAGCTCAGTGCTAATTGGGTAATGGTTTCTTGTTACAACTCAATCTGCACCAGGAATATTCAGGAAACAGACAAAATGGGCTGTCAGACAGGAGGAATTGAGGGTATTATAACTCTAACATCAAAAAATCCCCAAACCAACAACAAAGCTTTGCCATGCCCAAGCACACAAAATTTACTGGGATGCAGGGGCTGCAGCCAAACTGGGGCCCCACGGACTGGCATGCCCCCAAAACATCCCTGTCCTGCAGAAAATGTTCCCACAGAGTCGTGCCCTGCCGTGGTGTCACAGCTTTACCAGCTTTAAGCTGAGATGCCCCCAGGGAAGGCCCAGCAGCAGCTGAAGCTGCAGCCAGCTGAGGGGGGTCTGTCCATCCCCAGTGTCTCTGCCCTTTCCAGAGCCACCCCTGGCACTGGGTCTGACACTGCTGATCTCCAGCTGGGGGGGGGGGGGGGGACACCAGTGAAAGAGGACAGAAAGTGCCTGAGCTCCTCTGTGCTGCAGCTCCAGGGACTGAGAAGCCCGCAGCACCCTTTGGTGCAAAGCCACTCTACCATATCACACCAGCCAGAAGCACAAATCCTCATGTGCATGCATTTTTCAGTCTGTTTTCCTTGAGGAATTCTTAATTTTATAAATCTCCCTCTTTGGATGGTTATGAACATAATTTTTCCTTTAGTCTTTCAAAATCCTGCCAAGTAGATATAGCTTTTTTCACCCTGTCTTGTTTCTCCTTCCTATCCCCATCCCCACCTGCTTTTCTTCGTTATTCTTTAGTCATTTAAGACAATATTAATGATACTGGTGGGCCTGGAGTATTCTTGAAATTAATGGCTTCTTTTATTGTCCCGTGCTAAGCATCATTTTGGATTTCAGTCACTTGGATTTTGCTTCTCAGCCCCCTCTGACAAAAGCATCCCTCCTGGATATGTAGAGTCTGTGAGATTTGTGTGAAGCTGCAAGTCAGTTCAGTGCTGTTTACCACTACTCATCAATAAAATAAAAAATAAATTTAAAAATCACCCAATAAATATTTTTCTGTTGCTGTGATGAATGCTCAGTAGCTTCTCTGTACAAAATCAGACTCACTGTGAATGCCAAGAATTTTCTTTTTAAAGGGGGAAATATTCTGCCTGTGCAGGGAGGTTGGAATAGATGATCTCCAGTGGTCTCTGTCAACCTTGCCCATTTTGTGTGATTTCATTAAAAGGAAAGTTGGGACACCTTAATGTTAGAACTTTAGGGGGAAGAACACGAGCAAAATTTTTCAGAAAAGTTACGAGAGAAAGAGGCAGGGTTTTTCCTGGTCATGGCACCATTTGAAAATTGCAGTTTGTGGGGTTTTTTTCTTTTTTCTTTACTCTTCCTTTCCAAACAGCAATAAAATCAAGGCCTATAAAATTCTTTTTAGACAAACTAAAATAAATTAAATAAATTAAGGACATTGAAATGAAACACAGAGGGACACACACCACTTTAATACATAATAAGTGTTCAAAAGACTACCTGAGTGAAATCTGATGAAGTGCAAGATTAGGAAATTACAGGTTCATGGGTTTGCTTTTATCTATTCTGAGTTCACCACTGAGTAACAGAAATTAGAGCCCAGTTTCCTCTCATAGAGGGCAGGCTTTTCCAGAGAGCAGACAAGGAATATTTTCTTTCTTTCATGACATGCATGACAGAAATCTTTAGTTAAGTTCCATGTTGCCCCAAATCATCTTATCATCTCCAATTAGAGTTTATTCTTCATCAGCACTTTACCTGGCTGGAGGCCAGAATTGCAGGAAGAGATGGATGTTTCAGTACCTTCTATGTCCCAGATCACCTTGCTCTCTGCCACTCTGCCTTTTGAATAGAGGACAACCTAACTGATGACATTTTAGCCACAAAGTCTGGTGATCAGATGTTCTTGCTGATGCCAACCTTTTTATCTGCTTTGGATGTGGCAAGACATGGAGACACAGCCAAAGGATCAGGACCCTAATTTTAAAAATGGGCTTTGTGCCAGGAGTGCAGTAACAGGAGAATGTTGTCGCTGCTGAGAAAAGGTGAATAGATGTTTGTTTTTCTTAATAATTTTGATGACATGGCCAAAATTTGTTGAAGAAGAGGAGGAAGAAGAGGAAGGGGAAGAGGAAGGGGGAGAGGAAATGGGAGGAGAAAGAGGAAGGGGAAGAGAAAAATAGGAGGAGGAACAGGAAAAAGAGGAGGAAGATGAGGATGAGGAAGAGGAAGAGAAAAGGAAAAAGCAGCAGTTGAAGAGGAAGAGGAGAAAAGAGGGAGAGGGAGAGGGAGAGGGAGAGGGGATTTCATTGGTAACAGGAGCTCTGCAAGCTCTGTGGATACCAGCAAGAAGGAAACACCTCCCTCCAAAGGGGCTGGTGAGTGAATGCCCTGGGCAGGGACACAGCTTGCTCTGAGATGCAATTTCTCTTCCCTGCTGGTAGAGGTACAAGTGGCAGTGTCAGGGGAGCCCCACGAAGGCAGAACTCTCTGCTAAGAGGATCATCTGAGATGAGATGTGTCTGTGTGTGTTTCTCCCTGACAGCTGCCACCTTGGCTGATGCTCTGCAGCTCAACCAAGACTCCCCCCTGCCACTCAGACCAAGTAAAGACAGACACAGAGCTCCTGAGGTCTCAGCTGGGAAATCAGAGTCCTGCTGGGAGCCCAACAGTCACTTGTCATCTGTGGAGTGGGTTTGTCATACGCACTGCTGGGAAAGAAATCTGTCAGAGACTTGTATATCAACACCACTTCAGCCAGCTTCTCCTGCTGCCATTCTCTTCGGGATTCATTGGTGCAGCAAGACCTTGTATCACAGTGGTGCATTTTACAGCCCTTTTGGAAGTTCTCCATGTATCAAGGGAAAATCTGGATTTAGGGATATACCTGTATTAGTTTTGAACACCACTATGAACGAAGGAGGGGGGAAAAAATTAAGCCAGTAGAAAAAATAAGGATTAGGGGAGACCTCAAATCTGAATATTGATCAAGACAAACACTTGCACAGGTGAAGTCTGGTGCCCAGGTGTAGAAACTATTTCCAAGTCATGGTTTTTACTGCCTGTTTCTTTGACTGGAGTATGAGTTTCACATATTTGGCAGACATACTGAAACCAATTGCCTGATTTTGCCTGATACACTTGTATACTTGTCTGCAGCTGAAACTGAAGACTGACAGGTGACATTCTCATGGTCTGACCTGTTTCAACATCCCACCACAGAAATAAATCCTTTTTGTACCTCATAACCCACAGAGCTGGTTCTTTCTGAGGCTGACTACCATCCAAGGAAGATGTCCTGTCCTGTGTTCTTTGCTCTGCTGCCCTGTTGTGCAGGTGCACAGTCCAGCTCCTTCTGGGCTTTGTTTTCAAGGAAATCCTTTCCATGGTGGGGCATGGCAAGATGGGCTGGGGATCACATTTCTTCTGGTTTTCCTGCTATCCATGCCAGTTCAGCCTGGCTGAAATGCAGTAGTAGCACCTCCATTCCTCCTAGGGCTACTTCATAGACCCTCAGAGAGAAAATGATTTTGCATCACATGGGTCCATAATAATCACTGCCAAGTACCTCTGAGGTGTCAGTTCCACCCAAGGATCTCCTCTTGCTGGTGTCTCTTTGTAAGAATGTGCAGATAGGCTGCAGCTATTCAGATTCACAACCTGCCTGAATGTTTAAGTAAAGACAACTCATTCCATATGTTTTCTCATATGCTTCCTGTGTAAAATGTCAGTTGCAATGTGGTTTAGACTTCCTGAACAGACCAGCTAACACAAAATTGTCTCTGTCATAATACTGCTGGAAAAAATATTCCAAATTTATTGCGTCTTATGATTTTAGTTCATGTTCAGGGAAATTAGGTCAGAAACCTTGATGGTCTGCATCTCTTGGGCATTGTAAACAACAAATTCACTTTTAATAAATTATAATGCAGTCAGGCTGAGAAAATATAAGACTGGGCTCTGAGCTAATATAAATCATAGCAGATATATGGAAATTGAACTCTGTGGGTTTACATCAGCTAGTCCTCACCCAGGATTTATGTAATACAGTTACATAAATCTCTTAGCTGAGGACCCATACTAATTTTGTAGAAATTCACCAATTCACCAACTAGTGTATCAACTCAGAGAGCAATTAAGTGTCTGACAGCCTCACAGAGACTTTCTTAGATGTTCTTTTACTGCAAAACCATGCCACCTTTTTTGCAAAATACACCCATAAATACCCATTTAACCTGTAATTGAGCCTGCTGTGCTCAGGAGAAAACAATCACCAGACAGCTCCTTGCGGCAGACAAAAATAAGACAAATGGTCAGTCTCATAACACCAGACTTGTCTAGACTGAGCAAAATTACATGGACCAAAAACCAGCAAAAAATGCCAAGGTCATCAAACTCCCTTCATGTCCTGTTGCTTAATCCCACTGTCCAAGCACACTCACAAAAGAATTTGCGCTCATCTCAGCAGCCTGATTTACTCTTCAGTGTGGCTTAACAGTGATACATAGATAGCATCAACAAGACAAAAACAGAGAAAAACATTACTGCCAATGCCAACCAAAGCAACCTCTCTTTTGTAACTTAGAGAATTGCTGACACAAACCCAGGCCTTTCAGAGGAGGTGGTAGGTTCATCATGGTTAAACCCAAGCTGCACTCTGAGCATGTGGCAGATAGAAACAAGTTTTTACGAGCTACTAGTCCTTACTTCTGCAATTCTTATATATTTGCCCTAAGTGACTTTCTCTTGCCATTTTCCCCCTCAAATTTGAAAAGATATCAATTGACCAAAGAGTCTTTCACAGCACACCCCTTCCTCTGACGCACAGTTTCAATTCATTTCTGCAGTTGTGCTGTTTTTCCTATAATTTGACCTTGAAGCTTTATTCTCTGGCAGATGACATCTAATATCTCCTGAACTGGTTGCATTTTGCTGCTCGTTCCTACACTCCTACCTGGAAGCAGGAACTCCCAAACACCCAGGAAGGATGAGGTGGAGAGGAAGCAGCATCACCTGTGCCTGACAGCAGAGGCGTTGTCACCTCCATAGCCTCTGGCTGGTGACTGGACAAAGGTTGAGGGAGCAGCAACAAGAAAAAACATTTCCCTGCACTGACTCCCCAGACACTAAAGTGGATTTGCAGAGTACTTGGCTCTGAAGGGCTTTTAAGATGCTTCTGAAAATAGAAACAACTTTTTTACACCTCCTTTTTTTTTTTTTCCAAGCAGAAAACTAGATTTTTTTTCTTTCCTGCTTAATGTAGATCTCATAAATGAGGAATAAAATCCTTCAGGAAAAAGACTTACTGAAAATCCCAGTGAGTGGTCAGAACTATTAAGATCAGTTTTATTTTGAGGATTTTTCTCATTTCTCTTCATTAGTGTTATTGAAATAGGCCCAGACATGTCACAAAGTCTCGCTGATGCTGCTCTTACCAGCTGTGACTGAATATTAGGATAACGTATTGTAAATATAAAAAAACATAAAGGTCAGAATTAAGGAATAGATCCTTGGGAGCCTGGCCCACTTGAATCTACTGCTATGGAAAGGCTCAAATGCAGAAATATCACAGAATTCAGTCACATCTCCTCCTCCAGGGAAGTTTCCTTTCCTCTGGGGTATCAGACCTTGTATGCTGCTGATCTTCTGTTAGTGCCACAAAGTTCCCATTACACCTCTGCTCTTTCACACATGATGGACCATGAGGTTTCCAGAGCAACTCACTCTGTGCTGAGATGCCAGTCACTGCCTGGTTTAACAAAAAGTTTGACTGAGCCCTGATTCAGTTGTAATTCAGCTTCCAAAGAAAAACAGCTTCTCAAAAAAAAAAAAAAACCACCACCACCACCAACAAAATCCCTCTGTTTGGCAGGCTGTTATTTTCAGACTAAATAGCAACAGAGCAGGTTGTTCTTGGCTCTTGCTCCACATAAGATATAGATGCTGGCTGTTCTTCAAACACATTTAATGATCCCATGCTATGTATGAAGAAATACAAATAGTAAGTAAAGACAGGTGCATTTTATTTGGCAGTTAAAAGATGCTCACCATTTAAAAGTGAATATAGTACAAGTTATCTGTGCAATAAAGGGAATTTACTGAGCAGAAAATGGTTTGCTTTATACAGTAAATCATTTTAGGTATTGTAACATTTTAGGTATTGTAACATTCTTTTCTTTTCAGCATTGAGTTGAGCTATTCCACACTGAATACAATTAAATATGAATTGTGCCTGGAAGGACACCAGTTCTATCTACTTTTTCAAATATACAGGAGGCAAATATTCAAGTCTCTGTTCTCATCTACATGTGGTGTATAATACATATACTTCTGCATCATTCCCATGAGAAATGCATCTACTTAACTAATGGTCCTCCTACAGTCTCAACTGCACAACTCTTGTTTCAGTTTCCAAAATTCAGATTATCTCCTCACTACATATGGCGACTGTGCTTTTATAAAGCTTTCCAAGGGACCACTAAGAGCCAACATTTTTGCATTTATTTGAAGACCCTCATACTATTATTGTATCTGAGCACCTTCTCTTCATGTATTAAATGTTCCATGGCTGTCTCTGGTCTTTGCCAGAAATCTCACATTGTGAATAAAGTACAGCTCTTGACAGTGTAAGCTTTTAGAATAAAACCAAAACATAAATAAACAGACAAAAAACTACCCCAAAATCTACAGCACAACTTTGTTTAAGCCCCATTTTAAGTATTTTTTAGAAGAAAAATGCATAAAAGTACCTCTTACATTTATTGACAAGTAAGCTTCCTTCCTTGCATGCAGATATTAATTCCAATAATTTTTCAGCTCTTATTTTATTTCCTGGATGTGCAGAGATAGAAAAAAAACCAACAAAAGACAAACACATCTCAAAACCCCACAAACCCTGCAGGATTCTGATTTTAATTTTATTAAAAAAAAATTGAACATGTTGGGTCAATTTGAAATATTTGAAGTGTCAGGCTTTTGAAGCTAAATTCCGTTAGTCATCACCAAACAGAATTTGAGAAATTAAAAATTCTTTGAATAAGAAAAAAATGACACTCCAAAAAATTTATAATTTGCAATACCATGTTCTAGGCTACTGAGACGAAAAAACCGACAAATAGAAAAACTTCTTTAAGAAAAAAAGAAAATGAGATCACTTAGATAGCAGATTTTTTCACTGTGAGTTATTTAAGAATGAGGGAAAGCACTCTGACATTTGTTTAAAATTGGACTTTTCCATTGCCGTGAGATTTCAAGGTCAGTACTTTACAAAAAAAAAAAAAATCTTCATTGCTTAAATCCATATTTTATTGTTGGAACATCTTCTGATAGCTAATCAAATTTCAAGCTTTTAATTCTCCTGAACATTTAAACTTTTAGTTGCTCTCATCTTTTTATCTATGCTTTGGAACCCTCATATCTGTGTTTTTCTAAGCAAGATGCAGATAAAGAAAAATAATAAATCAAATGGAGATACAGGTGTTTGAAATGTGTTTTGTTAGGGGTTTATCTTGCCTGTTTACTTTAAAGACAAAGTTTAAATTAATCATTCAAGCACTCTTCATCCAGTATTTTCCAAGCCTTCTACTTCAACAGTAAAGATTTCTCAGGATTTTTTCTCAGGATTTTCTTCAGGATGGAGATTTCTCAGCTGGCTGCAATGGTTAGTTTAATTAAATTTTTCAATGTATTTTGCCACATAAGATTTTTTTATTTTTTAATCTGTGGTCACCTCCAAACCACAAATAATCCAATTACAATTTCAGGGATTCTTCATTTTACAGAAGAAGACAGAAAAATGGACATGGCCAGAACAACCATAAAAATTGCTTAGACAGGTATTACACTGAAATTTAGGGTGGTACAGTTTCACTAATAACTTTTCTTTGATACCTTTTAAAGGAGGTATCTAAATGCCCCCAGGAGGAATCCTCTGTCTGCCAGAAGAGATGAATCCTTTTGTGATGCTTGGAGCAAGTTGTATTGACACAGGAGCCTTTGAAAAGTTTCCTTCTTCATTTCCTTCTCCTAGGGAAAATTTCCTTGATAAAAAAATTACCCAACTGCAATGTCTGACTAAAAATATTTTTCAATATGCATAATTCAAAATAAATATTTCAACCCCTTTCTTCCCAGGATAAAGAAATATTTTTTTTTTCAACAAGGACTGGACATTATAATAATTTATTTTATTCAAGATTTTCTTATCTGACTTACCAGAAGTAACGTACTAGTTCTGGGTATCTAAACAGGAGAGTTTCTACCTGGTGCTGTACTTTCCTCGTATTAAGGTGGGCTGCACTTCTGAAAAATAAGGTCACTTCCACACCTAGAGAGGCAGATTTTCAGAGGTAAACACTCCAATGGCCGCTTGCTGACCTCTAGTTGGAAACCTGTCTGCAAACTGGGAGGCTTGGCGGTCAAAATTCCCAAAACTGCCCATGGGCTCCTGTGTTTCTGTGCCAAATTCCAGCCAACAAATCCCTAAAATAAAAAAATCTTACCACACGGAAATTATTTTTGGCAATTTCTAGAAATCTCAGCTAATATTCTCATTTATCCAATGCCATTATTAATGTCTCTGCTGGAAATGAGACTGGGCTGCACAATTTTGGGTCCAAAGATGCTGGAAAATCAGTTCTTCTCTCTCAGTCACAGACCACATCTTGAAGAGTGACACATGAGATTAACAGCAAAATCCACACAGAGCCTCTATGAATGAATGGGAATGGACTCTGTGGAAGTGTGGGCACTTCCTAGAATAGTCCGAGAAATAATGAAATCATATTTTTCAAGCATGGCATGGTGGGCAAGGAAACATGGTACACTCAATTTTTAATTTCTTTTTTTTCTGTACATTTGAGTCAGACGGCCAGTTTAAGCTGAAAAATGTTTTCCTAAAATTTTAAATCCTCTGAGGAACAATGGGTAAAGGAACATGATGTTTTTCTAGGATTTGTATGAGTATCTCTAAAGGAAATGTGAGCTTGGAGGAAATCAGGGCTAAACTCTTTCCAGGAAACGCTGTTAATCTGACACAACAAACTCGTCAATGAAGCTCACAAATTACTTTGTGCATGAAAATGGAGGTCAGCAGAACAAAATGTGCATTTTTAACATTAAAAATATATACTCAAGCCAAGAGTTACGAAGCTGGAAGTGTCCAGCCAAATGTGTTGTTTTCTGAAAGTGCTCTTCTGACCCAGAGGGAACTCTGGGACAGCAGCTGACACAGCTATGGAATCTGAAATTGCCAGATTTAGGAACTGCAGAAATTGAGCTAGGAAGGCTTACACACAACATCTCATGGGTATTATCTTCCCAGTTGTTCAGGACTGGACAACTTAAAAAGATCCAGCTAGCTGCAATTAGCTTGGAGTTTGTCCCTCCTGCCATTTGGAAGTGCCTGTCTCAAACCTTTTGGAAGAGTATTTTGTTAAATAATGGATCAGGTGAACCAGATAAAGTTTGCGATTTTAAATCTCATACATACTGTATCCAAATGGATTCAAATTCAATAAAAAATTAAAAAACGAAAGGAAAGAAAAAGGTTGTGCATGACCACATGCATGAAGTTTGAGGATGGAGTGCTTTCTGTGACTGGGCTGCTATTTCACTCTGGTTTTGGTGTTTTATTCCATTATGTGCCTTCAGTATGGATTTAAGATTGAAACACACAGCACAGATTTGCATTTTTTGTGGGGTTGCATATGCCTGAGCTATCAACAAATTCAGATACATGGCTGATAACAAAAAGAAAATTGTTTTCAGTAAGGCTTTTATTCTGGACAGTTATCAGTTCTCTGTTCTAGGTCAAAATTGATTTAAATTTTGTTTGAGCTGAAAATGGCAGTCCACATAAATTTATAGTGTCTGCTTTTGCTCTGACATACAAAAAGTACATTACAAAAACTGGACAAACAAAAAGTACATTTCAAAAATTCTGGTGGAATTAGTGGCAGAGGGCTCCAAAAAGTGATTTGTGTGACATAACATGTTCAACCATAGGACATTTGAAAATACTTCCCCTAGCACAGATAAAGGGAGAGCCCAAACTATCTTTACATTTATGGAGCACAATCAACATTGTAAGTGTTTAAATGAGGGATTATGAGCCCTAATTTCTTTCTACTGAAATGTTTGTCATATTGCTCAGAAGATTTTTCTCACGAGAGTCCAGATGAACCTACACATGAACTTCTGATTCCCTGCAGAGCTGACTCACAGTAAAAAGGAAATCAGGGCTGTCTGTAAAAATGCATCCCATGAAAAATCTGATTGAGTTGGGATCCTGTAATCATTTTATCGCAGGGGTTCCATACTGTTGTCTCCTTATCACAAAAGGGTCATACCTGCTTGGTGTTTTCTCATGGGCTTCTCCTCAGAGCACTAATGCTTTCTTCTTCAAAAAGAAGCCAACTGACTCCAGTTCCCTTCTCAAGCGGCCAACCCACTCTTTTATAGCACTCTTCTTCTCATTGCTTACAGCTGTGGCCTGTTAAAGTCAGGCCTGTTCCTAATCTTTGATAATTGGCCCAGCTGCAACTCCTTAGGGGTATGATTACTTTCTACGCTATCTTTATTTTCTTATATTCTATCCCCCTACAGGATCCAATATGGGCTTCTCTATATGCCTATGGATCACAGAATTTTGAAGAGCAGTCTTCTACCATTTCTCTTCAAATGCAAAACTGTGGATTTTTGTAGCTCCCTGTCATTTGAAACAACTTGTGTGAAAAAAACCCAACAAATTACCACAGTGTTATTTTGGGACTTTTGAAAGTACATACTTTTCTCACTGAATGTATAAAAATATTTATCAATGTCTAATAATTTTAAAATTTTTCTTCTACCAGGAGCAAGATATTTTGCTGTCTTTTTTTGATGAATATATATGGTTGTCCCAGGGCCTCTCGCTGGTCAGTGACCTCAACAAAATGTTAGAAAGTCTCTTTTCCCAGCCCGGCACTCAAAGAAGGAGTCAGAGCTCTTAATTTCTAGGTCTCGAGGTTGTTTATTGTTCCTTATCTATAAAATATTTTCTCCTGTCCAGCTGAGGTCCGTTCAGCAAGACAGTGCAGGCACTTCAGCACCTGCCCCTGGGGTGGTGTTATGTCTTTATACTAAAAACTATGTATACATTGTTTACAATAACTTTCCAATACCCATCACCTATATTAGACAGTGAGCTTCCACTCTAAACCAATCTGTAAGTGCCAACATCACAGCAGAAGATGGAGGCCAAGAAGAAGAAGAAGAAGAAGAAAGGCTGGACCCACCTAGATCCCTCCATCTTGCCCCCTGAACCCCCATTCCAGAAACCCTAAAATCTACTTTTTCACCCCATGATAAATTTACTATTATTCTACTTAACTGTTGTGGCCTGCAGATCTTCATCTAAGGATGGTAACTTGCTCCACGGGTCATAATCAAAACCACAGGCATCTTGGGCTTCGTGACAGGGTCTCTGAGCCCCCTGGCAGGGGTCTTGGCTACTCAGGACAGCCAGAGGGATGTCTTGGGTTCCGACATGTGGTATTCAGTAAATTCAGAACTCAAAAGGGCTTGGCAATAGGGGTTTCTCAAATATGGGATTAAATATAATGCCTCCCCTTTTTTTGTCTACAATTATCTGTCAAATCCACTATCAAGCTGTTTCTTGCTTGAAAAACTCCAAAAATAAACCAAACAATACATCTATGAATCTTTTGAAATGTAGAAATGGTATTTATTTTCAGATCTTTGTGATGGAACCAGGTGGTTGAACCTCAAAAATTATCTGGGCATATTTTTAAAAACATTTTTCAAGCAAACAGTTTACACATAAAACCACCCAATAATCTTGGGTAAAGTTTCATGTGAATTAGTTTTACAGATTTTTTTTAAATATTTGATGTTATATTTTTATTCATTTAGTATTAATGTTTGTGCTCAAAAATGGCAAGACTAACATAAATGCTTAAGCTCTAAAGCAACAGATTTGAAAGCTCTGAGTGTCATAAAATTCAGATTTTTCCAGACTTCCGGCCCATTAGCAGAAGATAAATATTAGCCATTAGTGAGTATGTGATATCACTCTAGAAAAAAGCACCTAACCAGTGAGTGTGCTTTTCCTCAAGAGAACAAAAGAATTTTACCTTGTAAATGGTACTGTGAGAAGATGTGACATATTACCAAAATTATAATTTAAGTCACAGGCGGTCTGAAAAAAAATGTTTTCTCAAACGCATTGTTTTCCCCTCCCCATACTTACCTTCAGACAACTTGGAGGAAAAGCAACAAAATAACCCACAATAACTGAAGAAATTCATGCCACACCTGACATTTTTGGGTTTGGTATTGCTAACTCTGTTTGGAATAAGAGTCAATGCATTCTAAATTAAAACTTTATAAATATTGGTTGAATTACAAATTATTTGGTTTATTGTTTTGGGTTTATGCATTTTCGGTTGAAACACCAGAAGTTTAAACTGGTGAAAGACTTTGTTCTCCTTTCACTGAACCCTATAAAAACCCATTAAGTTCCCCTCAATCTTTCCACCACTTTCAGAAATAAAAGAGCTCTTCACAGGGTGACTTCCAGATTACTCTGTGTAGTTAAAGTGACCATGAAGTCACATCCACATGCTAAAAACACCTTCACAGCTGTCTTTAGACAACAAGTCTTCTCCACCTGGTTTTTAAGGTATATTACTAAGAGCCATAGTTACCTCAATTTAAATGTTCAAAAATGTCTTGGTTCTTTATTCCTCATCTTTCAACAATACCTGAGGAAAATGTTGAAAGGATTTCATGCAGGCAACTAGGGTTTCTTTGAGCATACACTGTAGGTTGCTGTTGCAAAAAGCAAGTTTTGCTGGGTGAAGCCCAGTGCAGTCTTCTGCTCTCCAATATCTCCTTTATTATAGAAGATGGCGCAGAAAAATGGAAAATTGCCACCTTTCCAGCTACCATCTTTATCTCTTTATATACACCCCCCCAGTGAAAATACTTTGAATTGGTGTTACTTTTTAAATTAATGTTAGGCACAAAGGCTGAAAGAATCATTATTTCATTAGTGAGAACTGCATCTGGAATGGCCAACACCAGGACTCGTTCCTCTGCTCTCCAACAGCTGAAAACAGAAATGGTCTAATTATGCACAGCCTCCTGCACATTTTCCTGTAAATTCAGGTGAATCACACATGCAAATCTGGCCTATGTTCATCAGGTGAAAAGCTCATGTGAACTCCTCCTGCATCTCTCTCTGGTCAGAGAAAATCCCTTCCACACACCCAGGACTCTTTCTTCATGATTTCTCTTTTCTCTTTCTTGAGCATTTGTGTACAAAAGGGACTAAACCTCTATCATTGTTTGCCTGTGCTAAGTCCTTTTGTACAGGGTAGAGCTGAACAGTCTCGTTTATCATTTAAAGCTAGTAGAATTAGAGGAATTGAAAATGAAAAGACAACACTGACATGAGAAGTCAGACTGCTCACGTCTTGTTAAAGGTGGAACATTGAAGCAGATGTAAAGAATACAAATAAAAAGAACTAGTGTTCTCATTACATGGTGATGTGCAAATTTTCAGGCACTTTGAAGGCAAAGAATAATGCAATGATACTGGTGCGAACCCCTCTAAATATTTAGCAACAGTCATTTAAAATTCCAGTGATGGTGCAGTAACTTTTTTTTCTGATGAAAAGAAAAAGGCAATTTTTGGAGCAAATTTTTCCAATTTTCAAATTGGAAAAAGCATCAGGTCAAAATCATCCATAAAGAAAGTTACTTAAAATCCCAATATCTAGATCCTAATGGAAGCATTTACAAAACTGCAGCATTTCTTGGATTAGAGGTTTGGGATGGAAATGAAGCTGCTTTAACTTGATGGATCCATTTCTCATCAAATATATTTACCACATATGCTATAGAAAATAACCCGCAGATATGAAAATTTTACATTTGAAGGATTATCCTGTGTCACCAACAGGATTCTTTATGAGGAATAAATCAGATATAAAGCTGTTTAAATTATTTCCAGAACAGGGATGAAAATTTCAGAATAACATGCTTCCTTAGATTTCAGTCTCTCTGCTGAAGACTTATCCCAAAATATGCTGGAGCCTTTGAAGAAATTGTGGGGTTTAATGCATATTGTGAGCTCTGGCAGTGATGTGTGTATTTCAGCGGGGTGCTGGGGAACACTCCAGGAGTTTTTTTCTTTTCTTTCTTTGAGTAATACCTATATTGAGTTTGCATGACCTGGTTTTGGTAGCAGGGGGGCTGTGGGGGTGGCATCTGTGAAAAGGTGCTAGAAGCTGCAGGAAAAACTCCCTCAGCCATAACCATGGAAGAGTTTCTGGAAAAGAAAGCCCCAGATGGAATTTATTTGATCTGTGGAAAGAAAGCATACAGTGAGTTACCTCCAAGGTGGAAAGGATCATGCACTTAATAAATTCCATCTGGGGCTTTCCATCTGATACTAGTTTTCCCTAGGTCTCCCCAATATTCTCTCAGACCTGCCAAAGACTGGGAAGGATTGGCTCCAGGACTCTTGACCCAGCAAAGTCCTATTTGTCTATTCCATTCACAATTTGTTTTGTTTTTCTGACTCCGGTACCCCATAGGAGGTTTTGGTTACCAAACTTTTTCCTTGTTGCTCAAATTTACCATCAGAGTGGTTACACATGGAGTGTATCCCACCATTTCAGTATATTCTTTCCCCTCTTGACTGATGCAGATCGTTCTGATCACGCTTTGATCAAACACCCATTCCTCAGGTTTCTGTGCCAATTTTGAGACCCTTGGGCTGTCCCATTTCAAAAGCTGATCCAGAGCTAAGCCTTCACCCTTCCAAGGCCATTTCTCTGCAGATTTCAGCCCCCCGCAAATCCAACAATTTGACAATCCCAATTCTGTGGCAATTTCCTGCATTAAATCAATGAATAAGTTCCGATCTGGGGAAGGTTTTCCCATCAACGTATTGTTTCTCGAGCAGTTCGTACTGCTCACCCAGAGTTTTCAATTTTTCTTCTTCCACCGTTTTCTTCCTAAGTTCTGACTCCCTCCTTTTCAGCTCCTGAGTAATTTCCCTCATCTTTTCCTCAGGATCTGTTGCATCTTTGTTTCGCACAAAACAGACAACCCTATCATATTGCAGGCAGACTCTATCATTGTTTGCCTGTGCTAAGTCCAATATGATCGGCTCTCTGCTCAGGGTGAATTTGTTGTCAAATTTTATATTTCTTCCCACCCAGTACATTTTCCCATTCATCACACACATCCCCAGTTTCGAATTTTCATAACACAATGGATTCACCTGGTGATATGCTACAAAAATTGACTCAGTCTTTCCCCCAACCCACATTGTCTGATTACATTGATTGCAAACAGGGATTGACATTATTTCCACATTCCTTTTCCATATTTGGTGTTGGTGCTTGTCTGACTGCCCGTTCCGTGTCCCCGCCTCTGGATCTATACACAAGATCTCTTTGCCTGATCTGCATAATTTCACCTGAGGGCCGTTCATCAAACAGTACTGGTCAGGCTCCCTGATGCACTCCTCCAGGGCTTGGTATGCTGAGGTTCCCCTGTCCCTTTATTCGATTGGGACTATCTGAGCGCATTTACTGCACTAGTCCATGGAGCTCTCGTTTCCATCATGGATCAGGGTCTCAATGTGCAGACTCAGCATCCCGCACATGGCTAGGCTCAGGCCAATCACGATTCCACCAGGTAAACTCTTCTACCTTTGCCTCCACCCCCCTGGGCTGCCACCAGCGGCGAGGAAGACCATCTTCGCAGCAGCAGTATTCTTCAGGGAATACATTCTCCGCATACCTCCTTTGAAAGGTGCCCCACCTTGATACCTTGACAGGATCTGAGCTGCACAGTACTTTGATTGACTGACACTCTACATCCAAAATCTCTGCTTTAGATTTGAGTTTCCCATGCACCCTGTTCTGAAAAATGTGGAACCACTTCTGTGAGTCTAAGTCAATAATTCCTAAATTTGTGGCTAGGGTTAGAATATGGTCAGTCAGTTCAAGCTCCTCTTCCAGATACTGAGTGCACATCCCCTTTGGCATCTGCCCCCTTCTGCAATGTATAGCAAAAACCCCCTGACAATATTCACACTTAAAGTGTACAAATGGATAGCATTCACAATCAGACAGTGTACAACCTATCCATTCACTGTCGGTCATTCATGAGGATGTTGGAGTTTGATTTTCAGGTCACCTGGAGGAGAAGTGACCCTCCTCCTCAGGTGCTTCCTTTAGATATTTGACTTTCTTCACTCTGGACGTGTGTGTCCAACCTTTCTCCACCTTCCGAATGGCTGTGTCTGTTGTCAGAAGGACAAGAAAGAGGCCTTCCCAGTGAGGGGAGAGGGCTACATCTTTCCATACTTTCACAAGCACCCTGTCACCTGGTTGAATTTTGTGGATAGCAAATCCCAGAGGGGCGCTCTGAGATACTGTCCCTTGTTTTCTCAGTTCCTATAAGTTTCTGTTTATCCCTACTAAATACAGTTGAATTTGGCTGTCTTCCAGTCTGGGGTGTCCCGTGCTTATATGACATCCCATATAGCATTTTGAAGGGTGAGAGCCCCATGTCTGAATGAGGCATTGTCCTGATATTAAGCAAGGCCAGAGGTAGGCATTTCAGCCAGGACATTTGGGTTTCTAAAATTAATTTAGACAACTGCGCCTTCAAGGTCTGATTCATCCTTTCAACCTGTCCCAAGCTCTGGGGACGCCACAGGGTGTGATATTCCCATTGAATGCCTAGTGGCTCAGCCATCTGCTTAATAATTTTTGAGGTTAAATGAGTCCCTTGATCGGAGTCAATGTAATTCACCACCCCATACAGGGGCACAATTTCTTCCAGCAATTTCCTGGACACTGTCTGAGCCGTCGACCTTGGACTGGGGAAAGCTTCCACCCAATGGTTCAATTTGTCTCCTATTACAAGCACAAATTTGAACCTTCCCACCTTGGGCAATTCAATAAAATTGACTTGAATTCTCTCAAAAGATTGGTACACAGTGGGGCGACTCCCTAGGATTGCCTGTCTTGCCTTGGTTTTGTTAATTTTCTGGCAGATCAGCATCCCTGAACCTCCTGTTTGGCCAATTCATAAATTCCTCTGCACCCGAAAAATTTCAAAAACTGTTCAGCCAGGGCCTGAGCCCCTCAGTGTGCTCACTGGTGCAGTCTCCTCAAAATCCTCCTGGTAAAACCTTTAGAGACTAGTTCTCTCCCGTCCAGTAGTTTCCACTTACGTTCCTCCAATTTTCCCCCAATCTTTTCATAACTTTCGATCTCCTTTGGGGAGGGCTGAGGAGGGTCATTGGGGACCTCGATTCCTTTAATCTCTGGGGTACTTACTGTCATCAGGGCCGTGGTCTTGGCCTCCTGGTCTACCAAGTTGTTTCCCCAGATCCGGAATTGCATCCCTGCCTGATGTCCCTTCACATGGACACCCAAAATTTCTTCCAGCTCCCATATCGCTTCCAGAATTTGCCGGATCAATTCCCCCGTGCATCAGTCCCTGTCCCCGTGTGTTGATCAACCCCCTTTCTTCCCAGATTTTCCCAAAGGTGTGAACCACCCCAAAGGCATACCTAGAGTCCATAAAAATTGTTCCCTTCTTTCCGTTCAGTCCTTTCAAGGCTCTCAGGACCGCATACAGTTCACAAGCCTGTGCTGACCATCCCACGTTCAAAGGACCCGCTTCTATCACTTTTCCTGTTTGCCCGTCCACAACTGCATATCCTGACTTTCTTTTCCGTTCGATCACACTGCTTGAGCCATCTACAAATCATTTTTCCCCTTCGTCTGTCAGGTTTCGGCTTTTCTGTCTCTGCCCCGAGACGTGTGGGATGGTCCGGAGGCAGCCCGGGCTCCCAAGAACGAGACTGGACTCTTCACTTTTCCATTTTCAGGTTGTTTATTATTTCTTATCTATAGAATTTTCTTTCTGCCCAGCTGAGATCCAAATAGCAAGGCAGCCAAGGGCACTCTGATCACCCACGGGGCAGTCACGTCTTTTTATAGTAAAAACTATGTATAACATATTTACCTTTTATTCCCAATACCTATCACCCTTATTAGCAAGTGCACCTTCACCATGAACCAATCCAAAAGTGCCAACATCACCACAGAAAATGGATGACAAGAAGAAGGAAGAAGAACCATGAGACACACCCCAATTCCTCCATCTTGCCTCCATAATCCCCCTGTACCAAAACCCTAAAATCTATATCTCACCCTGTGAACATATCATCCCTGCACCATTTAAACCCGAGTGACTCCCATGTCCTCATACACAGGTGGCGCGTCCCCAGAAGGATCAAAGTCGAGCCACCAGCTGCTCTTAGCAACATTCCAGGATTTCCGAGCCCCCCAAGGGTTCTCTCGGTAACTCTGGACATCTGGAGTCGTGCTGAGTTCCCACATTCATCTAATTCCTCTTTTCCAAATCCTCCCTAATCTTTGTCTGCAATTCAACCACTTCCACACAATAGTGAACGAACGAAGCTTCCTCCGAAGCTTCCCCAAACAAGAACTGAGCTGGATTTTGCACAGTTGTTGTCCACAATTCCAAATCCTGTGAATGAATCAAAATGGCTTCATACGTCAGCAGTCTAGCATCCATGAGCCACTTACCTGCTTTCTGTTGTAGTATGCCCTGCACATTATGTGGTGCAAATACTACCAAAAGTGCTCCAAAAGTTACTTTCTTAGCTTCCTCCACCAACAATGCTACAGCTACAATCGCTTGCAAGCACGTGGGCCAGCCCCTGCTTACAGGGTCCAAAAGCCTCGACAAGTAACCCACCGGTTTCCTGACCCCAGCCCAGTCCCATGTTAACACGCCATGTGCTGTGTGATTGCTCGCATCCACGAACAACAGGAATGGCCATCTCACATCAGGGAGGCTCAGGACTGGCGCTGCTGTGAGCACTTCCTTGACTCCCCTGAATTCGTCCTAGTCCTTTTCTGTCCATTTTATTCTGTCCCTGGTGAGTTTTTCATACAAAAACTTCACCTTCTCGCTGTATCCCTTGATCCACTACCAGCAATATCCTAACACCCCCAGCAACTGCCTAACTTCCCTTTTTGTCCGTGGGGGTGGTAAGGCAATAATCCCTGCCACCCTTTCAGAATCCAACTTCTTTTTCTGTCTGGTTAACCACTGTCCCAAATATCTGACCTTGGGCTCTGTGAATTGCAACTTCGACTTTGACACCTTCAATGTTTTTCCCCTAAAAAGTTCAAAAGTTCAATGGTACTCGTCCTCACATAATCCTCCCTTGGACCTGCAATCAACAAATCATCTACATACTGTAGCAATTTTGTTCCCTCCATTGGTACAAAGTGACTCAGCACCTGTTCGAGTACTTGCCCAAAAAGGTTTGCGGAATCCACAAAGCCCCGAGGCAACGATGTCCACCTGAGCTGCCGCTTTCTGTTCGTCTCTGGGTCTTCCCACTGAAACGCAAAATAATCTCTGCTGTCTTCTAAAGGACAGGTCCAGAAAGCATCCTTCAAATCAATCACGCTGTACCACGTGTCCTCGGGAGAGATGTTGTTCAGCAGGGTGTAAGGATTTGAGACCGTGGGGAACAGTGTCTTAGTGCTTTGATTCATAGCCCTCAAATCCTGCACTAGCCTGTAGCTACTGTCTGTCTTTTTCACTGCCAAAACTGGGGTGTTGTGCCAGGACATGCATGGCTCCAATGTTCCTTTCTTTATTAATTCATCAATCACTGGTTTCAGTCCCTTCCTCCCTTCCCTGGGGATGGGGTATTGTTTGACCCGAATGGGGTCTTCTGGCCTTTCAATTTCAATTTTTAATTGGCTCTGTGTTCAGCCTCCCAGCCTCCCCTTGGACATATCAAACCTTTGGATCAATTTTCTCCTTGTCCTGGGTGGTGAATTTATACAATCTCACCTTGAGCTGGGAATTTTCCTCTGCTAAACTAATTTCCAATGCCACCATCAAATCCAGTCCCAGCAAATTAATAAGTCTGCATCTTTTATTAATAACATATTTCCTATACACTTTTTAGTTTCTGTCTCTATTTCGACATTCTTTATGTCGGAACCTTAAACAGTTCCCCCTTTGCCCCAGTGTCGCGATCCGTCCGGTGGGAACGGATTACGCGGTGATTTTAGGGTGCAAAATAACCACCAGAGGCACAGGGGATTTGCAGTAGTAAAATCAACAGATGTAATTTTATTGAAATAATCACAACAGGAATGCGTTGGTAAAGGGAGTTGGGGAAAGAGAAGGGAAAAGATAAGGGAAAAAGGGAGGAAAGGAAGGGGATTGGGTATAGCTACCGAAACGTGATGCTGCTTCGAGGGTCCAGCCGCCGAAAGCTCACCAGGACACGTCCGGGGAGATCTCAAAGGCACAGCTGACCAGGGACCCCAGTTATACTATTTTTCAGTGGGGGAAGGGGATCGCCGAAACAAAGGTTTCCAGAAGGAGAAGAATAGAGGGTACACAAAACCGAACCAAGCAACAGGGTATGGACTATTGTTTCCATGGCCCAGTGCTTGCACCTGTGCTTGCTCTGGGCAACTTTCTCCCCCCACCACTGCCACCTCCCCCGAGTCAGGGGAGGTTCAGTCCCAGTCTCTGGAAGGATGTGCGAAGGGGGTTTCTTGGACAGGAGGCTCTTGGCTTGATTCCAGGGTGAAGAAGCTTGCTTTTCTGCTTGTCTGTCATGATGGTTGAGAGTGGGCAAGGGGGGGTCTTCTCTCGGGAAAGGACCACTCCAAAGCTCAGGTCAGCCAGGCCAGGGGGGTGAGGAAAGAGTCCAAGTCCATTGTTCCGAAGGGCAGGACGCCCCCTCCGAATTCAGCATAGCATATACAGCACCTGTAGAAACAATGAGCTAAGAGGCACATGACTTTTTCCTTTTCACTGGCTCGACTTTTTGGTGGTCTCTTCATGGCAATTGTGAGGCAAAAATGTAGGACATTTAGGACGGATTCCCACACCCAGTTACCATCATTTTGTCATTGCTCAGAGAGCACCCTCACAGAAACTGCTGCACCGTGATCCATTCAGCCCCAGAATCTACTAAAAACCAAATTTCCTGCCTGTGGGGTCCCACTCTCAATTTTATCAAGGGCTCCCTTGGTGTTCCAGACCCCAGACTGAAAATCCCCGGACACCCCTAATCTTTCTGAAACATTGTTTAATCTTTGACCTTGTTGGGGCAATTCTTTCAAATGTGCACCTTTTGCTTGCAGTAGTAGCACTTAAAGTCCTTCTGGTTGTTCAAATCCTTTCCTTGGGAATGATTTTGCTTCTTTGCTGGCGCCGTTTTCGCTGGGTCTCTGACCTGTTCCTGTTTCTGTGCCTCTCTTACTGTAGCCACTAGCACTTTTGCTTGAATCTTTTGCTTTTCTTTGTCTCTTCTCATGTAGACCTTCTGGGCTTCCCAGAGCAATTCCTGCAGTTCCCTATCTTGCCATCCATCTATCTTTTCCAATTTATTCTTTATGTCTTCCCATGATTTTGCCACGAACTGAGTTTTCAGCAAAACTGCCCCAATCGGAGAGTCGGGGTCCATCCCGGAACATTCTCAGGCTCTTTCGGAGCCTTTCCAGCCATTCCATGGGGGTTTCGTCCTTTCCCTAACATTCCCTGAGTACTTTACTCATATTTTGTCCCTTCAGCATCACCTCCCTGATACCTCGTATCATCATATTTCTCAAATTTATTATTTTCTGCCTCCCTTGCTTTGTCTGGGCACTCCAAGATGGCTTTTGGTCCAGACACCTCTGATCTCCCCACTTCCCCTGGGGATTCCTGTGCTCCCAGTCCCTGATCGTGGCTTGTCTGAACATTTCTCTCTCCTCATTGCTGAACAGCAACCTCAGGTTCACATTGAGATCCTCGTACGTGTAGGTGCTTGTTCCTAGAAATTCATCTAGTCTTTCCACCACCCCCAAAGGATCATCCATCAAGTTCCCCATTTCTTTCTTGAAAGCCCTCACGTCCCCGGTGTCAATCGGTGCATGTACAAAGCCAATAATTACCAGAGCCATTGGTACCTCCCTTAAAGGGAAAAAAACAGGCTTTTCCTCCTCATCATCACTGTCTCCAGTGGTTGCCCTTCTTGTCCTTCACCTCGTTTGATGGGCCAGAGGAGAGCCTGCTTTCTTTAAGAGAAACATCTGTTTCTCCTCGGTCTGGGGAAAGCTCAGTGGCTGGAGCTGCTTGCATGGGAGCAGAGGCGCTGTTGCCTGCTCATGTGGGAGGGAAGGTGCTTCCCTCATGTGGGAGGGAAGCATTAATTATTTCTAACACATATTACAAGCACCGGAGCTGGTCCCTTCAGGATCGATGCCTCTGGAGACAATGCGGGCACCGGAGGTATCTGGGTTTGCGCGGGCTGGGGCGGAGGGACAAGGTAGGGAGGTGGAAGGTCTTCCAGTGGTTCCCACTCCTTGCCCCGGTTTGCTGAGCGTCTGAGAGCTCTGACTGGGTATAACCCTAAACAAGCATACTTCCACATCTCAGCGTACCCAATTTCCTCAAAATCCTGTGGGCAGTGATTGACTACATGGTCGTACAGGGTTTCACATGTCCACATCTCAAAAGTGCCAAACTCTGGCCAAACCACGTATGTCGCGATCTCCTTTCCCTCCCATTTTTCCATACAAAACAGTATCATCTTTTCCTTGGACTTTCCCACCCTCCTGGGGCTGCAGTCCCAATGTTCTAACATCCATCCCAATGGGCTTCCCCTCAGGATTTCAGGCAGAACCTTCCCGGGATCTTGGGGAGGTTTTTCTTGGAGCTTTTTCTGGAACTCACTTTTTCTCAATCCCATTTTCCAAAAAAAAACCCTGTTCACTTATTTTCTCACCTTGCGTCCTTCAGCTGGGATTCTCAACACGAGTCCCAGGTCTCTGTCCGATGTCGATTTCCTAAGTTTGCGAAATGCTGCCAGTCTACTCAGCCACGCGGAGAACCATTCTGTGGGTCTTTCAACTGGGTTTGAGCTCTCTTACCTAATTCTCCGGATCAGAAGGCAGACCGGCTCCTGAAATATTCTGGGAACGTCTTTTCCCCTTCCCGACCCAACTGTGATCGATTCCCTGAACTACCTATGAGTCCCAGAACTCACGCGTGTTAAGAAAAAGCGCTTGCTTCCCCCTTGACTGACCACATCCCCCACAGGAGAGTGGAACTGTGATCATGGGGTCCACACTGGCTTCATGATAGAATCACGTCTCACACACACGCTCGATCACACCCCACTCAACCACACAGTACTCATGGTTCCTGTCCCGCATGGATTCTTTGTGCATGCTGATTTTCTGAGTGAAAAAGAGAAAAAAAGCACTGTGGCCTCAGAGATCTCTCTTTGGATCATTCCAAGTTTCCGAGAGCTGGGCCCATTTTTATCCGTCTTTGGCTGTGGTTCTGGCTTTGGTTCAGTGTTTGATTGGTTTCATGAACTTCCAATCCCATCAGACTTCTAAAATCAGCGGGGCACCTCCTGACTGGAAAGGGGTCCCCAAACCCAAAATTCAAATCACGTTGGGATGCCACCAGGATTGTTATAAATGATCAATCGAAAACCAAATTATCAAAAATGCGAAAATATTTATTTATCTTTTTCTGCGACCAAAATACAGTCCTCAAAACCACCACAGCCAAAGAGACAGCATCGAGCCCAGGTTCGGCGCTAGGTGAACCTGGATCCCACCTCTATCACATCAGACTCTCCACTGTTCACGAGAGCCACAGGGATGTTTTATACAGTTTATTATGCCCGAGGCGAAGGAGTCCCAGTTTCTTTTGTAACTTTGCATATTCATAGTTGGTTCTTTCACTGTGCAGAGCTGGACAAAGGCCATCTCCTGGTTGATAGCCAGGGTTGATCGAAAGCCAGGAAGTCACGTATTCACATGAATCTTTCTGTCAACTTCGGCTATCTTGATTGATGTTATCAACAGGGCAATGATTGTTCTTGGGCATCTTCCAATGACTCAGGATAATGGTGATCATCGCGCTGGGTGCATCTATTTTTGGGCTAAAGTGCCAATCATTATCTGGCCGACTCCAGGAATTTTGGAGTTTGAATAGACATCTGACTCTTGGGCTGCTTGTGATCAGAGATTGGTTTGGATTTCACAATCTTTATAAAATGCATTCTTTGATAGCATTAATTATTTCTAACACATATTACAAGCCCCACCCCCAAAGATCCCAAGTTGATGCAGTTACACAGCTTGGTTTTGCCCAGGAAGTTTGTGGCTTCTTTTCCTAGGAACGCCCCCACCTCCCTGCTGAAGATCAGAAGAACCAGTCTGGGAGCGAGGCAGCTGCCAGCAGTTTTAAATCGAGATTGATGATCATTTTTCACTTAGGCTCTGTCACCTTTGGCATAGATACAAGAGGCTTTTCCTTCCTTTTAATAATGGGTATGTAGTGGGCCAAATTTTCTCTTTTCTTTTAATAGAAATCTTCCTAGAGTTGACATGGAGCTGTGGCGAGCCAAGGAAATTTTTAATTGCCACTGTAACCACTTCTTTTGACAATTTACTTATGTTTGTGACTTGCCTGTATTCTCATCACAAGTGACTTGTTGGGAGACCAAGTATTAGTCAAAGAACTTTATTTTATTTTTTTAACAATAAAAAAATGGCATAGGAAAACTCCTATGGATGTGAAATTTTTCTCAAAAAACTTTGACATATTTGAAATAATGTTAACCTTCCCAGCTCTGCCTTGGGAGGTTTTAGAAGTATTATGATCTGGATAAATTTTTCAGAGTTCATCATAAAGCAACTAAAGAATCCTAACAGAACACCAAAAAAAAAGTCCCATGAGGAATGGTTGACTTTACCTTCCTCAACTCATTTTGGGCTGCAACGCTGTCGCCTCAGCGGCAGTGGCATCCTGGCAGTGAGTCTGAGAGGTGGCAGCTCTCTGGCAGAGGTGGCTGCTGCCTACAAAGGCCCAAGCAGGCACCTGAACTGCCTTGCTGCACGGCCAGAGCCATCTCAATGCTGCAGTGCAGGCCAGAGGCGCCACTCAGCCGGAAGCTGCAGGACTTACCGCAGGGCAGTGCCGTGAGCTGGCAGTGGAGTGACTGCGGCAGGAGCATCCAGGCCGACAGCACCAGTGTTTGCACCCAGCGTGTGACTTTCTTGGCATCCAAGTACGAGCCCGTGCAGAGGGTGTCCATCAGGTACCACTCCTGATCCGTGGGCAGCTGGCCACCAGAGGCATGCAGAAAGCACGTGTGCCCCAGCAGCTGCTCCCCGGAGCGCAGGCACGCCAGGGCCACACGGATGCGCCTGGCTGGCGGCCACTTCGTGCTCTCCAGGATGAAGGAGTGGCCGGGGGGTGGCCGCAGGATGACCAGCAAGCGGTAGGTGCTGCTGTGCTCCTGGATGTCACAGGCTGCAGGGCTGGTGTCCATCCCAACAGCTGGGTGCAGCTCGGGCATGAAGCTCCTCCTGGAGAGCACTCGGTAGACACCAAGGAGCTCGTCCACCAGCTCTTGCAGCACCATCATGCTGGGCAGGCCCTGCTGCAGAATCACAGAATCACAGAACAGATGGGCTTAGAAGTGACCTTTAAAGGCTGTCCAGTGTGACTCCACAGCACTGATCAGGGACATTCCCAATGAGATCAGGTTGCTGACAGCCCACTCCAGCCTTATCCTGGATGTGCCCATTGGTGATGGGCTGGGCACAGCCAAAATGCTGCCACCCCAGTGTGCACCCTTGACCTTCTCATGCTCACTGACCTTCTCCTTGCTGCTGGATCACTCCTGCCTCCTCCTGCTGGCAGAGCCACGCTTCCATCTCCTGAACAGCCAGAAGGCCAGAGAGAGCAAAACAGCCTCGGTGAGCAAAGGCAGCCATGGCAGCTGCCATGCAGAAAGGAACAGGCTTTCCATGATAGTCTTGTCCTCATCAATCTCCTGCAGGAGCCGCGTCATTTCCTGGTGCAGATATTCCTCGCGCTCCAGCATCTGTTTGACATCATCCTTTTCAATTTGCAGATTCAACTTCAGCCCAGCGGGGGTGGCTAACAGGGCCAGGATGAAGGCCACTGTTGGAGACATGGCCTGCTGGGAGAAAGGGGGCTCAGCTCATTTGGCTGGGAGGGAGCAGGGGGCTGGTGGCACCTGGAATATCCCCAGAGCCTCTCTGGGCACCAGCCATGCTGAGAGCCCCAAGCCCCACTTCCCCCAGCCCTGGGGACAGTGCCCTGCCCTGAGTGTCCCAGCTCTCCCTCTGGCTTTAAACCTCCAGGGCACCTTTCCCAGCTCCCAGCCAGCCCAGCTGTCCCCCTGTGTGTGCACTCACTGGCTCCCAGAATCCAACTGCCCAGTGCTGCCCCTGGATGCAGGTGCCAGCGTGACCTGTCCTCTGTGATGCCACAGCCAGCAGAACCATGTCACTCAGCTGCCAAGCTGGCCGTGCCCCTGCTCACAGCTCCCACTGTGACCCATGCCCTGGCATGTCACAGCCCCCAGAGCCACACCTGCCAGGCCACAAGCCCCAGCCCTGGTCCCCGCTGCCGGCCTCAGAGGCTCCTGGGCATCCTCACCCTGAGTGCAAAGGCCGCCACAGGAGCCCCCAGGGCACTCTGGATCCAGGCTGCAGACACCCTAAAGCCACCACTGAAAGGACATGGATGGGAACTGCAGCTGGATCTTCCAGTGCTCACCACCCCTGACTGCCCTCTGAGTGAACCCAAACCTCACTTGCAGCACCTTGAGCACATTTACCCTTCTGGCCCATCCGGGAACATGGTGTTCCCACATCATACACCAGCCCTTTGCAGGGAGTGACCAGCTCCCAGCTGCTCTGCTACCCTGGCCTTACTTTTTGTTTCCCAGCAATGAATGTAACTGCTACACTGTTCCAGTTCAAATTTATTTTATTGATTTCTTGTTAAGTGGTTCCTTCTGTTGTACCCCTGTGTGTCACTGTGCTATTTTTGAAAAATCCCTTTGCCATGATTTCCTCTCCTGGCAAGATGAGAAGCCTCAGCTTCTCCATGTTTTGCTGCTCTTGAATGTGATTTGGAGAATTGTTTACCCAGCATGTGAATTCTTTTTAATTAATGACTAATCCCAGTCCAGCTGTGTCAGGACTCTCGTCAGTCACGGGTTTTTATTATCATTCTTGTCTAGCCTTCTGGCTGTATCCTTTCTCTTTAGTTTAGTGTAATTTTAGAATATATAATATAATATAATATAATATAATATAATATAATATAATATAATATAATATAATATAATATAATATAATATAATATAATATAATTAATATATAATCACCCTTCTGAGAACATGGAATCAAATTCTCATCTCTCACCTTGTCCTGGGGACCTCACAACACCACACCCGTGTTCTCCTTGAGCTGCTTTACCCCTGAGTTTTACCCTCCCTCAAAGCTATCCCTCATGCCATTACCCAGCATCTTATACTTGACCTTCTCTGCCATTTGAATATGGGGCCAATCCCTGTCTGCAACATCCCTTTGGAATTCCTCTACTCCTCAAAGCCCCATAGGCCCATGTAACCCATCCTCTCACCCTCCTATCCCCGTTCGCCCCAGACACTTGATGTAATCCCCTCACTCCTCCCCTGAGGATTCCCTATTGGTTAGCTGTTTGTATCTACACCCTGACTTGTATCTGTACAAAACCCCTTGAACAACAGAGCTAGGGGGCTGGTTTTGTCCTGCTCGCTTCACCAGGAATAAACTGTTCCTTGTGGACCCTCAAGACTGAGAGCCTCCTCCTTTCTCCTCTGCCTGGTCCCTGTTGTGGCTTGTATCTGGCACCTTAGAGCAAGTGACTCTAAAGGTTCTGCCTCTGGTAAATCCCCATACCAAGGCAGTTCCCCACTCCTGGCGTGGTGCTGGAGTTCTAAGAGCTAGGCCAGGTTCTGGCAGTCACTTCACACAGTCATGAGAATCCCAGGAGAATGTTTTCTGCTCTAGAGCTCCTAGGCAAAAAACCTCCACCAATCACTATTTTGTGCACAGAGAAGGAGGTGGTGACGAGTGTAAGGCACATGCAGGGCTCTGACATAAGAGGTCCTGAACTGCCTGAACTGATAGGATTCCATACATTGTTGTTCCCAGCTGATTTGCTCATATTTTATAGCCAGTTCTGGACAGGGGCTGCTGCTGTCAGGGTAGGAACAATACAGAGCACAACAGAAGTCCCTGGAGATGGTTCAATAGAAAATGCCACCAGCAGTGACCAAAGCCTGGAGCTGCTCACTGCCACCACAGGGGCTCCTCAGTCCCCTGCTGGTTTGTGTCTGATCCCTGCTGAGCTCCCTCTGCCCCTTCAGCAGATGCAGCCCTGCCTGGAAAGGGCTCCATGCTCTGGTGTTCCCAGCTTGCTCCAGGCTACATTCTTAGCAGCACTGAAAGAAGAGGAGAAACAAAGAGCCATTTTCTGTCCTGCCTGCAAACTCTTCTTCCTCAGTGCCACTGCTGGAGATCATCCCTCTGTCAGCTTGGCACTGTGCCTGCTGCATCCTCATCCCGGTCCCTTCCATCAGCTCCTTCCATCAGCTCCTGCACATCAGCACTCACTGTCCCACATCATGAACAGAGAGCTGTGTCAGAAGAGCAAAGATTGCATTTCTTGGCATTCATAACAGACACAAGAAACACGAGTCACAACTGCTTCTTGGACATGATAGAAGATATTAGATTCATACAAAATGCAAGGGAAAAAACACTGCTGAGATCTAAATTGTTAATCAAATGGATTGACAAATATGAGTTTTAACTGGAACATAATTTGAGGTCTAGAAATTTCTTTAGTTTAAAATGAAGGAAAACAAAGACATGGTTCATTGCTGTTGCTAAGTTATTTTGCAATTAGCCTAATATTAGTTATTGAGTTAATACTAATTATCAGTCTCAAGTGTTGCAAGAAGTATGTCTTAGAGAGAGTGGATAAATTTTATTTTCAGAACATGAGAAGGAATGTATACATTGTAAAAACAATTCCAGCTCCGCACACACAACTTCTCAGTGAAGTTTTCATAGCCAGCAGATATGTCATTGGTCCATGCAACAGCTCTGCCCAGCAGGAGTCAGAAATACTGCACTGAACTGTTGGGCATTCTTAGAAATTGGACAGCTTAACATTATGGGAAAGTTACTGTAAAACTATAAAGGAAAACAACAGGTTTGCAAGAACGTGAGAGGGTTAAACCATCATAGAAAAAAAATAAACCAAGAAAAATAGAACTTGTTATAAAGTTGCTACAAGTCAAAGAGAGAAATGACAGAAGTCTCTGGCATTTCTAAAACTTATAAAGGAACTGTTAAAATCTGTGGTTGTAAGTCAAAGAAATTGAGTGATTGAAACTCAGATTGTGAGATCAGCATGGGGGTCACAACGTTGGCACAATGGGATGACCTCACTGCATGACTCTGATGTCACCGCGACATCAAGACCCCCAGCGTTTATACTGGGGCAAGTGCGGGCTCAGAGTGGCTTTTTTTCTGGGCTCATGGAGAGCTGCTCGTGGTGCTCGCTGAGCTCCGCGTGCTGCGCCAAGCGGCCGTGGCCATGGAGACCCCGGCCGGAGCTTTGCTCCAGGTCAGCAACCAGACAGAGACAGGCCGCAGCTCCGTGGTCTCCATAGCCCCCCCTCATCCTGCGCCCGGGGCGGGCTTCCTGTCCAGGGTGTGGACCGGACTTCTCGGGGGACTAACTCCCGTGTGGGCACGGCTGCGCCTGAGGCTGGCAGGCGGGTCCGACAGTGGCGGGCGGAGGCCGTAGAGAGCAGCAGCCCGACCGGGCCCGCTGCGGATGGACGGGGAGCATCCGGCCCCGCTGCGGCTCCCGGGCAGCTCTCAGCCGTGTCTCTGCGCACAGGGCAGGAGCAGAGCCCGGAGCAGAGGCGGGAGCAGAGGCAGGAGCGGACCCTGGAGCAGAGCCAGGAGAGAAGCCAGGAGCAGAGCCAGGAACCGGCAATAGCGGCAGCTCACCCTGCCCAGGGCCTCAGCCCCAGCCACAGCCCCGGCCCCGGCCGCAGCCCCAGCCCCTCCCCGACCGTCCTCAGCAGCAGCAGCTGGCTTCCAAGGCACTCCCGCTTCCGAAAGAGGAGGGGTCCCACCCTCCAGGACGTCCTGGAGCTCCACAGGAAGAGGAGTCGTCGGCGCTCCAGACGGCAGCGTTCCCGAGGGCGCGGGTCCAAGAGACGGAAATAAACTTCTCTTTCTCTGCCAGAGGAACTCTGAGCTCTGCTTTCTCTCCTCTCTCAGACTGGTGCTTCTCCCTGACCCTCATAATCGGCCGAGGGCCCCGGAGCCCTTTCGCGAGCTGCCGGAAGCTCCCTCAGTCATGACCGTCGAACAGCTTTTGGGTGATGCTTCCAGAAGAATAAGGGTGAAAGACTGGTCAGATGTGTGCGAGTGTGAGAGACTGGAAGGATTGTTAGCTTGGAACCTTCCGGGTGCATGTGTGTGAGGAAAAGGAGCAGCTTGGGCCTCACCTTTATTTGCACCTGTGAGAAACGATCCTCACTTCTTAAAATTAAAAATAATTTATTAACCTACAACAAGGGACAAAAATAAGATAAAAGGGTGCTTAGCCACATCCAGAGGCACACTGTGCACACCCGCAACAATCCTTAATATGTAAGGCCATTGCCGCACCGTCCCCTGGTAAGCCGACCCTTCCCACACTCGTGCACTCTTCCGACCCAGCTCCTCCTTTTGTCCCCTCTTGCTTTGGCTTTCCCAATGGTTGGAAAACAACTTTCAATCAACATTACAAAACTCATATATAAAAATACCAGACCTCAACAACTTATTTTAACCTTACAACATACATTTAATGTTCACAAGAGGCAACATTGCACTATCCATTTATTACGGCACCGGTTCCGCATGATGTGGAGTTTGGGGCACTGTGCTACGAAAAAGCTTCAGGAAGGAGCACCCACCCTGAGCCTGAAGACCCTATTGCCAGGTAGAGGTTATCTCATACTGCTGGAAAGTGTCAGGGGTGTGCCTGGGTTGTGCTAAGGGCTATACTTCTAAAATACATGTGTGACTTTACTGCTGCCTCTATACAAGTCTCCTTTGCCAATCTCTGCAAGATTCAGTGATCGATAAAAGTATTCAGAGTAATAAATTCACATGATAAAGGACAGGCAGGTGAAAGGACCCAGGCACAGTTAACACGAGTGTGTCATTTATTGTGTATTTACGAAATTATCTATCAAAAGTTACCTAAAAATAGGTTAAAAAATTTAAATTGGTTGGTTGGTTGGGTTTTTCATTGGGTTTTTTCTTGTTACGCCCCCTTTTCTTTACCTTTCATGGCCATCCTGGAACATGGTTTTCCATCAAACACCAGCCCTTTGCAGGGAGCGACAAGCTCCCAGCTGATCTGCTACCCTGGCCTTACTTTCTGTTTTCCAATAATGAGCTTAACAACTTCACTCATGGGAGTCTCAGTAGAATGCTTGCTTCTCAAGAGCTCTTAGGCAAAAAAAAAGAAAAACAACTTTTTTTGTGCACAGAGAAGGAGGTGCTGACAAGCATAAGGCACGTGCAGGTCTCTGACATAAGAGCTCCTGAGCCACAGTATTCTATACGTTGCTGTTCCCAGCTGCATTGCTCATATTTTTATAGCCAGTTCTGGACGAGGGCTGCTGCTGACAGGGTAGGAGGGATGGCTCAGGCTCAGCCACAGCAGCTCAGTGTCAGCAGTGGGAGCAAAAAGCAAACAAAACCGGACAAGCAAACAAAACAGGGACGTCTCCAGCACAGTGCTGTGTCAAGGCTCTGCTGCCAAGCACCCATGAACACATTGCACTGACTCAGCATCAGCTGCAGGTGTTCTCCTGTTCCAAGGGAGCTGGTGCTGGTGCTTTTCACAGCATTTTTCAGCTCTGGGTAGTTGGTTCAGCTGTCCAGCAGAGTGGGACACATGATGGACCTCAGGCATTCCTCAAGAGAGCAGAGATCATGAGGGAGTTCATGAGGGACGTGTTGGATGTGCCATTGCCCTGAGGCTGCTTGTGCTGCGTGCGCCATTGCTACCATCTCTCCTAAAGGAAGACACCCCTAAATAAACATGGCACAGTGTCTGCAAAGTGTGGGGAGTCTTTGCTGTCATTGCTGTCCTTTGGTGTCCTGGCTGCTCCTGTGAGGCTTCTCCTGCCCCACCTTGCTGCTCTGGCTGCCTGGGGTCACACCTGACAGAGAAACCAGGCTGGACCCATGGTGGTAGTAACCCCTTTAGTGTGCTTCTCGTATTTTTTCTTGGCATTTCCCCAATTTTCTATTTCTTTTTCTTTCATCTTTCATGAAAAAAAGTTGTATTATCACTTTGGATTCCCAACATGTAACCTCGTTTGTGTTTTAATCTCACTTTCAGGTATATTTAGAACTAAATTTCTTTGCAATTGGGGACCAAGGCTCCTTACCTTAAGCTTTTAGAATGTCCTGCTTAGCTACTTCCCCCATTAAAGTCATTGCTCCATAAATTCTAGAAAATTCAATATAAAGATCATTCTTGCCTGTGTGCATTTAACCAAACACAGGTCTGTGGATATGGAGTTTACAACACACCTTCATGTTTATGTCTACAGGGCTGGGTTGTAGTGCTTCCACATCCTGCCCCAAAATCTGTAATTCCTTAATGGGGTTTGAATTTTGGATTGCCTTACATCTGTGCGTGTGTTTGTGCATCTGCAGGAGGGGACATGGTAGAAGTGTCAGAATAACAGCAAGATGTTGCAAAGAAAAGAGGCTTTATTAGAAATGTGTTCAACAAAAACCCAAACCAGCAAACTGTAATAGCCAGTTCATTTTATAGCAATTTCACACCTTTATTCACATTCCAAACTTTGTGGTTTAGTTCTGAAAATTAACTTATTTTAACTGAACCATACAGCAACTTGCTTTGACTCTGATAGAACTTTCTCTGATAGAACTTGTTTTGTATACAATTTTGTTTGAAGAAATGAAACACTGGGGCAGTTATTGAGCTGTTCTTATGTCCCACAGTAAATAAATAAAAATCCATCTGTTTTATGAGACCAGGTATAAAAAGGCAGATGTATAAAAAGGCAGATGAGGCGAATTATGAGGTGGTTAAAACTCAAATTTTCTTGAAGCCATAAGCCTGAAGTCTGTCTCCTCTTGCATGGGAAGAAATTAAAGAGAAAGCAAAGCAATTACTGCTGAGAAAGTTTGCCTTACTTCTGGCTGCACAAAGCAGCTCAGCTGCCTAGTGCACTCAGCCCATGCATCAACTGTTGAAGCATGAATTTGTTTCACTCCTCAAATGAAGCTGAAATCACTTTGGGAAAGTGGTGAACCCACACACATATATGGTGTCAGACATGTTTTATATTCGTGTCTGTTGGTGAGATTTGCAGCACATCCTTGGGTAAGGCTGATTCTGTTTCTAGTTTGACAAAGTTATTCTAGGGGAAATGGTTTTTTCCTTCTTAAATTATTTTCAGCTGCCATTTTTACTTTACTTTTGTTGTTGTTTGGTGAATTATGAAAAGGAAAGGATAGCAATCAGCCTAGGCATAAACAGTGGCAAAGCCTCATTCAGCTGCAGTAATACCAAAATTTCAAGGGAGTCCACAGTACCACAGCGTGGATGAGCAGAAATGCCTCCAGGTGACTGATGAGGGCTCCAGCTGCGTAAACAGTGGCCCTGTGTGAAAGCACAAAAGGCAAAGATCCCAGGCTGGGATAAGAACAAGTTACTGGGAACCACAACAATATTGAGAACAGAAGGGATAAGACAAAGAAACTATTTACAGGTGTAATAGTTACAGGTGTAAATCGGTGTGACAACACTGACCTGGTTGACTGCCAGGAGAAGCTCTTCCCACACTCCAGACATGTGTAGGGCCTCTCCTAGTGTGGATGTGCCAGTGGGTGATGAGGTTGGAGTTGAGGTAGAAGCCCTTCCTGCAGTCAGGACAGCAGAGGTGCTGTCCTCCATGTGAATCCACTGGTGCAGGAGGAGATTGGAGCTGGTCTGAAACCTCTTCCCACACTCAGAACACTCACAGGGCCTCCCCCCAGTGTGGATCCGCTTGTGGCAGATCAGGTAGGAGCTCACTGAAGTCCTTCCCACATTCCTGACACTCCAAGGGCTGTTCACCACTGTGGATGTGCCAGTGCCTAATGAGGACAGAGCTGTTATTGAAGCTCTTCCCACATTCCAAGCATGTGGATCCCCACTTTGGATCATCTGGTGACAGATCAGTTTGGAGCTCTGGATGAAGCTCTTCCTACATTCCCCACACTCATAGGGCCGTTCCCCAATGTGGTGGTGGGTCAGGCTGGAGCTCCAGCTGAAGCTCTTCTCACATTCTAAGCACTTGTAGAGCTTTTCTCCATCAGGAAGCTGCTCATACACCACCAGCTCCAAGCTCCAGCTGGATTTCTGGCTGCCATCCTGGCACAGGGGGGGTCATTCCTCCTTGGAGCACCCTGGGCTGGGTTTGGAGCCCCTCCTTCTGCGAGATCTCTGGGGTTTTCCTCCCCATTGGATTCCTGCACTGTGGAGCTGCTCAAAACAGCCTCTTCCACAAGGTTCTGCCACAGGGATTTGTCCTCCTGGTCTCCATCCTCAGCCCAATAATTGAAAATTTTCTGCAGTTAGGGCTACTGAAAGAATGCCAATCTGATTTCAATACTCCCATTTTACCTGTCCGGAAATCTGATGGGTCATACCGGATAGTTCAGGATTTGAGGGCTATCAATAAAATAACAGAAGATTTGTATCCAGTGGTAGCCAATCCATATACTTTATTAACTTGTCTAACACCTGAGCTAATCTGGTTTACTGCTTTAGATCTAAAAGATGCCTTCTTTTGCCTCCCTATCCACGAAGCCAGCCAGAAAATTTTTGCATCCGAATAAGAAGGAAGGCTTTTGCAGTATGTAGATGATCTTCTAGTGGCCACACGGACAAGGGAAGCCTGTGTAGCCTGGACGGCATGACAGGGTGATGTCGGCTGTGGATTTATAATTATGGACTGCTCGTCAGATCCCTCTATGCTCTTATTGCTGATGGAAACAGAGATCTCCAGTGGACGAAAGAAGCCACATGGGCCTTTCACCAGCTAAAGAGTGCTCTCATGTCAGTTCCAGCTTTGGGACTTCCAGATCTTCCTTTCTCAGTAGAAATCAAGGAGAAGCAGTACACCATGATTGCCTGGAGACCATTGAAGCTACCTACTCCAGCCGCCCCGACTTAAAGGACACTCCTTTGGACAATGCAGAGACCTGGTTCACTGATGGGAGTAGCTACGTTGCCAATGGGAAGCGGCATGCTGGGTATGCAGTGACCACCTGCAGAGAGGTAATTGAATCTAGACCCTTACCAACAGGTACCTCTGCGCAGAAGGCTGAGATAATTGCCCTGACCCGTGCCTTGGAAATGGCAAAAGGAAAGAGAATAAACATCTACACAGACTCGAGGTATGCATTCGGAGTCGTACATGCACATGGGGCCATCTGGAAAGACAGGGGACTGCTGACCTCACAGGGGAAGAACATCAAACATGTACAAGAGATAATCCAGCTGCTGGAAGAAGTTCAGCTGCCTGAAAAGGTAGCAATTATGCACATTAAGGCACACCAAAGAGTGAGCTCAGAATTGGAAGAAGGAAATGAGCTGGCGGATAGAGAGACAAAAGAAGCAGCAAAAGGTGAGGTAACTACTGAAGGAGTCCTAATTCCAGACGGACAAATTTCCCTTGAAGGTAAGCCAGAATACAATAAGAGAGATAGAAAATTGATCAAAGATCAAAAAGGGATGTATAACCAAGAGGGGTGGGCTACCATTGAAGAGAAGCTGGTAATCCCTTCCCATTTATTGAGGTCACTAGTAAGGGAAGAACATCAGAAAACACACTGGGGAATAGATACCCTATACACCTACCTGACTGAAAGAATTGTTGCTAGGAATCTATATGCCACTATTACTCAAGTGACCCGACAGTGCGATCTTTGCCTCCAGACCAACCCCAAAAATACCCCCAGGCTGAAACTTGGTCAGATTGGGAGAGGCCATGGGCCTGGACAGCAGTGCCAAATTGATTTTTCAGAACTCCCAAGGAAAGGGGGGTATCGGTATTTACTGGTATTGACAGATACATTTTCAAGGTGGCCAGAAGCATTCCCCACTAGAACTGTCAAAGCTCGAGAGGTGACCAGGGTATTATTACAAGAAATAATACCACACTTCAGAGTTCCAGCCACAATATCCTCGTTTAGAGGATCACATTTCATTTCTAAAATAGTGCAACAGATTAGTAGCCACCTGGGCATAGACTGGGAACTCCACACTTCATACCACCCCCAATCGAGTGGCCAGGTGGAGAAAATGAATCATTTGATTAAGCAGCAAATTATAAGACTGGGGCAGGAAGTTAATCTACCCTGGCCCAAGCTCTCCCACTGGCACTATTAAGAATTCAAACTAAACCTCGAACTAAAGAAAAGTTGAGCCCTTTTGAAATACTCTATGGAAGACCATATGGAATACAAAAGGGAATGTCCACCCACATTGGAGAGGTAATGCTGGCCACCTACATGGTGGCCTTAGGCAAACACTCAGAGAAATTGAGAAACACGTGGCTGGAACTTGGAGTAGGGAGCTAGATGGGCCAGTACATAACATACAACCTGGAGATTATGTATATGTTAAGTCTCTTACAGAGAAGACTTTGGAACCACAGTGGGAGGGACCGTTCCAAGTGCTCCTCACCACCTTCACTGCAATCAAAATCAAGGAGCAGAATGCCTGGATCCATCACTCTCAAGTGAAGAAGGCCCAGAAGCCCCTTGGAGAGTGACACCAGGAGACAATGAACTGAGACTAAAACTTACTCGGGCAAAATGACTATATTGCAGTTGGGGGTAGTTTATACTTCAGTTTACAGAATTGTTTTATATGTAATTATAACTGAAGTTTTAGAACTAGAGAGTACCTCTATCCAAAGCAATGCTGAATGGCCTTGGTCCCAGGCGTTTAATCAGCATACTGGATCCATGGGAGAATCTTCTGAGATACAAGATTTAAATCTGTCCACTGTAGTATATGAGGAGCAGGAATGGCAGGAATGGGATGCAAATTAACATCCCAAAAATCCAACCAGCCTGCTCCTCCTTCCTAAAAACATCCTTTGAAGGCTGGACAACGTGGTTACAAAGACAGGCATATCTCAGGAGCAGAATAAGAAAGGATCTAACTGGGATATTAGGGACAGGGCTTGGAGTTTTAAACGGAATTGATTCAGAAATACTGATGAATAAACTGGCCACTGCTGCAGGTAGCCTAACTAAATTGAAGCAGCCTTTACAGTCATCTCTATTGGCATTAGGAACTAGCCAGTGGCAGATTTCAAAAGTACTGCCACAGTGGGAAAAGACCGGGGACCAAGACCACAAGCTAATAGAAGCACTTAGTACAGTTCAAGATAATGTGTCTTTAGCTTTCAGTTGTATACAAGCACAGTTATGGATGCAGGCAACAGCAGCTCTGATCATACGGGAAGGGGGAGAAGGTAATTTTCCAGCTGAAATTCGGAAGATTGTCTGGGATAATGCGACTGATTTTGAAAGAAAGTTTCAATCCTGGTGGACTATGGTAAATTTCACCTATGATCCTGCTTCTAATGTGGCCACTGCCTTTGTGCTTACAATACGCAAGGCCACTGTTTATGTTATTCATCCCATCATTGCACTAGGATTAAACCATGAAAAAACAGTGTTCTACCCTTCAGAACATAGGGTGTGGGCACAAAAAGTGAATGAAAAGTGGCAAACAGTAAACTTAGAATCCTGCATTACTAGAGAACATATGGGATTCATTTGTGAAAGCAATACTATTAATGCTCAGGATGTGTGTCTAGACACTGAACAGAGTACTTGCCACTTCGAAGTTCATCCAAACACCGACCAGAAGACTGTGCTCGTATATACTGGAAAAGGTGTGTATGCCTGAGAACTGCCTGTGCTGCTGTAAGAATTGATAGCAACGATGTTATTTTGTCTAGTAGAAATCATTCTAATTTCTGTATTTGTAACTTTGTTAAGATTATCGGGTGTGATTTTTCGTACTCAGCCCCAGTGACATCTCACCAGTTGATTACAACCAATTATACAATGTATCACAGACTATCACCTACCCCTATTGGGATGGGCCTTACATTAGTAAGACAATTAATTAAGCACCAAGACCTACTAGAGATCTTGAAGGAAATCCAGGAAAGCGGAAAGAAAACCTTAATCACTGTCCAACATGATACAAAAGAAATAAACAGAATTCTGCAAAGAATAAAACAAAATATGGATCATCACTGGTGGGATGTGAGTTTTGGGTGGTCACCAACTGCGAATGGAATCTTTAATAAGTTGTGTCATCCCACTGTAGTTTTGTTAATATTAGTTGGAATAAGTTTAGGATTATCCATTATATTGTTAGTTTGGAATTGGAGAATACTGCAACGAGTAGCTGTGTTAACTTCTTTATCAAACATACATGGTAAAGCATTAAGAGACACTTATTGTCGTAAGGGTTTGCTTTAAGTAAAAGAATTTACTTATTTCCTAGGAAAGGGGGGAATGAGACAGAGTAAAAAATCCCTAGAGTAAAAGTCCATTTTGAATTAGGTGAAATGTCCAGAAAAGGTGAAAAGTCTGCGAGGCCAAAGCTGAAGGAAAAACTGCAGAACAGACATAATAGGGAGACAAGGGGGAGACAGAAACAGATAAACGAGATCTATTGCAAGGGCAAGTCGACCTGACGTAGGAATTCTTTCTGATAAAAGAAACTAGTGGCAAATGTCACACGAAATCTTGTAAGAATGAATATGTATGAACCTATTGTGAAACTGTATGCATATGTATTTGCAAGGAGGATAAAAAGGGACGTGAAGTTCCCACACATGCCTTTTGAGGGGAATATTCTCTGCATGCGTCCAGCGCTGTAATAAACATACCGGCTTTTACAACTTTAACAAAGTTGTGGAGTTTTCTTTATCTCCGCAAAACACTGCAGCCAGGGGCGCTGCTGGGCTGGGAGATGAAGGGGGAAAGGGGCAGTGACATCCTCCTCACCTGCCTGGGTGTTCTGGGGCATCTTCCTTTTCCTTCCTGCCTGCTTGTTCGTCCAGGCAAGGTTTGGGAAAGGGAAGCCCTGTTTTGGAGGGAAGCAAGATGAGAGTATATTTGGTTGGGAGTTCCTTCTGCCCAAATCTATCTGTAGAAGTTACCAGCTACCTTGTATCCATAAAAACCTCTGAAACACCAAGATTCAGAAAACTCTCCCACCCAGGAGTTTCCCCACTCTGGTCTCTCCTCTTTGGGGTCTCCTTTGTGGGCTCCCCCCTCTCTGGGCTGCCAGAGCTCCTGGGGATCCCAGAGGTTCCCCTTCCCTGGGCTCCCCAGTCTGGTGTCAGAGCGGCTCCAGGGTCTCCCCTGTTGGGGTCCCTGTTTCAGGGCTCTGGGGTACCCATGGGTCCCCCTTGTCCATGCTCCCAGTATCTCCAGGCTGCCAGAGCTCCCCCCTCTCTGGGGCCACGTTTCAGGGTCCCTCCTATCTGGACACCTCCCTGCAGGCTGCTAAGTGTCCCCCAGCTCGGGTACCGCCACTCTCCGCTCTCCCAGGCCCAGCCCTGCCAGTACCAGCGATCCCCCCCCTGTGGCTCCGGGCGGACAATGCAGGGCCTGTCCCAGGCACTCCAGTCCCCTCCATGGAGGGACCCCGCACCCCAGCACCGCCCGCCGGGGCTCTGCCGGCAGCCAGCACGGGGACCCAGCCAAAATTCAGCCATCTCGGAGCTGCCGAGCGCTCCCCGGGCTGCCCAGAACTCGGCTCTGGTGGCTCCTGGGCGAAGGCAGCGGCTCCGGCCTCAGGCAGCCACAGCTCGCCCAGGGCCGCCTGTTTCACTTCTATCAGAATATTATACACCAAATTTACCGTCTGGAAGAAAAGAGAATTAAAGTAATATAATCAAACAAACGTAACAACACTTGAATATTTTTTTGCAAAAGAAAATGAGTTAATGCCATGAACTGGAAATAATAATTCTGTTTTATTCCACACTTTTTAGAATTCCCCGTTGCCAGCAACTGTTTATTGATTTGCATTAGAAAATTACAGCAGAACCACAGTCCAGCAATGAGGGTGCTTTCCTGAAGCCATACGGCCATCAGTCCTCATGGTAGGCATGCAGAATGGAGAGGAGGAAGAGAATCTAACTTGTGATGAACTTTATGACAATGAACACCAGAATGACCTGCCCGGGTGTTGTGGTGGTGGTGGCAGCAAATCGAGAACCACTTAACGAGGAAAGCCAAAGCTTGTCAAGGCATTTTCAGCTAAATGTAGTTTACGCAAAAGGATGATAAATTAAAACAAAGATCACAATCCTGCTTACTTTCTTTTTTCTCTCCCAACATTCCTTGGGGAATTTTGGGGAATATTTCAGAATAATGAATCCAGGCTAATTCAGGATAGCTCCTGTGACTGGGTGACTACGATGAAATCTTTGGCAAGAAAAATGTATACATCCTTCTGGTAGGTGGAATAAAAAGAAATACTAAAACCCAGCTGGTAAGGCCAGGGTGTTCCTTTTGGCAGTCTCTGTGAAGCAGAGTCAAACTGGCTCATCCCAAGCAGGGTTTTCACTCAGTGGATCTCAGGTCCCTGCAGAGGTGTCTGTGTGAGTGGCTCCTTGGAGTCCCATGTGCTTGGTGGGCATCCATCAAGTCAGTCAAAGGAGAATGTGAGGTGACTCACAAGGAGCAGATGAAGGTGCCCCTTTTGGGATGAAATTAAGCATTCCTGCAGCTTCCTTGCCTGTTGTCTGGTTGTTGGTGGCTTTACAGGCAGATGTGCCAGTCTTTGTCTGTCCAGGGAGACTCCCAGGCTGCAAAGAGCTGTCCTAAATACCTTTGTGGAGGGGGCAGTCAGAAGCTTTGCTGAGCAGAGGCTGCCCAGCAAGTGCAGTGTGACTGCAGGATCCAGCAGAAGCAAGACAGAAGAAGAGAAGGCAACCTGGGCATGAGTTGATTGAACAGCAGCACTTTTTAGCACTTACTGCCTCAATCCCTTAATTCAGGGATTCAGCCTGTGTCAGAGAGAAGAAAGTCCCTAATCAGCCCTGTCTTGGTACTGGGAGGCTTCTCACAGCCCTTGTGGAACCTTGCCCGGAGTGGAGTCTGGACCTTCACAGACTAGGAAGAACCTTTACCCTGTGAAATTGAAAGCTGTGTTCAAATAAAGAAGGAAGCCTATAGGAATCATCTCTACCAAGCCCCCTGAGATTTTTGTTAAAGCTGAATTCATGTTTATAGCTGAATGGCATGGGGCTAAGAGCTCCTCACACATTACCATTCTATTAGAGACTTCATGTTTATCTAAGTGCTTTTTATTGCCTGCACTGATACAGAAATAAAGCAATTCAAATGCATCACAAAGACATCATTTCCTTCTTTTCCTCATGTGATAGCCAACGATCTAAGACACAAAGGGTGACAAGGCAGAAGAACTTTGATGGGAATAAAAGATGTGAGAAGACTTCTCTCACTTCTCTTCTATTTGCACAAAGAAAACCCTGTAGTTTTTTAGGTTTCCTGCAAATATTCTTCTATTCTTCTTATTATAGAAGACTAAGCACATTTAAGGGTCTTTTAGAAATGCAAAGATAATAGATTTTAAATTAATTAATGCAGTATACCATTAATCAAGGCTTCTTGAAAAGCTTCAAGTTAACTAGAAAGGTCTATTGGATTTGTTGTAGTTTTTTAATTAAGCAATTTATTTCTAATGTCTTTAATACATGAGAGTATTGCCCACAAAAGAATTAGATCTTTGACTCTGGAGGTTTGCCTCAACTCACAGGACATGAATATTAAATTACTTCACAGAATATCCATGAGGTTGATGTTTCAAGTACAAGTCAGAGATTTTAATGAGAACTTAAAAATACCTTGCACTAAATTATCTTAAATTCCTAAATCATTATTAAATATTCATAAGCACAGTTCCTATGTTTTCACTGTGTCTCATTCCCTGAAAAGAAATGAGAAAAGCAGAGAAGCACAGGCCAGCCTGCACGTACTAAAAATCAAGTGTGTTCTACACATGCTGAATTCTAGAGCTGGGGTACTGCTAAATATTAAAAAGTTTAATCACAAAGAATGTTTTTAACATCAGATGCCTGTTGTAAAACAAAGAAAAAAAAAGAGTCTCATAGCCTGATGAGTGTGTAATCCTGGAGAACACAGCAAACAGGTTTCAGCGCGTGTGAGAGGGAGGGCTGTAAATTTTCATTGTGATTCCTAACTACAAATTCCTTTTTTGTTTGCTTGAATTTTAATACTTCACTGGACAATGCCAAACCTGTTGTGTCTGCTTTGTCTGCAGGAAGAGGAAGGAGCAGATGGAGTGGTTTGTCTGTGATAAACCATCGCTGCAGAGCCTCTGATCTAACTCACAGTAACAGGCAAAGCACCAGATGTAAGGAAAGGCAGCTGGATACACAGACTCACAAGATGTAAACCAGCCTCTTCCAAGACCTCAGCTGAAATATTAGGGGAAAACCCCAGCTGAAGCCATGACTATAATAAATGTTGTGCTGCAGAGCAGACTCCACAGCACAGCTCACCACCTCTGCAGAGGGTGATTTGCTCTGTGCTTGACTCTCACCATCTGGGAGGGGCAGCACTTGGAGGCACAGTTCTCCATCCCACATGTTAGAGAGACCTTTGGTTCAGGGGCTGCAGTTTGCAGGAGTCTTTGCTAAATAACATTTAATGGAGAAGCATGATTAATTCTTCTGATGGAAACCACTAGTGATGGCCCATTGAGATTCAAGCAGAAAAAACCCAGAATCGCTGCTTTCGTGTCATTGAGGTCTGCTGTTTAATTTTAAATGCACTCCTCTGTTTGTAATAAACCTGACACTGATTTCCCCAGGTGAGCACTCAATGCTGCCTTCTCCCAGCCATCTCACTTATTGATGAGTGAGTTTCTCTTACAAGGGCTGTCGTGTGCTTGCTGCTTACCCCTGCTACCATGTCCCTGACAAACCAGGCTACAGCTCTTTTTCCATTAACTTCCAGGGGGGAAAAAATTTACATACAGAAAGAGCAATTTTTGTTTAATTATAACTTCAGGAGTATTTTTTCACCATTTGTACCATGGTTTATTGTAGCTATACTTCACTGTTACTGACAAATAGCAAAATTCCCAGAAAATTTGACATGCTGAAATTCCCTGCAATAGCTGGAAGCTCATCCTCACCTCTTTTTCACATGTATTTCTGCAATGACTGGTTTTTTTTTAATTTGAAAAAAAGGCATCTTTTTTGCAATGCAAATACAGAGACGTCCCATATCCTTGCAGAAAATTATTAGCAGCTAAATATTGTGGTTCTGAATAATTCCAGCTTGCCCTTGCCCTGGTATTTCTCACTCCTACAACAAATTTGGAACAAATATGGAACAAATTTTCCCTTATAAATTCAGTCATATTTGTTGGTAAACCTCTGTCCCCTGTGAAAGTGGTATCTTAAGCATTTCATTCTCTCAGGGAATGATGAATATCTTTTTTTTTTTTTTTTAAAGCACAAGTACCCTGTTTCACCCTGTTTGATGGATGTGTTCTCCATCGAACACATAATAGCTGTTTCTGTTCCTGTGTTTGATGGAGATTTATGTCCCATACTTAATGACTATCATTGTTGAGAACTGCGGACACAGCAAGAAAGTTGCTGTCCAGAAATAAAAGATAAAGGGGAAATATTATTTTTGTTGGACGTGCTGTCCATCTTCAGAATTCGATACTGGATAGAACAGGGAAAAAGGAGAGAATAAAAGAAGAATAAGGATTATCACACGTATTATATATTTTTACTACTTTATTTAGCTTATGGCTAGGCAGCAGAAAAACAGACTGAAACACTCTTCTTTTTCCCATCCTGGAAGAGTTTTTTTCCTTTCCTCTGAAAACAGAGAATACATTGGACAGCTGTGTTTCATTTCTTACAGGGTACTTGACTTTTATTTGTGAAAAGCACAGGGGGCTGCTGCAGCTACCTTGTCAGGGACGCTGAGAGTAGGAACAGGAAAACCCTACAGCTGACAACAGTGGAAATGCATGGGCTGTGACTGTGTGGGTTTTTTGTATCAGGTGCACTTGTTTGCAGCATGGAAGTTACCCAATAAAAGCACTGAATCCTCCTCAAAACAGGGAAGATTTTGTTTCTCCTCTGTATTGTTCCCCTAGTAAACAGTATGGAGTGTTGCTGCATTTCAGTGGTATTGTCAGAGCTATTTAAATATAGCTTAAAGGCTTCCTACGAAGTCAGGGCGATAGCTCTAAGATAAGATTATACTATTAATTCTAATTGTCTTTTAAACAATTTTGCTCTGTTTATGGTTACTAGAGAACATTAGCACACCAGGCATCTGAAATTTGTAAAGTCAAACAGCATGGACCATGAAGATTCCATGTTCCCTATCCTTTGTGTCTCTGCACGTGCAGGTTTTCTGCCTGTGATAGTATGTGACATGAAAAATATTATTTCTGTTTTATTTATATCGAATTGAGTTTGTGGGATACCAGTGCCTGAACAGGACTCATAAGTATTGCAATTTTATATGAAGTTAATAATTAAAAACAAAAAAATCACATGTAATAGTGTCTCTAAACCCATGTTGTCAAAATAAAATAGGATGAGGTTTATCTTAAGTCATTTCCTTAACTCTTTGACAGCACCTGCTTGGAGATTTAAAACTGGAATTATGACTTAGGTAACAGATCAGCCTGTGAGTAGAATTATTGCTGGAGATTTGGCTCTGACAAATCATGTCAGCTCTTCATGGCGTGTGATGAAACAGCAATGACCCAGCATAAGGTCATCAAGCTTGAATCGATTGTGAATCTAGATACTTCATGCCAGGGTTTTTGATGATCATTTTGTTCCCAAAGGTTTTCTGCTGTTATTGATGGCTATCAATTAGTACCAGATGATATTTGCAATAACACTTTATTATTTTTATTAATTACATAAATGGTGTGATTGAGTGCATATGGTGGAAGATGTTCCTACTGTGGAGGACCGTGTGTAAGCACTTTTTGTCTCAAACATTCTGATTGTTATGACAGGAAGGATGTGATCAGAAAGGAAGGGCCTGGAGGTGGGGGAGCACTATCAGGAGCCAATTTTCTACTCTGCCTGGAGACTTGAGCTCAGTCCTCCACCCTTAATTCACTCTCTGAAAAAGGGCTCAAAGGGCTGGCTGTACATGTGTGGCAAAACTGCATGAAAAATCTCCTATACATAAGAGGCTGAACCAGATTAGCTGTAAAAGGGAGAAGGTTGGGCCTCCTCATTCAATTTTTCATCTCTCTTTTGGTCTTGTTTACCCCACCTCTGGATCGTCCGCATGGCAGGACCAATATGGGATTTATGATCTGGTGAAATTCTCAGTTCTCTGTCTTCTCTGCCTTAATTTCTCTCCTCCCTCACTCTGCCTGGGCACAGTACAACTCTCCTGTTCTCCTCCACGCTCAGTCCTGAAGTTTGCTGTGGGTGTGGGGAGCTTGTGGCCCTGTTCTGTGGCTTGTGAGGCAGAGTCATGTGGGAAGGGGAGATGTCCTGACCCTTGGTGTCAGATTTGTCTGTCAGCACCCCAGGAAAGCCAAGACCCTTCTGCCCACCAGTCTGTCAGTGTCCCATTACAGGGATCCTTCCCTGGACAGCTGGATTGGAGGGGCTTTGATTGACTTTCTCAGGGACACCCCCCAACAGCTCTGAGGGGTCTCCCCATTTGGTTCCAGTCTGTTCCCCACGACCGGCGCTGCCAGGGCCAGAAGGATCCCATGGACAGTTTATGGAATAAGAGTCTCTTTTACACAAAACTGTGACAGACCAAGGTTTGAGGAGCATCACAGACAGTATCTGACTGCAGAAACATGATCAAAGCACAGACAAGCTCTGGACTCCAATAAAGGTGTTCAGCACACACAGAAGTCCCACCCCACAGGTGTCCCTCTAGCGGAGAAGGCAGGTTCAGCCTATTGACTGATCCCAGCAGTTACAATGCCATCTTCCCTCAATTTCCCCATTCTTGACTTATTTTTATACTATATATTCATAATTAGGTGGAGTTGGAGTGGCTCAGGTCATACATGCCCTTGTTACTGATGGTGTAAATTTCTCTCACCTGGCTCAGACACAGTCGATGAACCACAGAGCAGGTGCCCAGTGAGGGGTGGTCAGACCCTGGAGCAGGTAGCACTGGATGGAGGGGTGTGTTATATCATGATAATTAGCTTATCATGAACCCAGTTCATCCAAGGAGAGTTCATCCAGCCCAGCTGCTGGCTCAGCAGCAGGACATCTCTTCTCTGCCCTGGCTGACAGGTGCTGTGGGGTTCATCAGCTGCAGAGAGCCATCAAGTTCCCTCCCTGTGAGGATTCCAGCAGAGGCCAGCCACCCACCCTCCATTCCATCCCCCTCAGCAGGTGCTGCAGGTGCAGATTTTGGGTGTGGCAATCACTGTGGGAGGGGTCTTAAGCATTCCAGCCACATTCTATCCAGGGACAGCAGCTGGATTTTACCCAGTAATTTCTGCACCAATATAGCTTCTGTTAGGATAACTTCTCAGTTTCTTCTGATTTTACCGTCAGCCATCTTTCCACAGCAAGTACTTCTGAAAATTCCTTGTGAGGAGTTTAGAGCTGATTGAAGTGCACTGTGCAAAACAAAGGGCTTGTTACCCAGCAAAGTCAAAAGAGTGGGCTGAGTGGTGGAGTTAAGGTGATTGTAAAATAAAAGCACAAGGGTTCCCTGACAAGTGTTGGGGGTCTTTGTTCAGCCAGATGAGAATTTATGATGAACATCATGCCCCATTGCAGTGGGTTGTGACACCTTCCAAGTGTTGGACTGGATTGATGCCTTAAGTTTTAGCTTTCATATTTTTCAGATTCTGTGCTGCCCAGTGTATAGCTCTGAGCTTCATATAAAGTGCCAACAAGTTCTCTTCACAGGGTAGGTAGAAAAAACAATCCTTTTCCAGCTTGAGGCCAGTTGTTACAAGCTTCAGGGCCAAAAAGCATAAACTGGTGAGGGACTGAAAAGATCAAACATGGAGGATGGAACTTCATAACCTAAAGCTATAGTTGGACAATTAACCCTAATATGCAAATGGACCAAAACTTTATAAAAGTGTGAAACCTTGTGATGCTTGCCCATTTTGTGACCATTTTGGATCCCTCTTGGCTGTAGCCCAGGCTGGGCTCTTGTACTGCCCAAGGTGTATCCATTGGGCCTTTTAATAAATACCTACTTTGTTCTTTAACTCTGTCTAGCCTCTGATGTGGGGCAGCCTCTCAAGGTATCAAGATGATCCTTAAAGGTCCCTTACAGCCCAAAGTTTTGTGTGGTTCTGTGGTATTATAAGCTAGGAATGTGGAAAGAATGAGTTATAAATCAGCAAGTCGAAAGTGTTCACACTTCTAAGATGTTCTTCCCATTTTTCCATCCTTTATGTCTGCTACCACTCTTCTCCACACTCTCCACATATTAAAAATCAAATTGTAGTTGTGTCATAGAGGAAATGCAATGAAGATTTAAAGTCTGTTCATTGTGGATAGGGTTTTTTTTGGTTTAGCCATGAAAGGAGATATGTACAGTAACATAGAAGTACTCATTTTAAGATCATGCTGTGCACATACTGTCATGAATTAAGCTACAGAAATGCATATTATACACATGAAATACGTGTTAAATGTGTACTTGTGTATGGAAGGAGGCAAACTTTGCCTGCTCTTTTTTCTGGAGTTCCTTAAGGTCACAAGGGTTCTTCCACAAGGCATATTCTAGTTGTGCCCTTGGCATTGCTGTGCTTGCTGCCAGTGCTACAGATTTAGCAAATCTTTCATTCCTAATGAAAGCATTCCTCTTCACAGGAGCTGTCAGACATAAACTACACAAAGTGTGTGGAACAGACCAAAAATAAAAACAAAACTTTAAAAAGCAGCTCAGAAATGCAGTGAAAATTAGAAAAGGCAATCTGCTTGGCAGAGCTGCATGTTGGCTTTTTCATGTCCTATTTTAACATTTTGACATCCCACCCCAGGCACCCTGATTTATCTGAAACAAATCAGTTAATCTTTGCTAGTTCCTCATTTCCCTGCCAAAACATAGGAAACAACAAAGATCAAGTACATGCTCAGCTATTGTTTGCCTCAACAGTGTTCTTTTTGTTTCCATTATTCTTGCATAAAACATTCTTTATTCAGTTTAAAAAAAATCCTGAAACAATAGTTCATTATGTTTTTCTGCTTTCCAAATGTCTTTTCAGAATTATTGTGTGAAGACTTCCAACTGTGTGTGTTCATGCAAGGTGTTCTCAGAAAGGTGTACTACCATTATTTTTATTAATCATTCTATTTAAAAGAAATGAAAATTTCTCTAGACAAGTGTGTTTTTTCCCCCCATCCCTCCCCTTCTCATTTGACATTTTGTAAAAATGTTTTTGCAGTTACCCAAGACTGCAGATTTTATGCAGCACAGCTGCTAAATATCAAGGGGCACATGAAGTCATGTTGATCTAATGAGGATGGTGCTGCAAAGGCTACAACAGAAAAGCCTGCAAACTAATAAAGCCCCTAATTATCAGTCTCTCCAAAACACATTGTTAAAAGTTTTCTTCCAATATTTTGTATTTGTACAAAACTAATCCCAAAGAAAATGCTTCTCCTGCTTACCCCTCCTGGTGGCTAATTTTGAAATGCGTAACTTAGCAGACTGTGCCTCAAATGGCAAACTATATTAAGACTCTGACTCAGGAAAGCAAATTTGCATATGTTTAATACTATGGAAAAGAGGAAACTGTTTAGTCTTGTGGGTTCAATTGAGTGGATGGAATCAGGAAAAGAAATTAATTTGTAGCTGAAGTTCTTTAATTTGCAATAGTTTGAAATTCTGGTTTAGAAGCTCCTGAGGGTGAACTAGTTCAGGACTTTTTTTTTTTTTCAAAACAAAGCAGCCTGTCCAACTGTAAATGGGGGGGACCCCCAAACAAATTCAATGTGTTTCCTCTTGCCAATTATTTTTCAATTTTTAGTGGTGTTTACATGTACACTCAGTTTTAATAGCATCTTTTGAGTCTCTCTTATTAAAGACCATGAAGTTTTCAGAATCCCATGAATGATGTTGGTTCTAGACTCCACACCATCAGGATAACAGATGCTATAATTCAATCCATGTATTAAATAAGAAACAGAGAGAAGAAGTGACATGATCTAGTTATGCTCTTTTTATATCACTCCTTTTATTATTTTTTTCCTCCCTTAATGACTTGGATCATTTTTCTGCCCACTATCATGGGTCTCCTGGGCAATACAGCATTAAGCTGAAGTTTGATGGTGGCTGAACAGAGAAGCTGAAGTGTCATCCTGGTGACAGATAAGAGACAGAGAAGCAACTTAGAAAAATATAATCTTATTTTCATTGTGTAGCAGTGAAATTTATACTGAAGTCTTTTAATAAAACCTTGTTTAAGTCAAAGCAGTCGCCAAGGACAATTAGCAAAGCAAGTCAGAGGGGAAATGAGTTGCAGAAATGCTGAAGGAGTGAAAGAAAAGGATGTGGGAGTTAAAAATGTGGAAATCCCATTCATCGGCATCTAAGCAAACTTACAGTATTTAGAAATTTGACATAAATACATGGAAGAGGATTCCAACCCCTTCTGTCCCCACCTCACCAACTTTCATGTTGCTGCCTAAATTTACTTCCCATTCTTTTCTCAAGTGTTCAAAGAAGCCCAAACCCTCTTGCAGGGATGATTTTCCATAAAAAAATAGATTTTCAAGGCAGGAACAGGTGGCTGTTCGTAATTTTTGATGTGAAGTAAATAAGAGGGACAACACACCAGGATTAGCATTAAAAAATGCACTTTCTTGGCAACTGAGCATAAGAAGCAGTTAGTGGAGTTCAATGGCACAACAAGAAAAGTGCAGGGGACAGGGAAGCAGTGAGAGAATAATATAAGGTAGAAGCAACAAGAACAAGAAAATGAGGATAATAAGCTGGGGACAGTTATGCGGAGTGGGAGTGGTTCAGAGCTGTGTGTCTGTGGCAGCTGGTGTGTGCTAACTTCTTTCTCAGCAGCATCAGCGGTACCACTGTTTTTTTTTCTGTGGGTTGCCAAAAAGACACCAAGTAATAATTCTTGCTGCCATTCTGAGGTAGAAATTAGGGAAGTTCTTAAAACAATGAGAGGCTGCCATTATAAGTGAAATTCTAAAATAATTTGCTGCCTTTGTATTCATACTTTCTAAAAGCTTTTTCATGGTGGGAGGGCAAAGGCACTGATTGGTCTTCCTAGGAAGAAGGGACTAGATGCACTTTTTAAAAAATGGAAAAGCAGTTATAAACCACATCCAATGTCATGCTGAAACAGATCTGTGGTGCAGACAGAGAGGCAGCTCTTTAGCCAGTCATGATTGGCCAAGATGGGTGCAGGAATTCGGAATTCTCAGACACCTTCCTGGCTCTGCAGTAACAGTGACATGCAGCAGTCACTCAGTGAATGCTGCTGTTGTGAACATATGCATAAAAAGCCCATAAATTTGTTGTAGCTCATTTCCCAGGAGAGGCAAAATAATTTCATGGAGTTAGTTATTATGTGCAGATATATATTTTTTCATAGTTAGTGACTGAGTAGCAAAGCAAACTTGAAATTCCTTTATGAGTCCCACAAGCCAGGCTTTTCATTTTTCCTTAAAGGCAGGGCAGCCAAATGAAACACTGAAATGTCCTCAGTGCAAGCAAGTGTCAGAGGGCAACAGGAAATACATTTCTCCCTAAGGTTGTCTTGAAGGTCTTGACTGCCATTTTACAGAGTATCATCAGTATTAGTCCATCTTACTCTCTTTGGTCTTACACAATTACTGAAAGGACTGGGCCCTCACAAAGAAAACCTTTCATCTTCTGCATGAACATCAAACCTACCCAGATTTATTTTTTGGGGGTTATATATCAGTCCTTGCCATCATTAATCATAATTTATTGAAATGTGTCACATGGCCAGGGAAAATGGGGAGAGAAAAGAGGAAACCAGTAAATTACAGCCTGGTAACCAGGTCTTTCAGGGTGAGACACAGTTTCTATGCAAATGGCAAATGCAGTATATTATGTTCCTACAAAATCTTATCTGTAACAACCCTAGGAGCTTTTCCTCACAGGATAGATTTTGAAGGTGTAAATGAGGAGGTCACAGTTTGAATTGTGCCCTATTACTATTTGATATTAATAGCAGTGGGGAATTTCTTAGCTCTGCCTTCTCATATTTGGTCCCTTTCATAGCAGCAGATGGGACACAATTTCTCATGTGGAAATAGATTGTCCCAAGAGTTTGTTCTGATTTGTAAGTCACTCATATTTTAGCTTTCCCTCAGTAGATGTGGTGATTTGTTCCTAAACCCACCGTGGTTCTGTGCTTACTTATTTTACTGTTATGAAAATGCTGGTGTTGTGCCTGCACTGAAGGTGTGCTGCAAATTCAGTGTAGGTGGATCAAAGAATCTGCTACAGTGACACAGAGCTCTTCTTCTTGGGATAAAAAAAAAAAAAAAAACGGATTGTAAATCCTTCTGCAGGTATCAGCAGCAGTCAGGAACTGTCCGTGAGAGATGGAGATAATGGAGAAGGGTCCAGGAGCAGGACAAGCTGGGCAGGGAAACCCAAACCCCAGATCCTGAAAGATCCTGACTTCAAACTGTCATTTAAAGAGCATTGTTGTGTTGTGAGAGAAATCTTAATGCTCGTTCTCAGCACTTTTTCATCAAGTAAGTTTCATCATCTATTGGAGAAAATTATAAATGTGGAAAATGTAGGTCTGTATCCTGTTATTTTGGTGCCTTATGTTTTAAATCTAATGTATTTTCCCAATACATGGGAAATGCATGTCAAATTGTTAATGTTAGTCTTAGTCTGCTGCTTCAATATATTTTATTGCCCATTATGTCTTTTCACTAATCATTAATCTCTTTACAAAACTAACCACAACTAGTTACCTCAAATAGTCTTCAATCTTTATTTGAAGCCTGTTTGTTATTCCAAAGCTGTTTGATCACCAGAGATCAACCCATTTTTTACCTTTCTCTTAGAGAGAATCTTAGAGAAGCAGCAATTCATTAGAGCAAAGAACAGTTAATACACTTAAAACCAGGCTGCTATGCAGGTTTTCCTGTAGAAATGGCATGAGCTATCCTGGAGTTTTTTAACGATTTTCCTCTGAAGTGATGCTTTTGACACTTAAGTCTTTCCGATTCTGCCCTCTAAAAGGGAACTCTCTCCACAAAGCCAGAGTTTTCTAAGGCTGTCCCTTAAGCTCCCTGGTTAATGACAATGATATTAAATATTATATACTTAATAGCCCCAAGAAATGCAGGAATGAACTATCCATATCTGATCAGGCTGCCAATGTTAAGGTGTTTTCCTTGCCTGTTACCTTTCTTTTTCACCCCGTTTGTCTCACTTTCCACCAATTCCACCTTTATTATATCATGAAGGATGTAAATGCTGGAGCTTCCAGAGACCCTGTGTGGCACATCCCACCTTGTCTAGCGTCCATGATGTTTAACCTGTCCATCTCCTTTGCCGCCAGAGAAACCCTTCTGTGCAACCAGGCATGAAATTCCTGGTGCCTCTCTGAGAGGCAAAAGCTACATCATTCTTTTCTTCAATGCCTCCGTAAAACTTCTTGGTGATACAAAAACAAAGGCAAACACATATGGCTTCTGAAAATTTATCTTTTGTAAATCTAAGACCAGATTTCAGCAAGGCAGGACACTTTTCTCTCTGTCACTTTGTAGGTATGTGCTCACCACCTGTATATTTTAGCTCATCAGTTTGTTCTGATGCCAGCTGTACCTACTGTCCTTTGAGTGAGATACTTCTGTCTTTTTTCTGCACACAACATCTGATGCATTGGAGCCTTTTATAGAACATCCACTTGCAGCAGTCAGCAGCCTTAGAATAATGTTCGTCTGGCTAGCAGAGAGGCCAGAGGGCTACTGCAGCAGTGGGGAGTCAATCCCGGTGGCAGGGCCCCAGGATTGCTCCTACAGACACCCCTCAGCGGCAGAAGCCTTTGGGCTGTGTCCCTGTGGGTGAGATCACGCTGAGTCAGTTACCAGGCTGCGAGAAATAACAAGACTGAGACGGACACTCTCTAGGGACACTCAGATTTACACCCAGAGAGAAGTTAGCCAGGGAGTGACCCTGACACACAAGTGTCAGGGGGTTATAAAGGGGGAGGAATCCAAGGGAGGGGTTTCCAACAGAACCAATCCAGGGAGGTGAGGGAGTGAGCTCAGGATAACAGACATTAAGGGGAAACCAATGGATACATAATAAAGGAGGGGCCCCGGCCCCACAGCCAATCATAGCTCCCAAAGTGAAGAACATTCTGGAGAAACGGTGGAGCAGGGAGTGACTGACTGGGCCCAGGGAGGGATAAAGGGAGGAGTATGCTCCCATATAGGGAAACAGGGGGAGGGGAAATGAGAATTACAGAATACAACCAGGGGACTGACAGAACTTGAGGCGGGAGTAACCATGGCAACTGAATAACTGACATTACATAGGCGGGGAAAACCAACTGAGGGCAGAACCTTAATGCAAAATGGGGGGAGCAACCAGACTAACATAACGCACTACAACATCCACTCCTGTAACAATCTGTCTTATCCATACACATCTTTTTCAAAGGCTTCTAAGTAACATTTTCATAGGTAAACCAAAAGTCAGATCTCTAATCTGGCCACTCAGTGTGCTGTGTTTTAATTTCTGGAGGCAGAAATCATTTGGAGTTTTGTTTGTCTAAATTTGTTTTGGGGTTTTTTTAAACTATATTGGAAACACATGGGGTTTGGAGAAACCTCTTGATTCAGTTTTAGTCCATTTTGTGCAATATCACATGGGTGTATGTGAATTCACAATGAAGAAAATGAATAGGAGAGTGAAAAACAACATCCTGTTCAAGTTTGCAAAGCTTATATGCAAAGGTGACAGTCCCTCTCTCTCTCCATGTTTCTTGTAAGCCCTCTCTAATATGAAAGGCTGCAATAAGATCTCCATATAATTAATGCAATGCTAGCTGTAAAACATGAGGAGTCTTTGTCATATCCTTAAGATCTTCTTTATACCCCACAGAAGCAGAACTCACAGCAGTTTTTTGAACCATGATGCTTGAGAGCAGTGCCACAGTGAATGATGAGATTGGCTACTTAAGGGTTAGAGTTGTATTTGCAGTTTGTCATATCAGAGATGAGGGGTGTTAAGAAAGCATTTTTATTGCAACTTTTAATTCTTGGAAGATTTCTTAACAAAAAAAGATCAATCTTTTTTGTGAGGCTTTTTTTTTTTTTTAAATAGGTTTGGTATCTCTCTATCTCTCTGTAGATTTTACTTTCTAGTCAAAAATTGTTCTGCTAGGGTTTTTGGTTTCTTTGGATTTTTTTTTTTCCTTTTGATTTCAGCAACTATTGGAACAATATGGTTTTTTTCCCAGGACAGGGTACGAGCATGCAGCAGATGGTATAAAGTACACAAGAGCCTTGTGATTCATTTTTAAGAGGAAAGTACATTATCCTTGAGTGAAATGAAACTTTTAACTCACTTGCCCTTTTCCTGAGGCATATGAGACATTCTCCCTTTGCTCCCTCTGCCTTTGTTCCTGTCACATACTTCCAGAGAGAGTAGGAAGAATTGGGACAGGGTTTTATTGCACTGCAACACTCACACAACCTCATGTGCATCATGGCAGAGAGCACATGCAGAGAGTGTTTGAGTGAGTTTTTTGAGTACATCATCTCTCTGTAGCCCATTCTTTAACCCTTGGGATTGACAGGGACCTTAATGTGTCCTGTCTGCATCTATCCATAGGCAGCCTCTGGAAAACAAGGGTCCACCACTCAAAGGTCCACCAAGGAGTGCTTTCTCTCTGAGTCCTCCAGCTGGTCCTCTGTCCTCAGTCTCTGCAGTATGAAAAAAAAATTATTTTTGGGATGTGTTGATGTTAAAAAAAAACAAAAAACAACAACAAAAACAAAACAAAACAAAACAAAAACCACAAAAAACAAACAAGCAAAAAACCACCAAAAAACAATGAAACATTTTGTAAATAAACCAGTAAGGATTTTGGGGTAGAGCCTACCTACGGATCTACTGATGTTCCTTTCAATTCTGCAGTCCTTACCACGGAGCTGGAAATCAAGGGCTGTGTCTAGATTAGAAAATTCAATATCTTTTGAACCATCTTTGCCTAATGGCATGAACTGGGCACACCAGAGGCGATAGCTGATCATCATGAGCTCTCTTTGTTTCCAGAGCAAAATTTTTAAATAAAATTGCCAGTTAGTAAATGTTCTTGGAGTTTTGTTGCTGCCATATCATGCCCAGGAATTACAGAGGGACCTGGTGGTTGGCAGAGGCCAAATCTGTGCCAGGGACTGACCTATGAAATGCTGGCCGACTGATCTGTGTCCAGGAATGGTCCCAACCAGCAATAAATGTACTAATGAGTGTATAAACTCAGTTTTCAGGAAGATAATAACCAGATTAAAAGCCTTAGATGTCCTTTATGATAAATGCTCTGACTCGTTGTCATAGATACACACTTATATCTGGGTTCTTTTACTGAAAATATTAGAGTTGTTACACAAATGTCATTTGTTCAGGTTACCTGAAACTTTTCAGTGTCTTATCAATTGAAAAAGTCAGGAAAGCAGATGAAAGTGTCTCCCTGCTGTCGTGGGTATGACAGGTTGGATTCTTGCTGTAGACTAAATTGAGATTGTTTAGAAAGTATGTTTCTTGCTGCTTCTCATTTGAGATTACACTTATTTAAGACTCATTTTGTACACACAATAATTGATCTATTTTCTCAAGACAGTGAATTTGAATTGCTGGAGAACCTGGGTTTCCAATTCTTCAAAAAGGCTCGTGGCAGGCAGGCTCTGTGCTGTGGGAGAGAGACTTTGGTTCACCTTGCAGACCCTGGATGCTCATGGAGCTGCAGGTTTTCCTGAGTCCCAGGACTCTACCCCACAGACCCTGACCTACTTTTACACAAAGAAGTCCATTGCCAGGAGTAACTGGAAATCTTCTGTAACAGAGGAGAAGATGACCAAATTAATGGTTGGCTTTGGAGTGCACCAGCTCTGAAGTTTGCCTCCAGCAAAGATTTCTCAGAAGAATCACTGTAATATAGCAACATCTACCCAAAGTTCCTCTGTTTCCATCTCATGTTTTTCCTCCTAAACATCTCAACACCCTAATGAATGTAGTGTGTGGCATATACCAGCTGTGGGACCACTAGTCTTCCCAAAGAATGTAACTGGGTTTTATAGATATTACTCCAACATCCTGAAATGTTTAGCACTGCTGCTGTCCCTTCTGGTTTCTCTTGAGCTGCTTTTTCAGGAACCCCTGACAGGGTATTTTTCAGGTTTTTTTTCAGGGTTCAGAGTGATTCCTTCTGTTGGGTGGTTCAGGAGCTCTGCAGTAAAGTGGGAGGGGGGGGTGTGTTTCATATTAAATTTACCATAGTAATTCACAGCAATATCTGAGGGTGTTGGCATAATCTGCATGTTCAAGGGGGCTGACAGGGGAGTTGTAAGCTGTGCCAGCTCCTGTCCTCACCTCCTCTAACACCTATAAAATTATGGATGTACCAATATCAGTGTGTGGGATGGCTGTACAGGTGAATATGTATGTTCACACATAAATATAAATGCATATCCAAAATATTATTTAAAGCATGTTCGTGTGTACCCTCTCTTTCCAATAGAAAGTAAAAATAAAAAGCTCAAAGGTTGTCTCTGCAGCTGACTCTGTGCATGTTAATAGCAGGGAGATTCACAAGCTAGATTATTTCCTGCAAGATGAAGATGAACTATCCTGTACTGATTTATCTCCCATCTGTTAAGAGCCCCAAACCAGCTGACTTCCTAAAGATTGGCAGGATTCTCAGGGAATATACAGGAACTTCACAGTTGACAGCAAAAAATAACATAAATTATGTTTTCCTGGAGATGATGGCAGACACAATGTCTCAGCTTAGTTTATAGCATAAGTTACAACTCCTTGTGTTTAAATGGAATAATTTTGACAAAATTCAGTCTGTCATGCAAATTTTTAACCTCATTTCTACTGTTGTTTTTTTTTTTTTTAAGTTGCTCAGTTCTCTAACGGAGAAAAGAGAAGCACTCATGGGTAGGCACAGCTACTTTTAGAACCAGCTCAAGCATGTCCTTCCTGCTGATGCCCCAGAAATAACAGGGCTAATCTTGCCGTGAGTAGTCTTTTATCACCTTTGCCTTTTGAGCCTTGGAATGACCCACTGCTTTTTATTTTAGATTAAATCCCATGGATATCATGGGCCTTGCATGGAGAAGCAGAAAGTCTGGTCAGGCGTCAAATAATTTTAATCAAGTCCTGGTCTCTTGCAGGACTGTCTAGTTGGAAAAGTCTTTTAAGCCAAATCAGGCATTTGCAGAAAATAGCATAAAAGAAGAGAGAAAAAATAACTCAGGAAGAAAGACATAAAAGAAAAAGAACTATTAGGGTTTTCAAAGTTAAGTATAACCTTAACTTTTTATGTACATTTTCAGTTAGTTTATATTAAAACTGTTTCTGGCTTTCAGAGAAACTTAGTTTGAGTTCTTTTTAAAGAGGAATATTTTTCAGCTGTAGCTGAAAGTTTAAATAGGCCTTTTTCAATGCTCTGACAAATTGACTTTCTAAATAGTGGAGAAAAGGGCATTAACATTACACTGACATTCATACTGTGAGGAGAAAGGAATGAATGAATCAACAGGAAGAATGTGATGAAGTGAGCCTAAAATGGAACTATTTGCCTGTGCACTTTCTCCACAGTTATATTTGACATAAACTTCTTATATCTTGCATCTTCTCTGGATTTTACCTAAAATTTCTCTGTCTGTAGTGATCCTTTAGAACACTGTTCATCTATTTATTTTGCTTATCTGGGTTTCATGGGCCCATTAGTAAAGTTATGCTGCTGTGGGGGATTTGGGAACCTGGTCTGGGTTTTATCCTAAATAAGGAAGGGAAAGGCAGAGGCATAGATTGGTGGGAGGAGAAGGAGTCTCTGTGCTTGCTCTGCCATCACTTTAATACAAAAGAGTTAATACAAAAGGGTTAATACAAAGAGGATTTGTATTATGCTCTTTGTATTCATTAACAATGCGTTCATTAACACCTTTTATTTATTCATTAGCACCCTCTGGGGAGGTGTGTAGGTAATAAAAAACCTCACAAAAAGCAAGTGGGGAGCACATGTGTGAAATGCGTTTTCATCCTCCTCATTGCTGATGCCCGTGAGCAGAGTGTCTCTCCAAAGCAGAGCACTGGAATTTCCTCTGTAAATTAAATTTCTCTGAGTCCAGGAACAGCTGCACAAAGGCAGCTTTTGGGAGGTGCTTGGGACTGGAGCAGGTGACAATAAACAGGGGCTGGAGGGGAAACTCATTGCCCTTCTTCAGCCCTCTGAGACATGATGGAATATCCCATCTTCCTGTTATCAAAATACAACACATTTCACAAGACCTTATTACAAAAATGAGACAACATTTATTGTGCCCTCTGACAGATCTTTACAGCAAACTCTTTCTGAGTGCCAGGTTAATTTTGACTCATATCTATATAATTTTAATCTCATCAACCTGAAAGAAGTTCTCTTTACAGAATAGCTGAGGAGACAGCTGCAAATTCAATGGGAGGATCATCCGGAAAACAGACATAATATAATTGAGGTTTTTTCCAAGACATGTTGTACAAAGTAAACAGCCCAACCCAACCCAAAGGCTGGCATTTAATAATACTAGTAGAGCTGAATAAAATAAATTTATTTTCATTTTATAAAAAAATAACTATGCACATCATCTTCTCCAATTCCATATTTCACAAGAAAAAATGTTCAATACCTAATATTTTGTTAAAGTGGCAGAAATTTCAACATGTAAAACAATGCAAGTTGGAATTTCCTTACTACACAGGTTTGATGCACTTAAATAGACACAGATATTATTACATTCTTGCAGAAGTCAACCAGAATAGGTTTAAAATTAATAAAATACAAGGAAATGTCTCACTTTGTAGCCGTGATGAATGAGGACTGCTTCAAATTGTCTGTTTAGGTATTTTTTGTCACAGTTGTGTTGATCTGCACACACTGAATGAACAGACACAAAATCTGCCAGCAGGTGAAAGACTTTCATTGACCCAAGCCTGGATTTTCCCTTATCCATTATTCAAATCTCTTTCTTGCCACACTTCTCCTCAATTCTTAAAGAGTTTGTAACTGCTTGCATCTATGTAATTTGACCCTGGCAGGAGACCTACCTGTGGTTACACCAAGGACACAGTTTCCTCATAACTGACAGCTTTGTTCACTTGCCAGTGGACATGCCCTTGTCCAAATCCCTTTTCCCACCATCCTGGTTCTTCCCAGACTTCTGTCAAATCCAGTAGCTGAAAACTTGCCCCATTTACACGACAGATTGCAGATCAGTCTGAGCAGCAGATTCCTCCATCAGACAGGAATTTTCCTTACAAATTCAATGTGTTCTTTCCAGGGAAAACATTCCTGAACCTTTACCTGTCTTGCAGACCAGATTTCATAAGCCATGCAGTGAAGTGGTGGGTGATGTGGGAAATTCAACTGTACAACTGAAATTGCGTTTACCTTTTTATGTTTTCTGTGGTGTTACCTTTAGCCAAGGATTTCAATGTTTGTCTCCCCACCCTCACAATTAGCTGCATTAATGGGTACCACGGCAACCCACCACAGCTGCCATTCAGCTTTAAATAGCTTTTTAAACCTTATATGTTTTCTAAAGATTGTCCTCAGTACAAATATTTTAACAGAAGTAATTTTGATCCTCCATCCCCTCTCCTCCTGAAAAAGGCAAAGGGAGAGGAGCATCTGGAAATGTCTGCCCAGATCACCTGTATGAATGAGGGCAGGATCTCTTCCTGATGTAGTTAAAAGCCTGCACACAAACCCTAAACTGTGGTGGCTGTGCCCCCAGCAGGCTTGGGATGGCCTGGGGGAGAGGGAAAGGAAGAGGAAGAGGTGAGGAAAAGGAACAGGAAGACGAAAAAGAAGGGGGAAAAGGAAATGGAAAGAGGAGAAGGAGAATGGGATGGGGATGGGATGGGGAAGGGAAGGTTGCGGGAAGGTTGCGGGAAGGTTTCGGGAAGGTTTCGGGAAGGTTTCGGGAAGGTTTCGGGAAGGGAAGGTTTCGGGAAGGGAAGGTTTCGGGAAGGTTGCGGGAAGGTTGCGGGAAGGTTGCGGGAAGGTTGCGGGAAGGTTGCGGGAAGGTTGCGGGAAGGGAAGGGAAGGGAAGGGAAGGGAAGGGAAGGGAAGGGAAGGGAAGGGAAGGGAAGGGAAGGGAAGGGAAGGGAAGGGAAGGGAAGGGAAGGGAAGGGAAGGGAAGGGAAGGGAAGGGAAAACCCAAGGAGAAAGGGAAGGGGAAATCCAGAATTGAAAATATCATCCAGGATCTCAGGGAAATGAGAACAATTTATGTTTGCAAAGGCTTCTCAATCTGTCAGCAAACCAGAGTTTTGGACCCCCAAGTTCCTCCCCTGCCAGGAGATCCCTACATTCTCTGTGTCCCCTGAGTGCCACGGGAAGGTTCCAGTGCCACAGATTTGCACAAAGCGTGGCTGAGAAACCACCCCACAAAGAAAGATGTGGTTCAGAAATACTATTCAGAAATCCTAATGAAGCATGTACATGATGATATTTCCATTTAAATGAGCAGAGGGAACAAGGAACAATTAAATATGAAGTCATAAACAGTTCCAATGCAGTGAAACAAGTTTTCATTGTAATCTCACTACTTTTGGCACAGTAATTGCATATTAAAGCAGATAAAAATTCTGAATTTAAACCAAGTATATTTTATAAAACTGACTTCATTCAGTTAAGATATGCAGTTCTTAAGGAATGATGATGAAGGTGGAAGATGTGCCTATAATTTGTTAACTTTATCTTTATTTTAGCTGCTAAAATTCTTTTTAAATAAGATTCTTCTAACGACTATAAGTTTATTTGCAATGCCCTGCCTCAAACTGTGATTTTAACTGCATTTTGATTAGCTAAAAGGAGAACAGGCAAGTGGTGGGTGAGCCAAGGTCAGACAGAATCTTGGGGGGCTTCAGGAGATGAGTTTTTCAGTCTGAATTTGCCCATTGAAGCAGTCTTTCCCCCTCATGAGTGAGAGATGAGACAAAGCAAGGATATAAAGAAAAGGTTTGTATTTCTCCTATCTCTATGTCTTCTTCTTTTTTTCCTTATTAAAACGGAAACTAAAAATTAGCTGAACATTGCCCATTTGCATTTTTTTAGTACTTTTACTGTTTGAAAGACCCTGCTCTCTGCTCAGACAAGCCCAAGAGCTCCATCCTGAACTGCCTCAGGTTCCTCCCTTGACACTGCTGGTAAATGATGCAGCCCAGCAGGACTTTGCTCATGAAGCACGATGTGCTCAAGGCTTTTTTAGTTGTTGAACTACACTAATTATGCAGTCTGGGAAAGCTCATCTTTCCTGCATTTCTTCAGATGATCACAATTACAGATAAATTCACTGGGATTTTCAAACCCAAGGACAGAAATGATCCCTTCTCTGTAGCTCTACAAACTGTAATTTTTAAAAGTCATTCAAGGTCCAGTGCAGACAAGTCCCAGCCATAGCCCTAAGACACACCTGGCCCCACATGGGGGTTCACACCACAGGGAGATGGTGAAGCTCCAGTGATTGACACTGATGCATTGCTCTGACTCAAGCACCCTTACCCTTTGTCAAAAATTGAGATAAAGAAGTCAGAAGGTCTGAAAGATTAACACTGAAGTGCAGTAGGTCATGGATTCAGAGAGTTCTGGATTTATGTATTTTTTTAAGTTTGAAAATCAGAAAGGCAAAGGGTGAAAATTTGCTGAGACGAAACTAGAAGAGTCAGAGTTCTGCAGACTGATTTTGTAGGCCGCATTGTGTAAGTCAAATAATTTATCTTCTTTTTCTACTTTAGAATCTACAAAAGTGACTGGATTACTGAAAACAAAATCAATTTTTAAAACAAAGATTCATGGATTCTGTTAAGTTAATTAAAAGCATTTGTCCCTTACAATAACTCGAGCATGATACATTTTTTCAGTGTCATCCATATTTGTTTTGCCTTAGCTCTAGAAATATGAGTTAATGAAAATGCCTGGAATGTTTAATTTACTACAGTGTGCTGGCTCCAGACCTATGAATTTAATCAAAAGTCTCTCCATCCGAAAAAATAGAGCTTTATTGGATATGTGAGACCTTATGATTGTTTGGGTTTTTTAAAACTGTATTGTGGGATGTGACAATAGAGAATAAATGAGACCCTGCACACTGAAGGATCTGAGGAAGCACAATACAAGTGCTTGTCACTGACCCCTAGAGGAGTTCACATCACTTTGTTTATGAATGCAATGACCTTGGGCATGGCCTCTCCCCAGTGAAACCATTTCTCATCCCTGCTGTTCCAATCACATGGGTGTGACGTGCTAGGGGCACACAGAAATGTAATAAACCCTTATTCTTAGTAGTTTACAGCTGAAATGAGCAAAAAGGAGAAGGGAAGGGGGGCAGGGAAACAGAGGTTGAAAGGCTTCCCCGTGCAATTCGAAGCCTGAGCTGGAAATGCAGTTCATCTTCAGTTTAGCACCTCAATCTATTCAGAAAGAAATGTCTGTGTCTTGGGATTGCTGGAAAGCTAAAAATTAAAGTGATCTGATGGATTGACAACTGGAAAATACAGTGAGGGTTATTCATTACAAAGATACCACCTTTGGCTCTGCGTCCTTGCATCAATTTTTGTAAAGTGGGTGGTTAGGGGAGACAGAACAATGTCCCACCTTGTGTTTGTACCTTTCCCTGGGCATGTGCCAGTGGCTGTTGTTGGAAACTGTCCCTGAAATCCACAGCTGAGAGAGTCTGGAGGTCATCTGTACCCTGGAGGTCACAGACTCGCAGAACAATTCAGGTCAGGAGGGAGATCTGGAATTGGGTACTTCAGCCCCAGCAGGGTCATCTTTCAATTTAGCTTCAGCTTTGAAATCAGATCTGAAATGTGCTCGTGGTCACACCATTCACATTTTGAAGCCCTCCCAAGGACAGGGATTGTTGCCGACATCTCTTCATAAAAATCCTTTCATGAGGATTTTTCCAGCTGAAGCTGAGAAGTCTCAGCAACAAGATGTAAACAAGTTGTTATCAGCTGCTGTGGAATGTAACAGGTTCACCTGTGATTGCCCCATCTCTGATGTTTATAATTAATGGCCAATCAAGGACTGTGCTCTATCGGACAGAGTCCGGGAGAGCTGGATTGTTGATTCATTCTTTCTATTCTATTCTTAGCTTTAGCCTTCTGAGAAACCTTCTCTCTCTCTCCATGTCTTTTTAGTACAGTTATAATATATATATATCCTAATATAATAAATTAAGCCTTCTGATAATGGAGTCCACATTCTCGTCTGTCCTTCGCCCTGAAACACCTTGTGACCACCGTCACAGATGGTGACCCCGACCGAAGAGGAGCATTTGCTGCACTGGGTAGACCCCGAATGTGTGGCATTGGTGGTTGCTTCACAAGTGACCACAGAAGTGGATTCTAGCCAGGAGCTGAAGAACTGAAGATCCAGATTTGGACAGAGTTCACAGCAAGGCTGACCACAGAGGGAACCTTCTGAAAAGCCTCCAGGAAGATGGCAGGAAAGCCTTGCAGCAACATGGAGATAGCCAGAGAGTCTTGGACACTGGTACAAGGTACTGTGGGTTTTCGTCTTCCTGAAAATGAGCCCATTCGTAGTTTGTGGCTGCAGTTGTGGAGGACTCCTCCGACAAAGGCTGAGGTTCCATTCTCCCCTTCAGAGGAGAAACATATTGCCCTCTGGAAAAGATGGGGTAAGGAGGATGGATTTTTTCTGTTGGAAATACATTATCGTGCGTTCTTTCGATGGGCAAAGTTCTTTGGGTTTTTTACAGATGTTATCTATGCCTTCGATCTGTTCGTCTGGGAGTGCATGGAATCCATTTTCCATTTTGTTCGGGACTCTGGATTCGGGCTCCCTCTTGTTTACTCAGTCTTTCGTATCGTCTAGTCTATTTTGAAAAGGAGAGCAGCTGTTTTTCCCTGGATTGCTGAATGCAGGGGGCAAGCCCCGTTCCCCCCGATTCCCGAGGAAGCAGACCCTTTGGAGGGGGATGATTTGCTGCCTCCCAGCCCCCCCGAATTGCTGCAGGGGGGTGAAGCTTCGCCTGCAACAGAAGTTTTTTTCAGTTCGTCTTCGGAGCATGCTCAGATGGAGTCGTCTTTACTCCCCCCACGTCTCCCTCTGGGGAAGGAGGAGTGGGCTGAGCCGCCCCGGCCAGCGCCGCGGGTCCCGCCCCGGCCAGCGCCGCGGGTGCCGCCCCGTCCAGCGCCGCGGGCTCCGCCCCGGCCGGCCTCTTGGGCTCCGCCCTGCTCAGAGATGGGGGCGGCACCGGCCTTCGAGGTCCTGCCTTCCAGGCCCGCGGGGCCGCCTCTCGGACCCGCCCCGCGGCCGCCTCCCCGGGCCGCCTCCCCGCCCGTGCCTTTGCCTGCGCCGGAGAGCTCCGAAGCGTTGGTTTCTGCGCCTGCCCAGATGTTGCTGAGCAACGGGGATCCGGCGTCTCTCCTGTCGACTTCTGCGCCTGTGCACACGTTGCTAGGCAACAGCGATTCACCGCTCCCCCCGGCCGTCCCGTCCGCGACTTCGCAGCCGATCCCAGAATTAGGGGCTGAAGACGCTGACGAGCCCTTGTCTGTGCTGCCGCTCCCGGAGCCGATTGAGACAACGGCGGCGCCTCTGCCGCCTCCCCTGCTGCCTCCCCCCAAGCCAGTCCCTGTTCAGGATGTTGCTGAAAATGGGGCTCAGTTCGCGGTCCCGCCGCCTCCGGTGGCGAATCCTGCCGCCAGCGTGACTTCTCTCCCGAGTTTTTTGGGTTGTCCCAAGGCTGCCCCTGCGGGGGGAGCTGGGACAGGGGAAGAGGGCGTCAGCCTCTCCTTCCGGGGGGGGGGCATGGCCCGCCAGCTGGCTGTGGGCACAGCTCGGCTGCCGGTTTTCAAGATCAGCATTCTTGGCAGCTTGGGGGGTGTTTGGTCCGCAGTGTCCCCTTGGGGGGTGCGAATGTCTCTGCCGCCCCTCGTGCGCCCGAGCGGCGAGGGGGAGGGGGCTCCCGAAAGTCCTGCCCCCGGTCCCCAGCCCAGAGGGGGTGGGGGTGATACCGGGGGGCAGGTGGGAGCAGAACGTCTTCCGTCTGCTTTGCAGAGGCAGAGGGAGCAGCAGAAGGTCATCGTTGCTCGTCTGCTGTGGGGATCAAACATTACTAGACCTGAGATGACGGTTCTTGGGACAGCTTCTGTTGGAGCTGTTCCCCTGCTGCTGGGATGTGATTTTGGAGAAAGGTGCTGTTTGGTTTGGTTCCATGGGCCAGGGCCGCCTGATGGCCTCCTGTTCTTTTTGGGGGTTTTACTTCCCCCTTCTGGTCCTGGGCCACCGTTTTGTGGGCCAGGTCTGGAGTTCCTGGTCTCTCCAGGGCCCTGAGGGCCTCTCTCTGGCCCTGCTGCTGCTGCTCTTTCCGACAAAAAAAAAAAAAAAAAAAAAAAAAAAAAAAAAAAAAAAAAAAAAAAAGGTTGAAAGAGCTGGTAGCAGCTCAAAGGCATTGAAGAGCCAAAAAGTAGCTTCAGCCCGCATTCTTCAATAAAGGGCTGTGGCAAGACATTTAGGACATTTCAGAGATTTTCTAAAGACTGTTTAGAATTGTTTGATGACTGTCAATAGACTTTTGATAGCTATTGATGGACATTTCTCCAGCAGGTCTGGTTTCAGGACCAAAAGGAACTTTCAGAGATGCCAAAGAGGAACATCTTCGGTCCATGGACTTTTCCTGAAACTCAGCTGCTTGGACTTGAATTTTCTTTGTGTTGTTTTTGCATTTTCCTGTGATGTAAGATTGTTTTAGTGATTTGATAGAATTTTATGCTGTACAGGTGAGGAAGTTCTCTGTTCATTCCACAACAGCACTTGATTGAGGTTTGGATTGGCAAAAGATAACCTGTCAGGTGTTTGTTCTTTCCTCTGCACGGTTACAGCAGATGAAATTACAAACCCCGTTCTTTTTAATTTAATTAAATAAAAAAGGGTGAGATGTTGCCGACATCTCTTCATAAAAATCCTTTCATGAGGATTTTTCCAGCTGAAGCTGAGAAGTCTCAGCAACAAGATGTAAACAAGTTGTTATCAGCTGCTGTGGAATGTAACAGGTTCACCTGTGATTGGCCCATCTCTGATGTTTATAATTAATGGCCAATCAAGGACTGTGCTCTCTCGGACAGTGTCCGGGAGAGCTGGATTGTTGATTCATTCTTTCTATTCTATTCTTAGCTTTAGCCTCTCTGAGAAACCTTCTCTCTCTCTCCATGTCTTTTTAGTACAGTTATAATATATATATATCCTAATATAATAAATTAAGCCTTCTGATAATGGAGTCCACATTCTCGTCTGTCCTTCGCCCTGAAACACCTTGTGACCACCGTCACAAGGGATATCTCAGTGTCTTTTGTCCCTGGTCTCTTGTCCCTCCCTCCAGGAGGCTGGACACTCTCATTGTGGAAATCTCTTCTGCTCTCTGCTCAGAGATTCTCCTGCTGTTGCATCTTTTATGTAGAGCCTTGGAGTTCAGAGGTTTTGCTTTTGTTTTCATTAGTTTGGCTTTTTTTTTAATTTTGGGGTTTTGGTTGATTGGTTAGGGTTTTTTGTGGTTGGGTTCTTTTTTGGTTTTTTGGGGTTTTTCCCATGTGAAAATTCAAATTGAAAGAAGCAAGTAAGCAAAACTTTAAAAAGTAGCAGGTATAAGCACCTATTTTGAGTAAGCTTCCCTTTCTCAGTAGCCAGTAGGTGCTAAAACCCTTCTGCAGACACAAAATCATTGTATCAAGCTTAGATCATTAATCCCCCTTATAAGGGAAGAAATTGTTTTATTCCACTTCAATACCTTTTTTACAGCCTCTGAAATGCTTTGTAAAAGAAGCATAAAGCCGAATCTCATCTATTAGTTATCTTTTCCTGTATGAAGGAATCCTTCCTCTCTTTCTGCATACATTAAAAGGTTTATTTCTTCAGAGTACCTTCAGCACCGGGCATCCCTTAAGAACCAAAAGAACTTTTTGCCCAGGTGCTTCTTGTTAAAAAGCAGGTGGCACTTGGCACATTTGCTGGGCAGCAAACCACTTCCACAGCAGGATGTATTTATATCTTTCCCCCTGAGACAGCCCCCTGTATGAGCTGACACCACTGGGAGGGAATTGCTGTTTTTCCTAAGGAGAAAATAAACAATCTCTGTATGAACACATCTAACTTGGTGTTCTTCCTTTGTCAGGACACCTGTGTGTGCCACCTGCAAGGTTGGAGGATGCTGCAGGAGACTTGGGGAGCTTCTGTTCATCCACCCCATCTCTGTTGTTGTTTTTGTGCCTTATAATAAGCACATCTCACACTGGACAAGTCTTACAACATTTCCCAGTTTTGGGTGCCCAGGGAATGCCAAGGTCACAGGACAGATCTGTTTTCATGGTTTCTTGTCTGCTTTTTGCATGTACAAATGAGATTGCAGAGTAAGAATGGAGGGGAAATATGAATTAACACAGCAGAGTGTGTCCTACAGGTAGGAAATACCTGGGAGATAAAGCAAATAAACTTGTTTCTTACTTCTAGCAGTAAGCAAGGAATAACCTTGGAGTATCCAGCAGCTGCTGGTTTCATTTCTGTCATGTGCTGTATAAATTTTACACCAAAAACTAATTTCACAAAATGTTTAGCATGAAGAAATATGAAGACAGGAAAAGGGTGAAGACCAGGGGTGATGCTGAATACCAGACATTCAGTAACAGACTGCAGTACAAAGTCACAAAAGGAGCTACAACTTTCTGCTCTCACTCTTCATTTTTCCATCTCTAAAGCAGAGGCTTCAACATGTGCATTTGAAAAGCTTTGCCATATGGCACAAGCTGTATTTTCCTCTGGGAGTAAAAACAAGCCTCACAGGATACACATGAGCTACAACTTTAGATCTGCTGCTGCTGGAAAACGTTTTGACACTACAGAGCTAAATTTGTAAGGCACAGACTGAGTCTTTGTCACAGGCTGGTGAAACACTCAGCCAAAAGGAGGGTCAGAGCAGCACAGAGCAATCCAAAGTCATATTCACATTTTAAAATATTCCCTGTTGGTTTGAATTACTTTTTTTCTTTAAGTCTTCATGCTATTACACCAAACTATCTTGAATGACATGCACAGATGAGCATCCTAAATTTCATCTCATTGCACTGACTGTCTGTTTTAAATATTTAGTTGATTAACAGCCAACATAATTTGACGAGATTGTGATTTGAACCATCTCCTTAAAGACAATGGAATAAATGTATTTGAAAAATTAGTTGTTTCCGGTAGCCATAGGAAATGAAGAACAGTTGTGAGAATAAAACAATTTTCCTTTGCTTCTTTTTAATTCTCTGAGAAATGGTAGACATGATGCCTTCACAGAATTTCATTACTCATGCTCAAATGAAGCCATAGGTTTTTAAATTATTTTTTTAATGAAATATGGGAATTTGTTGTCTGCCTTCATTCAACACATGTGGGTGAAAGTTTATCACACATTTGCAAACATTTGTCCTTTGTTTCCTCTGAAAGACTGTTTGTGTTCCCAGTAAGAGAAAACTTTGTGCCTTGATGTTTCAGCCAGAAATTACAAAAAACTGTTTTCTGTAACACCTTCCACTTTCTTTTGAATTGAGATCGAATTCCCTGGGCCAATTCAATGGAGAACACACTCCTCCAAAGCTTTAACTCTGTGTTTTCCTTATTAAAATAGCTGCAATGATCTCCAGGTTATCTCTGTGGAGGGACCAGACCAGGTGGCTGCAGGGCAAGGGGAGGTGACACACACAACTGGAGGGGAATTCTCCCTCCTGCACTGGTGATACTTCTCTCAGAAATCACCAAACCCCCGTTCAAAAGCTGAAATGCCACCTTCCACTCTGAAAATGTCTCTTTCATCACATTGCTACTGGAATAAAAGGGCACTTTCGCAGAAATAGCAAGTTCAATGTTGGTTTAGTAATGATTACAGGGGGGAACTGCGCCATGAAACAATTGCTTAGTCAGGTCCTGAGACTTAGGGCATTTATTGGCACACTGAAGTAATCTCAGGGGATCCCTTCTCAGGCACTAGAAAATAATTTTTATGAGCAAAATCACACCTTACAAGTGTAAATGAGATGTAGCTAATGCTGCCAGTTTCTGTTTTCCTATTCTATTGAGAGTTCAACACATAAAATGACATTGCCAAATGGTTTATGGTACTCCAGGCGAGTTGTAGTGGGCAGGAAGAAAAGCCTGGCATGCGAGAAAGGGCGAGAGGGAATTACTGGGCCTTTTGTTTTATTGGTTAAAAGCATTTGTGACAGGAATTAAAATATGGAAATATACTGATCGTAGTCCATACATTGCCCTTGTTTTTTTAATGGAAAACAGAAAATAGAGGCTGAAGAGAAGGGCTGAGTGACCAAAAGCCTTTCTCTTGTTTAGAACTGTTACCCTTAAGAAAAAAATTGGGGTCTTCTGTTGTAGTGTATTATGTTGGTTTGTCTGGTTTCTCCCCCATTTTGTATAATGGTTCTGCCCTCAGTTGTTTTTCCCTGTCTGTTTTATGTCAGTCATTTAGCTGCTATGGTTACTCCCGCCTTAGGTCTTGTCAATCCCCTGCTTTTGTTAAGTCACTCCCGGTTCCCCTCCCCCTGTCTCCCCTATATGGGAGCAAGTTCCTCCTTTTATCCCACCCCTGGTCCCAGTCAATCACTCCCAGCTCCATCATTTTCTCCAGAAAGTTCTCCACTCTGGGAGCTAAGATTGGCTGTGAGGCCGGGGTCCCTCCCTCATTTTGTATTTATTGGTTTTCCCCTCATGTCTGTTATTCTAAGTTTACTCCCTCACCTCCCTTGATTGGTCCTATTGTAAACCCCTCCCTTTGGTTCCACCCCCTTTATAACCCCCCTGCTCTCTGGCTGACTGGGGTCTCTCACTGGCTGACTCCAATAAAGCCTGACTGTCCCCAGAGAGTGTCCATCTCCTGCCTCGTCCTTCCTAGCAGCTGGATTATTATTTCTCAGTGCGATCTCATCCCCACGGACACAGCCCAAAGCCTTTGGACGCTGAGGGGTGTCTGTAGGAGCAGTGCTGGGGCCCTGCCACCGGGACTGACTCCCCCGTGCTGCAGTGACCTGCTGGTCACGCCTGCTAGTTGGACATTTAACATCTAAAGATCACTGGCCGCTGCAGTCTTCTATCCACCAAAATAAAAGTATCTCTCAAAAAAATTAAGATGAAAGGCTGTGTAACCTAGCTCAAATTATTGGCAATTAGCATGGCACTGGAAAGTCACAGCTTTATTTTATAAATTTGTTTATGATTGTTATCACTAAATAAAAACCAAGAGACAAAAAGGTAAGAAATGCAGGAGGATGAGGTTATAATTGGGTCATCCTAATTTACAATTTCTCAAGGGACTCACGTGGCTGTAGCTAAATAATAGGAAAAGTAAGTAAGGAAAAAGCCTTTATCTTTCTTTCAATTCTGGAAAATGACACAAGAAACACTTTCAGGTGGACAAAATAATCCATACTATCTATAAGGACATGACTTCAACAGTAAAATGAAATGTAGGTACAGAATAATGCAAGTTTCCACTGCATGATTTTTTGGTTCCCTTCCCTGAGAATGCTCAGGCTTGTTTCTCAAGTTCATAAATATGAATTTAAGGTCCATTAAATGTCTGAAAATATTTCTGGATTGCACCATGACAATAGCAGGCATCTTGAGCCACATCTTCCCTTTGGGCTGCACAGGCAGGTGGCTTTTTTCTCTCTTAGCCAGGGGCATTGCAGCACTTCCAGCCTTGGCATTTTACCCTTTCCTGAGCAGCTCACTGTAGTAAACACAGAAATGCAGGAAATGTTTCCAAAATTTTGCATTTTAGGGTTTTTTCCCCACTGTGGTTGATGCTGTACTTATTAAAACACATGCTGCATCCAGATGAGAGAAAGTATAAAACCCAGGCTTAAGAATGTGAAATTTACTTATTCGTGATGGGAGGTCTTCATGGGAAATTTATTTCAGAATCCCAAAGTCACCAGTGAGATGATTTCATTGCAATTGTTATTGCTCATTTAAAGCAAACTTGAATTCAAATGTTTATACTCAAGGAAAGACAGAGATCAGGTGATAAGAAAGTAGTCTGAAGGAAAAGTGTGAAAGCATTGCAATGAAAGAAACACAGATAAAATGTTTTCAGCAGGAAATGCAAGATTCAGGGTGGCAGTGAAAGATGAGTCAAAAACTGCACAGAGTTTGTGCAGTTTTGGAAATATAACAACTTTGTTGCATTTTTTTGCTGTCATATTTATTTATTGATGCTACAGTACTCAGTTCAATCTGGTAAGAACTGAGGACACTCAGGACTGGCAGGAGACATTAATCAAGGGGTGGAGAACCCTGCCTGGAGAGGGTTTTCTCTGACAAAGAGGCTTTCCTACTGTTCCCAGCCATAAATCTTCACTCTGGGGAAAGAGGCTGGATCTCACTACATCTGGCAGATGATTTGCCAAGACTTTTTCCACAGCTGCTCTGATTTTGAGCTGTCCTTGGAACTTTTAAATTCTCACTGGAGGCTGTGCTTTTGCTGCCATGGCACACCAGGTTGGTTCACACCACTGTCCCCCAGCCTGTCACAAGCCAGGGGGTTGCAGGGGACCAAACTCTGTGCAGGATCAGAGGGAATGGCATTCCACCACCAGGATCAGACAGGGGGACTTCAGGGAGATTCAGACACACCAGGTACAGCAAAATGATGCAACTGATTAAATTCTTAGAAGTTCCTCACCTGAATCTAAGACTCAGCCTCAGACCTTGGTGGCCAAGCTTTCCGAAGGTGAGGAATGTCTTTCACCACAGAGAAGAAATTACTTCTGCTGTTTATTTTCATAGTATTTAATTTCCATTTTATAAGCTCTTCATCAATATATATTTTCATTGAGTATTGCTGGGATACAGAAGACAAAAAAGAGATACTAGAATTAGGAAACTTTTTTTTTTTTGGTTGACATTGAAGACAACTTACTTTGCCAGTAAGTATTCTTAGAATTAATTGCATATTAAAATCCCTTTTCTTACAGGTGTGAATATTTAAGCAGTTTTTCATTCTATAATGTATGTCATCTGAACTGTAAATCATTTTACTTAACTAACACTGCTTTTATTAACATTCAAGTTATGAACACATAGGGGGATTTCTGAGATTAATTTCCACAACCCCACCCCCCACCTTTGCTCTGACTTCTTAGCTTTCAGTTTGACGAGAAAATTTTAAAAATGCAAAAATAGATTCTTGTTTTCTCTTTTTAAAAAGTGTACTGGTCATTTCACACCAGAATATGAACACCTTGTCTGTTTCAGTGACTGCATTCAAGTAGAATCTTACCTGCATGCAATACATGCTCAGACCCACACAAATCACTGAAAATATTTGTTTCAGGCTCACTTTAGAAACTGAGCTATCTGGAGCAGTATTTCAGTTCAAATTAGGTTGTGTCAGATAGGACAGGCTTTTAAACTTCAATTTTTTTTCCAGAATATTTCTTTTGTATTAATACAAAAGACTCTGAATGCTTAATAAAGACTCTGAATACTTCTCACAATTCGGACATGCCTAAAAATTAGTGGATTCCTGAGGGTTAGAAGTGTTTGAGGCCTGTGGGGTTCAAGTTGCTGCCAGGGACGGGGGGAGCTGTTACCAAGATCTCTTTCCAAGTGAATTTCCAGTGGCTCTGGTTGGCAGTTGGTCACTGCTGATCACTTACTCATTGGAATTAATGCAGATGATCCTTCCCCTGCACAGTGCTTGGAACTGGGCTCTGCTCCGTGCCAGAGGAACTGAAACAAGGCTTTGTTCTGTCAGTTCCTCTTGGGGAACTTACCCTGGATTTTCTGTCACTGTCTGTGTGTGTGTATGTAAAAGCAACAGGAGAAACATGTTTTTCTAATGCATGAGAGCTGTGGCTGAGTCAAGACTGGGCCAAAGTGGTTTGACCCCTGAGTTTTCTTGGGTTAGAAAAAATCAGAGGACCTGGAGAAAGTCTGGTAGCAGCACGAAGGGTGAGGCTGATGCAGAGGCCCACAGTGCATTCCCTGCACCTGCTTTGTTGCTTCAAAGGCAAAATTCAATACCACAGAAGTTGCAGCTCTGCAGGATTGGTGTCACAGAGCACTGCCACTTCTCAACATAGTGCCCCTGTTTGCCTGCAGTCATGGGGACTGGAGGAAGTCACAAAAGCTTCTCTTGGGTTTAAATGTTTTTCCATGCTTGCCAACCAAACATATTTCTTTTTCACACTGTGCTGTGGGTCCACAGCCTCTCAAGGGGTCTCTTGCTGAGCTAATTGTAAGAGAAAGCTTACAAACTTGAGCTGGCAAAGTCATGCCTTTTAACTCTTGTCCATCTGCTCATTCAGTTTATGAGTCCTTCCAGTTGGTTTTTGAGCATTTGTAGATTCATATTCAGTGGTTTCAAAGTGGCTGAGTAATAGCTCACATTGCGAATGATGAGTAAATGAAGCTATAACCTCACTAAATTTAGAGATGTGGCAAAACACTTTCACAAAGTAGATTATGTGACTTCAGGCAGAGTTAATTGCTATTTTATGTAGAAATGCATGTAAAGGGGGTTTAAGGACAATGGGAAATAGGGTAATGACTTGTTTACAAGGTTGAATATAAGGACTGTAGCACGAAAAAACAAGAGTGGTAATGGTTTAACCATATTATAAGAGCAGACTTTATATTGTTACACAGAATAAATCAAACTCTAGCTGTGTGGCCAATGTCATCTTGTCATAACAAATGGTGGCAGATGGAAATGTATAATATAGAAGATTTACAAATTAAGACTTTCTGGCTTGTCTCCATCCTCACAAGATTTTTAATGCTCTGATAAAAACACTCAGCCAACCGACACAAATTCTTCTTACCAGTGTGCCTTGCCAGTGGTGAAAAACAGAACACTATCATACTCAGGCTTGAAAACTTAAATCTTACTTCAATGCTTTACAGGTTCTCTGTAGACTAATAGTAATCAAGCTCATCAAACTCTACACTTATGTGTTGGATAGTCAGAAATTTCTTTTCTAATACCATTTACTCCTTTCATGATACTGTGTAGGTTGTGTCTCTTACAAGTTCTTCAGTCTTTGAAGGAACAGGAATTACCAAAGAAGCAAATCTATCATTCCTGGTTGTTTGTATCATTAGAAGCTTCTCCTGTCTCATGCTGGCACAATTCCATTCTTCAAGGGTGCTCTGCAAGCTGAAAACTGTGACTCATGTCTAAAAAAGAGAGAGAAATGGGACTGGAGCAATCTGTCTAGAGATAAAGGCAACCTGGCTGAAATGCCTCCAGTAATCAAATGTTTCTGCTTGTCTACTACATGTGCAAGAACAGTGAAAAAAGTTACTTATCTTTATCCTGTGCCAGTTCACATCAATTTTTACATTTTTGAGGGAACTGTCACAACTGTGCTGCTGGTAAATGTGGTGACAAAGAAGGATCTGTCTGGGAACCCTGAGAGTCAAGGTCAGTGGAAACTTCAGGATGGGGCACAACTGGCAGGACAAAGATTCCTTGTCGCGGCACAGGGAAACTCGAGCTTTCAATATGAGTGATCAGCGAGCTTCGTTTATTGATTAGAGCACCAGATATTTATTTACAGCAGTAATAAGCTCATGAATATTCTGTAATTTAAACAGTCTATTGATTATGCAACAATATCAGTTCTTCCCCATTCCTCAGGGGTTACATCTCTTTTTCTCATGCCTCTTTCACTACTTGTTATCGTACCACAGCTATGCCTAAGGACATGGTGTTTTGCAGGTGCAGAAATTTAGATTAGCTGGGTTCGGTACTTTTCCAGTCTTTAGTTGGCTAATATTCCAACAATTCCTGGATGTGTGCAGAACATAATAACTGGACAACAGACTGACCTTCCAGGAAGACAGGAGTCAGCAACAGCTGTTCCAGGAGCTGCTGTGTCTGCAGGAAAATATAGAAGTAACTCACTAACTCACAATCTGCTCAAAATTAACTCTGTTGATTGCATCACATGATTATCCATATATGTAGAGATTTTGGGTGAAATAGGCTTTGGGTAAAGTAAACCTTTCTAGTATCAAAATTTCACAGAAATTCCATCAAAATTAAAGCACATGCAGATTTTGCACGCTTGCTTAACAAGCATATTATTGAACTGCAGTTACAAATATTTATTCTTCTGAGTATTCAGTCTTCTAATCAGTAAGAGAAAATCAGGCTGTCCTGAGACTGTCTGAGACTCAGTGCTGCTCTTAAAACAAAAAATTTCTTGTCTCCATAGAACATATTTCCCTCTTTTTTTTTCCTAAACACCTTTCTCTAGGGAAAAAACCAAAAAACCCCAAACCCTCAAAAAATATCTACAGCTAATGAATTGCATATAACGCATTTTTTTACTGTAAATTAAAAAAGCAAATTTGTAATGCAAGAATATAGAATTGACTACTTTGGACCAGCCCAAGTTCAGCATCCTTAAGGGTGAATGAAAATAGTTGCTCAAGAGTGTAGCAATTAATGTGATACTTCTTCCAGTTCTGCTGCATGGCTCTGCTTGCAAGCCCTGGTTTTCAGAGTGAAGATTCATTTGCATGCACTCAGTAGCTCTCCATAGTTTTCATTTTGTGTAAAATTTTCCTGTTTCCAGTTGAGGGCACAGTAACTTTCAGCATCAACACAATATGGAGTTTTACTGCTTGCCCATTCCTGTGCTGTTTGATGAACATGTCCCATCTTTCAATTTCATATATATTTGTGTAATGACTTGTAAAACACAAAAATATAGGACCCATATTTTTCTGGAGATTGTAGGATCAAGACAAGAATGAAATAAGAGCAGTAATGTTAGGGCCTGTTATGATGAAGCAAAACAAAAACACAGAAAGCTTTAGGTATTACCAACCATTTGTAGTTAGGGGTATCTGTAATAATTTCAGTTCTTACTCAGCTCAATTAAACTTTCCTCACCAAACTCAAGAGTGGCATTATTGACAGATTTATGAACTTACCCATAAAGCACATGAAAAGCACATTTTTTTTGTATAGAAGTCACAAATGTACATAACTGTGATGTAGTCAGTCTTGTAAAATGAGATTAAAATCCATTGTTAAATATGTGTTGCTCAGATAAGGCCATCAGTGTGTGGGGTGCTCTGCTGTTCAGTTAATTTGTACATAAAACTGAAGGAATAATATTGTGTCACACCTTCTTCTCATGCCACTGGAAAGTCTCTGTCAAATTTGAAAGATTTTGTTTCACCTGGAAGAAATTAGAATAAATGTGGTTTGAGAAACAGCTCTGTAGAATTGCTGGCTTATTGAAAACGAGCCAGATACTTTTTTAGAAGAGTTTTTTCTCATCATTATCGTAGGAAATACCTCTGCATAAGAAATACCTCTGGGAAACTTTTCTACTGACAGTGAGCACAAAAAGGAAGGTTGTGCTGAATATCAAAAAGATATTTTGAAGATTTTTCCAGTTTAGGTTAGTCCTTACTTCATACAAGTATTGTGATTCTAAGGTTTTGGGTGAGTTTTAAATTTTTTTTTTTTTTTAAGGTAGGATAAATAATTTAGTAGTTAGAGATCTGATGACCTAGCTCAGTGAGCAGGATGCTTTTCCAGAGCTAAAAAACAAAAAGGATTAAACCTCTCCCCACCCTCACCCTCCATAATCCATGTTTTGGCAAGTTACATACCAGTGCCTCTTTAGTAAATAATTACATTGTCAAGCGAGACTTTTTATCTTAACTCTTGAGTTCCATATAGCTAAATTCTCATTTAATGTGCCTGCATGGTAGCAACATTATCAGTTAAATAATTATAATATGTATTAGGAATATAATGATATAAATAAATATTACAGTACACAAACTGTTGGATGGACTTGGAGAGTTTTCACACCTTATGTAAGCTTTTGTTTTTTCACACCTCTAATAAGAGTGTGCTTGTATCTACAGCTGTTCAAGTTTAAGCCTAAAAGAGTTATATGCTGAAAATGAAATTTTGCTTTTTATTCTATTTAATTTCCACTTTAAAAAGTATTTATTATTATTATTATTGTTAATATTATTATTATTATTGATATTAATATTCATTTTATTTTATTTAAAATCCTATTGCTAAACCTTTTCTTCTCTCTTTAAAAGTACGAAGTACATGCTTACCTTTAAGGTCACTAAAAATCATTCATTTTTCCTCTAATAACTTTTTCCAACTGGACAAAATTGCTGTTCAGTACCTCTGGAGAAAAGCTTGAACAAGCTTTAGCTTTTGTGTTTGAAATATAATTTCAGAGTGCTGTAAAGGCTTTAATTACCCACTAAGGCTGGAGAGCACTTAAAATGTTATGAAAACATTTTCAGTTATTTTCAGTTATGACCCCCCCCTGCATTCACTTACAGGTTTCTTCTTCATTGTAAACAATCCTCAGATCTTTTCTAGTAAGGTAGCTTAAGTTTCAGCCTGACAGCTTAGCAGATTAACCTTATTTTTATTATTTTTTCCTGGTGGTTCTCCTCTATCTTATGATATTGAGGTATTTATAGGAGTAGATATTAATCATAGTATTTTAATCTGTATTTTCTGGTTCATTGACCACAAATTTACATGAAAGAGAATCAGGCTGAAAATGTGGGGAAGTCTCAGCTGCAGGAATGCATTTCAGATAGTTGGCCTGCCACTCTTGGCAGAGAGGTACTTTACTGGCTGTATGAATGACCACTGTTAAAACTCCGCATTTAAAATTCAAAGGAAAGTGAGTTAAACCAGTGATTTTTACATATTTTCGTAAATCAGCATTTCCAGCAAGATGCCCAGTACTAAACTTTAGCTCCTCTGAGCTCAAATCCTCATGTCAATCATATTTTGTGACAAATGGCAAATGTCAGTAAATGGTGTCAGGATTTAAGGCTTGAGGTGACGTTTTGAAACCAGGCTGACATTAACCTTTTTTTACAACATGTTTTTGGATCAGACCCTTGGCAGCTGTGCTTCCACTGAACCCAGTCAGCAGAACTAATGTCATGGCAACTGAGAGCCCACCCAGGGCTCATAGAATTCAAATAGTAGAGTCTTTTTTATAATGACAGAATGACACTCAGGCACTTGTGTGCTGGAGTGAGCTCTGAATCACCTGTGCCACATCACAGCTGAGCAGTGTCACACAATTTGTGCATGTCAAAGCCTCAGAAGAGCAGCACCATCTACTTCAAGACTGTGTGTGTTCTATGCACTGTCACAGAAATTCTAGTGGTTTGGTTTAGTTTGGTTGCTGTCCCATTACTGCTGATTTTGCTGACCCATTACTGTCCCAAGGGCTGTGAAAATTCACACACCAGCTGCAGCTTTCCAAGAATTGGAAAGTACCAAAGAGCCCCTACTGAGAAGTGCAGTCTGTGTTGATGCTAACACCAGCCTCCAATTAATGGGCTGAAAAAAAAGAGGCATTAAATACTCATTAAGACAATTTTTTATTATTATATTTTCCAGAGTAAGTTAGTGACTTTAAATTGTGCTTTGGCTGGCCATAGTAAGTTCATCAAACAGGGTAATGTATTCTACCAATTCAGGATGTCTCACCCTAGGTATTAACTACTTGCTATCAAGATATTAAGTACTTGCTAGTTACTGGTGCTGAAGCACAATAATTTGCAGCATTTTCTTTTGTTTATAAACGTCCCTTTTATTTCATACTCCAGAAATCCAGGAATAAAAAGAAAAGCTAGCAATTGGCAAACAGGTACAACCAATTTTTATAAAGTTCATAATGGAAAGAGGAATGGAATCTGGAGGTGAGAGTTCATGAAAACTCCAGCAAGGCCCATGCAGCAGATTGAAATCAAAACTTTTGAAATCCAGATCATTGCAATGTAAGTCTGGTCACCGGTACAATGACATGCAGCCAGTACCAAGTTTAGAAGAAATAAAAATACCTCTAGGCCACTTGAAGAGTTTGGTGATCCCTGAAATACAGCATTTTTCTGCCTTGCAGTTTGCATTCTTCTGTATCACAGGCAAAGTCTGCTTTGCAGTGAGCATTGTATCACTGTTACAAGTCGCTTCTTCGGAAATCCCAGAAGGAGCAATGGACTTCAGTTTTTTAATGGCATGAGAAAAACAGTAATTTTTGAGTTTCTGCAGGTCACTGAGGCCTTTTCCTTCCTGTCTAGCAGGAGGGGCAGGCAGAGACTGTGGCTCTCATTAAAAATGTGAGAACAAGCTGCCTGAACACATCCTGAAGAACTGGACTTGCTGAGAACATACACAGATTGTGGCATAGACACAGAACCAGATAACCACGTCCAAACGACTTTCATGGAACAAACATGTCTCTTTCTCACGTGGTTACACGTCAAAGCTTCACAGAACACCTTCATTTTGCATCAGTTCCCCAGACTGAGCCTGAATTCACTTTTAGATAGGATTTGCCTGCTTGAAGCTTCAATTATTTGGGTTTAGTTTCTGGTTTTGGTTGTTCATTTGTGTGTTTGTCTTTCAAAGGACAACATGGGGAAAGAAGCATAAGAAATAGCTTTCAAGGGTTTGTGTTATATTGCAACATCTTGCCTCTACATTGGTCTAACAATCTTCCAAAATGCAGTATTCAACTAATAATTTATTTGTATAAATTAAATTTCTTTTTACAAGCCATTATTGCAAATAAAGAATTCTCTGCCAAAAACAAAGACAAGCCGCTCTTCCCTCTTATTTTCTTTTGAAGAGTTTTATTAGAAAATTGCCTCTTAGGATATGAATTCAAGTTGAATTTTTGATCTCTGGTATAACTGACTGTGATGTTTAAAGGCTCTACAGAAAGTAACATCATCTTTTTTTTTCCCATTTAAAAGCTGGCAATAACAGCTAATTCTCAGCAGGAGCTAATGAACAAGGTACACAGCAACATCCTTTTTTGCAAATTAGAAATGTGTGTCTAAAGACAACGGTGGGAAACAGGATTTGTCAGGACCCATCAGGGAGGTGTGAGTTACATTTCCAAAGGCTCTTGAGGCAAATCCAGAAGACTGACTGGGTTTCTCCTCTGGGGTTTGACACTCAGGTTACCAAACCTGTATCATAATGATTTTACCTCAATGAGCCCTTGCAAACTCCATCTGAAGGAAAAAGGGGTGTTCTGACTGCATCCATCCAGCCTAAGCAGTGCTGTGAGCCGGGAGTGCCTACCTGCAGGGCAGGAGCCCAGCAGCTATTGCTAATTATCAGCTATTGCTAATTATAAGCCCTTTTGGGACTTTTGTAAAGCTGCTTTCTTGAGGATCCAGGGCCGGCAGCTGAAATACAGCCTAGACTCATGGGCAGCCATTCTGACCACGCACATCAGCAGCATTATTTACAATATTTTGGGAGATAGCTGGTTCATTTCTTATATCTCCCTGCTAATGAAGGCATTTAGTGGTCTGCAAGATGTTTCTGTCTGTTTATTGATTGAGAATCTTTTTGGCCCCCCAAAACAAGAACATTAAGGGGCTGGAGGATGTCTAGAGAAGGGAATGGAGCTGGGGAAGGGTCTGGAGCACCAGGAGGGGCTGAGGAAGCTGGAAAAGGGGCTCAGCTGGAGAAAAGGAGGCTCAGGGGGAACCTTCTGACTGTCACAGCTCCCTGACAGGTCCCACCCTGTGCGTCAGCCTCTTCTCTCATGTAATGAGCAATAGAACAAGAGGCCTCACACTGCCCAAGGACATTTAGACTGAGTATTAGGGAAAACACTTGTCAGACATTGGAACAGGCTGACCAGGGCAGTGGTTTTCTCTGGGTTTAATAGAGATACATATAGTAGATAACATGTATATTTGAGTGTATTCATGTACACTCTTTTTATTTAGGTCAAATCCATACAAATAAATGAATGAAAGTGCCCAAAAAAATTGTGGCTGCCCTGACCTAGTGAACTAGTGAAGGTGTCCCTGTCCACGGCACAGGATGGAACATCTTTAAGTCCCTTCCGACACAAACCACTTCATGATTTAATGATTGAACTTCAGAAAAGATCAAAGCCTCTCTGCCAGAACGGCACTGTCCTCCAAAGGATCATTGGCAGATAAGCAGATATTTCACTTGGCAGTGTCCTGTAAATGCTCTGGAGACACAGCTTTGATGATGGGCAATGAGCAGATGCTCTAAAGCTGCTTTTCCTTTGTCCCTGCTCTTCTGCTGTGTGGTTAAATGGTGGATAACTGGGATCAGAGCTGCTCATGAGTAGGGCTGTCCTAGAAACAGACTGAAAGGTCAGAGGGAGCTTTCCTCCCAGACTGATTTTCTTTTCAGAGGTTTCAACAATAATACCCAGCACTTTCCTCTGATGGAATTACCCTGCACAGACATCATAGCACTTTTGAAAGGATTGAGTCACTTTTCCCACTTCACACATGTAGATAAACAGTATCAGGCTGAGATGTGAAAGAATGAGACATGATTCACTGTCAGGTCTGTGCTGGTGGTGTTGAGGAATGTTTACCTCAGGTTAAAAGCTGTTTATTTCTCACCACCCATCTGTGGGCCTGGCTTGCAACTCCTAAATCCACAGTAAACAAAAGTGTTTGCAAGTTGAACAGGTTAAATCTGGTGTTTGAAGGATGATGGCACAGGTTTTTATTGTGACCTGCAGCTGAAATAGTTTTTTTTTTTGGTTTCAAAATCTGTGGCTGCATTGAAACAGGTTAATCTCCAGGTGCTTGATGAAAGCCTGTGCACCACTGTGGCCAAAAGCCTCTTTGCCTTTGTCACTGGTGTTGATCTCACAGACTTCAAGGAGGATTTCAGGCTTTCCCTCCTGACACCAAGCTCACTTTTTGCAACAGGCAAGCAGTACCACTGGGGACTGGGATGTTCTCTGCAGTGTGTAGAAGCAGACAGCAAACACAGACCCTACCAGGAGAGATCAGAGCTGACAGCCCTGACAAATCTGTCACTCCAGCAGCTGCAGTTTCACTAGAGTGGTGCTGATCATTGCATTTTTGCTAAACTTGCAGCTCATGAGTGACTCTGGAATTAAGCCACAGCTAATTCTTGGACATGGCTTTGGCCATGAGGGGAACACTTTGGGAAAGACAGGTAAAAAACACAAAGTGAATCAGCTATGAGGACAGGAAGGGTGCTGCACAAAGAGTGTGGTTGCTGGTTTATTCTGGAATGCACTTTTCTCTTTTTTTAAATTTATTTCCCAGGCTTGAAAAAAAGGCAAGAAACAATAATCCTCTCCTGGACTTCAGCATTTCAGGAGACACTGTCACTCCCAGAAGCTATATCTACTTCAGAAATTTACTAATTATCTGCTACATTAGAAATTTACTAATTATCTGTATCTGCTTACTGAATTTGCTTCCTCATGCTTGGGCAAAAAGCATTAATTTTCTGTGTCATAAGTGACACATATAAAACAGTGGCTACTCATCTTAAATGAGTACATCTTAAAAAAATAAATGAAGAAATCTTGTCCTGCTGCTATAAACTCTTTCTTCATTGTAGAGGTGTGCTCCCACCAAACTAAGGAGGGAGAGGAGGACAATCCCATGGCAGTAAGACAAATGATATCAAAGGCACAGATCTCCTTAGACCTTAACTTTCAGCCAACACCCCTTATGGCCTGAGGCAGTAACTGAGGCATTCAACACAAGGCTTCTTTTGCGCTAAGGTTATTAATTTCCTTTTTCTTGCCAGAACAACAGAAAGGTAAATATGAATGTGTCAGAGTGAATGTGTTTGACTTCCTGCCTGTTTAAATCCACTGGCGGCTGTGCTAAAAACGCTGGGTCCAAATTCTAATGAGGCAGTGGGGTTATCATCAATACCTGACTGCTGCTCTGTGCTGTCACCCTCAGCCTGGCTGGCAGAGGTCACCTGTCATTGCCAGGGTGCCCTGGGGTGCAGGCAGCCCGTGGCAGCTTTTCAGAGTGGGTGCTCCATAACTCCAGCCCATGCTGGAGTTATTTTGTCTGCTTCTTTTACAGATGTGAGAGGACATGCTTTTTCTGGGTCAGACTCACTCTTTTGCTTCAAAAATGCTGCTGGATCACAGCCTCTAGTTCATCCTCTGCTGGCATTTGCACTGCAGCTGCAGAGCTGAGCAGGAGAGAGACCACACCAGTCACAGACCAGCAAACTCAGAGAGACCAGTTAGGTCCTGAAAACTGTCTGGTATTTTGGGGCCTCTTCTCCAAACATTGTGGGTCAAAACACTTGTAGTTTTTAACAGCTGTGATGCAGAAGCCAAAGAAGCAGCTGAAAGAAGCCTGTAATGGTGAGGGCTGACAGGCTGAGAAAAAAAAAACATCATGAGGGATCAAGATTGAAAGACTGCTGGTGAATTTGAAGACACTCTTTGTGAAAGCACTTGAGTTGGTTGGTATAATCAAGTGCAGGCCAGCACAGGCCAACAAGAAGAGAAAACACAAAGGCAGAGAGTTGAAATGTGAACTCCTTGAGAGGCTTTGCCACGGCAAAAGTTCATCAAGTTCCATTCGTGGCTGTGAACCACAGAACTGGTTGGAAGTCCTGCTGAGGCTGAGTGCAGGAAGGTCACAGAAGCCAAATGCTGCTTCCAACCACCCGGAACCTGCTGAGTGAATCCTATTTAGGGAGGCAAACTCTAGGCACCTCTTCTTTCCAAGGTGAAGCCCATACATACAGAAATTAATGTGTGGATTAGGATGTTTTCCCAAACTGGCATGTTTACAGCTTATACTGATTTATCAAGATATTATCAAGACAGTGTTTTTCAGGCTCCATAGCAACCCTTTCCTCCCTTCTGATTTCAATTCCATACCACAGCAAGCCTTCCATGGTGAGGGGGAAGCAACAAGTGGGAATCTGAAATAAAGAAGCATGGATTTGATTTAAAAAAAAAAAGGATTTTGTTTTACCAGAACTTTTGTTTTCCTCCATCTCTTCTCTCCTCTTTTCTCTTCTCTTCTCAATAAAATCTCACTACAGTGGCTTTCCAGCATTCACAGAAACTAAACTGTGTGTGGCCCAGTAACACTGGGCTGATTCTGCCACAGCAGAGCTTGGCACGGTGGAGAGTGAGGTAGAGATGTTGAAAATTGGCTTTGGCAAAATTGAAAATTAACAAATCAAAATTCTCTTCTTTATATCAACGCAATGCTGTCAGAACCTCACTTACTAAATTGGCCTGTTCTTGGTTGGTTTTCTCAGGCACAATTAACAGCATGAACAAAACTGTGTTATTTGCAATAACATCCCATAATGTGAACTATGTTTGGATCATGTAATCACAGTCCTGGTCTTCTGAATGATATTTGGAAGTTTTTGGAGGGACATCTGAATTTCTGCTTTTCCTTTGATTTTTACATAAATAATTAAAGCAAACAAACAAAACTCCACAGTCTAAACAAATTGTTCATTTGTTTAAATGCATCTATCAAGGAGAATTTGTTGTATGTTAACCTGGAGAAGACTGGTGAGATAAGCCTGGCTGTAATGATTAGGGGATTCAGTGGCAAAAAGAATGACAAGGAAATTCTCTTAGAACTGTAACTTCACTATTCCGTGTGTGTCAGATTTATAATGATATGAACCAAAAAAAATCTAAAACAAAACAAAACCAAACCAAACAAAAAAAAAAAAAGAAAAAAGAAAAAAAAACACAAAAAAACCCAAAAACAACAACAACAAAAAATCCAAACCAAAAAACAAATGAAAACAAAACCACAAACAAACAAACAAAACCCCATAAATGAACAGAAACATTTTAAAAACTGATAAACATCTCCTTGCACTTTTCCAAACTAGTCCTGTGTGGAGACATTTTGTCCCCACTTTTATAATTACCCTTTCAGAACATGAAGGGTCTGTCATGCTCAAGAAACAGGGAGCAGCTTTGGGGTTTTTGTTTTGTCTTGGTTTGGAAAGACAGGAGTCTGCTAAGGAAGGCAGGAGCCTCCCCTGAAATGGAGAATGTAAACCCTCCCCACCTGTCTGAATTGCTATAAATTTTAAATTAAGGGGCTCTCAGGCAAAAATATGGGAGCAGGAAATAACAGTTCTTTAATAGGGAAAGTAAGAAAATAAAATAAAGGATAAAATAAACAATGCAGTACACTAGAACAACACTGACAGAGTCAGAACCCAACCTGACACCCTGTGGGTCAGGGTGTTGGTGGCAGTCCAATTGGAAATGTGGCTGCAGCCTCCTGAAGTGTCAGGAGTGGTTCTGTTGGAGCAGGTGGTCCTGTAGAGAAGGATGTATTCTTCCTCTGAAGATCCAGTGGAAGAAGAGGCAGCTGCAGTTCCTCTGGGGAATCCTGTGGAGAAAGCCGTGCTGGTGTCTCAAACTTCCTGGATCATATCTGGGCAGCAATTCTTGGCTCCTCCCTCTGGGCGGAGCATCTCACAATGTGATGTTATAGTTCTTATCAGTCCTGCAGTGACGTTCAATAGTCTGTTATCAGCAGATGTCCCCTACCAGGGAGGTATGATTGTGGTCACTCAAAGAGAGAGATAAAACAGACTGCCCACTTGACAAAAGACAACTGCCATACAGCTGGTAATGGAAAACATCTTGCATTGCAATCGTCAACATGTGTGCATGTCCAGGGTTGGTTGGAAACACAGGAATAATTGCATTTATCTGTGAACTCTCCCAGGAGAAACTTCTGATTTTCCATCCCCATCAGCTTTGGCACAGGAAGGAATCATGTCATGCTGGCTCCTCTAATGAGTCCAGAGGGAAACCCAGGGGAGTGTGGGGAATGTAGGAAGCAGAAGCAGCACTTGCTGTGCTTCAAAGGAAAGCAGTCCTAGAAATAGTGCAGAACTTTAGGGAGGGGGCTGGGAGCATCCACATGGAGAAAATGGAACAATTATGCAGCTAATAATGGCAAACCCATTTAGTCATTAATATCTCATTACTCTTGCCTCACTCTCTCAGAAGGTGATTAATATTTTTTTGATCAAAGAACACAGCAGTAAAGCAGAAATCCTGCCAAGAGGCCTGTGAGTGAATGTGCAGAGCAGTAATAATTCCAGAAGCTGACAGCTGCAGGTGATTTCCTGGGCACATCATGGACAGCCACAGTGCACAAGCTCTGGCTGCATCCAACAGATTGGGCAGCCAAGCCACACCAGCCAGAGGAGACCTCAAGGCACGTGAGGCAATCAGGTGTGGCTCAGTGCAAGAAGCACTTCAAGGAATCTGTATCCAGACTGGAAGTAATATGAGGGTGCATTTATGGACAATTTCTCCTCTGTCTTTGTCGAGAATATGAATTCATGGCATGGAAGGAAAGAGGCCTAATGTGAAGTCTCAAACACACACAGATAGCTGGAGAGCTGTGGAGCCAGCCAAGGATTCCTGGTAATGACACACTGTGAGGAAATAACAGGATGTGGGGGTACGACAGTAATTTTCTGGGAAAAAACATCCTTGTTCTGGCTCCTGAAAATAAACATGAGGCAAACGCAGGAATGAGGCTGAGATCATGGGCTGTAGGGGGGAATCAAGACATCCAATGGCCCCTAAAACCCTCTGAACCATCTCCAGAAAGAAAAGCAGACTGTACATGGCAACTGATTTGCATAGAATGTGAGAAAATTCACTCCAGGATGGGGAACATTAATTTGCAAAAAGGGACCCCCACAAAGCCTGGGACACAGGACCTTGGACATCCCATCAGCTGGATCAATGCTGGGGCCAGGACCAGTGATTTCCTTCCCCTTCCCCTTCCCCTTCCCCTTCCCCTTCCCCTTCCCCTTCCCCTTCCCCTTCCCCTTCCCATTTCCTCTTCCTCTTCCCATTTCCTCCTCCCATTTCCTGTTCCTGTTCCTCTTCCTCTTTCTTCCTCTTCTCCTCTCCCTCTCCCTCTCCTGTAGAAAAATCACCATTTAAGGAGAGTCACCATTTAAGGAAAGGCACCATTTAAGGAAGGTCACCATTTGAGGAAGGTGAAGGGGAGACATGCACATCTTAGGGGTGATGATCATTAGTCTCCAATTTATTGATCCAGGTTACATACTTTTATAATAGTGTTAATGAGCTCATGCATATTCTGTAAACTAAGCATTCTATTCGTTAAGCTATATATCAACCCTTCTTCATTCTTTCAGCTCACATTCTATTTTCCCACATCTCTCTGACTCCTCGTTACTGCACTCAGCTAGGCCCAAGGACACAGTGTTTTCGCAGGTGCAAAAACTCAGATCAGAAGGCTAAACACAGTATTTTTCCAGCTTCTAATAACTAGCATTCCCACACTCTCCCTTCCCTGCATCCCTCCTTCTCCCCTTCCCTCCTTCCTCCCTCTCTCCCTGCCTCAGTCCACCCCTCTCTCTCCCCTCCATGTGCCCACATTCCCAAACTCCCATTTCCCACTCTGGATTCAGGTGTTCACTCACACTGCAATGTGAGCACTGTCATTATAGAACCAAAGAATAATGTGCACAGGAGTGTTGGGGTTTCCCAAAACAAACTGTTGAAAGGATTTGGAATATGATGAAATTTCTTCTTTCAAATGGCAGCAATGTTTGCTTAGGGCACTGAGGTCAGGCCTCTGCTCTGCACTAACCATGCCTGGGAATTTCCTGCCCACAGAGTCTGGCACTGAGCAGTCAGAGTCTACCCTGGTAAACATTTTTAACCTCCAAAACAGGGTAGCTTGATACAAACCACTTTTGTGAGTGGTCTCTTGAGAGAATTTGTTCTCAAGCTCTTTCTAGCAATTATTTTAAAGACTGTTAGTTGGCAGGAGGAAAAATGATCCAGAGAAGTCTTTGTGGATCTACTGAGAAATTTTCAGCAGTTGGGAAGTTTCTCTGGGTTACTTCTCTAGCCTAGAGATAACATTATCATGTTTTGTTACTGCTGCTTGTAATAGCTTAGGGTGGAATAAACGAAGAGAGAATTAGGAACAGAAAAGAAGAATTTAAGGAAGGCAAAGAATGCAATCAAATTATGGGATCAATATCAGATATTTTTAAGCACTTTTTAAGGATTTTTTTTTTCTTTCTCCAGAATTGAGTTCTGCTGCCCTTGGGAAGAATCTGTAATGTGTATAAACATTTCAGATCCAGGTGTCTAAAAACTTGTGCACTAGTAACAGACTTCCAGGGTTACATAATTGTTGGTTGTCAGATTCTGGGAGCTCGGACTTAAATAATGGATTGAATCAAATTTTGTGTGCTGAGTATCTACTGATAATCCCCTTCAAAATCATAAAAATGGCCAGGAGTTACTCTTCAGATTATTGATTATTTTGTCTCTTATATGGGCAGAATAAATAGAATATAAAGCTTTGAGTCTAGCCGTAAATATTAGCACAACTATAAACGTCACTCCATCCCTAATTCTAGCCCTAAATGAAAATTGTAACCCTAAACCAAACCCTAAAGGCTAGCCCTAAACCCCTAAACCCAACCCAGGGCAGCCTGTGCCAGTGCTTGGTCACCTGCGCAGTGGAAAAGCATTTGCTGATGTTGATGGAGCCTGCTGAATTTCAGTGTCTGCCAGTTCCTCCTTGAGGAGGGTCTGGTTCCTTCTGCTTTGCATCCCCTCCTCAGTAAAGTGTGTTCCACATGCTCCGGAGAAAATCCATTCTTAGCTAAATTCCCATCTAGCTGAGAGAAATAATTACTTCTTGTTAAATAATTAGAGGGAATGTGCACCATCTGCCAGAATACTCAATTAGAATAGACCTCAAATTGCCCTTCAAATGTTATAGGTAATTGACAAAAGTACCTGAAAATCTTTATGGATAAAACATTATTCTGGCTGCTCCTGTAGACATGTAAAAGGAGAAAATCCCAGCTCTCTGCCCTGTGTTTGAGTAAGTAATTTCCTGAGTTGTAATGATTGTTGATGATGTTTGCCCAGCTCTTGGTGGGACAAGGGGAAGGCAAGTTCATTGGATTTTTTATTCCGTCCCTGTCTATTCTCCTGTTCCTGTGCAATGAGCATGAAATTTGTTCCAGCTTTGGGTGTCTTGTTTCGAAGGAGCAATAGCACAATAATCTGTCAATATTTATATTTCACAATGTGTGCAGCTTCCCAGCTGTGAGCAAAGTTTCTGGTGAGTTAAATTTTGAGATGGCATAAACCAACCAATACACAGTGAGCTATGAAATTTGCTTTTATAGTCAACCGCTTTCTATAATGTAAATAAAATAGTTATTCTCAGAGCATAAATTATGAAAGGCACCCTAGTTAGCTTCCTGCTTTTTTCACACTGTGGAGGTTTTTATGGCAAGTGTTTTAGATTTTCTTCTAACCCCTCCTTTTAAAAAAAAAAATTTAACAAGGTTTCTACAATGTGTTTCCACGATTGTAACGATTTCTGCAGTTTTCTTTCTTATTTTTTTCTGTAACTCAATACTATGAGTTACATTCACAACAATAATTTCTGCTGGGACCTAGGATTAACACAATCAAGATTTTTTTTTGTTTTTGTTTTTTTTTTTTTTTTTGTTTGTTTTTTGTTTAAAATGGAGAAAAAGAAATAAAATGCACAGGATAGAGAACAAGTCTATTAACAGCAGCTTATACCAAGAATATTTGGAACATGAACTGAAAGGGAAGATTGCTAGGAAGTGGGACACATTTAAAAAGACTGACAATTCATAGAGGGAGAAATAGAGAAATGTGATCAGGTATTATTTGTAACAATCTACAGCATTTGAATGGATGTGGTGGATATTGATCTGCTTCATATAGAGAACCATAAAGCTCTCAGTGTCCTCAGTGCATTTTAAAATATATTTTATACATATATACACCTTCCTCTTGTCTTGTATCCTTTAAATGATTTTTTAAAGCAAAAAAATGATGGCTTTCTGAAGAAATGTAGCATTCAGGGATATTTGCTTAAGAATGATAATAAAAAATATTAATAAATAAGTTTTATGTTTTCTGTGTCTTCCTTTTTTGGGACCCTTAGAGCACTGAGAATTATATTATGAGTTTAGACATCTCTTAGTGAAAACTAATGTCCCAGAGTGGCAAATTCTTCAGACATTGCTGTTTTACTGATTCTTTCCTTTTCTTGAACAAACCATGCATGGCTAAACCACTCTAATCTGAGTCAAAATCAGGCTGTATGGCCTAACACTGTACGATTAACCCATCAGCATAATAAATATGTCCAGGACTATGTGGTATTATGGCATCTGAGCACAGGGCTCTGCATTTTGCCAAATTACTGCTTAGAATTCCTTGTCTGCTGCTGAGTGGTGCCAAGGAGAGCTCACAGTGGCAAAGGGGCTGCTGGGCTGAGCTCTTGCTGCCAGGGGCACCCTCACTCTGCCAGCCCCGTTTCACCCTTTTCTGAGAGGTAATTTGAGGAAGTGCCTTCATCCTGGCGTGAATGAGCACCGTGCCTGACCAGCTTCCACTCAGGCACCGGTTGTTATTATGCTAATTGAAATTCTCTTCTTGTCATTAAGTGAAATGCTCTCTTTATAACAGGAATGTTAATTTAAAGAGGGTAAATTCCACTTGAATTTTATCGGGAATTAGCATGTTTTTTAGAACAACAAACAATTATTTTCAGTAGCCAATCTTTGCATACTTCTTCAGTTCCTCCAGCTCTTTTTCGAGTCCTGGTGAAGAATGACATCCACAAAGTGCTTAAAAGTTCATCAGGTCTCTGTCCATGCTGAGATAACATATTAGTTCTGGACAGGATTACAGTTTCTATTAAGTTCCATTCCCTCGCTCCAGATCTTCCTCCCTCCAAGCAGTTTGCTCTATGCCCTAGAGTATTTTGTGTACTGCAAGGTTTTGAGGTAGCGACAGTCTCACATGTCTTTGAACCTGTGTTTTTTATTCTTCTAGCATTGGCAAAATAAGAGAAAATCACTGCTTGGCATAGCAGTTCGCTTTAATGGACCCAGCACCTGCCAAAATTGCAAAATAACAACAAAAATACAGTCTTCATTCGTAGAGGTCCATCCTCCTCCCTTTGAATTCTCAATATTTTCTTTTTTATACCTTTGTGTATTAACCTCATACACAGAATCTTAGTTTGAGGGAAGTTTAAAATGGTATGAAATTATTAGGTGATATAGGCTGTATTTGTCAAATCATTTAACAATTTAATTGGAGAACCCAGAGCAGAAGTATGAAAGGAGTTCAGATAAAATCTACTTTGCATCATCTGTTTATCCAATTGTTGCTGCAATTCACTGATTTGTTGATGGCTTTAAACTGAGTTTCACCAGTAATCTGTGAGTGTGATAGATCAAATCAGGGCAGACCAAATCAATCTTCTCCTCTCCCACAAGTTTCACAGGGCTAGGGCTGGCTAGCTTGAGCAGAAGTAGACCTTCAGAAGCCCACTTAGACTTTAGAATTGAGCCTTAATAGGGAATGGAGCTATTCCAGTTCAGATTGTTCTGCAGCCCAAAGATTAAAAAAAAAATCAACATACTTCTTCCCAAGTGTTTGTGCTTGGAATTAACAAGAAGCAGAAAGGCTTCATGGTCAGTGACACCAGTGACAACATGAGCTAACCTACACAGTGACATGGTCAGTGACACCAGTGACAACATGAGCTGACCTTGCTCAGCTGCACCTGGAGTGCCTGTGCCATGTAAAAGCTCCCAGGCTTTTGCTGACACTGTGAAGAAAATAAAAAAGATATGAAAAACCAGAATTGTTGCAAGAAAATGAATAAAATATTGCTGGGATCTGGGATTAAACCTTATAATCTGGGGTTTGATCTTCTGCTGCCAGTAAAGAGACTGTTTAAAATCTGTTTTTTGTGTTTCTTGAGATGGGGATATTTATAGAATTGCTCATGGAAAAGAATTAGCAAAAGAAATTACTGTGCAAGAGTAATAATTTATCTGTGTATTGAAGTGCTTTCACACAGTGATTTATTGGTCTTATTTTAACACCAGGGGGTGACAAATTGCCTTGAAGTAGTGTCATATATGATCAGGTGTCTCTATAAAGGCAGATTGCCTGTTTTTTTCCTGTAAGACCTTTTATGCTTCATGTTTAGGGATTTTTTGTTTTTTGGACAAAAAATATTTCACAAAGCTGTCACTCAAAATCTACTAAGAGGTACCCTATGAACCTAGAAATGCATAGTAAGGTACACTAAGGTACACATGAGAAGGCAAAGCAGAAGTTTCCCCCTCTTAAGACAAACCTTGGAAAATGCCACAGATGCAAAATGGTGACAGCAGATGGCAAATTACTGCAGCATCAACATGCCAGGGTGCAGTGGAGATGAATGGAGCCTCCTGTGCTTTTCCAGGAGTCCACAGTTATGGATTCACCCAACTTTGGCACTTGTGTTAAAAAACACATTTCTGAAAATGTCTTTAAAACTCTTTCTGTGAGTTTCCCAACAGCTAACAGTAGCCCTTCTAATACTTTTGTGCAGATACAACACACAGCTGTGCATTACAGAAAGGGATCTTCACTCTGGGCTGGAGATGCTGCATCTGCTGCTGCGCTGTCCTTCACCCTTATGGATTCTTCTCCAAGGGGCAGAAAGGCCCCTCCTGTCCCCCCAAACTGTCTCTCAGACTTAGAGAAGCTGGAGGTTTTATGAAGTAGTTCCTATGCCTGTGTCCTCTGTTTCTACTTTCTAATACAGAATTAGACTGCAAAGCCCAGATGGTCATTTTTGGTTTAATTTAGAAAAACTATTCATCTCTGTGGCATAGAGCTGCTTCTCTGAGAGTACCCACCTGAATCAGTGGTACAGTAATGCTAAGCTATCTTTAATATTAACATCACGCCCTTCACATTTGCTGCAAGGATGTCAAGCTTGCTTCCAGCTCTCTGTGTAAAATTTATCTCTATGATAAATTTCAGTCCTTATTTGCTTGTGGTTTCTGATCAGCACCTCAAGTGTTACAGTTTCATCATCATCATCATCGCCATCATCATTATCATCATCATCATTGTCGTCATCATCATCATCATCTTGCAGACTTTTTCTAACCTTTCAGCTTCTCTTGTTGCTTTTAACTACTCATGCTTTTCAGCCACCTCTCCTTTCTATTTTTGGCCTAAGAGCAAACACTTTATGGGAATGGCCGCCCGAACAGCCAGGATACAGACAGAATTGTTTAGCAATTCTCTCTCAAAACTTTTTGTGCTTGTGCTGAATATTTTCCTTCTCACCACAAAGTCATCTTTGTACATTGTGTCCAAACTCCTTGAACACCAGGGCATCCCAGAGACAAAATGTGGAAGGGGCATTAAGTCAATGTGCCAGCCTCGGCGGAACTGTCAGAAGGATTTTTGAAATTACGAAGTCAAAATCACAGCATTCAGTTCTATTTTTAATCATTGAGCATATGTACTCATTATACTTTATAATTTTTCCTAAATTTAAGATTAAAGATTTTTATAATTGCATGAGATTTGTTTTTTTAAATTGCTATTTCTGCATGACAGAAGAATAGAAAGAGGAAATCCAAAAATGTTTTGAAAAAGGAGGAAGCTGATATGCAATATTTTTCAATGAATATAAAAAGCTAAAACACATACATCAGCTCAGGAGATCCCTAACCAAAATTTGGCTTCTCTGTAGTGGATCCTCATCACAGCAAGCCAAAACTTGGGTCACTCACTCAACCTGCAGATCTCCAGAAGGCTGCTGCCTTGCCTTTGTGAGACAAGAACAGTTGCCAAAGTGGGAAATGTTTTGGAGGTGTTAGTAGATCATGATGAGGGTGATGATGATGATGATGATTATGATGATGAAAACAAAGAAGATTGTTTTTCTATAGTCCAAAATCCACTGGTTCAACCTCCCTTGGAAAGGCCTGAGCTGGAAATGAACATTTCCTTCTGTGTCCTTCCCAGCTTGTGTGTTATCCATCAAGGCAAGGCAAGCAGAGCAAGGAGTCACAGTGAGGGTGACAGCAGCCACACTGAGGGTGACACAGCCACAGCCATACCCTGGGGACAGAGGCCCCTTTGCCTGACCCAGAGCACCTAGAGCTCAGATGTCCTGCTGGAGCAGCAGGCACGGCCAGCACTTGGAGTGTGAGGGAAAAGGAAAGAAGTCAGATGTTCCTTTGGGATTGCTCTGTCAGAGCTAGACCTGAGAAATTCTGATGATCCAGCCCACCCACAGCTGAGAGCTGCAGCATGTTTTGGGCAGATAATCCCTTCTGACAGTGTTAGTTGCAGTCAGAGACATCAGCTTCATGTATATCTCCCTGAACACACTGAGTGCAGTTCACAGATAACGCTTGGGTGAGCTGGTGATGCTGCACTCAAAGACTCCTCTCCTTCCCTATTTTAAAAGACTTTACCTTAAAGATATCTCTTATAAACATTTTCCTTTTTTTCTTTTTTTCCTGCACTTTTTTCCTCTTAGAAGACTAAGTACATTCTGTAGGCTGTCATCCTGTCTGGAATGCCTTAATCATCATGAGAATAAAATCTGTCACCTGAGCTCAAGGGCAAAGCTCTTTTACATAGCAGTAGCATTAACCTCAGACCCTGGAATGGAATACAGCTGCACACCGTGGATCTTTTCCACTTATTGCTAATTAAATCCTGTTTATATGAGTATGGCAAGAGCAAAATTTCATTTGCAAACACAAATGATGTCACTGTCAGCAAAAACTTCTCCAATGAACCAGAGGTTAGGAGTGAACCCTTCAATGAGAGCCAACTAACCTGTTGCCTGAGAGACATTAGAATAATTGAAGGCTTCTGCTTTTCATAAGGAAGAAGAAATTTTTCCATTAGCTGTAATCAGCATGAAAAATCAAGGGGTTGTGTTCTTTTAAGCTGACAGAAGGCAAATTGACATCTGTGACACTGAACTCAGTGAAGAAGCAGGATGTGTCTTTCAAACTGATTTTACTTCACATTAAGGTGATGCTGCTGGAACCCAGCTGCAGTTCCCACTAATGCCCCTGTCCTACCTCTAAGCTGATTTGTAATTCACCTCTATAATTTGCATGCACTTTGAGACAAAAAACCAAAATATTTGCTTAATGATGTATCCAAGCACACACACAAAAGAATAGCTGAAAAATAAATGAGCTGAGTAAGACTTACAGCTTTGAAAAGAGCCATAACATGATGAGTATTGGAGGATCCAACTGTGATCCCAGCAGGGAGCCCAGGGTGTGCAGGGAAGAGGGAGCACACACAATGCATCATTAGCAGAATGAGCTGGTGCATGCAGGGCAGATTTTCCACTCGCACTGCACCTAATCCAGCTGTAGGAGCTGAATAAGTTGCATCCACGCAGCTCATTAGGGCACTGATTTTATTTAAGTTTATTTTGTGTGGGTGAGTTCAGTGATGCTGTGGGGACTTTGGGAGGAGGCGCTCAAGTCTCTCGGGCTGGGTCTGTCTGCTAGTGCTGAGCTGGAAGGGTTTAATTTATCCTCCCTCTGCGTGGCGCTGGATTTTGGCAATGTTTGAGCTGAGGAGCTGGAGAAACAGCTAACTGATGGTCAGTATTAGTACTCCTTTCTGCTGATTCTCATGATAAAATAGCAAGTTTTGCAGCTGATCCCGTTAACACTTAATAGAATGAGTAATTAACAAAACAAAATGTCACATCCTGGTGGCACTGCAGCTTTGGGACTTGGTGACTTTAGGCCCTCCAGGGTCCTCCAGGAGGAGGACTGGGAAATCCCTACACAAAGCTGAACACAGACTAGTTTTTCCAGCTGCTGTAGGTGCAGGTCTTGCAAATTTGGATGGATCTCTTTGAGCATTACTGTTAATTAAAAGCTTAGTAGAAGAACCAGAAGGTCTGTCTTGACTTCTTTTTGGTGACTTTAGAGAAATTAATTTATCTCTTTTTCCTCTTCTACTCTCTCTCTGGTTGGATCAGTCATTATAAATATTGCAAGTATTACAAGCAAGCACCACAGAAAGTAGCTAGGATTGTTTTAATGGTATAAATGTGTTTAATTATATCTATAACTCTAACTATTCACAGATTATGTCCTGGTATCCATTCCAAGTAATGTATGATTCTACATTAAACTCTCATTTTCCTCTTTGCTTGTTATATCATATTTTTATAACTTAGTTAAGGCTTTGTATATTAGCATGACTAGTTGCTCCAGAAGTAAAATAAAATGTACAGAATCCTTCTATTTTATACTTTCCCAAGCTGTTTCCTAGCTTGTGTTTAAAAGCCCAGCATACACCAAAGCAGCCATGGACATTACAGAGCACTGTTTAGAGGGGTGTGAGATTTCTGGAACACTATAAAATACCAGTATTCAATTGCTGCCATACCAACCATATCCCAATGCTCTCACAGCGCATTCTGAATATATCTACATACCCTATGTAATGCTCTCTGAAAAACCTGCTAGTTATTATTGTCTTTTGATGCTGATGTTCTAGGTGAAAGGAAACCTGTGGATAAGTAGAATTCCAGCTTAAGTCTCACATAATCGTTTTCTCTTCATTTCTGGCTTACAAAAGGTCACAGAATGATAAAATCACAGAATGGTTTGGGTTGAAAGGGGCCCTAAACTCTGTTTCATTTCAGCCCCCCCTGCCACGGGCAGGGATACCTTCTACTATTGCAGGTTGCTCCAAGCCCTGTCCAACCTGGCCTTGGACACTTCCAGGGATGGGAAAGTCATGGCTTCTCTGGGCAGCCTGGGCCAGGGCCTCACCACCCTCTCAGGGGAGAATTCTTTGCAAATATCTAAGGAATAAACTATCACAACCATCAGACTTTGTCTTTCAAAAAATATTTCTTAGACAGCTCTTTTTCCTTAATATGTACCAAGTTTTTTCCTAGTTCTCTGGGTCATCTTCAATAATACTTGTGCCAGGTTTCTAATAAGTGCAGGAATCTGGGTGGACTCCTGGGATGAAGGGGAATTTCAAACTCACAGTGTAGGACAGTAGAGAATACAGGCAAGTGTCATTAATCAAGCACATCCAGGTGAACATTTATTGTCCTGGCCAATTGCATTCAAAAGTGTGGTCCAGGTATCTGAAACTCTTCCCATTTCACAGTGGCAGTGCTGAGCCCAGCACCTTTTGGGAGCCACACCCAACTTCTCCTGCAAACTTTGGTGCTGTATGTCCTCCCTGCTGCTGTAGAGAGCAGAGGGCTCCTCACTTGCTCTCTGGCAGATTCCTCCCTACAGCTACATCAGTGACTGGTCTGTATATTCTGTTCCCAAAAGCCCTCTTCTGTGTTGGCACAAAATATCCTCGCATTCTTTTTCTAGGTGGCTTGTACCTGTGGGAAAAGTTTTAAGTTCCTGTATGGACAACGGCAAAGTTTGAGTCCTTTCCTGGGTATTTTAATCCACTCACAAGAGAGAGTGTCTGTTCACAGCCTGTTTGGCTTCACCTGACTATTTGAAGTTAATGTTCAGTAAATATTCAAGGTAGAGTTAACACCCAGCGGGGCCGTGCTGGCTCTGACAGAAAGAAATTTGTACAGGTGTGAGCCACAGGACAAGTGATGATTGAAGTTGTACCACCATATTGTGATTTACAGCTCCATGGGCTTCCATGACTCAGTCACCTGAATGTGATGAGAAAAAACACAGGAGCACAGCCAACATAAATTAAAAGAGTACAAAGTATTGTAGACTATGTCCAGTACATTTTAAGGAAAGGTTCCATGAAAATTCAGTGATTTTCTGGCATCAAATGGAAATTGTGTTTTTAGAAAGGCTGTATTGTAGGAAATCAGCCTCAAATTGATGTCCAGACAGCCACTACTTAGTGAGCTGAACATATTGTGCTGCCAGTGGCATGGGAAGAACTCAGGTACCTGGGCCTTCTGAAGCACATTTTACCATCAATAAGGTATTTTCACCTTACCCCATGCTGTTTTCTTTGTACTGAGATATTTTACACTATGATTAATTTTTTATTGTCCTCTACATGTGACACTCTGGATTGAATGGTCTTTTATGTGTGCAGATGACTACTCAGAAGCTGTAGAGAGCAGGTCTTTTTAAAGAAAAATACATACAGTTCTATTCAGTGTGTTTATTGTTAATATTCATTAGTAGTTCACTTCTTTATAGAAACAGTGCCTTTTTATTCCTATTTGCTTCTTGTTTTCTGTATTCAGAGCAGTTAAGGTTTTTCTGAGGTTGTTTGAAGGACTAAAGCTCATGCCCTACTCTTTATAATAATCAGATTTGTTTCTCATCAGTCTCCCTCTTCAGTTAAATCACAATTTTTCTGTCATTCAGTGGCAAATTACCAATCTGAAAGTTGTATCCTTGCCATAAAGTGACAGTAAGGTTGAGATAATTGTTATCTGTCTCTAAATAGCTTGGTTACTTAGAAGTCCAGCCTGTAGACCCCCTGGTTTTACAGAAAAAACAACCTGATGAAGCACAGATAGTGCTAAGAATATTATATAGAGCACAGATATCAGATAAATTGTAAGGTCAAAGTCTTTTTGGAAACGATCAAAAGCCTTTTCTACCTGGGAAAAATATATAGTTAAATAACTGCACAAAGATTGTTACATCAGTGAGTATATTCTGGTCTTGGGACATGCCAGGCTGAAGGACAAAACTCAGACAGCAATTATATTTCTTGTTCATTTTGAGATGGGTTTTGATTATTCATTCTTGGTTTGTTGTTTGTTTTTGGTTTTGTTTTTCTTTCCTCAAGCATTAAAATGACAGCATTTTAAACAGCAGAATTGGTGTTATTAATTTAAAATATATGAATTATAAACTCTCAGGGACTGAAAGTTTTCTTGTGATGCTGAACAAAAAGAAACTGTTCTTAAAAACTTTTTTTAAAAATCACCATTTCTTGATGACAACCTCTTCATCTGTGTAATTGCCACTTTTGTGTATTCATCCTGATATTCATCTTCATTAAAGTACTGGAGTATGCTTTAACAAGGTTTAGCAGCCCATAGACTCTAAACTTTCCCTTGCACTAATGGATGTAAATTTTAAAAAGCAGGACACTGCAATCCGGCTGATTTGATGAGGGCTGCATGATTATATGCACTTTAGGGGACTGTCTGAACAAGATCTGTGAGCACAGGAGATGCACAGGAAGCCCCACTCTGGTGTGCTGGTCACAGCACACTGCTTCCTTCTCGCCTCTGCCAATGATTTTCCCTCATTCTTGGGGGCAGAAATTCTGCAGTCAATGAAAATCACTGTACTTTTCTCCCATTTATGGTCATCAGGGGATCTGAAAATTTGCAAAAATGTTTTTCTTTCATAGCTGACAGCACTTATTTTCTGACTAGGTTCTGTTTCTAAATCACATCAGGCACTGTGTGTAACAGACCAGAAGAAGGTGGCACCTGTCTGACTTGCTGAAGTTGTCCCCCCAGTGAACACATTCTCTCAATCTGCCTCCCCAAGCCTGCCATAAATGCTGCACCATCTACTTGATGCTTGAAAGGAGAGGGGTGAAAAAACACCAAAAAAACCACCAGAGCTTACCCTGAAGCTTACTGTGTTAGGTTTTCTGGTGGCCACTCACTGCAAGGCTGTAGCCATGCAGCAGCTGGGAATTCAAAAGAAATGCTGGCATTCCTTTAAAGCAGGCATTGTATCTTTTCCAAAGAGCAGGCAAAATGTTCAAAATACATCCAATGTGCTTCTGATGGAGACAGATAATATCAGGGAACATCAGCCCTGGAACTGTGTGGCCAGCAGGAAATGTGGATGAAAAATCTCTGCTTGCACTGCTGCATGGACAGATATCTTCTTTTGGCAACATCTGTTCTCTTAATTCGCTCAGCCAGAACTGGCACACCACAGCAGGAGGGGAAGCACTGGCTTCTTTTTTTTTTTTTTTTGGTCACTTAGCAATATTATTTTGTTCATCTCACTAACTTCACACTGTGGTGGGTCCAGCCTAAACAGCCTGTGTGCAGGAACTATGAATTCCTGTTTAGTCACCACTCTCTTTTTTAATCAAACTTGAATGGAAAGCCTCATTGTTCTTAGATGTAATTACTCAGCTTGAGGCTATTTCAGGGAAATTTTCACACATAAAAGTAGACTTGGTGGGGAAAAAAGGAATAAACAGCTTCCAAAGGTGGTGCCTACTAAGAGTGCTGCTGGAAAAAGGTGGATGGTTTTGAATGCATTAGCAGTGCCATTACCTAAACCCTGTGGTTATTTATAAGAGTTGGTGTGGTCATTGGAGAGATCTGACTTTGCTCTGTGCCCAGGCAGCTGCTGTAAATGATGGCAGCAGCACCAAGCTGTGACAGGCCCACTCAGGGGCCAAATGGGCCTGTGACAAGGTAAAAACTGGAGTCTGTCTAAGAAAAGTGCTTATTAATGAGGAGAGTTTAGCTGTGGCTGGTTTGGTTAGGTTTTGACATACCTGGTAGCACTTTAAAAATAAGGTTTTGGTGAAAGGAAGTTATCAATGTATTTACCTTAAGGGTGTGCATGTTTGTTATCTGTGACTCCACACAGCACATTATCTCAGCATAGAGATGGGCTTTGCTTGTGGCATGCCTGAAAGAAAAATGCAGCCACTGTGCCTCCAGCAGTCTTCCCAAAGCCAGCAAGAGGAATGGTCACAGCAGGAGAATCCCCCACTAACCTCTTCAACATGAATTTGTCTTTGACTTGCTTTTGGAAGAATGAGTCTCACTTGGGACTGTCTGAATTTTAACTCTGTCTCAGAGTGCTATGACTGCAAACAACACCACTGACTCCAGCAATACCCTACCTCACTGTGAGTAGTGGCGCTGGAAAAAGCAAGCTCTCAAAAGGGGTGGCAGAGGGAAAGAAGGGTCACACAGCTCTGCTCCAGCACACTGGGATCCATCCCTGCCCTGCAGTGAGAATTGTCTGCACAGGAATGGACCAACGGCTGGCACTTTGCAGAGCCCAGAGCATATTTCCCATTTCAGTCACAGTGCCCTTGCCATACACTCAATCAACTTTCATTTCATTTATTTCACATTTCTGCTTTGGACCAATTACACCCTTTACTTTAATTTTCTCTTAGTCTTCTACATTTTGAGAGGAGAGGAGCCAAAGCAGAACACAGTTTTCAAACTACAGATACCACATGGACTACTACAGTGTGAAACTTGTCTTCTCTGTGTTCTATCCCTGTCCAAATAGTTCCTAATAAATTGTTTATTTTTTAACTCATCAGGAGCACTGATCTGTGTTTTCCTGTGACTGGCTGTTACATGGCTCATCTCCATGTCCATGGCTTTATGGGCAAAACTCTCTGTGCCTTCTTTCCCACTACATCCCTCTTATTTTTTCTGTATATGGGATTTCCTTACCTTCTACAATTACATTGATTTTCAGCTTGCTATTCTGATGGTTTAGTAACATCTGTAGAATTTTTCACCATGTTCCAATGACTAAAAAAAGGCTGGAGGCTGTGCCCAACATGTGTACAAACCTCCCATGATTTATCTCTTTTTCCAAACAGCTTTGTGCAAAATTTGAGCAGCAGGATTGAAATTGTGGTTCTGAGCTGACCACCTGGACTGCCCTGTGTATTCCTACCTGTATCTCTGAAAAAGAAGACTGGACCAAAGGATTCCACTGACATTCGCCAGGGAAATGTTAGGCACTGCAAAACATCTAACTTCTTTATTCCAGTTTTCACAACTCAAATTGCCTCACAACCCCAGAGAATCATGATGAGACAATGAATTTTACGTGACACCAGTTTCCATACTCAGCTGGATGACAACAAGCACGGGGTAGCTGAGTTTTCTGCTCCATCTTTCCTACAGCTACAGCTCTGTGCTTACACCCTCTTTTCTTTCTCTGAAAATCTCCTGTTGCTGAAGGCAAAGTCAGTTTTGTTTCAATGAGTGGAATGTTGAATATTCCTTACACACTACAAAATAGAAATTAATTGGGATATACTTTTCTGGATATTTCCAGTCTAGAATCTGTAGACATATCTTTAGGATTGAGGGACTTTACTGAAGCCATGGAAATGGATTTTAAAGTGTACATACTTTGCTGTATGGAGCTAATGAGCAAGAGAAGAAATTTCATGGTTTTCACTTTTTAAATGCTCCTGTCCTTCAGCTGGAACTTTTTTTTTCCTAATACATCCTTTTTCATGGTGCCCCTTATCTTGTCCAGATAACTGCTTCTTTGTCATTTAGAAGTGCGTCCAAGTCTGACACAACTACACAAAGACTTACAGATATATTGGGAGATTGGCTTTCAAGTTACCAGTCCAGTGACTGACAACAGATTCAGTAAGGCCAGGCATGACATCAATTAATGTTTTAGTAGAGTGTTCTCATACTGCTTCATTGTAAGGGAGAAATTGCCTTTCAAGTTCACAAATTAATACAGAAAATGAATCTGCTGCTGAGGTAAAGAAATTGTCATGGAGTCTTGAGAAGGTAATAAGGAAAGGAATGCTCCTAGATGGATCTATTGTATTTCACATTGCAGCAGCCTAGATAACCTTGAGCAATCTCTGGTCTTGAATATAAAGCCAATGTGCATTAGAGAAATACTTTACTGCTGAGTGTGTAATGTCTTTACAGACGGAATTGTTTGGAGCAGAGTCAATAGTGCTTTCTGAAGTATTTGTCATGTTTAGTATTTTTTGTGTATACTCTTATAACTCCTGAGAGCCTTGTTTGCAAGGGTGGCTTTGATCCACTGGTTTAGGTTCATTTGCTGTGTCACAGCCTGGACCAAGCACAACAGAACCCTGGTCAGTGCCATCATTTTAAAGCATTTCCCTCTCACTGTTTGATGGCCATCTTGGAGTCAAAGACAATAAAATATTCTCTGCCTTTAAAAGGAAGCATTGAAAGTGAGGTTTCTCTCTTTCTACCCCCACAGTGAAGGGTAACTCTCAGCACCTCAGTGCTCAGATTTAATGAGTCACACTTTTGCAGCTCTCTGCACTTTGGAATACACGGACAAGAACACACTCTGAGGTTTGCAGGCTTTCAAGTGAAAGAAATACCAATTATCTTAGTGTTACCTAAAGCCAAGTGTAGAAAGGAAAGTGTGTGTGCCTGGGAGGGTTTTCATCCTGATTAATTTCTCAGTAATTTTTATCTTCATATTCTGTTCTCATTTGCTCAGAACATTTGGGGGTTTTAGAGAAAAAAAAACAAAAAACAACTAGACAGTTCCCTCTCCAGCCCTACAGATGCCAAAATGCTCACTGGCAGAGGTAGCCTTGGATCCCTGGGAAAGGGATCATCTCCTCAGCTAGAGCTGAAGCCCTTGGAACTGAAGGGCTCCATCCCAGAGCTGTATGCTCAAAAAAAGAAGATAGGAATTAAAAAAGAAAATAAAAAATTGAAGTCTCTCTAACTGGAATTCAATGCATTTTTTTTCTGCCAGAAATACAAGCACTTGAGTGCTTTCATATTAATGAGAATGGTCCTGAAGGACACTGTCAACTCCCAAAAAAGAACCAACCCTAAAAATAAAAATCAGGAGGACTTCAGACGTAATAGAAAAATCCGTAGAATATACTCAGTGAATTTAGATGTTCATGAAAGGCACCAGTGAGTGAAACAGAGTGAAACAGAGTTCTTTGATGCACTCTGGGCTTCTTTAAACCATGGCAGGTATTTCATTGTGACAATGAACCAATTTCTCCAACTGTCTGAAATAGGAGAGGAAAATAAAGCAGATGTTCCCTTAGTAGAGTTGACTAGAAGATACACAAGCAGAGATCTAAATAATTTCAAATCTCATTTTTTATGACACATTTGTGAATTATTTTCTTTGTGCACTTGCAATTAGAGAGCACAACAGATGGTAGGGGTTCAGTTAAAAAAAAATAAAGAAAATATTTCTTTTCAAAGGTGATGGTGCCAAGGATTTCCTACATCTGAAAGGTGTTTCTCACTTCTCTCTGTAACTGAAGTGTTGCTCCACTGGCATTAAATGGAAATAAGGGCAGACCTAAGGGCATGGCTGTGCTCAAATCTGTGCACCTATGCATCCGTTCCGAGTGAGTCACAATACCCTGCATGTACCTTTTGTTATTTCCTGATGAAAACCTCTCCACAGAGTCAAATGTGATGATAACTGTGGCAACTGCACACCAATGCTCGGTTTGAAGGGAGCAGGCAGCATTCTGATCAGAAATCCCATTGCTTGCTGATACAAAATCGTCCTGCTGCCACTCGGCTGTTTTTCTGCAGGGTGAAGGAAATCCAGGTGGTTCCAAGGAAAAGCCTTGCAGTCAGGAATGCACCCTTTTCTGGGCACAGTGTTCTATTGAAATAAATGTCACTGAGTGCAATAATTGAGAAAAATGCAACAGCTTGAGATTTCCATTCACGAGAATAGAGACCATATTTATTGGCCAAAGACCCTGAATGAGCCTGTACCCGAGTTCTTGGGTTCCTAAAGTTGATCCTACTGCCACTGACTGGCAGAGTATTTAATGTGATGTATCAAAAAAATCAGATCTTCATGCCTTTGCAAATGTGTATGAGCCATATAGATTATTTTTTTTTAATCTAGCGTATTACTGTGTCCACTCAGAAATACTGTAATTTTAGGAATCTGTTCTTGTGTTCCTAATTTTGTATTAATATTTTTAAAAATACACTTATAGTCAGCGTCCAAAAGTCAAAAGAACTTCTTGCCAAGACCCCAGCTGCCTGGTCACAAAGCAGATTAATGGATTATGTATGAAGCATTTTTATTTTTTAATCCTTAGTTGGGGTTGTACTGTTGTCTTTGCTTGTTTATTTTTTTTATTTCCAAACCTTTTGCCTCTTACTGTGATGACATCTCAGAAAAGTACCTAAGTTCATACTATGAGCAGACACTTAATGACACTTAAAAAGTTGAGGCACGGTTTTGCCTCCCACTTCTGTTCTCTTTATGTCAGGAACATATTTTACAGATGAATGGCTCTGGAATATAGCTCTAGGTGATATTAAATAAATAGGTAGAGGGGCAAGCTTATCATAATTCATCATAAAGTTTTGCCTCTAAAGAAAGATACACAGTTGTTGAACAAAAGGCATTTGGCTGTGAAATGGGCTGTAAAATCACTGAAATACTATTTGCCAGATGTGAAATTAAAATAGTTATTTGCTTTGTTCACTGCAACAGCCAAGACCTTTGCACATTGCAAATCCACAGTCTGCAAAAATAAATTTCTGACACATGTCCAAGTTGTGTTTCAGTTTTGGGTGTGAAATGTGAGTGCTGCAACATATGAGGGCTTCCTATCTCTACTGTAAGGAAATAAATAAATTCTTCTGTTTTCTAGATTTGGAAGGAAAGAAGGAAGATAAATCATACCTGACAAAATTTCCTGTAAGTAAAACAGCCCCTCTCCCCAGATTGGAATGAAGAAATACACACACTGGGGTCTGAGGCCGGGCCAGGAGCAGGCTGGTGGCACTGATGTGGGGGCTGTGGGCACACAAATTGTTCTCAGTTCTGAATCTTGGTGAAATTTGTCACTGGCTTGATTATTGAATTTCCTTATGTCTCCACTGTCATCTCCTGTGGGACAGGACTTTGCACGGTGAGGAATCCTTATGCTCTGCAGGTACTTCATGAACTCACATGCATTGGGTGTTTTGCTTCATTTTGATATTTCTAGAAATATCTACACATGCATACAGAAAAAAATTTGTACTGCTGTTAGCTTTTGCTGTTACCAATTTAGCTGACATTACGTATCAGATAGGGATGTTCAAAGACAAAATCAGAACCTAAATAAACCACAGTTATTGCCATATACAACACTCTGTAGCAGTGATTTACAATGTCACTCCCAGACCTGTATTATGACTTTTGCAAAATTCCTTTTCACAAGTCTGCACTTTGCTATTTTAGTAACATCTTCTTATTCACACTACAAAAACAATTTCTCCAACACAAATTTACCAGCCTTTTTTAAGTAAAAATGCAATGCAAACAAAAAAATGCACTTTTAAATCAATTCTTCATACTTTAATATAAATCTAAAATTCATTTCTAAATTCATGTGTAAGACTCAGGCATTCTTCATTGCTTTGCAAGGAAGAAAACAAAAAACCCAAAAAACCCCAAAAAACCAAAAAACCAAAAACAAACCAAAAAACCAAAACAAAACAAAACAAAATAAACCTAAACACTTAATGCTTTATTAGCTTATTAACTTTGCTGTTTTCACTATGTGGGCTTACTGAAAACAATCCTGCTAATTTCATGTTTCCCTAAATAAACAGCACACATCACCCCCTCCACTCTTCTTAGAAATATTTTCTGTTTTTCAAAATGGGGTAGAATTTCTACTTCTTTTTAGTTTGTATTGTTTGGAAGGATTTTGCCATAAGCTGTGTCAGTTACTGCAATAATAACGAAATATTGTCCAGAGAGACACAGCTGCCACTGCTCTGACTGATGACAAGTGACGATGATACTGAAGGTACACAAAATATATTAACTGCTGAAGGAAGGCAGAAGCTAAAGTGATCCATCTGGCAATAATCAGAGCCAGGACAACCATGGAGACCTCGTCTGAGCGTGCAGCTGGCACAGCAGGATAGGAGTTGGTTGGTCAGTGGCTGATCACTGACCATCAGTGTATCACATCTGCCTCCTCCTCACCATGGTAAATAGTGATTTTCATCACGAAGGATGCATTTGAAATAGAATGTAACACTAGCAATCCCTCAACACTGATTTTTAATTGTTCCTTGCCTGGCAACAACTCATGGAGGTGCTGTTATCTGTGGCTTAGAGATGGAAGGGATGAGAGGAAGCAGGATGGAAGAACACCCCCAAAGCCCAGATGGGCAGGAGCTTCTGGCTGTGAGGTAAAGGCGCAAGTCTGTAACCCAGCTCAGAACCTCTGATATGAAGCAATGGGAGCAAAAATGATCTGCAGGGCAAGGTAAGAATTTGATTGTGCAGCACTACAGAGAGTCTGCCTGCAGAGTTTAAATTACCCAGTATTGCAGAAAGTGAGACATGTGACCAGGGGTTCATTGGTTTGAGCTATAACTGTACTAAAACTGGCTGTAGCTCAGCAAAAAAGAGGAAATTAAGTTTCTGCAGTCCAAAGCAGGCCTTGCTCCTATGAAAATTAATGATTGAATGAAAGAGGAGAAAAAAGGCTTTTATTAATCTGACCCCTGGAAATACTGATATGGATGGATTTTTTAGATTTACTAGAGACACACCCATGAAACAGGACATAATAGAGAGTAACCCAAAGCCTAATTTAGCAAATTAACAGCAAGAGAAATTATTTGCTCAAATTTAGCCACCTTGTACCTTGCTGTCTTTAATATATAATGACAAATTTTGTCTAGTATGAACAGAATAAATCCCTGCAGTTCTTCAAATTCCTGTTGACATAACTTCTCCAGTGAAACACAGTGACAATTTTTTGCAACTCTTCCCCAGCAAATGGCAGAAAATCTTTCCTCACAAAGTGCAATTTCCATTACACATGGCCCACTCAGCTCATTTTCAGCTACTCTCCATTTCTTCTGTGTTTTATTTCACCAGGCAGAGCAACACAACTCTCATTAACCTAAACTCTCTCACTACAAATTAATAAATAGCGAGTGTTCAGAGAACCCCAAAGATATCTTCAGTTGTGTAAAGAACCAAAGAACCACACAAGCCTAAATAAAAGTCCATCAGAAGAACCCAGTGTGTTTGTTTGCTGCTGTCGCATTTGCATTGGTGTCACTGCAGGTTTCTGCATGGACAATAGAAAGGGAAAAAATTATTCAGGTAAGCTGAACACAAACACTGATACGTCTTTATTTCTGTGCTATGTTTTCCACATTCACACGGTCCATTATAGTAATGATCTCTTTTTGTACAAGTATCTGATCTGTCTTCCCTCATCCTTCCCCTTCCTTTTGTGCTGGTTTTCCCACTTTCATGTTTCACTGGATATCTCCTCACCCACTCCTCATTCTCTGCTTCCTCTGACTACATATACTTGAAAATATTCTCTTTTCTCTTTCTACTCCCTTTTAAAATAAGTTAAATGTCTTATTAATAAACTTCAAGAATGTTTAGCACATCGGATGTAAAAATCCTGCACTCAGATCACTGAATAACTCCACAGTTAAAATCAGATACTATGAGGAACAGTGTACCTGATATATTAAAAACAAACAAAAAACCAACCAAACAAAACCTTTAAAATTAAAATTAAGTTTAAATTAATTCAAAATTACAATATTAGGAAAAATGAGAAATGCAAAATCTAAAACTTTGGAACACACTATGTCCAAAATCCAAGACCTGAAATTAATGAGAAATATTATTATGAATAAAACATTATCAGATTATTTATTCTTTCACTTACACAATGCTACAAACATTTTCAAAACCAAATAATTGATTATATGCAGCAACTGTGTCAACAGCTATTAATTTCTGCCTATGTAAACATGGTCTACAGAAGTCTCCAGTCAAATAATTTTGAATTTTATAAACAGCAGATTGTCTTTGACCACACCTTATTAGTTATTTAACAGAAAAAAATGTACTTTTACAAGTATAATATAATGTCAAGATATTACATGCAATTCTTATTTCTATTTCACAAAATTCAGCATTTTTGGGAGCTAGTTGTGGTAGACAATTCTGTGTAAAATCAGAGTTTAATGTATGTTTGATATTTCACTGAATCTGCATAATATGTTTAGTTTATGAAAGTGTTTTCCACATTTAAAATTCATGGGACAGATGAAGAAGGCCAGCTCATGATTTTCTCCCTGGAATTTTTATTTATTCATTTATAGAAAACCTCTTTTTTTCCCTTCATTTCAAGTCAAATTAAAGTGCTTTACTTTTTGAACATGGTGATGAAAACACAGTAGGCTGGGCATCCACAATATCATGTTTACAGAAACTCTATCTTTGCAGAGCAGAACTGAGCATTTGCCAATCTATATACACACCAAAAAAAAATGGCAGAAATCAATATCAAGACTAGATTTTCTTCAAAAGTGGCCTCCTGCTGGAGAGCTCCTGCATTAATAGAGTAGAAATGCCAGTACAAAGGGCCTCTTGACGATTCATAATTCCAATTATTTTATCTCATTAAAAAACTATGCCAGGACAGATACCTCTGTTGTTATTCAAGTCCAGGACTGAAAGAAAAAAAAATATTACATTCTTCTATTATAGAAATATTTTAGTGAAAAATCTCAGCTTTTTTTTATATTTTGATTACCTCTTCATTCAATTTGCATTTTCATTGGCACTTTAAAAATATCTACTTTGGTTCTGTTTTCTGTTTTGTTGTTCTGTCTGCATTTCATTGAATTGTTCCATATGAAAGGATTGATTTAATCAAGCACATGAGATTTGCTTTTCATTACTTTAATATAGCAATATCAATTACACAGTAATGCCTTTTCAGTAGAGGTGTATTCTGAACACCAGTCTATCTGATCAATACAAATATTTTGCTGAGCATCCCTATCTCCTTCAGTTCAGATCGTGTTTAATACCACAGTATGTGCTAAACTCTCCTCTGTATTTCACAGGTACAAAGCTGTTTCAATGCAAATTGAGAAGCTATTTGTGCAATTGAAACAGAAGCATGAATTTTGCATAAAATATCCTGGAAGAGATTTTACCTTCAAAAGTCACCTCGTAAATATTTGTATTGGAATAGTAATTTGTGTTATAGACTTCCTATTTTTCCCTCCTTAATTTGTTTAATACATAACCTAGGGAAGACCCAGAGAGGAAAGGGGAGTTTTGCTTCTGTGTGCACATATTTTGAGAGAAAGAGGCATTAATTGAGGTTGAGGTGTTCTTAACTGCATTTCAGAATTAGTGACAACAGCAGCAGTCTATTTCATCCATCAAGGGGTAGATGGGTGTTTATCTCTAGCCACTGCAGATTGTCTTCCCAGGTGCAGTTTCATTTGTTATCATACAAAAAAAGGTGGATTAATAATGATTTTCTGTGGGTGTTACACAGCCGCTCTCTCAAATTCTCTTTTAACAAGGAAAGTGCAACATCAGCTCTATGAGCCATGCCAAAAAAAGATGGTACTGGAATATGAAATTAAGATGATCCTTCAGTTCTGTCTGTGGCTTAGCAGGATGCTGTGTGCAGTCTGAGACCACTTGCAGTGTCCATTCCCAGGATGGTCCACAAGGGCCAGAGAGTGGAGGAATGCAGAGAGTGGATTCTCCCAGCCATTCACAATTAAATGCCTGAACATAGCCCCAGGTGCTCTCTCCAAGTGGGACCATCAAATTTATCACTGAGCAAGTTGTATTTATTTAAGAAGAAATCTATGCAGCAGTGGGGGAAACATGTTGGAAAATTAACTTTAGCTCAATAATGTATGATCGCTGTATTCATGGTTAATTCTTAGTTCTATGTCATACAGAGCTTAGGACAAATATCAGGGATTACTGTGGCCTTGTGTTCTCTCCCTGCATCTGTGACTAATAAGTCTTCTGCCAGCTGATGTTTCCTTGTTTACTTAGTAGTTAATATGTACCAGCTGACATATTAGATCTGGGAGCAGGGCTGTGTGTCAGAGCAAAGAATGAGAAGTACGTAATGACCTGACCACATATTTGAGATACTCTCAAGGAGAAAAGATTCATCAGAAGGTCTGGAACAATATCCAAATAATTCCATGGAAAAACACAGTGGGGAATGCCTGCACCAGGGTGATCACAGCCAACCATGGGCATCTGGGGATGTAAGAACTGAGCAAAGCTACAGCCTAAGGGGATTTTCCTTCCCAGCTCAGCTGAAGGTGTCACTGAGGGCATTTTTTTGTACTTTTTGGACAGTCTATAATAAAATAAAACATATTTGTCTTCTTAGACATCTGAAATTCTGAAAATCCTGCACTTAGAGTGTTATAGGTTTGTTATCCACAATTAAACACACAATCAATCTGTCTTTGCATCTTTGCTGCTACCATCTGCAGGAGTTTCATTCTATTATCATGTGGATTGAAAATAAACTCCCTGGGCAGGGATCAGTGAGGGTAAAGCCAGGTATTTGTTCAGTTGGTTAGGGGTTTTAAATTTGTTTTTGCCAATTTTCTATTATGTTATGCACTGGAGATTCAGATCACAGCAAGGGTAAAGGGGAAAACAGATAAAAAAAGCTGAAATCTGTAATGCCTAACAGAGGTTCATTGTAGTTTGGGGGGGGGGGGGGGGGTGTTTTTATTAACCAGTAATGCAAACAACACTGTCTCAACTGGTCGTTGTTGTTGTAGCATTTTTTTTAGGGCTTTCTAAGTAGAAGTTGGAGAGTTGGAAGGTGGTGCTGCAGAACAGCCTCCTGTAATCTAAGCACGTCCACCATGCAGATTATGGAATGCAGAAAGCTGGTTTCATGTGTTTGGTAAATCATGCAAAAATGCACCAATTGCCAAATGTACTTGAAGTTCTCTCTGTCCCTGTCTGGCATGCTTCAGTCTGGAAAAGAAAGGACAGAGTAAAGAAAAGAATGCATCAAGGTTCTACACAGCCCTGAAAGCGACAGAGTGAACAGAGATTTGTTGTTCCCTGCTCCTCCAAAAGAGAATTTGAAGAGGTGACAGATGAAAAAATAGTCCCCAAAGTGCTCTTTTTAACATTTTATGATTAACCTGGGAAGTATCTTGTGTCATCTGTCATGAATGGACCTTTCTCTAGCCAAATCCATGGGAGGAAAATCCATTGATTGTTGTTACCTACAGTGATTTCTCTGTAGGCTCATAGAGTTCACTAGAGCCTGGGAGGGCTGTCAGAGGGAGATCATTGCATGTTTCCTCAGCTTGCCTTGCTCTGGTATCTTAGGCTCTCACTTCTGGGGAGTGGAGACTGCAGGTGGGGCTCATCAGCCCCTTGGTTTGACTCAGAACAGAATTTTTTGTGTTTTCTCCTCTTCCCTGCCAGTTTCAGAAACATTTGCGTGAGTTTTCTTCAAATCAATCTCTGTTTTGAGCTACTGGAATTATGACAACAGTCGTATAATAGAATCCTTCCACCCCACCCTCCTTTCCCTCACAAAAAAAAAAAAACAAACACCCACAACCATGAAGTACATCTGCAATGTACCACTCTGTTTCTGGAAAGTGCTGGTGTGACAGACATGTCCTTGAGGCAAGCCCTTCATCTTCCTCACTTCCTGCAAAACTCATTCTGTTCTGCAGGTATCATGTGCAGGGTAATTGATGATGGCACTAAATGCCAGCCACTGTTTGCCTTTACACCAAATAAAAGGGTTTATTTTGCAAACAGCAGACAGACCAATATTCTGAGAAAGCTGAGTAGGTTTCATTGTTCCTTTAGAGACATTTTGTGACACATTGATAGAATTACTTAAACTACAACACAAACAGAAACCAAAAGTCACGTTACTGAAGACTGGCCTCTCAATTTTTAAGCTGCTCAGATGGAACTCAATGCATGTGGCTGGTGGATCAGAGCAGGAAGACATGTCAATGTCTGAAAGAGGTAAGAATGATATTTCAGTGATGGCTTTCTCTGTGAAAAATGAATGAAACCAGACAATTTGGAAACATGGTTACAGATTAGGCTTCCATTTTGGGCAGTGCATGAGTGGTATTGATATTGTTGAATGATATTTTTACTACTGAATTATGGTTACTCCATTAGATTAGAATCTGGCAGATATTGGTGTTTCCAAAGTTATCAACAGATGTTAATCACAGACCAGGGAAACTTCAGTCCTGTGTTAACAAGTAAGACGCTTCAGCCACCTTTCAAGTGTCATGAGAATTTCAACACCTCCAGGTCAGGCTTGTTATTTTCTGGTGTAAAGCTAATTCTGTGCAGTCTGTGGCCAGCACTGTTCCACAGCCGTGTAGGGTGCCATAAAACAACCTCTGCTCACAAGCACCCATGTCTCAGTTCCCCTCAGGGGAGAAACAGCATGAACCAAAATCACCCAGGGAATCATGTGTGCTCATTTATACACAGATATGCACATTATGAATGTATACACCCCATAGATGATATATATTTATACACTGGCACCTGCACTCTGTGCTGAACAGCTGTACCATAGTGGGCAGCAGCCCTGGCTGTCTGCATTTGCTCTTAGTTCTGCTCTTGACTCCATGAGCTTTCTTTGCTAAAGATGCTGTTGTTCTTTGCCACCTAACGAGGCAATTCCTGCTCTCTAACAATGCATCTGTTTCCCTTGGCAGCTGTGGGAAGCCTGAAGTGTGTTCCTATTTGCCGGCCTCCTGCTGGCAGGGAAGCTTTCTCCAGTGTCTGTGTGTTCAGACCAATTCTTGCTGCTGTTGGGCCTGCTGACCTGACATTGATGGTTTATTTTTATCACAGAGAAACTGTGAATTCTCTTTTAAACCCCTCATTAGGACCTGTTGTATCTCCTCATTTTCCCTGTTCAGCATTAAGCCCATCCCTGTAAAGCTGTTTCTGTTAGCTGTGAAATTGTTCCCCCAAAGTTTTCTCTTTCTATTTCTGATGAGCTCTTGGCACCATGTGGATATTGCTCCCCAAATTAATCAGATCCTGGCTCCTTAGCTCAGTCCCCATCTCTGTCCTGCATGGTGGCATGACCATCCTGCAAGCACAGTGTGGTGGCTCATCTCAGAGTGCTGAATATAGAAATAAATACACTCAGTAGTATCTGAATTCATATTCAAAATTATTGTTTTATATAAATTAATAATTCCTCTCTGTCTGGCTTCCCAGACAGCCCTTAATGGTTCTATTTTCATCCCTCTCCCTTGATAAATTCATGTTACCATCCAAACCAATATTCCTTTCTAAGTTATTACTCCGTAACTCACCTACTGGTCCTTCTCTTTGGTCTGGAAAAGAGATTGAATTGCTAATTACCTTCTACTGCAGCACTGGAAAGTATTTCCTAACCAATATCAATCTTTCCATGGGAAGGGAGGAAGGTAATGATACAATTTTAACCTCACCTAATATTTTGATACCAAATCAGAATGATATCTGTTTACTTCTTTCAGGCTTCCCAGTTGCTCTGAAGGAACTCCCTCATGTCATGTTATTGAACCACCTCTGCACTTACCAAGATTGTGGCCCCCAAATCAATCAGTATTTATGTCTCCAGCTGCTTGCACCAATGACAGGGAATGTCCTCTAACAGTGCTGGGGCACAAAGTTACCTTCCACAGGTCATCTGACATGGCCTTGTTCTTCCTGTGCTGCCTGCCTTGCTCTTAATTTTCAACTTGGAAATATTTACAGGATTATTTTTTTCCCCTTGGCTAGGGTGTTACACTGTGGGAGGGTGACCAGCATGCCTGAGCTTCACAGGAATCTTGTTCCTCAGTTTGCTTCACTTCACTGCAGCTCTCAGAAAACCTGGCACAGTAATACCTGGCTGAACAGACTTCCCAAAAAAAAAACAACCAAAAACCAAACAAACCAACCAACAAACAAAAACATAAAAAGCCTGAGGTTATCATAGCAAAAACAGAAGTTAAATCATACTTGGAAATTAGGAATTGCTCAGTTCTGTAGTCCTGCTGGTATGTATTTGTAAAAGATCTTTTTCCCTCTCTCTGTGTTTGCATACTTGTTTAACAAGGTCTTTCTCCTGAGGATGTTAACTACAAAGTTCCAAAGGAATAACAGATTGTTGGGGTTTTGTTCCCTAACAATTAAAAACAAAAGAGAACAAGTAAATCCATAGAAATGCCTGATGTAAAACACAAATAGAAATAAATTTCAAAGACTGCTGCCCAAAATCCTAGGAAACAAAACCACATATTCTTTTAAAAAACCCAATAATTATTCTACAAAGAAACCCCAAGATGTTCCAGGAGAGAACATGAGTAAAACAGTACTGCAGAGAATTATACGCTTTCAAGCTCTCTACACTTCATGGGCAATATTATTCTTTGACCTAACTGTTGATTCACAGATGTTTTTAAAAGTGTATAAATAAAAAAGAAAAAAAACCCAAAATACAAACCACTTCTAGTTCAGCTGAGAACCTCAGAGGACTGTGTGTGTAGCTTTATGACAGAGGATCTGAGTGTCTTTCTGAGTCTCTATTCACAACTGGGAAATAGGAACTTTAAAATGCATTTTTTAATGAGAGAAGCAGTGCTCTAACTGATTTAATCTGCTAAACTCACACTAGTACATGTGTAACTTGTAAAAATTGAGAATATTTTTAGCTGCTGCTTAAGGCTAATAAGCCTATCTTCATGAATGGAAAGCCCTCTGTGTTTATTTACTTCAGAAATACAAAAGAGACAGTTGATAAGACCTTTTAAACTGAGACCTCCGTCCATTAAAAGCTCTATATAAGCCCTTTGAAAATCCTTTGGGAGAAATTAAATAGGAAGTTTTTGTCCCCTTAAAAATGAAAGCTTATCTGTTTAGATACAAGTGTTTTTAAAAAAACTAAAATAATGCTTAGAGATCTGTTTCTGGGGTTGAACAGAAGTAGCTGTGGACATTAGGTTGCATATTCCTGTTAAATAAACAGCTGTTCAATTTTCATCATTAATAGTTGTCCTAAACATCAATTTTCACACTCCTTGAAGGCAGTGAAAGAAGTATCAGGTCTGTAGAAAATTCCCCCCCTTAGTTTGTTTTCAAGTCCTGTCCTCCTTGTTAATTTTGACATACATATTCTTACAAGAGAGAGTTTTTGCAAGCAAAGCTCATAGTTGTTCAGCAAAATTTTATCTGTACACCATAGCTTTTGAGTTGGAGGACAGGAATTTAAAATATAGAATTATATCAAGAAGCTTGATTCACTTCCATTATTGACAACTTTATTTCAACTGGTGTGTTTATTTGGCTTTTTTTTATTGATAGCTTTTTATGTTGTTCAGGCAGTAGTCTCCAAGCACAGAGCTGCTATGCTGCTTCTTCCACAGCAAAAAAATTTAGCACCATCTTTTTTTTCTGTTGTTTTTCTCTGTATGACCAAAACAAAATATAGATTAAACCATGAAGAGGTCAGAGGTTGCAAAAGCCTGTCCTTCAGCTTCAGCTTCTGTGCTTGTAAAGTTTTATGCCAAATCAGGAAAACAAGCATTGCGGTATGTAGGGATTTCTTATCTGACCTCCAGTTCCATAATTCTGTTAAGGTACAATATTTATATTGTATGTACTTGGTATTCACCTAAACTTGGTCTATGCACGGTTGCTGAAGAGAGAGGTTAACAATTTCAGCTGCATAAAGCTCTTCTGTCAACCATCACCCTGCAACAGAGGAAGATTTGTAAGGAGCTGCTGGGGAATAGAATATATTCTACTTAATAGAATTAAAATATGCAGGTAAATAAAAACCTCTAAAATGTGGTGAATAAAATGCATCACCAAATAAATTATAATTAATAGAATAAAAATTAAATAGTCCCTTTTTTATTGCAACAGCAATTTTTTAAGCTCTGTTGTGATATCCACTACTGCATTTTGTATTTAGAAGTTTTGCTTAAAAGTGGTGAAGCTGAAGCTGACAATGGTCAAATTTCTCATACTTCTGCCTGTTTTGTGTTTTTCTGTCTTTTAGTGAAGGGAAATACAGCTAATGCCTTTTCCATGTGCTGGTAGATGTGTTTAGAAAGCCCCTCAGGAAGGTAAGCTAAAGAAGTGACAAAACCAGCCCATGTCCAGCTGGATCCTAAACATGGTGATGTTTAAAACAGGTATAAAACTCCTAAGCCAAGACATTAAGCATCCTCATTACTCTGATTTGTATTTAGGACTTTAGCCTTTCAGGAGGTTGACCTAGCACCTCTCCTTCTTTCTTTGCTTTTGTTTTCAACCTAGGGAAAACTACAGACCCTGTGGCGCTTCCACCTATTTAAATCTGGTATATTCAAAGTACTATTTTGACAATAATATCAGAAACTCATACGAACATTTCAGCTTACCCAACATTTTGAGTAGAAGCAACTTCCAGTCTTCCACCCTACAAACTCTCTGCACTTTTTAACTCTCTCCTAAACGATAAAGCCCCAGTGCAGGTCTAAGTCTTCACTATCCAAGACTAAACAACTCCAGTTAGTGAATTCTGCCCCAAATACCAAGTTGGACTCAACATCTTCCACAAGAGATGATGTAGAACATTAAAAAACTATTATGTAGAATATTGAAACTGTATTTATTTAGTGTAGCAGATTAATTAAACAGGATAACCTGTAGACGATGATGATGAGTTATGGCCTGCTTAATGAAATACCATTGCTGGGCAATTAGCACTAGTTTTGAAAAGCTGTTGCCCTGGCAATGTAAATCACTTTGACACTGCCACATTCCCTCATCTTGGGGTATGGGTAGATAGAACATTTTCTTTTCCCTTTTAGAGAAGTACTAGAAAAGAAAATAGAGATTCAGAGTTTGTATTTGTAGAGTAATTACTTCCTGCATCGCTTGGCTAGGAAATCACAGGCATGAGGTCACTCTGTTACTCTGTCAAGAAATAACAGAGTAAAATCCCTATGGATTTTTTTTTCTTTTAGTATTAATGCATGAGTGGTTTGGTAGGTGAACTAAAAGCTCATTATTGGTTCAAACATAAAATTTCTTCTGTCTGAAAAATAAAAAGTAAAATAGATCACAGAATAAAACTTAGAGTTTAATTCTTCCTTGAGCTGACAGCTTATTGTTTTCCAGGAACAGCACAATGACATCTCTTTGTGAGAAATGTCTTTTGAAGTGAAGTTTGCATTTCTTTTGCAGGTATATTTTTTGCTGGAATACATTTCTCTCATTCAAACAGAGGAATCCTTTATATTACTGTGTGAATTGCAGTTCATGAAGAGATGGAGGCAATGACTTTAAACGGGGAGACGGCAGGTTTATTTTAGATACCGGGAAGAAATTGTTCCCTGTGAGGGTGGTGAGACCCTGGCAAAGGCTGCCTGGAGTAGCTGTGGCTGCCCAAGCCCTGGAAATGTTCAAGGCCAGGCTGGGTGGAGCTTGAAGCAACCTGGACTGGTGGAAGGTGTCTGGGTCCCTGGTTTTACTCTGGTTTTAAGCTGCTGGTGCCTGCCAGCCTGTTTGATCCTATGTTCATGCAGTGAACTCAAAGCATGGATATCTCATGTTGAGGGTGTGATGCTTCAAAGGGCTTTTAAAAACTTTAAAAATACTGGCATATTCTAACAGATTTTTTTCTTTTTGCCTAATTTGTGAGAGAAGTGGGAAAGAAACCCAGAAACATTAACTTCTATTTCTTTAATACAACATCTCTTTGAGAAAAAAAGATGCATTCTGTAGAAATCTTATGACGGGATCAAAATGCAGCAACTGTATTCGAGGTGCATATTCCCTATATGAGAGTGGGACAAGATTATAGAAGAAATGGAATGACCTCTCTGTTTATGTAAATGTTTGGTATATTTTGCTGTCATAATTTTTGCTTCCAAATAACCACATTTATTTTTATAAATGAAGCTCAATGTGCAAAGAGTTCATTCCCTAAAACTGGGATGCGTGTCAGGGTTAGGGTTTCTGCTCCCAACTCTGTTCTCTGCCACGGTGTCTTTATCTACTGGCACAGACAGTTCAATAACAACTATTTGTTATCATTATAAACCAAGTAATAATTAAACCAAATTGAGTTCATAGTTACATGACTGCTGCTGTCTCGGCTAAAAAAGCTGAAACACCTGAAGTCATGACAAGGCCAGAGGTGTCCTGAGGCACTGCTTGCCAAAATTCATGTTTATTGGGCTGCATTTTTGTATCCAATTTCAAATGTACAATTAGAGAGTGGAAATAGCACAATCTGTGCAGAAAGGCACGTCTTTATGAGTCCTGGGTCAGAACAAAGGAGAACAGAATTTTGTGAGAAACCTCTTTCATCAGTTTACTTAGATCTGCCTCTTCTTCTCATCTTTTCTTTTCTTTTCTTTTCTTTTCTTTTCTTTTCTTTTCTTTTCTTTTCTTTTCTTTTCTTTTCTTTTCTTTTCTTTTCTTTTCTTTTCTTTTCGAAAATAGTGTTCTTCTCATCTACAGCAAGTGTCAATTCACATTAGAATTATTAGTTTACTTGCCTACTGTGAAGTTTAGTGAAGTTACAGGGAAATATTGCACAATAAGAGTAAAGAAAAAATTACATATGAGAAACTCCTAGCAAACATCTGCGACTGCAAATTTAACCTGCTCAACCTCTCACAATTATAGTCTTTTTAATTTCTAATTAGCTAAATTAATTTATGCTGCTCCTTACCCATAAGTAATGTCTTACTATTACTGCTATTCCAGTGACATCAGCTGAGAGTAACTTAGACAATTTATTGTTTTCCTTGTAATTGTGGAACCTTTTGTTCATACCTCCATTCTCAGGATTTTCCCAGAAATTATACCTGAATGGTGATGAGAAGTGATGTAGTACAGAATTTGTAGAGAGTATAACCAACTAGGAGTTGGCTTCCTCTTTTTTTTTTTTTTTAATGGAGATAAGTTGCCAAAGTAACTGTTTTTTTCACCCTTTTCCATGTTGTGTTAATGCTCTGTTTACTCCACATAGTCAGAGCATCACAGTATACCTCAGATCTGAGGGATCTTTCAGCTACCTTCTTTCAAGTGGAAATCCTGAACCATCTTTTTACTTCTCACTATTGACAATAACTATTTTGGGTTTGGTTTTAGTTCACTTTTTTCTTCTTTTGCCTTAAGTGCTTTGTCAACACCTGCAGTTAGCAATCTTTCTTGTCCTTCTTTCGCTTTTCCATTTAATCCCATTCTAGACTAGTTCCATGCTTCCTCATTCAGCTCTCCATGAAGGACTTGCCTCAAACACCCTTTAAATCAAGTAGAAATGGAAAACCTAAGATAGTGGAAGTAGGAAAAATTGGATAAGCTTGGACAAGCAAAAAAAATCCAGAGCTGGGTACCCTCTTCCATACCTTGCACTATGACACTGGCAGTTCAAATTCCTGATTCTGCAAAACAATTCCAGAATCTCAAGTTCTGGACCAGAACAGGATTATCAAATCACATTAAAAGATGCTTTTCCAAGAATGCTGTTTCTTTGTCAGCAGGCAGGACATTCTTCATTTCTCCATCTACAAACATCCAGCTTGTTTTCTGAAGTCACTGCAATGACCACACAGACTTGGTGCTGGACACCGATTCCAGGCATTTTTCTGACTAATGCAGTCCAGGAGTTATTAGCTCAGGCTTTGTTTTACACCTTTTCCATCACAAAATTCCACTAAGTTTTTGATTTGTGATGTTTATGAGATTACTGATCATGAGGAGTAAGTTTCTCTGTCACACAGTACGAGAGCTGCCAGAAGGTATCAGTCAGTAGTCTTCTCCTGCACTGGAGCCACACAAACCAGGAAATACTGGAAGCTGTGTCTGTGAGGGCACTTTGCAGCCTGTGGCTGCAATGAGGGACACAAGAGATAAGCCTCATTAAGCACTTGTCACAGCACCTGCTGTCTGAAGCAATACTGCTGTTTGACATCTCTGTTAACAGCCTCTGACATTTTAATGCTATCCTGCATATCCATCTTCATTTATATTGTTTGCCTCTTTCCTTGTGTCAAAATAGCAATTAACTTCCAGCCTGCCACACAACAATGCACTGAGTTTTATAAATGCTCAAAAATGTTGACTAGTTAAGTCAAAGTGCTGGTGATTGACAATGATTTATGCCCACTTCACGTGTGACCTGCCATTTTCTCAGTAAAAAGTGAGACTTACTGCTTACCTGCCATTTTCTTTTTGATTACTGGTGTGCTTGTTTGCATAAATTGGTTTGTCATGTATATGTCACCGTGGGATTTCAAATACTGAGTTTATTTCCATCTGAGTTGGGAATAGCAAAAGGAGGACACTTAACAAAAGAAAAAAGAAAACATAGTTGTCAGATCACCAGCAAAAGACCTGAAAACTACGTATAAAGCAACTTCATTTCCCAGGTCCTAAGGTCCTTTTGATATGCTTACCAGACCTGAAGTGCTTTAGGTGGGTGGTACAATTAACATCAGTAAAAAGTATATTTCCATCTTCTTCCATTCATTCCCCATAAAAGGAGAAAGTTTGTCTTGATATGGATGAAACTTTCCTCTGCCCTGGTTCTTGGCCTTGAAGAAGATATATAAAAGTTGGTTTATTAGAAGTCCTGGTCTCAAAAAAAAAAAAAAAAAAAAAACCCAAAAAATCACCAAAATAAATCAACAAAAAAAGAAACCCCAAAAATATTGTATTCCTTTTTCTTCCTCTCTAATCTTCTTAGTAGCCTTTTACTGAAAGTTTTGTAGTTAAGAAATGTCAACCATCATAAACACACTGAACAACAGACACTTGAATTCAGTCTCCACTGCCACTGAGCTAAGCCTCTTTAAATCAGTTTCCATAGCTGTCCTTTCATAGGGAAGAAAAGCAAGAACTCTCCTTTCATTTTCAAGGATTTTAAAAACTCATCTGCTAAAATGCTATTTAGAGCTCAGTTCCTCTGCCATAGGAAATTTAATCTCTGGTTTGAGTGGAAGCAGACTACAAATACCTCTGGAGGTAGGAGAATCATTATTAGGAAGACATCTCTAATAGAAGAGATAAGCAAAACTATTACACACATCTTTATGTATTTTTAATACAAATAAAAGAAGTTTCTGAGAATGGAAAGTGTGTGATCTTACTCCTCAACAATGATTGAATAAAAACTCTCTGTGGCTCTGCTTTCTCAATTACAAGCATTACAAAGCCCTATTTTCAGTGACATGTTGAGAAATCAATTGAAAACTTACCTGGAATTTTGTCTAGGGATTGAAGACTACAGCTAGGTCTAGCAGTAAAGGATGGAAGTTTTTTACTGAAAAACAGGATTTACAATTTTTCATAATTGCTTTTGTCACTTGAGGATTTATCAGTCAATTAAGTAGAATTATTGAGACAAACTACTTGGCTCACTCACAGCTGACTTCAATGAGATGCCAATAGCTGAGTGCCCCTCTCTGAGGAGCACAAGCACAGCAGACAAAAACCTAAGCAAATGCATCTCTTCCTTGGATGAGGAATGTCTCTAATCTGGTTTCTACACAGGCCTACTGATGATTCCTCCACAAATGCCATTTGATGGCTTATTATTTAATTCCTTTCCACTGTATTATTCAGGGATTAATGTATTAATAAAAGGATTTAAAGGTAAATATTACATTGTGGTGCCTGGAGTTAATAACAAGGGTCATTTGGTAGGAGTTTGTCAGTGCACTCAGCAGGAGCTATAGAGGCATCATCTCTTAAAAGTGTTCAATGCCATCAGCACCTTGAGGGATCTCACTGCCAGGTGACAGTGAATTTTGTACTGTTGAGAAAAACTCAATGCTTCAGCCTTGATATTGTGTGAAATAATTTCATTTTTATAACACAATAGACTCTGAAACTGACAAATGCTCACTTTACTCCATGAACCAAAGCTTTTTCTGATATTCTGTTGGAAGTTTGGATAGTGTTGGAGTTGGTGAGTGCTATGACCAGTCCAAGCTTTGACTGATCCAGTATTGGGTCAGTTATCCCAACAATTCCCAGGCAGTTTTGGCTCTGTGTGGTAGGTTAATATCTGCACCCATGTCTCATCCAGAACATGCACCTCCCAAAGTAATGTAGATGTGAAAACAAAGTACAGGGAATAAAAATGTATTCTATGAATTAAATTAAAAGCATGTTAATGAGAAGGAGAACCATTTATTTCTTAAACATTTTCTACAGAAGAAGCAGAAGTCAGAAAACACCTGTATTGGAAGAAATCATATGGGAACCTTAGTCAGGATGATGCTGTATGATGATCTTGATTTTCTAGTGACAAGAATTAGTGTCAGTGTAGAACAGGGGTATGGATTTGACACGCATGTACACTGCTCATTTACCTCACATTTTCAGAGAAGTGGGATAGCGCCAACACAAGATGGCATTTTAGCATGGATATTCATGAGAGTGTGGTTGGGGCAACCTTCTTCCCTGTGCTATTCCCCTCTGTAACATCCACCAACTCGTGAAGCTCTGTGTGACTGTGCTGTGCCCCTAATGCTGTTTTAAATGCAGATTCTGGCATTTAATACAATTAAGTGAGAGTCTCATTACACAAACAATTTGCAACAAGATTATCCCTAGGGCTCAGAACCTTGAAGTGATTGAATGAAATAGTAAACTGCAAACAATAATGTGCACAGAAGTTTGACAAGGAGGCAGTCAGATGCAAATAAAATTGAGCAGAGGAGCCCATTGCTAATGAAACACCACAAGCTGGAGTGAAGAATTCTGCCTCTAGGGAGCTGTTGGGATGCCAGTGTGTAGATTAATGTGGTGCAGAGAGAGAAAAAAAGAGTAGGAGCAGCAATTAATGGAATACAACAAATGCTTGGTGTCTGGGTTTTGATCAACTTGAAAGGTAATTACTTATACCTGAGTATGTGAAATTCCTACAGCTTGGCTTGTGTATGTTCCCAAAACATGGGTATGCAATGCTCCTCTGAATAAGGCTGTCTAGGAAGGACTGGGTCATTGACTGGGTCACTGACTGGGTCATTTTATCTCATGAAAATATATAACATTTGATCCCATTGTCATGAACTTCTTGGTTTCAGGCTGAACTTTTTGGTTTCTCACACTAGCTTGCTGGGAGTAGGATATCTCTTGGGTAAGTGCTCAAACTAGAAGTTCCCTACCACCTGTTTTCTGCTCCAGAGCTTTTATTTGATCTTGAAATCTACCACTTTTTTTTGTTGTTTTTGTTTCTGTGCGCCTTTCAGCTGAAACTCTCCTATTGGCTAGCTGGTTAAGATCTCCTTGCAGCATAGGAAGACGCAATTTTCACTTTCTGATTTCCACACAGTTTTGTCACTGCCTTCACCTTTTCATCTCACATGCTTAGAGAATTTTTCCTTCAATGACTGTGATAGCAGTATCCCTTAAGGTGATGTAGGTGTGGTGGGCATGAGCACCCAAACACTTCCTGATCTCCTGGGAGCTGGTCCTAAATCCATTCTTTCCTGTTTATTTCTACACTATAGTTGTGGCAAAGGGTGTTCCTGCCAATGTTTTAAGTTACTTGGTCTAACCACAGCACCGTGAATAGTAAAAGCTGAAGAAAAAAATGTGTATTTTTCTGACCAATTTACCTGGAGTCTGTATTTAGACTTACATGGGTGATAAAAGTGAGAAATTCCTGGCAAACAGATTCCTGGGAAACTAGTAATAAGTCATTGAATTTAGCATATATTTCTTAGTTGTCTTGTCTACAGAATGGGAAAGAGAATCTTGATCATTTTTTTTCCTTCTTACAGGTATGGTCTTAGCCCACTATAGGAACACCTAGACTCCACATTTTCCTTTACAAAACTAAAAATATTTGCATAGGAGATAGAATCCCTCAGTCAAAGGCAGTCTTCCTGAAACACCAGGTATGGAGTACCCATGCTTTTGACTCCAGTGAATTCAAAACACTGAAACCAGCACTTAGGGAGCCACCTTAGTCTCTGGACTTTAGAGTGTAACAAGAGGGAACATAAAGTCTTTTATACAAAAAACAAAACTGCAAAGTAAAAAGCTATGGTAACTGCCCTGAAAATGCACCTCAGTTTTGGGATGAATTCAGTGTGAAATTGTTCTTTGCTGAACTTCACAAGCAACTTCTGCCTCTTTCTCTGCTTCCTCACTTGGGTTTGTTTTGTCTGCAAACACCACTTCAGGCTGGTCTGTGCTGCTCCCCCCTGACTAAAATCTCACTGTACATTCCCCAGCCTCAGCTGAATATCTCAGGAACTGTTTTGTGTGACAACTGCACAGGTCTTGGTACACCTGAGGTTGTGATGCCCTGGTTTGTGTCACCCTGTCTGATGCACGTGCTGCTCAGGTCTGCCAGGATTGTTATCCTCCCTCAAGTGATCTGAGCTGGTGGAAGCGTGCCAGGGACATTTAAGAGCCCAGGTAGCTCAAGTGGAAGAAATTCTCATCACCTGTGCCCATTCAGGCCGTCTGTGACTCTGCCAAGGAGAAGTGGCATTTGTTGCTTGGGAGCTCCAGGAGGACTAAAGGTCATGATGAAATATTCTGGTGAGGGCTGTGGCAAAGGAACAAAACTGGGATTAGGGGGAGTTTTCAATAATAATCACATCTTGTTCTGGCTGCTGTCACTGGTAGTTTAGTCACTGCCTAAGGTAGCTCAGAAGTAATTTTGGAATACTGCTCTTGGACTTTAAGTGGTATGGACTATTCCTCACCCAGATGTGTGGCTGTGAGCCTGAGTTTGTGTTTATCAGTGACACACAAACTGAGAGAGGCAGATAAATTCTGCAGGACTCCTGGGGTTCAAGTGTCCTCGTGGATCATTCTGCTTGCTGGAAAAACTTCTTGCCAAGCAATGGAAGATACATCTCCCTCTTCTTGTCCAGGAATATCAGCTTGGCCATATGCCTCTTGCAGCTCATGACAAGGGAAGTACTGGGGACCTGGACATTTCATAGACTCAAAACTTCACATCATGATGTGTCCTCCAGTGAAGAATGTCTTTTCTTGTGGGAACCTAAAAATATTCTAAGAGAAAGTAAACAAAACAAAAAAATTAGGTGTCTGTTGTCAATATTAAGGACAGAGAAACTGCAACTTTTTGCAAGAGACTCGTGTGAAAAAAAGAAAATACAAAGCCGTGTTTACTCTGTTAAAGCCAAAAATAAAAGTCTGTCTTTATACATCCAATCCAGGCATGCACCTGCCAGGGATTTTACCTTTCTGACTCTTTGGAAAGGTTTGGATTTGTACTCTGTTGTGTTCACTGGGAGCCCAGCACAGGTGTCTGTCTACCTGGGAAAGTCTCATCACAACCGGAGCAAACTCAGGGTGTTCCTTCCTGCCTTGTGGAGTTTTTATTTTCAAACACACCTTCTTCCACTCTGTCTGGAAACGGTATGGTTCAGAAAGCATGGTTCTGATATTATCTTCTCCATAATCTAAACATAAAAACATGCACAGGCTGTTTACAAGGGAACAACATTTTCCTTTAGGGCTGAAATCACCACTAACTGCTTTAGAAATACCATTACTTGTTTGATGTCTCTCCAGGGAATGCATAAAATATCTCCATTACTAAATATATTAGTTCCACTGTACTTATCTGGAAAATATTACTGTGTTTTGCAATAGTTATAACAACAGAAGATTGGCTTAGTGATCAATTTCCCATTTATTTGATGTTTACTTTTGAAATGATCATTTCATGTGGCATGTTCTTGATTTTTAAAGCTTTCTTCTTAGTTTCCTTCTATTTCAATCTTCTTTATTATTTCTTTCATTATTATTGGAAATGTTGTACCTTTTGTCCTTTGAACTTGCTAAGACAGACGGGCATGCTTCTGGTTTAGACAGCTATAGTGTTATAATTTTTAATGCTTCCTGTAAAGCACTTTCCTACACATGTACCCTATACAAGCCTAACTACTAGACCTAAAAAAATGTAACTTTTATCATCAAAAAGGCTGTAAAGAAAGGAAAAATTACCAAACAGGACTATATTCAGCTGATGGTTAATAATATGGAAAGTTTCTTCTATATGTTAATATATATATATATATATATATATATATATATTTTTTTTTTTTTTTTTTTTTTTTTCTTTGCCTTGCTAAAGAGTGAAAAATTATTCAAGTTTTTTTGAGCTTGTTCTTTTCTCTCTGCACAGGTTATTCAGTTAACAGTTTTGGTATTGAACCAAAGTGGAAGTTTCACAGCATGAGGAGAATGGGCAGTCAAAGGATGCATTTCACATTTTCAGGAACTCTTTTTCCATTGGTTTCCAAAATGATAAACAATAAACAGGCAACTTTAAGGAAGGTGAATAAAAGCAAAGGCAATTTGGCTACTGTTCAGGGTTATGCATCTATGCTGTCAGTGAGAGTGCTGAGAATCCAAACCAGCTGCAGTGGGTGCTGGCAGCAACATCCACAGTGCCTGAAGGATGTGACAGGACAAGGACACAATGAATGAGCACAGGACTCTGTGAGGATCCCCCGAGCAGCCACCTTCCTCCTTGCTGACCTTCTGTTTTCTGTAGATTTCTCTTGCCCCTATGTCCAGATCCCTCAAGGCCAGGCAGCAGCATGGCAGAGGGGAACCCTCCAGTGTTCCTGGGCAGGCCTGGGTGAAGCAGGAGGAGGAGGAAGGCCCTGGGGCTGCCCCAAAATGGCCTCCTGAAAAGATGGAGAAGTTCCAGCCAGTGCAGGCCGGTGAGTGGCAGAGCTGGGTCGCAGGGCCAGTGACTGTAGCTGGCCTGGCCCCATCCCATCCCCTTGGACATCCCCAGGGATGATGAAGGGGGAGGAGGCCGATGCCCCATGGCAGTCGTGCTCCATTCACCGAGCCTCCCTGTGCTGGGCCTGCCTCGGGAGCGTGGATCCAGGGAGGCTCAGCTGTGTTCTCCAGCCTTTCCCTCAGCTCCTCAGCTCTCGCTGTGCCTGCTCTTTGCCAGAGCCAGCTGAGGACCTGACAGAAAACCAGAAGCACACCCAAAGGCATTTCAGACGTAGAGCTCAGGTACCCACAGCCATCCCTGCCTGGTGCTCTTGCTGTACAGCTGAGCAGCACTGCTGTGGAAAACTCTCTCTTCTTGGCCCATCCTCCTGCAGAATTTTTGGAAATACGTCAGGAACGATGAACGGGAAGAGACCACCATTGCAGCCCTTTAGGGCATGGTACGCTGTGACCCCTACAATGCTGAGGCTTGTGCTGCTGTGCTGGATTTGCTTGCACAGACGGAAACCTGCAATCTGAAGCATGTAAGTAGCGGTGGCCAGTGCCTGGTAAGGATTTTAACCCATTTTCAGAGCATTTTTAAATCAAGGGCCTGATTTCCAGATGTGCTAATAATTGGCAAAAAGTAGAAGTTCACTGTAGGAGCAGACGGAGAGTCAACACTTTGGGAAAGCAACTCTGAAGGATTTAGGTATCAGATTCATTGGCTCCTGAGCAGTAAATAACCACTGGATATCTCTGTGTGCACATAAAGGAATACACATCTTAAAGGCATTTTCAAGTGGAAATAACCATATAATAACTCCATGGGTTGAGGTTTTCAAGGGCAAAAATGCAAGCTGTGTAACTTAATACCTGATAATTTTTCTTTTATCTTTTTTCTTCTCTTTTTTTTTTTATTTTAAGAAAGCCAGTAATTTTTTGGTTCCACACATAAAATTCATCAGATGCTGGTTTCTCTCAGCTTTACACTTTACCCTTTTATCATTTGCAAACATAACCCCTGAGATATTTAAATATTTTTGTAACAATTAAAAATATGAACTAGCTTGAACTATGGCACCTGCAAGGCATCAGCAGAAAGCCACCATCTTTAAGACAATTGTTTGTTTACAATTATATTCTTTTGTTTCTCTTATAGCCATTGTTTTAAAATGTATGTTGAAAAATCCCTGAATGTATATAATAGTTTTCTAGATTGTGATACGGATTTTTTCTTTTATTTCCAAGTCCAAGCAGGAAAAAAAATAAAATCAGCATCTTCTATTTTAATTTTCCCTCTGCAGAGCAACTTGCAGTCTTTTAAGTGAACAATATTCCCTCCTTTTAAGTCTCATGGAGAGATTTGTTGGTTCAATTCCTTTCCCCAGCCTGGTCTCATGTTATCACTATTGCCTTGCAGTCATGGTGAGAAACATGCACACAACATTACTATTTGTGTTTTGTCAGCTACCTGATTATCTAGCAATATCCTCAGATGCCTTATATTAGGGATAAATCCCTCTGGATCCCACTTCATTCTTTTGATTGTGACAGGAATATTGCATAAAAGCCTCACATTGTTTCCTACTGCTTTTCCTGGCATTGGTACAGAAGATTTTAGTTCAGTCTTATTGAGCCTATTTCTAATGGATTACAGCTTTGCATCCACTGGCATCTCTCTGCCATATGAGAAATATTCAGAAAAATACATTTTTTATATGTAAAGGCTATATTAATTGGCCAGTTTCAGGGTTATTATAAATCCTACTTTGTTCTGAAATATGCATTGAAAACACAAGTTATTTTCTCATAGCTTCCTTTGCCTTTGCTTCTCTACAAAGCTCTGCTATTATTTTATATGAATTTTGATCCCTTATTTTAGGCAGGATCTATGTCTGATGATCTGCACTCAGTTTGATTTCTGCTTGTTTAACTAAGCCGCTCACCACTCTTACAAGGTCACAGTTGTTTCTGGCATGAACTTCTGGAGCAAGCATGCTTGTGAGGGGAAAGTCTGTGAGAAGGTAGAGCTAAGTGTGACATTTTCCCTCAGCAGCAAGAGACCTGGGGAAATTAAAAAAAAAAGGAAAAAAATCCACCTCAACCTGTTAATTTTTCATGCTTTTGATTCTGTAGTTGTCAGGGAATGGAATTTTTTTCCTGATCAGTACTGAACATGTTTAAGGGAGGTAATGAATTAAAAAATTAGTAATAAATAAATTAAAATAAAATAAAATAAAATAAAATAAAATAAAATAAAATAGTAGTAATTAATAGAATCACAGAATCATTAAGGCTGGAAAATACTTGTGAGGTCATTAATTGCAATCATCAACCCAGCACCACCTCATGCTCATTATAAATCCTGTTCTCAGATGCCATACCCACACATCTCTGGAACCTCTGCAGAATGATGACTCTACCATTTACATGGGCAGTCAGTTCCAATGCTTTGTATCCCCTTCTGTGGAAAAAGTTTTCCTAATATCCAATCCAAACCTCCAACAGCACAACTTGATGCTGTTTCCTCTTATTCTGTCCCCTGTTCCCTGGGATCAGAGCCTGATCCTTCCCTGACAGGCCCCTCTAGTGCGGAGAGTGAGAAGGTCCTGCCTGAGCCTCCTTTTCTCCAGACTCAGCCCTGCCAGCTCTCTCAGCCTGTCCTGGTGCTCCAGGTCATTCTTCAGCTCTGTTCCCTTCTCAGACACACTCCAGCCTCTCAAAGTCCTTCTGGTTGTGAGGAGCCCAGAAATGCACCTGACACTTGAGGCGTGGTCTCAGCAGAGCCAGCACAGGGGACAGTCACTGCCCTGCCCCTGCTGCCACACCATGGCTGGCCCAGCCCAGGGGCCATTGGCCTTCTTGGCCACCTGGGCACCCCTGGGCTCATGTCCAGCACACACAGGGCCTTTTCCAGACACTTTTCCCCCAGCCTGGAGCTGCAGGGATTTGTTGTGACCCGAGGGCAGGACCCAGCACTTCCCCTGGCTGTCCCTCACCCCACTGGCCTCATGCCATGGATCCAGCCTGTCCAGACCCTCTGCAGAGCCCTCCTGCCCTCCAGCAGATCCACATCCCACACAGCCTGATGCTCTCTGTGATCTTGCTGAGGGGTGCACTCGATTCCCTCGACCAGGTAGTCAAAAAAGATGTTAAACAGAGTTGATAAGCTGTCCCACCAGCTCCCTCAGTACTCCTGGGTGATTCTCATCCAGCTCCATGGACCTGTGTGGGGCTGAGTTTCACAGCAGTTCACCAACCTTTCACTCATGGATTATGGGAGCTTCATTTTGCTCCCTGCCTCTCTCTTCCAGGTCAGGGGGTTGTTTACCTTGGGAAGAAGTGGTCTCATTATTCAAGACTGAGGCAAAGGAGTCAACTCCTCATTCTTTATCTCTCTGTTCCTGCACATCCAACACAAAATTCTCCTTAACCTTCCTTTTGTTGCTGATATATTTCCATCAACACTTTTTGTTGTCTTTTATAGCAGTGATCAGATTAAGTTCTAACAGGTCTTTGGGCCTTCTAATTTTCTCCCTGCATGACCTCACAGCATCCTTGTAATTCTCCTGAGCTGTCTGCTCCTTTTTTCTAGAGGCAGAAACTGAGAGTTACACATGGATGTTTCATCACTATCTGATGCAAGCCTCAGTGCACAAAGCCAAGTAAAATAACCCAAGGAAAATAAGGAGTTTTTACTTTAGGTGCTTCAATGTCCTTTTTTCTTCCCAGCACACCTGATCAAATGTTGTTGAATAATCCTTTTGAACGCATGAGTTAACAACAAATTGATTTAGATTTTGGAAATAAGGATTTCGCTGTCTTCCTAAAAAAAAAAAAAAAAAAAAAAAAAAAAAAGTACGTTTATATATTGCTGTCTCTTTGAATAAGGCATGCCTACAATTTTGTACAAAATGTACAAGTGGCATATCTTCTTCCCATGAAGATATGGATGATGGGATTGCCTTTTATAGAGCCCAACATTTGAAATATGCATACCTTTCCTTAAAATAGTAATGCAAAACAATATGGGGTGGGAGGGGTAAGATTTATTGTAGAGATGGTAAGGAGGTAGCTGCAGATTTTTCAAATATTTATTAATAGGCTCTTTTGTGCCACCCATTACCATAGTAACAGTATAGCTCATGCAATCATGGCCTCATTCTTCATTTTCTGAAGATAAATAGATGGGAACCTGAGATGCACAGATGAGGCTAAAAACTCAGTGTCAAAACTGGATTTCTGCACTGAAGGCAGTCTGAAATCTAGATTTCTGGAGTCCTTTACATGGCTTTAACCCAAATTCATCTATCTTTTTACTGCAGGACAAAGTAATTAAGTAATTAGTCACCAAATAAATTAATCTTCTTCTTTTTTTTTAGTGTTTTGCCAGTAATTTTGACTCATTTACCTGATGGTGCATGTGTGAAGCCTTCCTTGTGAGCAGCATGTGTGGGAGCACAACGACAGCATGTTTGAGTTTTGCTGATTGACCCTTTGAGCCCAGTGTATTTCTTGCTTTGTTTCTGAAGGACTTCAGTTCCTAGGTATCACTGGCACTGTGTGTTGGTCTGAAAATGTAAATTTTAATTGAATTTGTTTGAGAAGCACTGAAATATTTAATCTTAGGGTGACAAGAGTGTGTACATCTATCGAACTCATCTCAAGGATTTTTGGAAGCATTAGTTCTCCTTCACCCATGCCTCACACTGTGTAATACTAAAGCATCACTGGAAGACCCACACTAAGTCTTATCCACTCAAAATAAAAGATTTATTGGGATTTTTCTGAATATTTCAATATTGTAACAAAATCCCTTTTTCTTCCAAATGAAGCATATTTCTGAGGAAATTGTGTTTTCTAATACGGAAGAACACTAGTGAAAAACAGTCAATCTGTTCCAGCAGATCTTTGGATTTCTAAAGTGTGAATTCTGGAGGTTGGGGTCTCATGTGCCCTTGCCCTCAAAGGTGTTGTTTCCTACAGGAGCCAGCAGCAGAGAGCCCCAGACAGGTCGATATCAGAGCTGGGCTTTGCAGTGTGTGCCTCTTTCAGCTCTGCTCCTGCCCCTTGCTTTTCCTGGGTAGACAGCAAGGGACACCTCTTGAGCTGTGCCCCAGCTCCTGCCCCTCATCTCACCTGGGTGAAGCTGTTGGCCAGCTGAGTTCCACACCCTTCTCCTGGGGAGCAACTTCTGCCATTCAGCTTTTGCCAGCCCACTCTTGTGGGCTGAGCCCTGGCTGCTGACAGCTCAGGAGCATTTCTCAAGGTAACCACTGAGTTTCTTGTTTGGAGGAACATCAGAAACAAAAAGGTGATATACTAAATGTTATTACTTTTTCTTTCCCTCTTCAACTGCCTTCACTAATGCTCCTTTCTCTCTAAAAAACAATGATACCTCTAATGACACTTGGAGGATCCATGTGTGTGATCAGTGCCCATATGAGGTATGTTTCTGCATTACCTCCTCTTCCTCTGTCTGGTTTGATGCACCTTTCCCTTTCTTCCTTTTATATCCTTCCTTTCTCCATCACTGCAAATATTTATTTCTCTCCAGTGATTGAAAAACCTCTAATTGGTTGTACCTTCAGATTGTACCTCTCCTCTGACTGTACATCAGCAAACTGTACCTTTTACGCTCATGGCTTAGGCAGAAATTGTGTCAGGCTTCATCAGAGTTTTCCTCTTCTTTGTGGTGAATTTGAGTCAACATTCACTCATGACTCCTGTGGAAGCACCACCTGGAGCTTTTTCAGAGACTCTTCCATTTCCTGCAGCCCTGAGGCTCTTAGCTGAGGGTTTGAAGTGAAATCAAAGACACCAGGACAAGGGAGAGAAAGACATGCCCAGAGATGGTATCAGGGAAAGAGACATTTATTTTTTCTTTTGTGAAGATTTTCCCCAGTCCTCTTTGTGCTGCCAGTGGGGATTCTTTCTTGGCTGGGGGCCATCGAGGGGCCTGTGAGCCTTCCTCTTTGAGTGGCACCATGACCCCCCAGATGAGTGGTCCCTGTCCTGGCTGGGAGTGCAGGGCTTGTGACTAGAACCCTGGGCAGAGAGACCTGTGGCCACTTCCTGCCATGACTCCTCCTGGGGATGGACCTGCTCAGTGGGGATGGGGCCAGAAGGGAGGTGGCTGGGGCCATTGTGGGGTACAGCTGGACCCCATTTCCAGCTGGAGGTGCTGGAGCTAGAGGTAGCTCCAGGGTTGTCCCCCTTATCCCTGGCAGCATGAGATTGCATCAGGTCCCTGGCCCTCTCACTGCACCAGCTCTCAATGACACTGATAATGCTGTGGACCAATGGTCCTGTATGCTCCTGCAGTAAATGCTGCAACCTCTGGACCAGGACCTCTGCAACAGGGCCATGGATGCATAGGCAGTGCAGGATGCTGCTCTCTGCACTCTCTACCAGCCACCACTGATCCCAGTATATCCCCACCAACCTCTGGCGCAGCCAGGGCTGCACCAGCTCCAAGAGATGCTGCTGCTGGCGAAAAAGCCCTGCCCAGACCTCGGGCAGGAGGTCACCCACAGCCATTGGGCAATGGGGGCTGTTTTCAGCCAGACCACTGGCAGCTGTGCCTGCCTGGCTGCTGGACTCTGATGGCCCTTCCATGTCTGCATCCATATCCCCGTCCATGTCTGTGTATCACAGAAGCCTAGGGAAGATCAGAGGACCACGGGCTGCTCCCTCTTGCAAACATCCTTGTCAGCAGTCCAGGATCAAGCCAGTCTGACCCAGGCTCTGCCAGTGGCACCTTATATAGCAGAGAGGGATGTGCTGCTACAATCATCCTCTCTGATGTCACAATCCATCACTTGGTAATGTCATCCTCTGCCACCAGTGATGACACAATTAAATGTGACAATTGAAATATGTAAGATACAGACACTGTAAGATATAAGACACTAGGTCACAATCCATCCTCTGGTGATGTCACAATGGACATTGAGGCCTTGGCTGTGACTTTTCCCCCCTTAGTTGCTCCCACACTTCACCTTCTCTAGTACAATACCTGTCAAAATAAACAACTCAGTCCTGATCACCTTCCCTGTTGCTTCCATCTTAGATTCATCCACTCCCACGTTTGGGATTTTGCACAGCATTTGGGCAATGTCAAATTTGAAGCTGATGATGCTCTTCTCTTGCAAGATTACCTTTCCTAACATGTCCCCAGTTCTCTCCTCCAAGATTTTCTGTTCATGTTGGCTATCACTTGGGCAACTCTCCTTCACAGATTGTGATTCCTCACAGTGCCAACTGAATTTTTTTCTGGCTTCCTGCACCAGCCTATGCTGCAATTTCTGATGGTCATTAATGGACCTGTCTGTAAACTTGTCAGTTTTCTGCAGCCACAGATCCATTAACACAGGTCTAATGGTTTAACTTTAAATAATGGTGCTGTCCTTTACACTGGTTACACAACCCCTAAATAGAATAAAGTGAAGTGAAAATGTAGGTATAAATTCTGAGAGCTTGTTTGTGTTTCAATGTCACATGCTCATAAAATGTTTTTACAGACATTAGAGCAACAAGGGTTTTTAAGAAAGGATCCTGTCTTTTTAATGCTTCCCTCACAGGAGTGTGACATCCAGGTTGATGTACTTTGTGTTAGGTTGTTGAATACTGATTTTTATTAGTGGCTTAGAAAATAGGAGCATAATAAGTCTTGTATTGCTGCACATGAAACTGAGGCAGGAGGATGAAAGTTTCTTTTAAGAGCACATCCTTAAAATTTCCATTAAGACTTGAAATTATTAAAGAAAAAGATTGAAAGATTTAGGTTTCTTACACAATTCTTTGGAAGAAGAGTGCTTTCATGATTTGTGTTAGTAACATTTCTAAAGGAAAGCACAGCGACTGTATCGAGTAAAGGACATTCAGTTAAATCACTTATTTTCTACTTTTTATGGCATGATTGAGTCGTGAATTATATTCATTTTTCTTGCATTTACAGGCTGGAACAAATCATGAAGGCTTAGTTATAGGGAGCCTGTCCACGACTATAACTTTCTTCGTGTTAGCATGTCTTCCTTGGATACAGGTTCACTTCTGAATTGTGCTGGCAGGGTCTGAACCACTGCAGGTTGTGCTTGGAGCTCAGATGGACACCTTAGGGTGATCAAAGAAGGCTTGGCTTCTATCTGCCCCACACTAAAGTAGGCAGCAAGGTCTGGTTAATAGGGCTGCTGGCTTTGAACCCATGAGCTTGAATTCTAGTGAAAACTGGTTTTGTTTCCATCTCCCATCCTCAGGAGAATATTTGTCTTTTTTTGCAGAGCTCTTTTAGTCATTTAGGTGAATAGAATGGATGGGATTGCTGTAGTTCTGGAGCTCAATCTCTGTTCTTCTCCATGTGTGTCTTGTAGACAAATATGCATAAAATGTGAAGAATGAGGCAACAGGACATATGCCAGATACTCATTTGTGCACCTGAAATAGGATTAATGAGTGACCAGCCTTGACTGGAAGCTCAAGTGCAAATCAATTTACAAAATGATAAAGCAAGAACATCCTTAATGAACAGATTAAGCATTCTGAAGCATTATAGTTCGCATACAGTTCTTCTCCCTTTACAAAATTTTCTTGGGAAGGCCATGTTCAATGGCATAGAAAAGGTAATACCATGTTTATGACAGTCATTGGCAAACATCACAAATCAATCTACAACCATTAAATTCAGGGTTCCACCCTGCCAGAACTCTCCTGCATAGGTGTGAGGTGAGCTTCCTGCCAAGGAATGCACACAGAGGTGTGCGCAGTTGGACACTGTCCTACAGCTGGAGAACACAGTCCCATGAGGTGTCATTATGCTATTTGTGCTTGTCACTCACTCAGACAATGCATTCAGCTGGAGATTAGTATTATTAATTGCACAAGAACTACTAGTCAAGCCATTAACATAATTTATTGTACATTCTGTTGAGCAGAGAGCACTCACTGGGGAGGTCTGCTGGTACTTGGGTGACCCTGGAGAATTTAATGTTCATCTGGGACACATGAGCCCATGGCAGGAGACTGCTCAGCACAGCCTTGTGAGAGTCACAGTCATATCCACAATCAACAGCTCTTCTTTCTCCCCACACCCCAAAGGAGACAGCCCTGTCTGTGATTGTGTCTGTGCTCTTTTCACCAGAGCGACTGAGGAGAAATTTACTGGTAAGGCAATTCCAGCTTACACGTCTGTCACTCCTACTAAATGTTTAATGAAGATTAATCTCTTGAGGTAGCTTTCTCTGCATGTTGCAGGAAAAGTTGTGTGACACTTATTACAATGTGCAAACCTTGATTCTGTGCAGGGTTGAGATCGATAGCAGTAGTCTCACAGGTATTTGTAATTGAATATCTATTGAATCAAGTCCTCCACAATTTATTTTAGGTCAAAGGACATTTCACCTCATCAACACATTGGAGTAAGAGATCTTCAACAAGAGAGGGAGTTTCAAAAATCAGAGGTCTTTTTTTTTTTTTAGTTTTGTTTCAACACTGAATTAATTTTTGAAGGCAGCTACACAGGAACATGCTCTGTAGAAAGAGCTGGTAAAGATGTGTTGCATTAGTAAACACAGCAATTTTCAGTTATTCACAGAGCCCCTTCTGGAAAACTCTTGGAGTAGCTGAATATCTGTAAATATAAGGCTGAGCAGACACAGGATGGTGCTGTTAACAGAGCTCTGCTCAATTCTCTAGCATTTGAGTCTGGTCTTGAAATAAATGTTTACAAGTTTGACTTGTGGGAAGAGCCATCTGGACAGATCCAAATGACACCACTGACATCTTTAGCAACAGCTTGAGGTCTGCGCAGGTCTGTTGTTCAAGATTCTCAGCCTGGTTAGTCTCTTTTCCACAGGGGTGTAATAAATGCACGATGCTTGGTGAGAAGAAATAAAAAGCAACTCACCATGGCAGAATGGTGGAGCATAAAGTACTTCAGGGTTTGTCAGAAATGATTGGCAAGGTTTAAGAGGGTGCAAATGCTACAGAAATTATTGTAAAGGGTAGAATTTATTAATAATGCTCCACTGAGAGGGTAGTTATTCCCTTACTGCATCTGGCACCACTGACATCCACATGGCAGACTTACCGGGAGGAGGGATGGAGGGCCAGACCTCTGCTTATTTGCATCAGTGAGAGGAAAGCTGCTGGCTTCAGTGATGCCAGAGAATGATAATTCACTCATTCCTACAGCCAGTCCCTGTAGGCTTGGATTGTGAGGCGCACAGGTTGTTCACATCCTTTTAGAGATTATTTTGTACCAATGGAAAGGAGCTAATGAGTCCCCAGGGCTTTTAGTTTGACATACTATTCATCCTTTGAATTCAATTTTACAAGAAATAGGAAACAGTGTCATTTTTCTCATGCACTTATCTCTCCACAATATGGAGATCCAATTAATTTCTTTGGGTCAGTTTTTGAGTCATAATGTTAGAGATGTTTGGTTTTTTTCCCCAGTTGTATAGTTACTATAAAGATATAGATTTAATAATAATGAATATTGGCAATTTTCTTTGTGGCTTAGACATATTATCACTGACTTATCCAAAACTTGGTGGATATAGGAAAAATATGTTTAACATGTTTACTGATTAATTTAGTATCATTAAATTTGGGAAAAAAATTTCAAATAACAAAGATACATATTTCCCACCAGCAGCTGGAGAGGTATTTCTATTGACTGTCTACTAGTCAATCTGACTCACTCGGCGCAATGAAGTCGCAAATACATAAGCCACTTTACATCTTTTACCTGTATTTCTGCTTTTATGTATAAGCCAAGACAGGTCAAAAGAAAGCCAAATCAAGACTTAGTCAATAAAATTTTTTTCCCTATGAAGTGGAGAGCTTTTCCTTAGCTTAGCGTGGCTGTGTAGTGTAAGTCCTGCTGTTCCACATCTCTTTATTGAGGGTTAATAATAGCAATATGCTGCTGGTGTAGAATGAACTTTGTGTAACACTGGAATTGCAGCTGTGGGTGCAGGAGGAGATCAAAGGCCCATGGCTACTGACAGCTCACCAGCCATCAACTCCTCATAACTGAAATAAAATTGTCTTTAAATGAGCTGGTTTTGTACATAACATAGAACACAACCACACCACCACCACCATTATGTATCTCTCAAATGATATACAGCAAATTGGGATATTAGGTGGAACTAGAGATTAAGTAAGAAACTTTTGGCAGCACCCATGCAAAGATGAATCCACATTAATTAATCTATATGAAGCTTCTCCTTGATATCATACTTGTACCAAAGCACTTGGGATGCTTATGGGTCATGTTAAGCTGGCAAGACAGCCCCAAACAGTCAGATTTCAGATCTGAAGAGCAGGAGGGTGAGCACAATGCCACAAAAAGTTTGTGTGTATCAGTTTTGATCTTATCATGCTGATGAATGAGCTTTAATGATTGCATCATTTTATCTGTGGGGTAATGGTTGCAGCAGGGCTAGCATTTCATTGGTGAGACTGCAATCCTTAATTAGTGGAACAATTAATTATTTTGCATATTAGGCATGTTTTCTTGGCTCATATATGTGTCGTGGAGTGACAGCAGCCTTTATCCCAATATCGTGTGTTGTGTCTGGCGGCTGCGCCTTTCGCCCCCCACCCCACCAGGCCGTCTTGCCGCGGGGCGGGGAGGGAGGGGTGAAGGGTGACCGGGCACCTTTGGCTTTTGGCTTGCTGGCTTGCTTGCTTGCTTGCTTGCTTGGCTTGCTGCTTTCTGCTTTCTGCTTTCTGCGTTGTTTTTTTCTGTTTTTCTTTCGTTCCCTCTTTCTTACCCTCCCCTGAAGATACTGGACCGGCTCCAGACCTGACCTGGGACGTCCAGGACCCCCGGAGTCTGCGAGAGAAGCTCAGCGCCCTCCACGACACTGCCTGGTTTCTTTTCTTTTCTTGTGTTGGGGAGTGTTCTTTTGTTATTTATCAATAAATAGGTTTTGTTTTCCACTTTGCTCCTCCGAGAAATTCCTTCCCGAACCCGGTATTGGGGGAGGGGTGGTTGGAGGTTTTTTTTTTAGGGGGCTCCCTTTTGGAGATTTCCCCTAATTTGTCCTAAACCAGGACAATATGGTACAAAAATTGTCGATAAACAAGTTAGTGGAAAATGTCAACAGCCTAAGCAGTAACTTGGACACAACAACTGGGTTTCAGGTAGAGAGATGTTTGTCTGAATACATATGTTGGATGCTTTTATAAAGTTCAACAGCTTCATTTATAGCAAATACTCCTGAGAAATTTTCACTTGAAGAATTATGTTACCACTTAACTCACGAAGCAGAGATCTTTCATAACAACAAGGAAACAACAAAACCATCCAGAAAGAAACCCTTAGTGCAAAAACAGTTGAATCCCAGGGTTAATCTGCTTGTAGGGAAATGGTTTGAAGCTGGGGCTTAAACTGCAGTGTATGGATGTAGAAGATCCTCATTTGGGGAGGAATATAGGGTGGTTTGGGATTAAACCCAGACCAAAGGTCACCCTAACCCTGGTTTGCCGCCCAGCTCAGCTTGTTAGGAATGGTTCAGGAGGGGCAGTTGCTGAAGACTAGGCCATGGAATGGAATGGAATGGAATGGAATGGAATGGAATGGAATGGAATGGAATGGAATGGAATGGAATGGAATGGAATGGAATGGAATGGAATGGAATGTCTCCCTCTACTTGCAGACACCTCTGATTCTTGAAAAGAGTGGGACAAAGCCCAAGACTCCGTCACTCACAAGCCAGGCTCAAGTACACATGGAAGCAGGATGTCTCAGAGGCCTCTGCAGCCTGTGGAGGGAAGAGGGAAGCTTCAAATCTGGTTCTAAAGCACCATCAAGGTTGAATAAAGGTCAGCATGAGCCACATCTGAATCCTGCCAAGTTGAGATTGGTGCAATAAAGCTTGAGCCTAAATGAGTAGTTGATAAAGCCTAACTCCCTCTTAGGTATGACACAACCCCGGCCAATGCAAAGTGGATTTGCATCCTTGTAACGACTATAGTGTCTGTTCAGGCTGCTATATCAAAAACATGGACAAAAATAAAATTTATTTATTTACAGTAAGGTGACCTCATCTGGCTGCCAGGGGCCCAGCAAGATTCTCTCTCACTGTCCCTCTTTAGCAGGATGGGGGAGAAAATAAGATTAAAAGCTTGTAGGTCAAAATACAGACAGTATAACGGAAAAAAATAGAGTAAATTCTGCGTATAGAAACACACACAAAAAAAAAGGAAAATAATTCTCTAGGGCATGAAATATCCCTTTGATCAGCTGCCTTGCTGTAATCCCTCCCAGCCTCTTGTCCATCCCCATCCTATTGGCATTTGAGGAGGAGTCCTTGGAGAGACAGCCTTGGTATTCTGTGAGCATTCTCACAGAATACCACAACGTGGTATTCTCCACAAACGTGAAGCACGGCACTTCAGGGGCTCCTGTGGCAAAAAAAGTTCACCCCACCAAAACAGAGCAGGGAGCAGGCACTCATCCACACTGGCTCCAGCATCTTTGTCTCTGGGAAAAATAATCCAGCAGCAGTTTGGAAGCTACTGAGAGAGAACACAATACTAAGCACTGCTGAAGTGAATTTCCCTGATGGACAGAGTGGGTTGTTGTCGTGCTTAGTGTCCACTCATCATTTAGCAAGCAGGCTTAAAAACAAACAAACAAACAAACAAACAAGCGATCAAAGTGACTTCCCCTTCCACTGGGAATGTGATACTTTAGATACTCCATTTTCCTGCTGAAAGGTGATCCTGACAGCTGTGGGGTCTCTGCTTACGGGTGGACACACATCTAAAGTGAAGGGATGTACACATTGAATGGGGTGAAATTTAATATATTTTAAATAATTTTCTGTTTGTTCTCTCTTTTCTTTTTTTCCACCTGAAATCTTTGCAGAGTGGTAGAAGAATTCAGATATATGAAACAAAACTCTAGTGGGAATTTTTTGAGCAATGGGCAACTAAGATTTCAAAGTGGAAGGAAAATTATTTTGTGTCCTCCAGAGAAAACTGCTACAACAAACTTGACATCACATTTCTCTTTTAAAAACAAACTAATCAAAGACTCGCAATTGATTGTGTGCCCTGTGGGAAAACACCACAGAAAAGGCATAAAAAGGGCATTTAATTTACAGAGGAAGAAGCAAAACAATCAGTTTAAATGATAAAACCAAAAGGTAGAGGTATTTGTGAGATAAGACCAGAGGAGGTAGCTCTTCTCAGCACCCTTTTTGCAGAAAATCCCCAAAAAGCCTCATGGTAGATAAAAAAGGTGATGATGTGGTTTAATAGCCATTGAGGGGAAATTCTCAATACTTTACCTGTGTATCTTTGCTATCCCAGACAATTCAAGATCATGAGACTTGTGCTGTGGCTTGAGACACTTTAGGGTTGCATTAATACTGATGATTACAGTGAAAGTAGGACTGATGTGTGACTGCCTGTAGTTGGGAGATGAGCTGCATGGTCCTGAGTTCCCTGAAAGCAGAGATTTCAGTAATTATGCTCAGAGGCAGTCTGCCTGCAGTACACTGGTTTGATGTGTCAAGTCAGACAGGAAAAAGAAATATCTACATTTAATAAACAACTTTACAAAAGAAATCAGTTCAATTCAAGTTCCAGCTGTTGAGTACAAGATACAGGGATACAGCTGCAGGAGGGGAAAACAAAACACAAATATCAACAAATAAATTTTCTAGGGCTCATTCAGTATTTTTGTGGAGGATGTGACCAAAAGGGCTTAGAGGACAAAAAGGTGGCTAACCTGGTATCTGCTTTTTTAAGACCCCTTTCTGCCTCTTTCTCTGTCAAGGCTTGTGCTATCAGACTGAAAGATAGAACATGGTATAGAACATGGAAAAATACATATAGGATAAATGATTTTGCCTTTGGCAGTCTGTTTTCCTGCATCTTATGGTTCTCATAGAAAGTTTTTGGGGAGGAGAACCCCGTTAAGCCTTGTGTGTAGCCAAGTTTTGAGCCTGGACTTTCCTCCTTCTGAATGAGCAAGAAGTTACCTTGAGCAGCAAGAATGACTGTTTCTGCATTGGATTTAAGGCATCTTTTGCTCTGAATGTTTCTCTGGAATGGGAAAAGGAAAAAAAAAGTAAACCACTGCCACAGAAAAATGGACCCATGGAGGCTTTCTATATTGTCCTGAAATCAGGAAAAACTCTCACACAAACTGTCAGGAAAGCAGTTAAAAACATGTCAAATTAATTTCTGTCTGCATTTGCTTTAAAAAGTATTGGAACTGACACATTTTCTGATGGATTGGATAAAAATTTGCTTAACTTTGAGACTTCTCAACATAGGAGAGATGTCATATAAGAAATTTCATAGGAGAATGTGAGCATCTTCAGGTACTCTTGTGCAAGGCAAGAATTATTTGATTAAGATTTGGATGTTGCAGATGGACAGAGGAAAACAGAAAATCAAAGGGTACCAGAGAAATACAACCAATTTGTCTCCCCTTTGGGAGTCCATGTATTTAGCTCTTCACTTCTGTTTTCCTTGGCAATCTCTTCCCATTTGAATGTCAAATTCCAGTCAGAAGGATTAAACATGAGAAACCATCTTTGCAAGGTGCATTTATGGTCAGTAAACATGGACTTTCCACAGTCACATTTTTGTTTGCAAAGGGATTTCCTAGCTGATAGTGTTGTAGAGTAAAATGAATCTCCCTTGAGGGAGAGAAAACATAAATGAAAAAAAATGAAAGGGAAAAAATAAAAGAGAAAAAAACACAGAGGCCTTTTGAATGCCTTCAGCTGTTTTCTTCTTTGGAGAATTTATACATCCAGTGAGTGTGTTGTTTATTTTCACTTCCCAAGAAGGTACCTAGTGCCTCAGCCTTTTCACATCCCGTGCAACTGGGGCCCCTGCCTTGTTCAGCAGGGCGCCCACATCATCCTGTCCTTGTCACCCATGTACTTACACAGTCTTTTCATGATGTCTTTGACATCCCTGGCCATGTTAGAGTCCATTTCAGCTTTGGCTTTCCGACTCTCAAGCCTGCCTGTTCAGACAGTATCTCTGTATTCCTCGCAGGGCACCCCTTCAATTTAAAACTACAAAAGCAAATTTGATTGTTTGATTAGTGTTCTCCTTCTGGCATCCAGAAGTAGTAGTTCCAGTTGGATAGAGAGGCTGTAGGTAAGATGAAGAAGAGCAGTGCCTTGAGAGACCATTATTTCAGGACCATGGGGTTTTTTACAATACCATGCTACTTAAATTCAAAGGTGTAGTTTCTAAGAGAAAGCAGACCATTCATATGGGTTATAATAGGGTGATATAAAAAAAGAAAAAAGAAACAAGGTTTAAAAATGCTGGCTGTGCATCAAAAAAACCATTATACCTGGGTTTTTTTAGCAAAGACTCAAGTGTGTTTAGAGTTAATTGAATGTGACTGAAGACCTAAAATTGTTAAACTCCAGACAACAAAAAAAAAATACTCCATAACTTGTATGAGACTTGGATAGAAGAACAGAAGAAAGTGAAAATACTGATGCCTCAATTTTTGACTGTTAAGGGCAGTGTTTCCTATCTCTGTTTTTATTACCATAGATGATGAACACTCCTCCACAGCAGCTTCTGCTGCAGTGAAGTCAGTAACCATTCTCACCAGGAGAACCAGAAAGATTCATGTATGGAAAAAATATATTTACTTGATAAATAGTGAAGAAATTTTATCTCAGGCCACTCAGTTCCTTAAAGGTAAGTAGTCACAGAGTCACAGTTAAAAAGCTGCCGTGTTCTAGATATCAATCACCTGATGCCTCTTGATAAACCCACTTCTACCGGTTCATGAGCTGCACATCTCCATATCACACTTCGCAAAAACCTAGGCAGAAATCCCTGTGCTGAAGATGCTTAGTCAACTTTCTCATATCCCATTACCGTGAGAACCACAGCTTTTCAGAGTGCAAATAAACTGGTGGATTTCTCTGCCTTATTGTAGCGTAACATTTGAATTAATCCCTACCTGCCTTGCCATCACTGATTGCAAGAAAACAGCCAGATCGTTCCTCAGATGAAACATTCTTGTTTTCTCTTTGTAGAACAAGCCTTTCTTTCCCTTATCTCATGAATAGGAATGACATTTTTTTCTGTATGTTCCCAGACTGGTCCAGCATCTCTGGCATGGCCAGTTGGAAGTGCCCAGGGAAGAAGAAATTAATAAAGAGAAGAAAGACCAAGCAGCTCTCCACTCCACCCATTGCACCCTTTCCATCTCCCAGGAATTTCAGTTTAACCCATGTCCTGAGCAAAAAATTATATGTTTTTCCAGGGGTTCCTGAGATAATTGTTTGCATGTATTTTTCTAGTTATTTTACTTCTGAATCATTTCAGCATCTGAACCATGGCATGCCATGACAAAGAATCTTGTAACAGGATAACCTGCTGAGTGGAATAGCTGTTTTCATTGTTTTTAAAACTGGTTTAATTTGAAGTGGCCGCCTTCTTGCACAAGCAATCCTGGAGCAATTGAACCCAACCGATTTTTTAACGTTTGCTGTTTTGCCCACAAACCCTTTTTTCACACCCCTTCAGGAATAATGGCAGCTGTCAGAAATGAAGGATCCATTAAAATTATATTCTCTGCACAAGAGGTATGGGATTTTGAGGGGGTTTTACCTTATTTTCAAGACTTCTCTGTAGCTGGATTCAAATGCAGATGTTTGATAATCAGAAATGGGTCTAGCAACCAAAGCCAGAATACCAGAACACCACAAAGAAAGGGGGTTTTTTGAAAATGCTGAGGAACATTTACAATTCTCTGGAGTTCTCTGCTCACAGCTATGGCCTTGCCCACCCCTCTTCCTGAACTCTACCCACCGGCCTCATGCAATTCTTTGCAAAGGCTGACCCTGACAATGCGTGTTGGTCCCATCTGTCTCCTCTGGATTTGAACTTCATGCTTGAGATTCACATTTTATTACCAAAATTTCCTCTGAGAGACATGGACACATTCCAGGAGGTGCCAGACCACCCTGAGTCAGAACTTCTAAAGGCTCCCATTCCTTTTTCCCCTCTTCTCCAAATCCCTGCTACAATCTCATGGCTCTTCCTCTTTCTACCCTTCCTTCTTTCCTCTCTTTTCATTTTTTCTGAGGTCAATCAGCTGCTTTTTCCTTAATTTATCCTTCTGCTTGGTTCATTTAGAGGGAGTTTGAGGAGTTGACTCAGATCAGCAAAGGCTCCGAAGGGCACCAAAACAACAACTAAATGAGTTTGTACAGTCTTCCACTGTGGGATTTATTGTCTAGGTTTGTTTTGAGTATTCATCCTATACTGGCTGTTCAAAGCAAGCAAGTTGTGCTTTTTGTCAGAACCTCCCCAGTTTCAGTTGTTTCATTTTGCATTTATAAAGAAAGTGCCCAGTTAAGGTGGTAAGTTCTTAAACAATATTGATAGATGGAAAGGGAAAGTCAAGCTTTGCAAAGGAAAACAACTTCTCTCTGGCTTTGCATCTTCTTTCTCCACTCTTCTTCAGGAGAGTGGTAGGGACATGGGTCTCTGACAGCAGGGATGGAAAAGATGCTACTCTTTCTAGAAATTTCTAGGACTCACAAGCCTGAGCGCAGCACAGGGAGACTGAGTCTTCACACCAGGTAGCCAGGTAGCCTTTTTAATTCATTAAACTGCCAGATATTTTGTGTGATGGACAATTATCCAACAGCTTTGTTACTTCCTGAAACTCTGAGTTGCACTGTAGCCAGAAAAATTCTGTTAAACACATGGTTTTGAAATGTGCTGGAAATGGAGAGTGAAGTAAGAAAGACAGCAATAAAGACATAGAGCTCCTCCCTTCCTCAGATGACAAGGAGATCAAGCAAAAGTTTCCTCACAAGACTATCTCAACAGATTGTTTCAGAGAAGAAGAGTCAAAAAAGAAATAACAGATTCTGCTAAGGATGGGGTCAGCTGCCAGTCAAGGCCCAGAGCTCTCAATAAAGGTCTCTAGAAAAAGAAAGTGTGAAGAGATGCTGAGAATCTTTAGTATAATGAGGGAAGGAACTTTTCCAGTAATTTGTTTAAAATACAGCTTATTATTTTTAGACCAAGGAACAGTGTGCATCCTGGGATGGTTAAAAAACCCCGCCACTTTACATAGGCATATTTCAGTGAAATCAGAGTAAATAGCTAGACTTTGTGTCACTAGACAGCAGGCAAGACATTTCACTGCTGGAAGAAGAGGAATCTGGATACTCTAGAGAACACTAAGGAACATAAAACTGCAGTTGAACAAATAGACAATTCATTTCACTGGCTCTCTAATGGAGCAAGGCAAATGTAGCATCAATTATCTCTGAAAATGTGGATCCGCTTATAAATGTGGAACTGCTTTCAGCATTCTTGTGCAGGATTTGAATTTTCTAGGGGAAATATCAATGTAAAACCTGGAGAAAATAGACAATTAGCCTCCAAGCCAGCTATGCATTAAACCAGTACACTACCTGAAATGAAATGGGAGTACCTCAGATATTAAAGACTGTCTTTCCAGATAATCTATCATATCAATGTGATATACTGTCTGGATCCTAATTAAAGTCAAAACCACTGCCTTCATGATTTCATCTTGTCCCCTCAGAATTAATTCTAAAACAGGACTAGCTGAGTCCTAGTTCATCATATTTTTTCCAGCTTCTAAACAGTCTCAGTAAAAGGTATATTAAAAAAAAACCACCACCACCACCACCAACAACCAAAAAAATAACAACAACAACAACAACAAAAAAAAAAACAAAAGAAAGAAAGAAAGAAACAAACAAACAAACAAAACCCCAGAAAACTGCTTGCTTTTGCTTTTTAAAATTTGCTTCTTATTCTAAAATTGTCAATCAACAAACTCAGTTTTCCACATGAAAGTCAGGCCACGTTAGTTAGGCTAGTTATGTCTCTTGCAAAGGCAGCAATAAAGAATCAGCTGATTGTGAGCAGGGACAGCTCCCAGCTCCTGTTGCTGACAGCGTGCTGGCACTGATGAGTTATTTGTAATTTATTTCAGTCAGCAGAGACAGCAGGTACAACTCTGTGTGCACACAGGAAGGACTGCTCATGTCAGAGTAGACCATTCTGTTCAAAGGCAATTTTCAGTGTAAAGCTACAATTTTATCATGCTCCTGGGAGGGGAAGAAAAATTGCTATCATGCTTCCATTGTTGTGTAAAGCAAATGCGGGGCTGCAGTTTGATGAGGTGATCTGGCTTTTAAACTTAATCCTGGAAAAAAATGATTGAGGAGTTACTGAATACAGCTGACAGACAGGGAAATTAGAGACAAAATTAGTTTCATAAAAATATTTTCGTCATGGAAACAGAATTTTAAAATGTAGGAAAGCTGAAATACTTTAAATTGTGATATTCCAATAAGAAATATTCCAATATTCTGAGACTGAACCTCATTGTCTTTTGCTTGAATTGTTTAAAGATTTTCTGCTTTTTAAAAATTCAATTAATTATTTTCTATTCCCAGCAGAGAGAAGGAAATGTGAGATGGTGAAAATTTTAATAGGGTGGGAGAATTTATCTCCATTTCATTTTTAGCTTAGATTTAATTCTAGGAATAACATAATCAGAATTATCAAACTTTCTGAGAAAGCATTGGGAGTTTTTTGGCTGAGTACTGCCCGTCAAGATTTTTCTAAAGCATGTTGCCCTACGGATTCTGTTGCCATTGGCATTGATGGGGAGACACGGGTGTGCTCAGCCTGCAACCACCACAGGCTAAGACAGGATCAAAATGGCTGATATGCATTTCTATTCTATGAAAATGGGACTGATTTAAATTGTGATACAGTCCGTGTGCCACTTGCATCTGAAGAGCTGCAGAAAAAGTTTACACACAGAGTCAAATTGATTAAATACTGACAGAGGACAATGCCTATGCAGAGAACTAATATCCTGACTGATTAAAAATTAATGCAGTTGAAACTGTTCCAAGAACAGAACATAAATCTTGATCTGTGCCATGAGCCACAAGTCTGGACAGCTCCCTGATTTGGTGTTTTGCCTTCAACAGCAGCCTGTGCTCACCAGCAGGTGCAGGATTTCCTTTGTATCAGAAGTTATCCTAATCGTGGTTTAGCTGGAAATTTTTTAAACAGAAACTTTACATGCCTTCTAAAGTCTCCCTGATTTTATGGTGCAGCTTTGTGTATTTTTTTGTCTACCTTTTATCACAGGAAGAACTAACTGAGAAGGGATGATACAGGGTGGACATTATTTATGTATTTCAGTAGTAGGAGAGACTTGCATTTGTTCTGGTGCTTCAGGTCCTAAGTTAGTTGTAAAATTTGATGTTTCTTTCAAACTAATTGCATTAGTTATTAGGTTCATCTGAAAGGAGACTGAAAATCATTCCAGCATCTGCATTTTGTTTCTTCGGGAACGTACGTCTCTCTCAGTATAGAAAGGTGAGCCTTCTGATAACCAAAAATAGACAGAAATTTGTCATGGGAGGTGCCTTGAGGCATAATGTGGTGCTTAGCATGAAACACTTAACTTGTACTCCTGCTGAGGAACAGCAGTTTTCTTAATTTTCCTGTTTTCCATCCTAGAAATCATTCATACAGAAGATCTGCACTCCCAGGTGTTTGCAAAAGATAGAGTGAGACAAGAAAATGTTCTTTAGGTTCAAGGCCTGTGGTAGGAAACATGGAAGGGTATGGCAAACTCTGAAATCGAGCCTGACAAAAGGAACTACACCAAATGTGGTTGCTGGTGGTGCTTATACAGTTTGTCATCCAGGTGTGAGGGTGACAGTGCCACAGTGTCCCCAGATATTCATATTTTATTTAATCACTCACATTTCAAGCCTGCACGAGGAAAATGCACTCAGATCTGGTAACAGCCCGTTGGATTTCTTGGTTTTTTTACTGGGCCTTGAAAATAAGAGAGACATCACTGAAGTAGAGTTTTTTACCTTTCTGAATCTTGCTATGGAAGTTGTACTCATAACACAGAGACTGAATATACATGTTGATAAGGAAAGCAAAATTTAACTCTCATCTCTTCAAAAGGAAATCCACATTTCTACTACAGTAACTGGTAATCTTTGATTTGTCTTGACTTTCTGAGATGAGCAAAGGCATTGGTTTTGTCTGAAATGTGATTATTTTTCTTCTCACTAGTTAATCGAGTTAAAACATTACTTGTATCTTTAGCAAATAGTGGCTGCACAAGACTAATTTAAAGGCTAAAAACATTAGAAAAGAAACTTCTCTTGTGTTGCTATTTTGGATCCTGTTCAATATTGGTTTCTTTTTCAAAACTGTCAGGACTAACAAAAAGATAAGTATATAATAATCAGGGACTATCACAAGAATAGAATTAGTATTGTCATTGTCCTGAGTGAATAACTTTTAAAAATCACCATGTGCTATCCTTGTACTGTATAGCAACAACAAATTCCAACATTTTTAATGCCACACTAAACATTCTCTTTTCTCCTGGATGTGGCTATTAATGCCATTAAAAAACTAGAAAAGTGGTTGCAACTTGCTTAAACCTGTTGATAGCTTCAAATTATCATTATTTAAAGGAAATATCCAGCTAGAACTTTCTATTTTCTTACAAGAAGGAGGTTTTTCTTGTTAACATCCATCATAGTTAAGGATCTGCTGGGAATGCATCTGATATATTGACATTTGTAGTCACTACACTGCAACTCACTAAAAGATTTTGTTAAACAGCAGGATTTTCACCTGAGGTTGCAGCTCATGTTTGAAAAGTGGGGTTATTTGAGAGGGACTTTCTGGAAAACTTAAGGTCTGCATTTTTTTTTTTTTAATAATAGGTTTAGTTTTGACAGAAATCGGATGGAATGTGCCCTGCGTATGAATTGCTTTCCCACAGTTGTGGAAACAGAGGAAAAAGAAAGCATGCATGGTATATGACACTTATTTTACTCATCCCTCAGGAAAGGATAACAAGGACGTGGGAGATCAGGTAGTAAAACTTTGTTCAAATGCTGCATGTGGGATGTTTGGAAATGCCAAGTCTCACAGAAGACCCAGACCTTCCTTCCCTAACTTTTCATTCTACATGGAAGGAAGATTTTTCACTAAAACATAATCCCTCACTATGGCTGGGAATACATTTGCTTTTTGCTCTTTCCTAGCTGAGACTGTGTCAGAGCAATTTCTCAAAATCTCCTGGTGCTGCAGTTTCCTGGTGACACTTTTAACTCATCTATGAATATATGGAATGTGTCCATATATGTACCCCAGAGGATAAATCAAGGCCACTGTCTGTGACTGCCATAACTGCCCACAGAGGACCTATATTTCCTGAGGGGTGTTTTAGTCCTGTCAAATCACTTTCTGAGCACATTTTATTTGTTTCTTCTTCCATTCCTACCATTTTATAAGTTTTTTTTCTTCATTAACTCAGTCATGAGCTGGAAATCAGTATGTCTCTCATGAGTGTGCCCCAGAGAGGGGCAATAGTACACAATAATGCTTTGATTGATGCATTAGAGTGAAGACTGTCAAATTATGAGATACTATTATTATAGTACTGTCTATTACATCTATAACAATATAGTCCAACATATTGACTGTGTTGTGTATATATATATATATAATGTCTATTTTACAGAGATACTCCTTTTTGCTTATTTACACAGGTACTATTCATTATTTTACACAGATATTATTTAATACATGTTATAACTGTAGTATTATAGTCCCCCCAAGAGATGAAAACTGGAGAATTAGAATCTGAATAACTCAGGTTCTAACAGTAATTTACAGATCCAAACAAAATCTGAAGTTCAATAACAGCTTGTACCTGAGTTTTGCCCTTTGTCTGGATGATTTCCAAGTGGTCTCTGTGTCATGGCTGGGACCAGTGGCTCTTGCTGCTGGAGGAGCACCATGTGGCAAAGCAGGCACAATCCCCAGAGCCTCTTTGTACTGTGAGAGATGGACCTTGGCTCTTTAATTAAGGGAGGACTTTAAGTTTTGAATTAAGCTGAATTAAGTTTTTTTTTTTTAACTTAATGGAAAACTTATGGAACTCAACACCAAAATTTCCAGTTTTATTATCAATATTATGGCCTTGATTTTCAAAGGCACCTGTCTCACAATAATTCTTTATAGACTGCAGGCTGGAATCTTTGTAGATTTTAATTTGCTCTAGCAAGAAGTTGGTTTTTAAAAACAAATAACATGTTGAAATCCATGTGTAAGGCAGTTATATTAAAAATAATTGGATATCTGGGGTTTTTTCCTCAGCATTTGTTTTTAAAATTGATACACAAGCTAGACATAGAATCATAGAATCAGTAAGGCTGGAAAATATTTCTAAGATCATGGAGTCCAGCCTCTGGCCAAACACCACCTTGTCAATTACACCTTAGTACTAAGTGTCACATCCAGCAAGGATTAAACCCACAAAATAACAGCAGGCCTCCACCACATTCCTTTTCCTGCTTCAATATGTAAAGCTGGTTTTGGTGTTAATTCTAGATCTGATGGATAAAGCTTATTTCAAGAGGTTAAACATTTATCTCTCTGCAAGTAGTTAAGTACAGCTGAATTTGTGTTGGAAATGGAAAGGCAAACAGAGATGATCCCTTCACATCTTTGCTAATTCTGTTTTAAGGAATTTCAGAATATGGACAATCGTTGGAAACAGCAGAAAATATGTAGTAAGGAACTGGATTTTACTGGACAGTGAGAGAGGATGAGATAAATATTAATAAATATAATGGCAACTATGAATATAATAATTATGCTATTGACAGCAATAACCAGTTATTTTGCTTTTTAATTGATGCTAATTACCTGAAGAAAGCACAGAACCGATTCTTGATTGGTACATTTCTCAAGACAAATTGTGAAAATTAATTTATTTCCGAATAAAACTTTCAGCTGATTAAGGGGTGTTATGCTCCAATTCTATTTTATATGGAAAGATTTGTCCAAGAATCCAAGAATATCTTGGATTTTAAATTACAGGAAGTAAAGACTAAAAGAAGGATGACATTTTTTTAAATCTTTCCCCTCTTTTTTTTTTTTTCCCCCTAAGTTGAGATTGGATGAAAATTTGATACTGCTGAGCAGCAGGGCAATGATTCAGTCAGGCACTTGAAAACATGCCTAATTTTAAGCTATGCATTTGCTAAATAAAGAGCCAGCTAGGGCTTGTGGGATCCTCACTCAATTTTAAATCTGATTCAGTACACCTTGTGCATTGAAACTCAGGAACAATGAACTAACCCAATACTGATTCCTAATGGTGAATCCAGTTAAGCAAGTATGTGGGTGTTTAAGGACTGTTCCAATTTATACTTTCTATTTTTGTGTCACTTATGCTATAATTAAAATAAGGATATAATGGACATAAACTGTGCATTGATTATTTCTGCACTCAGAAGCACTTCTCCTCCAGCTTCCCTGTATTTCTTGGGGTTTTCTCCTTCCCTGGTCAGTATGATTTCTTGTACAACTTTGGAATAGTATCTGAACTAACTTCTTTCTTCTAAGTAATATTGATAAAAAAATAATAATATAAAACACAGTTCCCTCTTTCAGTTTTTCTGTGATGTGTGAGATATTTAATCTCTGATGTTAAATACAAACTCCAGCTTTGCCTGTAACACCACTGCAGCCAGTTTTCCCTTGGTCAATGTAAAGCTGATTGCAATAGCAAATGTGAATGGATAGAAATCTATCTCAGTAGCAGAGAGGAAAGGGAAAAGCCAGGATATTTGCAGTTACTGACCTGTGAGAGAAGTTTCAATTCCAGAATCGTAGGGAAGTGAAATGTCACCATTTACAGACAATGAATAAACACCACTGTGCTGGTGCAGATTTTTCCTTTTTTTTGGATTAGAAAAAGACATCACACAACAGAAAATGCTAGGATCTTTGTCATTCTGCACAGCCTTGAGAGGTCTAGAAGATATTTTTCACAAAGTTTGCCAGAGGGCTGGATCTCCTCAGTATGAAGACAGACTGAGAGAGATGGTGGTGCTCAGCCTGGAGAAGGCTCCAGGGAAACCTTATGGCCCCTTTCAGTGCCTAAAGGGTTTTCAGGTGAGCTGGAGAGGGAATTTGGACAAGGGCCTGGATAACATGACAGGACAAAGGAGAATGGCTTCCCACTTCCAGAGGGTAGGGTTGGATGGGATACTGGGGAGAAATTCTTCCTTGAGAGGGTGGTCAGGCCCTGGCTCTGGTTTTCCAAAGAAGCTGTGGCTGCTCCATCCCTGGAAGTTTCCAAGACGAGGCTGGACAGGGCTTGGAGTAACGTGGTGTTATGTTTACCCAATTATCCCATTAAAAAAAAACAAACAATATTTAAGGTAGCAGCAATTTCAATTGAATAGTTTGGAAAATATATAAATAAGGGATAATTTGGTTCAAATAATAGCGCATAAGCAAAAGATAACCACAGGGTATGGAGTGCAGGGCTCTTGGACCCTTGCCACCTCACGTACAAGCTTGCCATGAAGGGAAGATTTCCCTCTTTTATGCCATGTGTTAATATCATCTCCTCCCATTTTCGACTCATCACACTTTTACCTCCACCCTCATCACCACTTTTACTGCGCGTGCTCCACTTTTTAGTCTGGTGGTCACACAAGTCTTTTGGGGGTCATCTGATGAAGATTTTTGTAGTCTTCCTCTGCGTCCTTTATTTCACCTTTGGGTCACACACGCACACCAAGCCAGTACAATGCAAGCCAAGTTTAGCATACCATTATATCTTAATATCAAAGCAATAAATCCCTTATAATTAGCAGTTTCTGGGACCCAACCAGGTTTTTCTTCCTTTCTGTTCATTTTTAGAAACTGCATCTCTGGCCTCTTCCTGTGGTCCTTGAACATCTGCTGGGAAGGGGGGGGTGGAGCCCCTCCTCTCCCTCTCTTCTCTTGGCATTACAACTTTTAACTGTTTTATTTATTCCCAAATATTAATTACTGTATCAGTATTGATTACGTTTCAATTTTATCAGCATGAATCATGCCTATTTACCACTCTGGAATAGTGGAAGGTGTCCTCAGTCACAGCAAGGAAGTTGCACTAGGTGGCATTTAAAGTACCTTTCAACCCAAACCATCCTGTGATTTTGCCATGACTCTTACTCTTGCATTTGGCTGCTCTTTTTCTTTTAGTTCTCTATAATTTTGTGTACAAAACAAACCTTTCCCCACCCCAGGAGGATCAAGTTGCTTGAGCCCAGCCCCCAAACCCAGTCCAGCAGCAGCAAAAACCATTATTTGACGTTTAACCTGAAATGTAGGCACACAGCTGCTGCAGATAAAATTCATCAGAAAATCTTCCACTGGGATATAAGGACCCAGTGGCTTTCTAAACTCTTCAGATAGAAGCCTGGGTGTGGTTGCATCCAGTCTTTGCCCCAGACACAGGCAACAGTTTATATTTAAAGAATTATACAGGTGTAATTGAGTCTTTATGTGACTTTGTCCTTCAGCAGTAAGGATGGAACAACAAATATATTTATATAAAAATAATTTATTTAAATTCATAATGGCAACAATTAGACTAAAAGATCATCAGGATTACTGATTACTACACAGCACAGGTATCTATAATTTCTAATATAATGCTCTATTTTGAAGCAATATTAAAGCTAGCAAAAACAATAATTGAGTAAATATTGACGCCACTCACCCACACCAATGGCTGTGGGCCAATCTCAGACTCAGGGAGGAGCCTTGAGTGACATCCCTGCTCAAAGGAGGAATCTCCGTGCTGAAAGGAATGTGTTAAACATCCCTGATGCTAAAAAGTGGGATTATTAAAGTTAGGGCTGCCAGTTCTATGTCTCCAGGCCAGCTGTGTCCTCTCAGCAGCTTTTAGGTAAGTTGTTGATAACTTGTTGGTTTCCTTATCCGGTACTTTGAGAGGTAGTTTGTTTTTCCACAAAAAGGACGTTTAACTTTAGGAATGATGAGTCAGGCTGAGTCAGATTCTTTAACACCAAAAACGGCATGCCCCCCTCTCCATCCGCCCCTGATAACTTTGCAAATAACAAATTTGGAGCTGCTCCAGGTGGCACATCCAGTTACAGAAACCACCCAAAACCACCCTCAATTTAAAAGAGCCAAAAACTGCAGTGGCTACTGTGTCCCCAGCTGGTGCAGAATTTGTATGAATCACAAGGTGAAATCATGGCATCAAGGTCATATTTTTTAGAAACACTCATCACCAGACTAGTTATTGTTGTTTATTATCAATGCCATAATGTGCAGAATCTACAGTGAAAGTTGGAACTTTGGCCCTAAACCATCACAGCTCAGAATTTGGGTGTAAATGTTTATGCACACTGGTTTATGCACATATACCACTATTTTGTTCTATCTTCATTCAGGAAAAAAATGTCATGTCAGGACCAGAGGAAATGCCTGATTCTTCCTGTAAGATCTACATGGACCTGCACCTCCTCAGAGGGGCATACGTGAAAAATATTTACTCATGTTTTTTTGTGAACAAAGATTAAAGAGCTGTGGAGAGGAGAATAACTTAATGCCCAACTCACTGTGAAAAATGGGCAAAGTTCCTCAATCTGCTTTTTAATTGATTTATTGTGCTTTAATTTTAAAGCTGCCCAATACGTCAGCTTTGACTCCCAGGAAACCTCAGTTCTTTATAAAAAAAGGCTTTTCTCTTCACATTTCTGTCATGGAAAAGTTGCTGTTCTTTTCAGGGACAATAGGAATGGATTCACACTAAAGAAATCCATGTCTGGGATATAAATGAAAGCTACACAAAGTTGTATGGAGCACTTAAATGGTTCCAAAATGTTGTGTCTGTTGTTGCACTGATAGGCAGAGAAAAGCTGAAGACTTGAATGTAGACAAAAAAGTAAGCTGATAAAGAAAAATATTAATAAATAAATATACATAAGAACATTATATGCCAGTTCATTGCCTCTGGCGTATTTGTTTATCTTATGTTGTGCACAACAATTGTTGTATAGAATATTATGCACCACCTCAGGTTGGCATGGAAATTGTCCTGTAATAGCGGATGAGAATTTCTCCTAGGTTGTGCCTGTGTTTGAAACAGCTGCTCCAATAACAGCAATGTATTGTATCCATAAATGAAATCCACCAACTCCTGGGAAATCAGCTCATACCAAATGCTTTTGTTGTGTTTCTAGCAACACAGGCTATTACAGGGCTAGTAAAGCTTGCTCTCACAGTACTTTCCCTAGAATCCTTAGTGAGGATTCATTCTCTCAATTCCTTTCTTCGAAGTTTACAGTGATGTGGTCTTAGGATTTCTCAGGATTGGTCTGGCAGTGCAAAGCAAAGAGATGATTTACAGTTCATCTTTCCAGATGCAAAGACAGATGGAAACTGGAGCTTTCTATGATCCAGATGTAAAAAAAAATGTAGAACAAAAACCCAGAGGGACTAATGACTGCTCCAAGCCTCAGCAATTCTCAGTTCCAGTGGCATGTGGGAGCATCTGGACTGGTCCTACCTACAACAGCTCAGGGAACTGTGGTAATACAAGCAAAATCATGGGCAACTAATATTGCATCTAATCCAGGATATCTACCTCTTCTCAACACAAAACACATGTTACATAGCTCTTTCAAGCCCAACACTGTCCTACAACATCAGTTTGATACATTTCTCTAACTGTTAGTGTGCTAAATGCTTATAGAATACAGGTTAATATCTAAAGCTTGCTTCTGGAAAATAATGAACATTTAATACACACTTTGTTGCCTTAGCTCTGCTATCTACATTACAGGTGAATTCATTACTTAGAAGCTCCTGCACATAAGTAAATGAGCTCAGTTCTTCCCCTTCTTTGCATTCCATCTGGTCTTTTACACATCTGAAAATCCCCTGTAAATTTGGCTCTTATGTCAGTATATGAGTGCCAGGGCAAAAGAGGAGAAGTACTTACCTGCCAGACCATTATTTTTATTCCCAAGGAGGTTAATATTCAAAAATGTCCCTCCACGGTCATAGAAAAATTGGTCTGGAACAAAAAAACCAATGATCAAACATTTCTAATGCACACATCATTTTTATAGTGTCACCACTTTGAGAAATACATATTGCACATAAAGATCTCTAAGGTATTTATCACAAAACAATTTTTTTTGTCCAGTAAAATGCACTGTAATTTTTCATTTAATTATGAGTCACTCAAAGCAAGATTTCCATGTTTGTAGTGATAATTGCTATCCAAAACATCAGCACTACCTGACTGACAGTAAGCAGATGTGAAATTCTCCATGCTTGGTTTAGACCAGCAGCCCTTGGAGATTTATCTGTGTTAAGAATTTATGTGCAAAACACCTTTTTTATCTGAAAAAGCCTTGCATCAGTTTTGGGAAATAAATCAACATTTTGTTATGGTACATAGCAAGCTTCTATGACACTTCTAGATAATAGTAACAGGATTACCAATTTTGAATTTATTGCCAAAGTTTCAGGCTATGGATTACCAGCAGAAATATGTTAATGGGTTTATGGATCAGATTAAGAGTTTATTGGTCAGATTAAGATCACTAACATTTAGAGTTTAATCCTACTTAAAGTAAAACATTTAACTGGTTACAGGCGTTGTGCTACCATAGGAATTGTGTTGAAAGAAGCCGCGGGAAGCAGATTCAGCCCATCCAGCTGAGACAATTTTGAGTCAGTTTTTGTCTTTGCAGCAGAGTCAAGTGACTTGGCAGGTATTTCAATATCATATAAAAATATTCGTGGGTGTGAGGAATGCTGGGAGCAGAAAAGATGGTGTTTTGAGGATAAAGAGCTCAGCAGTCAATCTCCCCAGGAGAGCAGCACAGTCTCAGCCTCTCTGCTTGGCTGTGGTGCATTCAGCAGTCATCTGAAGAGCTCTGGGAACAGATTTGTCCCCTCTTGTTGAGGGAAGATGGATATGCAGCCTCCTTTAACTACTTTGCTTCCACCTTCCCTCCAAACACACTGAGTGTAAAGACTGAATAAGAAAACAGTTCTTCATGAAATTCCCAATGCACAGTCTTTCAAGCCAACATTTTCTTCGAGGGCCAGAATTTTTTGTTTTGCTTACAAGGACAGTAAAAATAATATATTGTTTTGTTCTTGGTGGATATTATGATCATAACTCTACAAATCCTGGTAGTCCTGCCACAATATTGATGTGGATTAGCCTGGAGAAATGGAGATGTCTGTAGTATCCTTAAGATTTTCCTTTCCTTTCTCCCTCTCCTTTTTTTGTTTTAGAGTGGCAGCGATCACAGAGTGTCACACAGTAAATTATTCCTAAGGCTTAGGGGGATCTGAAATTGCTGTTAAAAAAAAAAAAAAAAGTGGGAGCAGAAGTCCATCAAGATGGTAAGAAATTAAGATCTCCCTAGAATAACTGTGACTTCTCCACTTCAGTTGACAGTCAATTGATGTCTGCAGGACTGGTGTGGGATTTCATACCAGCTTATCAACAGAGGAAATGCATGTCAGCTCTTGTTTTGATGAGAAAGAATTTGGGGGCTCTGAACTGTGTCCTTTAGCCTAACAATGAGAGGTTCCTGGCAGAAGCCGCTGGGCTAGTGGAACTTGGTGGCTGAGACACCAGGGCCAGTTTTGCACCAGTCAGGCAGGGTCTGTGCTTCTCCATCTCTTTAGCATTGGCCTGAACTCCCATCCCAATCAGTTGGTAACTCTGTCCCACTGCAGCATGCAGGTTTCCCACACTGTGTTTTGCCTCATTCCCTGTTCTGCTCAGGCAACAAGAGAGATAAACCTATAGATCAATCCAAACAACAACAGAAAAGGAGGATCGTGTTAATTAAACTGCCTTGTAAAGCATTGAATCAGATAAGCTTTTCAATTAACAGTTCAATTTCTTTTGACTTTATTTTGAAAAAGGAACAGCATTTACAGCCTGGCGTTGTTAACACCTTTATGCCTTTTTTGATGAAACAGGACACTCCCACAAGTTGCTCCTCTCTCATTTCACTTCCCAGAGCTAAAATATTCCTTAATAGAGACTGACTTTCTTCTGGGAGAAAAACACATTGAGAAGATAAGGTCTGTATTTCTGACACCTGGATAAGTTTGAATTCCTTGTTCTTAAAAATTAATTCAGCAGTGTACACAGAAGCTGGTGTTCCTAATGAATAATTTTTAGATTCATCTGTCCTGGGAACTGTTCATGAAAGACAGAGGCTGCAAAATTTAGGCAGATTCTAGGCAGAATCCTAATTTTTATGGGAAGAACTATTGTGATGTCAGGACTAGACCTTTGCTTTTTCGTCTTTTGAGCCTTTTTGTGCAACCACCCTCACCACTACTTGTGCATGATGTATATTGAGAGACCTTTATACTTGGGAAATGACAATGTTTACTGCCCCATCAACAGCAGCAGTCCCCTTCACAAACACCTGAGGATGATGGGTCTGAGTGATAATGCCTGATGAAAGGCTTTGAGGGAGCAATAGATGCTGTATTAGCCTAAGAATTAAAGGCATTTAAGAACAGCCCAGCTGTGTGCACATCAGCCTGTCCTTAAATGCTGAGCAGAAACAGAGCCTTTGTATAACACTCTATCACCAAGCTTTATTTCCTCTTCTGATTTTCTTCTTGATGACTGTAAAAGGCAAAGGAGAGTCATTGCTTTTGCCAGCAGCATTTTGGATGCAGACGAAATTCCTCAGCAAAAAGGTGAGTGTTGTCAGGCTTTAGCTCCATACCTGGGCTGTCAGGACACAGAACCCAGAAGTGAGTCCTACATCTCATCATGTCACATGCTCTGCACACCCATATCCACAGCCAATACACCCCAAATTCAAAAGGAACTAAAACAATACAACAACAACAACAACACAAAAGACCCACAACAACAAAAAAACTACGAAAAAAAAAAACCTCCCACAAAAAATCCCACAAAAAACAGTAAAACCACACACAAACAAGCAAACAAAACCAAAACAGCAAAAAAACCAACCAAACAAAATTTAAAAATAAACACAACCCACCCGAAAAAACAGGGTTTGCTTAATTGGCCTCATTTTAATCTCAGTGTCCTCATAACACAAGAAAATTATTTGTTCCTTTCTGTTAAGTTCTCAACTTATAGCTAGAAAACTTTTCCAAGCAATCAAGACATCTTTGCCTTTGTTTGTTTCTAGTACTCTAAGACTACTCTAAATGGTTTAATGAACTCTATTTCTGTCGCTGTCAGGGAGATCTTTGCACCTTTGCATATGGAGGGAGTAACATTCATGCCATTCTTTGTCTGAGAGATCTTCAGTGTGAAAACATATTGGATCAAACTACAGCTTACTGCATTCCAGCAAGAAAACTACTGCTCTGTAAAATGTGATCATGCAGCACAGGTGTACTTGCACAAAACATACAAAACATACAGCTCAATCTCCTATTTTTTTACACACTCCTTATCTTTATTAAAACCCACCTCTTTTCAACCTTAGAAGCACATATCATAATAAGAAACCAAACAATTTATTAAATAGTTAATTGGTTATGGGTACTTTTAAAGGATTTTAGTCCCTGCTAGGAAAAAATATCCGCCCAGGCAATTTTTTAAAAATTCTGCACATTTTAACTTCAGAGATGTGTTAGAATAGGTTCCTCATCAAATTGTCTAGTCATGGATTTCAAGAAAAGCACTTAAGCAAAATGGCTCATTTTCTGTTTGCAAATGTTCTGGAAATAGTGGATGGGAAGAGCAGAACAATTTGCTGTATGACAGTGGTGAACTGCTGAAAGGACAACCAGCCTTGGGACAGTGACATTTTTTGTGTAACTGTGGAAAACTCTGGTATTGCTAAAAGGAATTTTTAAAAATCACTCCTTTCTGGGGTAAAAAATACAAGTAACAAATTTAAAGGAGGTAAAAAATAGGTAAAATAGGTAAAAGAATGAGATCACAAGCAGGTCTTCATCACTTGAGAAATTGCAAGAAAGATGGGAAATTTAGCAAGAACAATTAAAAAAATTACAAGTTGTCAAGTTCATTTGAAATAGCTCTAAAACGTGTGAAATCTAGTTATGGAAACAGAGGTACCTGTTGACATCTCACTCTCTCCATGACCAGAAATCTATGCTGCACTTTGTGTAGGCATATATTCAACCACTCTACCCCAAAATTCCTCCCTGTTTTGAGCCAGTTTGACAGCTATTTTGGGTTCTAGAGGGAAAGAACTCTCTGGTGAGCTCTGACACCAGTGGTGGGGCTGTCAGGGTGATGCTCTATGAGGGAAAGGGAGCAAGAGCTGCAGGGTCTTGGTCAGTCCTTCATCTGCAGGACCAGTGTGAGCTCTGTGAGCAGCACCAGTAGGGCACAGTGACATTGAGATGCTCCATATAACATGTGGGGATGGTAACAAGCAATAATAAAGGTAGGCATGATAATTATAATATTATATTGTGTACCACCAATGTGAAAGTGTTGTTTAATAATTGAAATATATATGTAAAATAATATTAGGAACAAGTGTTAAAATATATAAGCAAGACACATGTGTTGATTGAGGTGCACCAGTTGTCTCAGCTTGTGAACAAAGTTATAAAAGAGAAATTGCTGTGTCAGTAGGAAGGCACAAAGGAAATATGTAGGAAATATTTCCTATTTTTTGTGCTTGCTCTGGGTACACACTAGACTTACACAATTAGAGCAAACCAGCAATTTCCATGACCTTGAAAACTCTCCTGCCTAACACCATAAAAATATGTTCTTGGTGCTGTAGTTCTGGACACTTTAAATAATGCATCATGGTAGACATAAATTTCCTGAATGCTGCTACATGCTGCAAATGCTTTTATATTTAAATTGTAGTAGAGATTGTACTGTGGAATACACTTTAATTGCCATACTGCTTTGGAGAAACAGCACTGAGGTTGACAACAGTTTATAAAGTGTTTGTACTCTTAGTGGTTCTAAAGTGGATAATCTCATAATTCTACATTGAGTGCCTGTGCAAGGACTGCCCTGAATGTTGACCATGTAAAAGGAGTTTAGTTTTTTTTGCTAGATGCTTGTACATAAAATTGTTTAAGACATCGAGGTGATGATTTTTAAAAGTGCCTAGCTTTAAAAGAAAAAAAAATGCTTATTCTTGTTCTGCTCAACCACAGATTCAGAACCAAAACTGTCACTGCAGGAAACTGCAACTTGGTAAGCAGGTCGATGCCAAGAAGGCAGTGCTACCCTGCTAACAGCAAACCTGCTGGGTGGATAATGAGATACTGTGCTCTGCAGCATTGCAACTCAGGCAGAAACCTGTCAGAGCACTGGCTTCACTTGCAGAAAAATTAAGGCAAGGCAATGCATGAACTGAGCCTGAGATTTAATTTTTATGTTGCTTGGTCCTGCGAGAAGCCTGATGCAATCTGCTGGGTTAAATGAAGCATGAATTATAATGATATTGGCAGAATAGGAAAGAGGGAGGTGAATGGGAGGAAAAGAGAGAGGGAGGAAGGGAGGGAGAGGGTGTTAGGTGGGGAGAGGAGGAAAAAACATTTGGCTGGTAGAAAGCTTTAGAAGAATGATGTTTCTAAAGCCAGCTCTCAACTTCTTCTTGTTTCCTTTCCTCAGAAAGACCAAGTTTTACATGGAAATATTAAATCCAGGTAGAGCACTTAAAGATAGCTGTGTCTTTGTTTTGCCTTGCTGTAGTCATAGACCACAGAGGATTGTGGGGTTTGTGTCTTCAGGAACCCACACAGTGTCTGGTGCCTCCTGAATTCCATGGGGTGCCAGAGGAAGAGGCTGTGATGTCTCAACACGTTGAGGCTAAAATTCTTCACTGTGGCTGGGAAACAAGTATGTGAAAAAAACAGAAAGGTAAAATATTATGTTATAATCACTCACTTTTGATTCAGCTACAGTGAAATGTCTTGTGACCCACAGAAGCCTCCTGGAGCCAAAGGACCACGAGGAGGTTGCCCAGGACCATAATAGCACTGTTCCTTTAGAGTGCAGTAGGAAAAAGAGGCATTGAAGTATAGTTCTCAATTAGAGAACAGAAGAAAGTGATAGTTTGAGAGGACTAAGACTATCTGTCTCCCTCTGAGTCTGGGTTGATGTAAGCAATTTAACTTGTTAAAAATATTCCTTAGCACCTACTCACAGAATGGAGTTGAGGAAGAAAAATGGGTTTGGTGCTCAGCTGAGAAGGTAATTTCAAATCAAGTTTAAGACAGAGAATGAAGAGCAAAAGGACTTCTATCTTATTGAGACAAAATACCATTTATTACTTACTAGGTATTGCAACATAGAGTTTTATTTGTGTTCATGGGCTAAAATACATAAAATATAAATGGTATGAGATTTTCAGAAACACAGGGAAGAAAGGGGAAGAGATTTGAAATCAAGTGTCAAAGTCATATTTTCTTTGTCCAATAAAGAATCACTTTAACTCTATTTAAGACCTTTTCCCCCGCTTTGTTCTTTTCCCCTCTCCCAGCGTCCAAATTAGTAGGTGGAAGTATAATCAGAATACTATTGAAGTGCTCAGTTCATTTAGGATGCTGACACAAATGAATATTACTTGTTATGATGAAATACTCCATGTTTACAGTTGATTTCATGGGCATAATAGCTTTGTGAAAATTCTGATTATCATAGTCAGTTATGCTACACATGTGTCTACTGGGTTTTAATGACATTCTTCTTGGAGTAAGAGGTGGTTTGGTAATATTTTTTTGTTATGCTTTAGCAAAGTTGTTAAAATGCATTGGAGGAATAATTGCAAGAGTATTTACAGATTTTTCAGTTATTGTAAACTGATTTATTTCCTTGCCTGAGGTTCATGCTCAGTGAAAGCTTTACTGTCTTCATTGATAATCAGCATTAAAGCATTGGACATGTTTATTGTACCAGTCATCTTTCACTTTCAATGCATAAAAACCCCTTGCATTCCATAGTGGACATCTAGCTGGGGAAGATTACACTATCAGTCCTAGTTTTCAAAATCAAAAGGCTGTTTTTCACAATTTTTCATGCCACAAAAATATTCCTACATTTTGATTCAATTTTGGCCTTTTGTCCTGTGAATTTTTTCCTTCTCGACATTTTTGTAAAGCTTTGGGGAGTGTGTGAGTCCAATAGAGGCTGAAATATGTGTTACAGCACAAGTGAAAACTTGATTTAGGTGCAGTGCTACTGGATCTGCAAGTACATAGGCTCATTGTGGATACAAATACTGCAGAACACAGTCACCACCAGAATACGAGATGGGCTGTTTTAACTGGTGAAAGCCACTGAGTATTCACATTCAAACCACAGAGTCCTTTCTTCACCAAAGGCCTTTTACAAAACATTAATGTAACTGTGGTTATTTTCTCTTGTTGCATAATTCTGACTGTAAGTAGAGTAATGGGAGCTGGAGTAATTAGCTGTAGATATCAATGCAACCTTCTCACAATACAAAGTTAAGACAAGAACAGCAGGAATAATTTTCTCTGCAGTTTCTAAATTTTTGTATCCATTGAAGCAACAATTACAAAGCCATTCTTAAATCTTCTGTGAGATGATTCAGTGGTAGAACAGTAAGGTTTAAAGTGAATATTTTTGACTTAAAAATATAATAAAATAAAATAAAATAAAATAAAAAACGAATACCTAAGTTCTGTTTTTGTAACCACATTACTTCTTATTTTTCTGTCTTGACAATGCAAAAGGCTCCACAAAACTCCAATTTTTATGTATGAGGGACAATTTGTTGGAAATTAATGGGATAATTTTTTGCTGGATGTTCCTAGATATTTTTGGTGCTGCGCTATCTGCCTGAGTAGGCAACTGAACCAATGTCAAAGTCCTTTTCTCCCCAGTCCTGCCCCTGACCTGAGCAGCTCTGTGTTCTCAGAGGGTGTTACAGTTTTTTGAGAAGGCAAGAGCACCTTAAATCAAGACACCAAACATTTTTCCTTCGTGTGGTAAAACACTCATGCCCATAAAAACAGTGCTGTTATTTCTGGAAAGCAGTTTTCTCTCATAATCTGCACCAGGCACGTACCTGGTCCTTGCAGTGAGCTTCTCTAAAACAACAGAAACAAGAGCCCTGGAAAGAAATCCCCTCTGGTGTCAGGAAGAGCCCAGTTCTTCTCCAGCAGCAGAGCACAGAGAAAAAGACTTTTGGCACCATGTGTGCAGAGAGTCAGTCTGAGTCCCTGGCAAAGAGGGAATGGAGTTTGAAGGGTGTTTTTTTTACCATTTTATTTTTGTTCCTCAGGCTCCCTCCCTTGCCTTCCATGCACAGGAAAAATGCCACAAGCCAGGACCCAAGACAGGCTGTTTGTAAACATGTTATTGCATTGCTTGGCAGCCTACAAACTGAGGAGTTACTGAAAATAAGATAAGAGTCAAAAAACCCCAACCTCTTCAATGAATAAGCAAAATTACCATTTAAAAGCATAAACTTGGTCCATTGATCAATTTTACTGCTGAGAAAAAAAAGGTTAAGAGGCTCCATTTAGATTTGTTTGCTTAATTGATTTTGATTTTGATTTCTTACTTGCATTTTTAATATTATTTTTCTGCCTGGTAGACTCTGTTAAATCATCTTCAGAGAATACACTTTTTAAAAAATTCATTACTGCCATTTTTTACTTGTAGGATTTTTAATAAACTACAGCTTGTATAATCTGTGCTAGCATGGGAAAAATTAATATTTTATAGAAATGTGTTGAGAAAACATACTACCTGTCTCAGAATATAGGCAGAGTTGGCTTTCACTGAGGGCCAGAAATAAAAAAATGTGTGATATTTTTCTGTTCTACAACATTATACTCTATCATGCCTTGTAAGGAGTCTGTTTCTTCTTTATTTCTCTATTCTCACATGCCCTCCTCTTCTCTCTTTTTTATGAATCCAGTACAACAACCCTAGTCAGTGTAAAAATTCAGGATGAAGCTGTTGGAATTGCATCAGGCACAGCATACTAACATTTCATTCACCTTCTTCTTTCTGGTTCCATCCCCATGTCTCAATATTTTAGCCCCTGAGGACTGAATGGACTGAGGAAATGGGAGAGGCAGAGTTTGCTGGAAGAGGAGAGAGCCTTATCAGACCAACTCATAAAACACAGAAAATGACAATCTGAAGGACTGAGAGACTTTAGGTGGTTTTCATATCTCAGGTGACAAGATTGTTGCTCCCCAACACCTGATACTCTGTTCCATCTTTAGCAGCTAATTTAGACAACTCTTGTATTTTTCTATCAAGCCTGGTTTTCTCCACCATCTCAGAAAGTGAGAAATATACATCTTTGCTATCCTTCCTTGTGCTTTTAATTCCATCTTTAGTTGTCTACTGCTGGTTTCCTTTGTGTCTGTCCATGTCTGGGGACTTTGCCTACCCTGAGACTCACTGCCAAGCCCCTCCTTGATGAACTCAAATTTCCGTTCACTTTAATGACACAGAATTTACATCTTCTCTCCTTTCCTTCTCCTATACCTACAGCTTAAAATCTCTCAATTTCAGACCTTGGAGCTGTTTCTTTGGGAATGTCTCATGAAATCTGTTGTAGATGTCGCATGAGTGTAAGGTCATATTCCTTATGCAATGTAAATAGGTTTTGGAATTTGCAACTCAGGAAAAAGATCCAATAGCACTGAAAGACAGAAATAGAAAGCGAGCCTTAAATTTTAATGCAGGCAATTAAATTACACTACCAGCATTTTGAGATTAATGGTACAGTGAAACAGGCCCACTCCTTGTGGCTCATTCTACTAAGACGGAATTAGATTCATAAAATGAACATATTGAAGCAGTTCCCTTCATGTATATTTAAATTCAATATTAATATTTAACACTTACATTCAGGGCTATGATTTTTCAGTCAAAATATGGCAAAGATTGGGGCAAAATCTTCCACTGCTGCAACTCTACAAGCAGTTATTCATTCCAGTGTAATTAATGTAGATTTAAAGCTGCAGCCAAAAGGAATACTCCTGGTAGCAGACTATCTATGCATCAGTTTTAAATTTAGACTTTAACACCTTGAGGTTCAATTTTTATTCTAATGTGCCATTCACAAAATATTTCCTCATTTTTAGAAGAAGGGGGAAAAAATATCTCTTACCACAAAAAGAGTGGAGCGGAGTAGCAATCTGTATCACCAGCCAGCAAATTCACACCAGCTGAGACTTACCCACACTGCTGGAACAATGTGTAACCTCCTAGAGAGAGAGGTGCATCCTTGCCTAATTCTAAATGGCACTGTGAATTCCTGCCTCTGTCCAGTTATGTTTCCTAGAGAAAGTTAGTTACATTTCCTAGAGATAGTTCTTGAACAAGCCATCATTTCAAGAGTGCTGATCTATCTCCCACTATCTTCTCCTACGCCAGAAGGAGGTTGGAGTGTGACACCATAGCCCTGAGGTACCAGTGGAGCCCCCAAGAATTCTCCTTTCTCCCATTCCTCTCCATGTCATTCTGAGTACCTAAGTTTAAAAGGCTGGAGTAGCATTCCCCATAGACAGCTGACACTGAAACAGACTTTTTAGTCACCACAGGGATTTTTCCCACTCCTGCCACTGCTCAGACACCTGTGTGTGCTGGCTTCACTGCTGATTTTGGTGGCTGTAGTTTGAATCCACATGTGACTGCTCTGAACTCATCCTTGAGAGAGCAATTCACAATCCTCTGCTTTGGAGCTGGAATGGGTGTGCTGAGAGGGCAGTCGGGAACAAAAAAGGTGGAGCTGTCTGCTTTGAGTTTGGGACTGTAGCTGATGGAGTTTGTGCACTTGCTGTGGTATATTCAGGCATCCTAATAGAGTTTCAGAAGGCATGGGTTTCAGGAAAGATAGCACTTTGCAAATGCTTGTAAATAAAAAAAAAAAAAAAACAAAGAAGTTCAGATGTTCCTTGTCTTCACTGCTATTTAAAAGTATAAAAAAGGCTGAAGTAGGCTGAAAAAGTAAAAAGGCTGAAAGCAGTTTTGACACAAACTGGGGACTTAAGAGTCCATCTTTTTTCTTTCTCGTGTCAAGATGTGTTCATTGTGGATGTTGTGTGTTTTTAGTCTATGAACACTTTGATTTTCAAGTTTGTAATTATCTCCAAGAGATCCCCATACCCAGTGCTCCTGAAGTAATTCATCCCACCATTAGCATGACCTGCTTCTAACATATGAATAGCGTGGTGTTGACTTAAACTAGCAACATAAGAACCAAAACAATCCATTCATTCCTCACTCTTGCTAATCTACTGGATATTCCGGCGTTTAATGTGCTCAGAAGATTATGCTCTTTTCTCTTAATAATGAACATTCCAAAAATAGAGAAAATATTGAATGCAGCAAAGATTCTATCTTTTACCTATATACCTGTTGGTTTTTTGGTTTTTTTCCCCATGTATTTGTCTAGCACTGAAAAAAAAATGTTTGTCAGGGCAATGTAGAATGGCTAAATAATACATAGTCCACTAGAGATAGGTAAGCAGTGAGAAAACCAGCACTGGAAACAGAAGGACACTTTATTGATATTATAAAAATTGTGTCCTTATTGATCTCACCATCTCAGGTAACAGTCTGAAAAGCTGGGGTCACTCAGCCTGAAGAAAGGGGACACCTTCTGTGGCCTCATAGTACTTTTAGGGGACTGCCTGCCCATGTAAGGAACTCTATTTCTCCTTTTCATAAGTGACCTGTGGGTGTGAGGGTGGTCAGGTCCTGGCACAGGATGCCCAGAGCTGCTCTGGCTGCCCCACCTCTGGAAGTGTCCAAAGCCAGGTTGGACAGGGCTTGGAGCAACCTGGGAGAGTGGAAGGTGTCCCTGCCCCTGGCAGAGGGTGGAATGAGATTTCCTTCAAGGTCCCTTCCAACCCCAACTCTTCTGAGATCCTGTGATTCTCAGAACTTCTCAAATCTTTATATTCTCTGCTCATACAGAGATATATTTTAAATCCCCATCACATCACTGCAAGCATAGTTAAAACTCTGTGAGGGACTGTACTCAAAATAATTGGGCTAAACATTCACAAATAAAGCAACATATTTGGAGGTTTTGCCAGATTTCTGACTATTTGTTAAAGAAAACAAGAGAGAAAGAACTCCTATGGCAACCATTAGTTTCTTTTTTCACAGTGCCTATTAGCTTTATTTTTGTCTTAATAGGGAATAAACCAATGATGGAGGCGTGTTTGAACATCACAGTTAACAACTTAACTTGGAAGAAATAACTAAAATCTCAGTAATTTGGGTTGACTTACAGCACATATCAGAAAATACAGTAATCACTTAGGTAGCTGGCTTGAGGGAAATAAACATAACTGTTTTACAGAATGCAGAAACAAAATTCTGTAGCTCTTTTCCACAACAAAGTGTGAAGGTGGATACAGAAATCGAATCAGGATCAGAACACATAAAATAATGTAAGATAAACCTCTCATGTCTACTAGAATCATTGTCTAGAATGTGATCTCTGATTTAAAGCCCAATATCTAACAGAAGACAGAAAGTGCTTCAGGGAACAGGAATGGAGAGAACTAACTAATATTGAATATTAAGGTGGTTTTGGTTGTTTAGCGTTTTTTTGGGGTTTTGTTGTTTTTGTTGTTTCTGTTTTGGTTTGATTTAGTTTTGGGGGTTTTGTGGGTTTTTTGTTTGTTTGTTTATTTGTTTTGTTTGGTTTTGTCCATTAATACTAACACAATAGGCAAAATCATCAGCTTCAGAGCATTTCTCATTAGCCCATTATGCAACTCTAGTGCTGCTGCTTCCCTGAAACCTAACTCTGGAGTAAGATTCTGACTGTTCTGACATTTTGGCTCTATCAAAAGCAGATTTCCAGGGGATAATTAAATAGAGTTAATCTCAGTATTGTTGTTTTGAAGTATTTTAGACATACAGTCTTTTATACAGACAAGCTGAAAGTAAATGCTGGATTTCTTATGACTTTCTTTTACAAATGCTTACAGATGGAGCTCAGACTGAAATGTAAATATGTTTACTCAGGGAATTAAAAATTAAATTTTGTAAATATATGTATATAAAATATATATGTATATATACACATACACATATATATGTGTGTGTATGTATATAGGTGTGTATATATATATATATATATATTTATATATATATCTAAACACGCACAATTTCATGGCCAAACCTAGGAAAAATTAATCTGGATTACTTTCTTTTTTTTTTTTTTTGATATTGAATTAAAGTCTCTGACAATCTCTCTGAACTTTTAGTTCTGAGAGATGTGTGAAATCACAGTTCAATTGCAGACCATTTTAGGAATCAATTTGGAGTCCTTTGAAACCTGAACAGAGCTGAGCCTCTTAAATCCTGCAATCAATAAAAAGTTTGCAGGCCTTAAGTATCTGGCTTTTAACAACCATCTATAAAATAGTTTAAAAATATTTTCTTGTCTTGACTTATCTATTTGAGCTGTAAGGAGCTCAGGAGCAAGAGCTCTGCAGGGATGTGTTTTAGCAGCTCTCAGAGCAGTTGCTCTTTCTGTCATTCCCAAAGCTCCCAGGAGCTGCAGATGCAACACAAATCACTTCAATCCTTCTGACAACTGGTACAAGTCCCTGTATTTATCATTCTATTCCAGTGATACTTCCAGAAAATCTCAATCTTTCCAAATAGACTTTGTATTTGGAAAAAAAGAAAATATCTTCCTTTCTACAAATAAAATTGTTGCCTGGAAATACATTGCTTTCTATCGAATTGTTGTCAAGTACCAAGGTTAACACCCTGATAGCATCAATCACATTCAAAGTGACAAATATCCACCAGCAAACCTCCTCCTCCAGACAGAGGCTTCCACTCACTTGCTGTGATGGGCAGATAAAGGTAATAGATCTGCATCACTGACTGGGAGTCTTGAGAAAATTTTAAAGCTTCTACTGCCTCGACCCGACTCAGCTGTCTTCCAGCACTGAATATGTATCTATTTTAAAGTCATACTGTTGCGGATTTCTTGTACCCTAAGACCTCGACAAGACCTTCCTGCTGCAAACTGGAAAAAGCCAAACCAAAATGTTCACAAGGAAAACATTAACTACTGCATTTTTTAAAGACTGATTGTGATTAAATGATCAAACATTTCCAGTAGACAGTGAGGGCAAGCTGAGGAGACTGAAAGAAGTGAACCTAACAAGGACAATCAGAGAAATAAAACAAAACAAAAATTTCACATCATGCTGTTCTGGGAAGAGCAACCTGACCCCTGGTTTAATTAATTTATTTAAATGTCAAGTAACATAAACTTTGATTACTGGGGGGGAAAAGAAGGGGACGTTATAACATAACATAAAAAACAAATTTCCCTTCCCTTTCACATGCTCAACTTCAAGCATTTCTTCTCCCACCTCACCTTTCTCAACATTCCTCACCTTCAATGTCTGCAGTGCTCAGTCCCTCCTTATCCACTCTTTCTTTCTGCTTTTGCTCTCACTGCAACAGCTCTCTGACACTCGAATTATCAATGCACTTAATACAGAAATTATCAAATAAAATGAAATTTGGATGGAATACTCTCTTCATACACAAATATTTCAGTGAATTCATGTCCTGTGCCAAAATAAGGATTTCAAAAACTTTAAAAGGCCACCCCAAGACCAAACCAACACAGCAACAACAATTAAATAATCAAACAAAAACCAAGCCCTAAATACAAAGAAAAATCTGGGCTGGCATTTAAATATATCAAAGACTGAGCATGGAATTTCAGATGAGAACAACATTTATCAAAATTATGAGGTAACCTTAATTCTGCTTGAGTAATAAGTTAAGTTTTTTTAAGAATTAATATTGTTATTAGCATTAGTATTAAAGAGACTGGCAAATCTGTCACCAGTCTTGGAATTATTTTTTTCAATAATTTAGATTCTAAATTCTCACTTACTTTAAATGCCAGGAAAATGATCAAACATGATCTATTGTCCAGTCTTCATGAAAAACCTCATCTGGCGCTAATTACAGGTGAATTTGCATAAATGGCAAAATTCAAGGGATAGGGAAAAAAAAACTTTAGTTTTTCTTTTTCAGTACTCGGTTGTTCCCCTTTGTGGATCAGCCACCTTATAGGAACTTTTTCTATGGATCTTGTCCCAGGTTTATGTAGAATTTTTTTATACGCTGCTACATTGAAGAACTGTTATAGTCTCCCTGTATGGAAGGAAATTTTCTTTATTCAAGGGTTTCCCTTATCTTAAAGGAGATGCAAATCTGGTTTAAGAAAAAATTTTTAAAAACCAAAACAGTTTCACAGGTTCATGCTTTTCAAATCTTGAAATGATCAGTAGCTTTTACCCTTGCTGTCAGTTGTAACAGACATCACCAGTGCAACAAACCTCACATTTATGAACTCCAAATCACAATGTTAGGTCAGATGCACTTGCAGGGAAATTTTCCCAAATATACTTTCATTAACTGGTGTTAATAGAGCAGAAATAGTAGCATCTACCCACCTGCAGTGGAATCTACTAAAATTACAAGAATGTGAATTGAAGACACAGAATATAATTTTTTGTGGCATATCTGAGTTTTCTATTCTATATTTTCTTTATTTTTCATAAGTTTACATGCTTGGGTTAGCAGTTAATTTTAAATTTAATTAAATAATTTTCCCCCTACCTTCTCTTAACTGTAACTGGACTACTTTCAAGACAATGGGTTTTGTTCTTTTTGTTTTGTTGTTGTTGTTGTTTGTTTGTCTGTGGTGTTTTATTTTGTTTTATTTTGTTGTGGAGTTGTGGCTGGTACAAATCACAGACATGGCTCTTTTCAATGCAGGGAGGCAAGACTTCCTCTATGAGATCACAGAGTGATCTCATCCATTTCTTCTTGCATTTCTTCCCCACTTTGTTCAAGGCAGGACTGGATTCTTTGCCTTTTACCTGTCTGAAATGTGAAACACTTACCAGATGCATTTGCTTTTGCCATGCACACTCCCTGCAGGATTGTTTCAAAGAGCTTGAGATTTTAGTGACTAAATCAGTAAAATATATTTTGCTTTTGCCTTCCATCATATGAAAGTGGTTTTCTCATGAAAAGCAGGTGCTCTGAACAAAAGCAGTAAGTCTTATGAATTTAGGACTCTTCTCACTCCTGTTTAGTAGTTTTTGGTTACTTAAAAACTAAGGAAAAAAAACTGTGACTACTGAAAATCCATAATGATAAGATGACTACAGAACTGAGCTTCCTTTCTTCCTGAGATATATGATTTCAAAATATATTTACTGCTAAGGCAGGCACAGGTCCAGCCTCATGAGGAGCCATAATGAGGTCCAAGCACAGGTCTCTTGGGGCAGCCACAGCCATTCCAGACCTCATGATTCTTTTACATTTTCTTCAAAATATATTCCTCTCAGACTGGACCCAAAATAAAATACCAAAAGTTATTATTTTCTCTGAGAGCAAATGCTGAATTTTTGTGTTCTAGCTAGTTTCCACTGGAGAAGAGAAATTTGGAGCCCTTCAACAAAATTTACTTTGCATTCACAGAAGGAACAAGCTATGTACCTATTGATTTCCCTTCTTTATCCAGAAGAAGCCAATATGACCAATTTTCTATTTAAGTATTCATTGCTAGCAAATTCTTTAGTCGTGAATACAGAACAGTTTTATCTGTAGCTTTCAGCAAAATCCCCTCAAAATTTCCCTTCCTGAGCAGATGTGTCCCAAACCTGTATTTTATTCCTCAATAAATTGCGTCATCATTGAAAAATATTAAAATTCTTGGAGATGGTATTAACTACCTTTATGTTCTTCTATTAGAAAAATATTATATTCCTTTTCCTCCTGCTGTAAAACCACTACATATTTTTAACCATTCTGGAAACATCTACTCAAGTGTCATTTGAAGCTTTTGGTATGGTGGGGTAAATAGTGCATTCTGAAGATAAAGCAAATTACTTTTGCCTTGTGCTCACAACTGCAAACTCAGTTACCAGCTCCTGGAAGGGCTTTAGCTGCTGTGTGGGGGCCAAAGGAGAGCACAGAGCCCAAGCAGCACAGCTCCAGCAGTGCCTGTGCAGAGATGCAGACACCTGATCAGCCCAGGCTGGACACAGTCACTGGGAAATAAAGCCAAGGCTTCTGTCTCTGCACAGCCCCACAGCCAGCCTGCCAACGCTCCTGCTAGCTGAGGAAAAGATTCTCTTTAGATGTTTACTAATGGGCCTTCCCTCACAGAGAAAAAAGCAGAGACAGTGACTGGATATATTTAATTTCCGAGTCTATAAAATAATTTGGTTGAATATCGACATCTATTAGTTATTGTTAGCAGGGTAAAAAAGCACTGCTTATCTCTAATGTGAAATAAATAACTGCTTCAGATAAAGAAATGATGTGAAATGTTTTCAAAGAGCTAGAAGGAATAACAGAATGCTAATTGAATCCATTATTTTATGGGGTTACCAAGAAAAAAATACAGAAAAAAACACAGACAGAAGTTCTGTGAAAGATTCATTAGTACTTTAAATATATTTTTGTCATTTGTCATTGCCATGCTACCTTAACTGCAGCAATAAAAGCTTGCACTATCTTCCATTAAGGGTGTTATTGTTCATATAATCAAGAGCTAAAAAACAAAATGCAAATGTAGGGCCTGAGCAGTAATGAATGTTTTTAGTTATCACTGTCTTGCACAGAAATAATGGGATAAATATTCGATAATGTTCTCAGAGAACAAGTCTTTGGCAAGGAAATGCTTGTTGCTACAGAAACTTGTGGGTTTTTTTTCCACAAGTAAGTTTTGGAGGAAAATAGCTCACATGACCTTTGAAATACATTTCCCTCTTTCTGAACTGCACCTCATTAGTTCCTGGATCCATTCATGGAAGATAAGCACCACCACCTCCATGCATTATTTTTCCTCTTATGGGGAATAAACTTAGGACAGCAGGCAGTGTAAGGTGACTGTCTTTTGTAAGGAGATATCCAAGAGTTCCTGGAAAAAGGGTGCTTCTCTCTGTTAAGACTTTGGAGGTGACACAAACAAAAAAAAAATCAACTTCCTTCCTTCCTTCCTTCCTTCCTTCCTTCCTTCCTTCCTTCCTTCCTTCCTTCCTTCCTTCCTTCCTTCCTTCCTTCCTTCCTTCCTTCCTTCCTTCCTTCCTTCCTTCCTTCCTTCCTTCCTTCCTTCCTCCTTCCTTCCTTCCTTCCTTCCTTCCTTCCTTCCTTCCTTCCTTCCTTCCTTCCTTCCTTCCTTCCTTCCTTCCTTCCTTCCTTCCTTCCTTCCTTCCTTCCTTCCTTCCTTCCTTCCTTCCTTCCTTCCTTCCTTCCTTCCTTCCTTCCTTCCTTCCTTCCTTCCTTCCTTCCTTCCTTCCTTCCTTCCTTCCTTCCTTCCTTCCTTCCTTCCTTCCTTCCTTCCTTCCTTCCTTCCTTCCTTCCTTCCTTCCTTCCTTTCCCCAACTAGGAAAGCTGATCTCCATCTCCCAATCTCCAGTAATGCAAATCTTCAGTTTCTCTCTGTCCCTAATTTCCAAACCTGCCTTTACTCCTAGTGCAGTGTGTGCAGTAAACCTCAGAGACCCAGCTAAAACAGAAGTAAGCAACCCTCTCTTTTCCCTTTTATCCCTAATTGTCTTCTCTCTGGGTTCTCTCAAGTCTTTCCCCTCCACAAGACTTCTCTCTTTAGTGAGTGCACCACTGATTCCACTCTAAGCCAATTTGCTGCAGTGGGCTCAGTGATTTTTTTTTGCAGCTGTGTTATATATCCACAGTCTTGAAGGAGCTGTATCAAGTCTCACAGGTTGTTCTGACCAAGACCTCTCCTGTAAATCTCTTCTAGTGTGGCTTTCTCCTGTGAAAGGCAAACAGCACCGCTTCAGAGCACCCTGTCAAAGCCTGAAATAATGGAAATAATGGAAAGCAAAAAACCCCAAACCCTAAAAACTCAAAAAGTTCCCTAATAAACTTCAAACTGTGTCTTCAGTGCACTGTAAAAACATAGTGAGAAGTCTCAAAGTGATTGTGATTAGAGGACTAAGGCTTATTTATGTTTTTTTTAATTTTGTTTGAAACACAAGGTGTTTCAGCCCTCTTACTGAGCCTGTACATACATTACTGGATATAGCCAAAGAAATTTTGGGGAAGGGAGGATGTTTTTACATCTAAAAGGTGTATTAGGTCACCCAAAGATCCCAGGGACAGAGAGTGCTGTGTTGACGAAGCGTCTTGAGGATTGTTTTCTTTGTTCAATATATCTTTGGGGCTACGTGGGTATGTATTCAGAGCAATACACACAGGAATAGGAAATTCTATATTCTATATTTGTTAACACTATGTGTTAAGAAATCTGATTAAACAATTATGAAAGGGATTTGGAAAGGTAAAAATTGTTCTTCTAATTTAAATTCTTATTTTGTGAAGCAAACCACAAGAGACCTGATTTCACTTTAGCTCTTAGAAACAAGAAGAACTTGGTGTGTAATGGTTTATAAACCAGCCAGGCAGCACAACAACAAGTACTGGAATAAATTAAAGTATGACATGCTTTCCAAACAAGACAGCATTTGTCAAAAATAATTCTGCTCTCTGTAATTATTGCCCTGTCTTTTATGCAGCTAGAGTCTGTTGCTGGTGGCAAAGAGGTGAGGTGAGACCCTGGGCAGTGTCCTCACAGCACTTTATAATTTGCCACTGGGGCTTTCTGCCTCTTTGCCCATTTTCTTCCCTCTCTACCTCATAGTTCTGAAAGATAAGAAATTATTTTACTGTTTCATCTAAGGAATCTTCTGAGTCATCTCACTCCTTAGAGATAAGAAGGAGCTGAAAATCAATATGCGATTTAGCAGGTCTCCACGGACAGTGAGACACCAGATACACAGACCCATGGGGCAGAGCCACACTTACCTCCCCCAGAACAGCTTCCTTTAGTGGCTGAGGAACCTCTGTTTCACTTGAGAGTTCAATAGAAACAACATCCCTGAAACTGCAGGGATGCAAAACCTGTTCATCTGATAAGCATATAAACTTTCTGTGTTTTTTAAGAGGCTTAAGCAACAGCTACTTTGTTTCACATTTCTGACCTCATCTCCTGCTTCTGCTTGAAGAATATTTTAGCATTGTCCACACCTTCAGGGGGTCCAGCAATGGCAGGAAACTTGACCTCCTCTCCCATCTGGGCCCCTATAAATGTGGCTGGAGGCGGTAATCACACCTCAGGAAATTATTGCCAGGCCAGCAGGGGCTCAGATGCAGAAGGGAACTGGCAGCCAACAGGCAGTTGCAGAGATGACCTTTCAACATGAACGTGTAGAGCGATGAAGGAAGAGGGTAAGCATTAATTATTAAATGACTGGAAAGGTGAACAAGTATTAGCTCATTTCCCTTGGACAAGTGTAAGGGGACTGTTCTTACAAATAAGAAAATAAAAACCTTGTAGCTGAAGATTCATCAAGATCAGCACCCTGCTCTCTACTTACTCACTAAAGTAAAGCTTATCTCCAAAGACTCTGTCACAGCCTCATGCCCACATTCTCCAATCTAACCTTGACAATAAGCCTGCATGAACCTGCCCTGACTTTCAGGGTCTGAATCTTGAAGGGTTAGATTCAAACATGTGCAGCTTCTCAGCTTGAATATACCATTCTTTAATGCTTTGACTTAAATTGCATGCATAAAATAATAATAAAAAAGAACTATTATGATATCCTTGAGTCAATGCATACAGCAATCACCTGGAAATAAATATTTACTGGAAGAGGTGAATGAAATTCTTACACTTGAAAATATGACTCTTAACAGAAAAAAAAGAGTAAAGGTAGACTATAAAAATCACGACTGTGAAAAAATAAATCAATGACTGCAACACAATTGCATTTGTTGCTGTTTCAGTCAATGAAGCATCTTACCACCTCTCCTGTAGTTGTGCAGGCAATTAATATACATAACTCAAGAACAACTCTGGCACTTTTTTAGGAAAGGATCTCCAGGTAGAGAGATCTTGGTGCTCTCCTCCTTTCTTGTGCATAAAAAATGCTCACTTAAGGCTGACATTGACACATTACCTGCACTGACACTAAAAATTCATTTGAGAACAGACTTTTTGATTGTTTAGCAATAGCAGCTTCCTTAGCATTTCTTTTCTTGCTATAGCACAGATCTGTTTGGTATTTCAGAATTTAATTTTGCATCTGTCCCTTGTTTTTAATGATTGTGGAAGACACATTGAAGGATGGGAGGAAAATGGATATGAAGAGAATGTGTCATTACCATGGGTTTGTAAGGGATTCAGGTAGTACAGGGCAGAATAGTACCAAGCAACAGTTAAAACTCTGTACTGTGGTCCCATTTCCCAAGAGTATTGGAAACACAGATGTTCCTTCCAGCTTTTGCTTCTCATTTTTTTACTTAGCTTCACATAGTTAAACACTACAACTGGAAATCTTTAATTCAGGGAATTATTGATTGTAAGAATAAGCCAGATGTTGCTAGACATGATTATTTATCTCATCAGTAGAGGTTTAATAATGGATTTTTTTTTTATTCAGTTTCTTTGTAGAATCTTTCCCATAACCTATGTGGAGGAATGCAAAACTTCAGTGAACCCTGAGAGCTTTCAGTCTGGTTCCTGACACTTTTCACTCCAGAGGATCTGAACCAAGTAATTAAACAAGCTGGAGCTGAAATCAAGCCTTGCAAGCCAGCAAACCAACAGATTTATAGGGAGTTGCAAAAATACCTTTTTTGTTGTGGTTGCTGTTGATTGTGTTTGAATTGTCACAAAGTCCAGTAAATGGCTCAGTTCTATCACAGTCAGAGGAGGAAAGGATCATGGCACTGCTGGGCAAAAAATTGACACAGTATGATCATTAACACTTCTTTCACTTTTCATTTAGACCTCCGAGGTAGCCTTTGAAAGCAATGTAAGTTTCAGAGAGTTTCAATGAATAAGCGTAACTTAAGAAAGAAGAATTAACAAGTTGCTTCCCCTTTAATTAATGTTATCTTCTCCATTGCAATCATGACAGCATTAAGGAAGAATTAAACTCCTTGTGCAGTGTAGCTACATTTCACAGAGAGAAAATACATAGATGCAGACCAAGATCAAATCCATTTGAGGATTTTCTAATGGTTGTGTTATCTAGTGTAGGCAAATATTACTCCTCACATTTACAAAGTTTTTCATTACAAATGTCCATTTTCCTCATCTTCTGTGTCCCTCCAGAATTCCTACAGATGTCTCAATGTTTGCTCTGGACTGACATAAAGTTCCACTTAGTTGACCATCTTGTTTACAGCTACACATGCTGTTTATTAGCAGGATAAGGAAATAGTTTTCCTTCTTGGACAATGTGAGACATTTATTTCGTATTGTGGGAAGTCTCTGCAGTTCAGAGCACCATGTTTTGGGGGCTACCAGTTTGCTGCTTGACCAGTTCAAATAAAGTAGCAATTTACTTCTAGAGCTGTTACAGTAATGCAAAAATCAGCAGACTAAAGTCCAGCCACTGGATACAGGGAGTTCTGTCAGGAAAGAGACAATATTCTGCCTGATTGCTTGAGGAGGACTTGTCAGCACCCAGAGTGGAGGCACACAGTTCAGGATGCTGCCTACACCAAGGAGACAATTTAGGATCTCCACATCTCAGTGAAGAGGGTGAGGATCAAGTGGGGAACAAGTAAAAGCATTAGGTTCAAAGGGCACGGTCTCTGGAAAGGAGACATCTCTCCCTTCTTGCTTATGGAAGCCTCTTCCTAAACTCTCCTAAAGCCATGGAGTGAGATTACCCTTTACTACTTCTGATACATCAAACTGCATTTTTGCAGTCTACAGGATGTTCAAAGGCAGCAGGTTCTGAGGACCTAACCTCAGGGCAGTTGAAAACAACTAACTTCCATACCCAGGAATTAATTTTCTCAGAGTTTTATCTATACAGGTGTGATGGCTCAGTGTTCAGAAAGCATGCCAGCATTAGGGTTATTCCCTAGCAAACATAGGCCTGTCTTCCAGCTGGTATTACCTTAAATCCTGTGTTCAGTTTTGGGACTTTCAGCTCAGGAAGGACATTGAGGGGCTTGAGCAAGTCCAGAGAAGGGAATGGAGCTGGGGAAGGGTCTGGAACACCAGGAGAGGCTGAGGGAGCTGTGGGGGAGAAAAGAAGGCTCAGGGGGGACTTTCTCACTGTCTACAACTCCTTGACAGGAGAGTGTGGTGAGGCAAGTGACAGAGAAGTGACAAGATGAGAGGAAATGGCCTCAGGTTGTGCCATTGCACATTGGATATTAGGAAACTTCTTTTGTTTTTTCACAGAAAGGGAAAGTAATGAAAAGCATTGGAACAGACTGCTCATGGAAATGGTAGAGTCAACAGCCCTGAAGTGTGCAAAAAGCATGCAGCTGTGGCATTTGAGGACATGATTTAGTGGTGAACCTCAGATAGTGGTGCTGGGTTAAAGGCTGAACTTGATGTTAGAGGTCTTTTCCAAGCTGAGCAATTCTGACTCCATATCTCTGGCACCCCACTTGTGCCACAGACCTACCCATAAATACCTAAAACATGTTTGGTTTTTTTAATGTACTTTTTCTTTCTCCCTCACCACCCTGTTAAGCCCCTGACAGCAGTATTTTCAGTATTGCTCTGTTCCAATCCTCTTCCTTCAGTTCTGCCAACCCACAGCACAGAGTGAACAAGGACTGCTCTGTCAGTGGGGCATCCAAATGCTGCTGATGAAATTTCACTGGAGGCAGCAGCATGAAAAAACCCTGGCAACAGATGATAGGGGGGAAATCGGAGATATAAAAACAAACAAGATCCCTTCAAAGGAAAGTGTCACTGCCAGAATATTCACATCATAGATCCCAGGTTGTTGGGTCAGCTTTGAAGGCCAGGATGGACTTTCTGAGCCAGAAATCAGCTGAACATCCCTGCAGGAGGATTTCAACACGGGGCAGAAAGGCACTAGGATTTTTTTCCCAGTATATGGGGAAGGAAGAGAGAAGGAAAACAACAATAAATATTTTTTGCAAAGTTTGCCCACAGCATCCATTGCAAGGCTATTACTGTTTAATGTGATTGCATTCAGTAGAGTCATGGATCAATCGACTGTTGATATGGGCTTTGGAAGGACTGAAAGACAAGGAAAAAGTCTCTGTCCAGACTATCTTGAACTTGTGGATGCTTTTGATGAGTGTGTGTTTGCATGTTCTCACACAGAGAACCCGCTGTTTCCATAGTGCAAGCCTTGAATCCCACACTCTGCACTGGAGAGTTGGAGGAAAGGAGCCAGAGAACTAAAAAATCCACCCAATGTGTTGTAACTGGAAAACTGATTTGGAAAACTACACATCAAATAATAAACTTGAGTTGTTGTGCATTCACCCTAAATCTGTGTTTGTCTTGGCAAAGACATCTGAGTGGTTTGGTCCCACAGGAGAATGGAAAGGACCCCTCAGCCAAATGAAAGTTGTGGGGCTGCCTAATTCAGTGGTTTAATCTCTCTTCACTCAGTCAGCTGAAATGGCCTGAGGATCACACAGAATGGACAGGTACAAACACCTTTCTGCAGTGCAGCAGGAGAGACTGTGCAAGGGCATCTTAAATAGCCCTAGAAAACCAATATTTAACACTTGAAGAGCCCTCCTTGTACAAATGAAGTCCAGCCATCAGATGAAAGATAAGTAACATTATATTGTGTAGATTCCTTGTAGCTTAAGATAAAGACTATTTGGAAAGAGAAGTTTTTATTATGTTCATATATATTGAGTTAATCTCCTCTCCTATCTCTGCCCTAATCTTTTCCTCTACAATATTTTTTCAAGAGCGTGAGAAAGTGTTCATGAGAAAAAAAATATTCCTTCTCCCTGCAGGTCAGAGAGACGAGAAATCAGGAGAAAATTTGAGTTGTTTTTCTAAACCACACAGCATCATTCCTAGTCCATAGCAATGGAAGTTTTAACATTACAGCTGTTTATTTCTGGAATAAAGTAAATCCAAAATTTCCAAAATGAAGCCTGGCTGTTTGACAGGACAGTGACTGTCATGATCATTTGCTTAATCTCATGTAATAATTATCTTCTGAGTAATGCCATAACTTTAAGTTAAGCATCTGAACAGTGTGAATTAAATGAATATTACTTCATAGAAATTTAAAAAAAAATCATGGCCTTTAATCTAACGCTGACAAAGGATGATAACAGGAACACAAGGCAGGAGGCAGAAGTTTACAAAACCATTCTCCAGGGTTTAGGTTTCCCCATTGCACTTGCGTAGCAAATGCAGTCAGTTTGGTGTTGCTGCCAGATTCTCAGCTGACAAAACCTGGCATTAATTAAATTCAGTCCATTGAACATTCTATTGTTAAACAAATCTGTGAGCTTGTTTTTTTGTTTATTTAGCTGCTTCATTTGTTTCATGTCTCTTTGGCAAAAACAAAGCAATGGTTGCTAAATTTGTTTCTAGAGTTATTCAATTTCTACCCTTCTCAGGTTTTGTGTCTTTCTTCCCTCACTTGTGAAAATCAGGAAATCTTTTGTGTTTATAACCACTTCACCCCTGGAGATCTTTTTCAGAGCACAGGCTCAGCCTGTGGAGCACAGTCAGTTTCCTCTGTTAGTGCTGCTTTCATTGAAACTGCTCCCACTGTGTTCTCTGTCCAACGAGCTGTTGAAGACGTTTTTCCCTTTCCCTTCCAGAGCCCTTGCAATGTGTTTGTGAATTCCTTCTCTTCCAGGGACAGCTTTGGCTAATCATTCATGTCTCAAAAAGTGGAACTGCCTCTTCTGGGCTGGGCGATCAGCATGAGCTGCACACCAGCCAGTTCTGAATCTCTGCATTTCACTTGTTCCATGATGAAATCTTCTCTCTTTCTGAACATTCTCCATTCCCTGCAGTGTCACCAATGTTTTGCCATTTCCAGGAAAATGCTGAATTTTGAAGAGAGCTGCACTGCCTAGCTGATGTTCTGGTGTAATCCAAACCAAATTTAAGTAGCCAGTTTGGATGATTTTTTGGGTGGTCTGAATGATTGCACTTCCCTCTTTTCACTGAGGTTTGTTATCCATAGGAGCCATCTGCAGTAAGCCATGCAGGCTTGGTCTCTTTGCCTCACTGCCAAATTCCCCAGCAGGAGATGAATAACAAGAAAACCATGAGGGTGTCCAAATGTTTCCCTGCAGGCAACAACAAAGCAGTCCTTTTCCTCAGCCAAACCTTTCCTGCAGACCAGGGGAGTATTTAGTGGGATATGCTGTGAGCTCTTATCAGTTGTCAGAGATGTCAGCCCAACCCTTCAAACAATTTAACCCTTCAATCAAACCTCAGCTCTCACCTGCAGAAGATTTCCACATAATTCACCAAATCATCTTGTTCTACACAACCTTTCTTCATCACAGTACCTCATTTGTGGTTTTGCATCTTCTGGATCGAGTGACGGACACCTGCTGAGCCAAGGTCTGAGTCCATCCCATCCTGTAAACAATCCCCACAAAACCCCTGCAGCAGCAGTTTACCTTATCCAAAAGGTGGGTGGATATAAGTATTTTTAACTCCTGTGTCACCAAGTTGGACAAAAATATCATTCCACAGGGACCAGGACTGATACTCTGATTAAGGGAATAAAGAATTAAAGTCTCAGAGAGTTTCTCAGTCACAATAACATCAGCTTAGAGTTTAGCCCATTACCAGAAGATGAATTTTGGACAGCACAGTAAGTGTAACACCAGTTTCTTGCCACTGGTAAGGTAGAAGAGCAGGTGGGATTTCATCCTGTTCTGTAAATTTGGGAGGTCCAACAGAGTTCATTTCTGTCATAGACATACTTTTTTAAAAATCCTTTTGCCAGGATCTTTTCTCCTGAGAAGCTGAGAAACTTCAGTTTCTCAATGTTTTGCTGCTTTGGGATGTGATTTGGAGAGTTGTTTACCCAGCATGTGAAATTGTTTTCACTTGATGACCAATGACAGTCACCTGTGTCAAGGCTGTGAGCAGTCACAAGATTTTATTATCATTCCATTCCTTTCTATTCCTTGCTAGCCTTCTGATGAAATCCTTCTTCTATTCTTTTAGTAGAGTTTAAATATATCATTTTCTTTTAATATAATATATATATCACAAAATAATAAATCAGCCTTCTGAAACATGGAGTCAAGATTCTCTTCTCTCCCTTGAATTTGCAGGGGCTGCCTGCAAATTCAACACATTTCTTCTTCTTTTCCCAACAAGTGGTGTTCACATCCATATTTTCCTTCCAATTTCCATTAACAATGCTGTGTTGAATCTGGATTTCAGCACAAACTACCTGTCTGCCCCCTATAAGAAGTGATCTTCCTCCACCTGGGTTGTGGTATTTCAGAAATGTTTGGCAGGCACTTTCAGAGATGTATTCGACAGAGCACGACTAGCACAGCAGCTACTGAAAATCATCTCTGAGAGAGGAGATTTCTCAAAAGAGTTGCACAGCTGAGTGCTACAATCCATTCAAAAATGGTCTGTGAAAACTCTGAAGTTGGTTAGGTAGAAGGGAAAGGGAAGAGCACAGACACTGTATGAAAACTGTCCTGAATTTCTTACTCCAATGTGCATATCTCCTCCCATGAGTGAAATGTACTCAATATTGCTTTTCCTCACCAGATCTTGGCTAGGTCAGAGTTTTCATGGAGTTGCCAAAGGCCACTCTTGGCTAGACTGTGGTCGCTGAAGCAGTAGGCATGAGATGAAGGGCTGGGAAGGTTTGAAGCCCCTTTCTGCTGGAGCCTGGAGTGCCTGCTGGGGAAGCACCTCCTGCACACCAGCTGCTGCAAACCCTCTTCTTTGACTATAGGAAAATGCTTATTTATGTCTCTGCTCAGAGAAGAGGAATACTGAGGCTTGAGAACTATTTTCTGGAGTTTCTCTTGAAGCCATAAGACTTTTCATCTTTCGACACCTTGAAGCTGAGACTAGATATAACAGGCAGGGAAGGGGAAAAATTGTGCTTTCTGAGGCCAAATTCAGCTTCGACCTCAATGGAAACTGATTTCTAACAAAGAATGAAGTTTAGAGTGACTGTTGTATTCAGGGACTTGTTCTTTCTTCTTCTCACACATCCTGTAGATAACAGACAATTTCTTGTCCTCTTCATTAGATTTCAAGCTACTTAAAAGCTGAAGTAGAAAAAAAAAGGAAACCCAGCAAGTATAAAAAAATAGAATACTGTTGTGAAGGATTGTATTGCAGAAAATTTCAGTCCTGCAGTTCAAGAACCTGCACAGCCCCCTGAAAAAGATTCACCCAGGGACCCCAGCAGCAGGCTAAAATAGACAAGCTTTCAAATTTTCAGTCATCCTGGCGCAACACACTTGCAGTTAATCAACTGTGTACAAGAACACTCAATCACATTACTGAATGTCTGCCTAATAAATCAGCAGCCTTGTAGTATAATGTCTTATGAACTAGAATTGCCTCTTAATTAAGGTCTAAAGCAAATAGACAGAGTTGTGTCCTGAAGCAGCATTTTGGCTGCTCTGTCTCCACTGGAGCTGCTGCTCACTGCCAGTGTTTCCCTGGCACCCAGTCCAGATCAGCAGAATATTAAGAAGTGAATTTTTTATTAGACAGCAGATGTGCTCTGACTCAGCTGAAGGTCTGCATGCTCAGCTGGAGGCAGACACTCCATGGTGAATATTGAAAAATGTGATTAAACAATGAGATTGATGCTTACATCGTGTTTTGGAATCTCAGGGTATTTCTTCTTGGGAAATGAGAATTTTCTCAAATGTATTAGAGGTTACTAAAAAAGTGCAAACCATTGTGACAGGAAGCCACTTATGCCTAAAATCTGTAAAAATCAAACAACAAAGTCAAGAAACACCAAGCAAGAGTTTGGCACTGGAATAAAAACTACCTAGAGTTTACCAAAATACATGGAATACACTGGAGGGCCTGAGTCCACAAGATTCTGGAGAAAATGCTGGCCAGAACTCCCATGTCATTATAGTTTTGTTGCTGTAAAACATAAGTAGATATGGTGCCATCATTGTGACTCATAACTGTAAAGTAGACATGAACTGACAAGAAAAAAAAAAGAAAAAGAACAAAAAAGATATTAATATATTTTAGGATCACTGGATTTTGGTTTTGGTTTTGTTTTTTTTTTCTATCTTTCTTCTGCTACTCTATGGATTTTTCTTTGTATCCCTAGCAAGGCAGAGGATTTCTGCTATAAACTTCAGGGATTGAAGTTTGATTATTGATTTGTTTGTTTATTTATTTAATCTGGGCTCATGAGCTTTTAGAGTGAATCAGTTTTGACATGATCCTTCCTAGGCAGAGCTGTTATTGGTAGCATAAAAACAAATAACTGGGCAATGGGCAGAGGGCTCCAGTTCACATGAAATCAACCATTTCTTTGTGCATTTTGCAGGCAGGGGCCCGGAAAAAGGGGAAAGGAATATGTTCAGTATCAGAGGATGGCCAAGAAAATTTACAGCTTTCCAAGAGACTGTCAGTGATGGAATTAGATACAGGAATAGGGTAGAGAGAATCTGTATTTCCAGAAAAGGGTTATCCACCTGCACTTGAGAGCAATGTGGGGTATTAGCAGTGTAAAATTACCTCGGGTCAGGGAGGATCAATAAGAGCATGTCTTACACAGAAACACATCACCAGATTTGGAAGAAGTTGGCAAGACCTGCACTGGATTCTACAGATAAAGATGATTTTACTTTTGCCTAAAGACACTTTCAAATAATCCTGTAGTGTCCGATGAAGACTTTTTCTCTGGCAATGAACAATTAATGAAATTTAAAGCCCCTTGCCATTGGAAAGTCATACATGATTTATAACATGAGTAGCTCCTTCTGCCTCCCAAGATTGAATGCAGGTACTCACAGAATTCTTTTCAACGGCAAAATAATATTCAGCTACTTCGGACTTGGACTATGGCACATACTAAATCACAAGTGTGAAAACTAAGTTTGCATCTGGCATTCCTTCACTTCAGAAGGAAACACCACACAAGGTGTTTTCTTCAACTTATCTGCTCTTAAGGTCCTGAGTGTGGTTGGTGTCCATTAACTTGGACCTCTATCAGTGATGACATAAACCCTGTGCTACTTGGCTGTTCTCTAATAGCAGAAGCCTTAAAAAATAGTAAAAAAAGACAAAAATGATGAAACTAAATAAAAGATAAAAAAGCTATAATTTGGTTTCTTGTGTGATTTATGTAAGGCTAGTTGCACTGAGATGCTGATACTGCTAGAAATTAAATGCAGTCATTTGCTACACAGTGATCTATTACTGCTGAAGCAAAAGTGTCAGGTGCCTTTAAGGAGCATTTTGGGACCAAATATGAGCTTGATCAGTCAAGAAACATGAAGAAAAAAAAAGAGTATTGTATGGAGATCCAGTTCTAAACTTGGGAAGAATGGTGTGATGGCATATTCCAGGTGGAACTGGTATTCAGGAACACCCACCACTTCAGGGTGCTATAACCACAAGAACTGAGGACGAGCCTAGCAGGCAGCAACCTCTAAACGTTCTTGTCCAACACCACCACACAAAGCAGGGCTGACTTTAAAGTTAGACCCAGCTTCAAAGTTGTTCCATGTGGCACAAGGTTCTGTTCCAGGGAAGTACTAAATAAATCCATGGCTGGAGTTCCAGTGAAAAGATTGTACCTCTGCTGGGTTAATACCAGGAGCTTTGGATAGATGTGAAACAAAGGTCTGTCAGTGCCACACACTTTAAATTGTGGAGAGAAATCAAAAGTCACATGGAAAAATGGAAATTTCCCGCAACTATTTTTGGTGCTGATCCTATCCATAGTATTTGCTCTGCGTATGTGTGTTGTGCTTACAATGGGGAGTTTGCAGCATTTCTTGAAGCACTGATAGATGGAAAATGCAATAACCTACTGAGAGAAAAATCTGGCACAGCTCCTGCAAACAATCCTCAACAGCTAGCATAATAGGTCTGACATGGGGTAAGGACAAAAAATGTCCCTAACTTAAAGGGGAGAAAAAAATATTTCTAAAATTCTTCATTCTCAGTGTAATAAATCTGATCCTTAAAATGACTCCTAATAACAAAAACTTTCAAACTGCAGTAACTCCATGGAATGTCAACAGTTTGTTATGCAGAATGTATTTCCCCAATGTCTCAGATTTTTTTGGCTGCCCCAAGTGTGCTTAAGGATGCAAAAAATTTCTTCTGTGTAAGTACATTAAAAAAGGCGAAAAGGAATTTCCATGTGTTTTAAGACCAGAAGAATTCTGACACTTAAGGAAGACCAACAGCAGAGCTCTGAGCCACTATAAACACCTTAGAGAAAGACATTTGGCCATGTATGATATTCCTCAGAAAAGTCTATGCCGCCTATTTGTTATGATCCAGTTACTAAAATTGTTAGAGAGATGCCTCTGCCCAATTAAGGTGCAAAGGAGACCATATGCCAAAGTCAATAGTATGGATTGTACTTAACAGTAAATGTGAGTGAGAGAGACAGAAATAGCAAAAAGCAGGAGGGAGAAAGAGAGTGACAGAGACAGATTAAGCAGAAAATACCACCACTCCACGGATCCAAACAGTGTCCCATTGATCCTCTCCTGCTGTTCTCAGTGGTGAGTGTCCCACAAAACATGGAGTGCAATGGATCACAGGTGGGAATGCCCAGGTGCCTCCTCTGAGGAGGGGAAGCTTGACAGAGTCTCTTGCAACAGAGGCTGGGTCTGAATCTCCTGCAGTGCTCTGGCAGCCTCAGGAATGAGTCTGAGGGACACTTTTGGGTCCTTGATGGTTTATGACTCTTCCTCAGCTGCCTCTCATGTCAATGTCCTGTGTATGGCATTCCCATGGGGGGGAGTTTTACAGCTGAGCCAGGGTGTAAGGGAGGACAGATGTTCACTGCTTCTGACCAGAAATTACACACCCAAACACTCTATTTCATTCTATTTTTCTCAGGAACACCACTGGTAACAACTGATAAAAAAAACTGATGCTAAACATGTCCAAAGTTTAAAAAAAAAAAAAAAAAGAAAAAAAAAAACCAAAAAAAACCCCCAAACCCCAAACCAAACTTAAACAAAACAAACAAACAAACAAAAACAAAACAAAAAAAAAAACCAAACCACTATCATATAGTGAAACACAGAAATGAGAGTTTCTGAGGTCAAACCGCTGGCTTGTGACTTCACTTAAGATCAGAACTGTGTGTGTTTAGTCACATAGGGATTGGGGGATATTCAGTGCATATTTATTTTAGACGCAGGGTGATTATTCCCCTGGGTAACTGTCTTTGCCACTTAACCAATACAGGTCTGAAGTTCACCTGCCAAAAGGTGCAGGGCAGGGCTGCCCTGACCATGCCAGCAGGAACAGAGCTGTGACTGAAATCTCCCGATCACAGCAGAGAAAGGAGAGAGAATACATCTTCAGCACAGAGGGCTCACACCTGACAGAAGCCCCAAGAACAGGCAAATAATGCCATGAGCTGTCAGTGGATGGTGTTCAGCTCATTAGGACACGCCAACATCCCAGGGACAGAGAGCGCTGAGCTCACTGAGTGTGTCTTGAGGATTGTTTTCTTCATTAGCAGTGAGAATAGACTGTGATGCTTGCTATTGAAAAACTGCTCTGAAGTGCCCTAATTCATGGGAGAAAACCCTTAAACTTCTGTAATAAAACTGATCAATTCTCATTACCTTTTTAAAAAAGCCTGAGCTAGTTGTAGCTTTTAGGTGCTTGGCGCTTGCTTTAGGTGCTTTTAGGTGCTAGGAGGGAGCCTGCAGTTACTCCAAGAGAAAGGGAGGGGATTTTTATTCAAGCATCTGGGGGTTTTCCCAAAACTCAACTACCAAACCACCACATTTTTAGCCTTATTGTGAAATACTCTTAAAACAGGCTGTGAATGTTTTACTTTTCATTGCACATTACAAAATCAAAAGTAAAATTTCTCTGGTGCTTTTGTCCTCCATATCCATAGATCATTGATTTCTAACAATGCTACTTATGGAACTTGAAATTATTTTCTTAAATGTTTGTGTGCTGAAGGTGTCTGAAGTTGGAGCAGGATTTGGACCATGTTACCCATATGTGCCTCTTCCCAGAACTGTGTGGATGCTAACATGGAGATTATCTTCAAGAACTATTTTCTTGAAGTAACTCTGTGGTCCGTCATCAGGAATGGGCCCTACAGCCTTTTAAGTTATTCTGCCAAGTTATATTTTACAATATTTTCTTTGGTGACTTCTAACATTTCTGCTTGTGTGGAAGCAGAAATGGATTTGATGGATTTATTCAAGTAAGGAGAGTTTCTCCTATGAGAAAGATGGATAGATGATAGATAGATAGATAGATAGATAGATAGATAGATAGATAGATAGATAGATAGATAGATAGATAGATAGATATTTGAGAGATGTGGGAGGCGTGAGAGGTGTGTATGTGTGTGTGGGTAGGTGAGTGTGTGTGTGTGTGTGAGAGAGAGAGAAAGACAGAAAGAGAGGGCGGGAATATCAACAGAGTGCCTCTAAAAAGTTTCTATCTTACACTAATTCTTGGTTTAGCTTTGGGATGGACATAAACAGGGCAAATAAAAATTGTAGGGACAGAGCTTGGGAGAGCTGCAGTGGAACAGTGCAGCAGGTAGGATGAAGTTCCTGTAGAAGGTCAACAGTGAGGAAAAGGCCCTTTCTTCATCCCTGCTCTGCTGGCACTGAGCCCGTGGGCTGCTTGGGAGCCACCACCTCCTGCAGAGCAATGGCAATGCTGTGCAGCTCAAGAGCTGGATCTGCAGAGCAGTTTTACAGACCTCCAGTACTGATGCTGCAGATTTCCCTGTGCTCTCCTCAGGCAGTTTCTTTCCACTCTCCCCAGGTGCAAAAGAACAGTTTTCGTCCAGCTGTCCCTTCACCCAGCTTTGTCACACTGGTGTCTAATGCAGGGCAGATCTGCCGTGTGAAACCAAGCTGGATTACCAAGATCATGCCAGTCAAGAGCTACAAAGGTGTCTATCCACCATGGCAGCAGGGAACGATGCTCAGCTGTGCTCAACTCACACAGAGAGTCTGACTCAGGAGGACATCTGGGAGAGTATCAAATATGCTGATGAATGGGATTAAAAATTCTAGTGCTTAATTCTCAGTTCTCTTAGGAATTAGTGAAGGAGACTCATGAGAATGTCCCATAGGACTGTATGGTGGCTGGGCTACACTGCTAAATGTGTCAACAGCTGGCCTGAGGCTGTTATGATTTGTTCATGGTAGTGGAGGTGAAATTTCACAGAAAGTGAAATTTCAAGAGCTGTACGTATTTGAAATTTGATTTTAAGTGATGGTTCCTTCATTAGGCTGATTTTCTTGGGGTTTTTTTTCCTTAAATAAGATCATTGGGACTTTTAAGAAATTGTTCACTACCAATAAACCCAAATTTGAGGGGTTTTGGGGGGAAAGAGAAGGAGTTTTCCCTAGGAATGTACTGTTACTATCATATTTTTTGAAAAATCTTCTCTGCTCAGGATTCTTCTCCTGGGAAGCTGAGAGGCATCAGAGGAAAAGGAAAACAATATTATCTCATTTGCTCTCCTGTGTTTTGCTGCTTTGGAATGTGTTTTGGAGACTGCTTATCCACCAGGTGATTGTTTGATTGGTTTCATGTGAAGTTTTCAACTTAATGACCAATCACGGTCAGACCGTGTTGGACTCTGGAGAAAGAGTCATAAGATTCATTATCATTCTTTGTAGCCTTCTGTAAGTATCCTTTCTCTATTCTTTAGTATAGTTTTAGTATTCTTAATATCATATAATATCATAAAATAATAAATTTGCCTTCTAAGAACATAGAGTTGGATTCATTGCTTCCTGCCACAGGGAACCCCAGAAAATACCATAAAGTACCATTCCTATGCTTTAACTCAAGTCAAGTGTGGACTGTCCAAAGACTGGAACCACTTGAGTGTCAAGCCCAGAATCACGTGTGCTGTGAAGAATGAACCTCAGCAGTCTCAAATCTCAGTGTGCAGAGTTGGTGCAGATAAACAAACAAGAAATACTCTGAGGAAAATGTCCCAGTTCCCCCAGGAGCCTGGCAGTGCCATTGCAGCAGAAAGCAGTGGGGCACTGCCGAGAACTCCCCAACACTCATAAGGTGTTGATTTGCCCTTTGGTTTGCTGCTGGGTGCTCCAGCCAAATTCTACAACTCTCAGACATGAGGCTGTAGCTGGATGAGGATGGATCTCTTCTCCCAAGAAACAAGGGACAGGAGGACAGGAAATGTGCTCAAGGTGCAGCAGGTGAGGTGTGGGTTCACTCAGAGGGCAGTCAGGGGTGGTGAGCACTGGAAGATCCAGCTGCAGTTCCCATCCATGTCCTTTCAGTGGTGGCTTTAGGGTGTCTGCAGCCTGGATCCAGAGCGCCCTGGGGGGCTCCTGTAGCGGCCTTTGCACTCAGGGTGAGGATGCCCAGGAGCCCCTGAGGCCGGCAGCGGGGACCAGGGCTGGGGCTTGTGGCCTGGCAGGTGTGGCTCTGGGGCTGTGACATGCCAGGGCACTGGTCACAGTGGGAGCTGTGAGCAGGGGCACGGCCAGCTTGGCAGCTGAGTGACGTGGTTCTGCTGGCTGTGGCATCACAGAGGACAGGTCACGCTGGCACCTGCATCCAGGGGCAGCACTGGGCAGTTGGATTCTGGGAGCCAGTGAGTGCACACACAGGGGGACAGCTGGGCTGGCTGGGAGCTGGGAAAGGTGCCCTGGAGGTTTAAAGCCAGAGGGAGAGCTGGGACCCTCAGGGCCGGTCACTGTCCCCAGGGCTGGGGGAAGTGGGGCTTGGGGCTCTCAGCATGGCTGGTGTCCAGAGAGGCTCTGGGGATATTCCAGGTGCTACCAGCCCCCTGCTCCCTCCCAGCCATACATGCTGAGCCCCCTTTCTCCCACCAGGCCATGTCTCCAACAGTGGCCTTCATCCTGGCCCTGTTAGCCACCCCCGCTGGGCTGAAATTGAATCTGCAAATTGAAAAGGATGATGTCAAACAGATGCTGGAGCGCGAGGAATATCTGCATCAGGAGATGACCCGGCTCCTGCAGGAGATTGATGAGGACAAGACTATCATGGAAAGCCTGTTCTTTTATGCATGGCAGCTGCCATGGCTGCCTTTGCTCACTGAGGCTGTTCTGCTCTCTCTGGCCTTCTGGCTGTTCAGGAGATGGAAGTGTGGCTCTGCCAGCAGGAGGAGGCAGGAGGGATCCAGCAGCAAGGAGAAGGTCAGTGAACATGAGAAGGTCAAGGGTGAACACTGGGGTGGCAGCACTTTGGCTGTGCCCAGCCCATCACCAATGGGCACATCCATGATATTACTGAAACGGGCTGTCAGCAACCTGATCTAGGTGAGAATGTCCCTGCTTATTGCTGTGGGGTCGCACTGGACAGGCTTTAAAGGTCACTCCCAAGCCCAACTGTTCTGTGATTCTGCAGCAGGGCCTGCCCAGCATGAAAGTGATGCAGGAGCTGGTGGACGAGCTCCTCGGTGTCTGCAGAGTGCTCTCCAGGAGGAGCTTCATGCCCGAGCTGCACCCAGCTGTTGGGATGGACACCAGCCCTGCAGCCTGCAGCATCCAGGAGCACAGCAGCACCTACCGCCCGCTGGTCATCCTGCGGCCACCCCCCGGCCACTCCTTCATCCTGGAGAGCACGAAGTGGCCGCCAGCCAGGCGCATCCGTGTGGCGCTGGAGTGCCTGTGCTCCGGGGAGCAGCTACTGGGGCACACGTGCTTTCTGCACGCCTCTGGTGGCCAGCTGCCCACGGATCAGGAGTGGTACCTGATGGACACCCTCTGCACGGGCTCGTACTTGGATGCCAAGAAAGTCACACGCTGGGTGCAAACACTGGTGCTGTCGGCCTGGATGCTCCTGCCGCAGTCGCGCCACTGCCAGCTCATGGCGCTGCCCTGCGGCAAGTCCTGCAGCTTCCGGCTGAGCGGCGCCTCTGGCCTGCACTGCAGCATTGAGATGGCTCTGGCCGTGCAGCAAGGCAGTTCAGGTGCCTGCCTGGGCCTTGAGTAGGCAGCAGCCAGCTCTGCCAGCAGGACCGTGTGGGCCAGAGAGCTGCCACCTCTCTTTCCTAAATTCCATCCAAGCTATGCAACAAATGGGATAAAATTTTAGTCCTTCCCTAATGAACTTTTGTTTTTTTTTTAATAAACTGAAGACTTTATTGCAACTTTTGAAAACAGGTGGAATAATTTATAATTTTTTAAGACTAGATGTTTTCACTGCCTTTTTAACTCTTGGTACTGGTTTGGATGTATGCGAAAAACACCAATCACTTGTGTTAAAATGTTAAAAGTTTAATAGTTGTGGGAACTCAGCATATCCCTCCGGATGTCCAGAGTTGCCAAGGATCCCTTCGGGGGGCTCGGAGACCCTGGCATGCTGCCCGGAACACCTGGTGGCTTGATTTCGACCTTTCCAAAAAATTGCCACCTTTGCATGAGGACATGAGAGCCACACAGGTTTAAATGGTGTAATAATAAAGTATTCACAGGGTGAAAATACAGATTTTAGGATTTTTGCTATAGGGGTTAGGGGGACAAGATGGAGGAATCGGGGGACAAGATGGAGGAATCGGGGGACAAGATGGAGGAATCTAGTCATTCTTTCTTCTTCTTGTTCTCCATTTTCTGCTGTGATGTTGGCACTTGGGGATTGGTTTAGAATAGAAATGCACAGTGATAGTTATTGGGTGATAAGTATTGGGAATTAAAAGTAAATATGATATATGTAGTTTGTAGTATAAAAGACAACACTGCCTCGGGGGCGGGAGGCTGCCTTGCTGTGCGGACCTCAGTTGGACAGAGAGAAAATTTTGTAGATAAGAATTAATAAACAACCTGAAGACCGAAAAAGCGAAGAGTCCAGACTCATTCTTCAACGTGCAGGCTGCCTCAGAACCATCCCACGCATCTCGGGGCAGAGAACAGACAGCCGACCTGAGAAATAGTAATAAAATAGTTATAAAAATTATGACAATAAGAATTTGGGCAATCAGAGTTAGGATAATAAAAGACAATAAAAAACAAAGAATTACAGATGTCCGGGTGTTGTGTTCTGCCACAGAAGATGTTTTGCTAACAAAGAATTAACCCTTAAAAGCAATATTCATATATCGATTGCATATATATGTGCATGATGCAAAAATTCCTTTCAAACTAGGCATTTTTCTGTTTAGTGTCAACTTCCCCCTCTCGTCTTGTAAATCTGTCACCTCAGTCTTCACAAATTCTAGCTTTTCCCGATAAGGAGGCAATAATTCTTCTCTCGAATCTTGGCGTCGTATTGCTGTTATCTCTGTGCAAAGAATTTCTTGATTATCTTATCCATTCCTTGAGGTAATTGCAAAAAGTATCTTACATCGTATAGTTTCTATTTTAACATTAGGTTATAGCCTAGAGCTATATTTACCACACTGCTTAGTGCTGTACTTAATACAGTACTACAAAAAAATTAATACAACATAACATTCCAACATAACACTCATGGTATTCATTTTAATATTTGCAAAGAGCTAATCACATAATATGCATTTTTCACAATGTAGTATTTCTTTTGGAAAATTTTGGAAGTGATATTGGAAAATGCCTTTTGTGATGATAATAACAAAAGTGGTAAAATTACTTGATTTTTTTTTTTTAGTTTGTTTTAGGGTTTTTAAAAATTAACCTGTTTCTAAAATAATAAATTCTATCTAAATAATTTTTCTGTCTAAAATAAAATTAACCTGTTTTTGTCTAAAGTAAGTTCTAAGCAAGCTTTAAATTTCTCTTTAGAATTATTCAGATAACGTTCCCAGAATTCAGGGCCTGAGGTGTGATCCAAGATTTGTTGAGAGGAAATCTCACTTTGATTGAAGCAGATTCTAAATAAAAGTTGCAGAATTCCTAAGCAAATCAAAACAAAGTAAGCATGAAATGTATTTGATCCAAGGTACTGTAAATGGAAATATTTTGTTATTACTGCTGGTAGACATGGGAAAAGAAAAAGGTATTGCAATATTGCACATAACTATACTTAATACAGCCAGACCAGCCTCAGTTACCTAAATTGCTTCGCACCAGTTTCCACAACTACAGGCTGGATCTTTCATAATTCTTGGGTGTTTTGTGAAATTGGATTACACAGTTAGACAGCTGATATACCTCAGGCTATTAAACTGCAGAGAGGAACTCATGTGCCAGACCATTCATCCTGTTTACTGCGTTTGTATAGCAAACATCACAGAAAATGTGGACAGAAATTTTTATTTCAGGTTCCCAACATAGCAACATTGTGCCTGGGGCTCCAGAGCATTACTCTGAAGTAATTGCTGCTTCACAGAGGGGGAACTAGGGTTTTTCTCCACTTTTCGTATATTTCTGAGGTATGCTTATTACAATACCCTGGGTTTTATAACAAACAGCTCCCATTGAAATGTGTTTTTCACTGATCTCCACAGCTGTTTTTTTTTTGACATGGATGGTTTTCAGGGAATCAGATCTTTATAAACAAACAGCTTTTTGACTAATGTATGGAACATTAGAGGAGAAGTAAAGTTAGTAAAAAATGTTGGTTCTTTTATTTTTCAAAGGCATCAGTATTCTTGGATGTCAGTCTATCAAACTGCATGTTTGATAGACTGTTGTGTCCAGGACACATTTAAAACTTAAAATATTATGGCTCAGTGTCTATGACTAGAGCAAATTATGACTGACACAACTTTTATTCTGTCAGCTGTATTTCAAAAGGGGGTGAGGCAGCACTTCCAGCCTTGATGCTTTTGAATGTTTGCAAGCTGTTAATTGCAGTGGTATATACTGTAGAAAAATAAAAATAATAAAGCAGCCCCAAATGCCTCTGCAGAGACCAAAACAATGTGTTTTCAAGTTTTTAAACTAAACAGTAATTCTCCTTCTGGAATGCACATGGATGGACAATGAAGCTAAGAGAAATCAAGGGCTAATTTTCTCCACTTGGTGGAAGTCTCTAAATAACCCAGAGATTCTGGTGTTCCTCTGAAAGAAAAACTTGGCATTTCTACCAGGTGGAATTTTGTCTCCTTTGAGGTAACCTCACAGTGCAGGTTGAGGAAGAACTTGGGATAACCTCCTTAAACTGTCTGGGGTGGAGTTACATCGAGGGTATCTGGGAGTGGCAAGAGCAGAATTTGGCACTTGGTGTGCTGTTACACAGGCATTGCAGGAGGGGAGTTGGTGGCAGATCTGGGTAAGAAAACACTGCAAGTCACTCAGGAGCTAGAAGACCCTGCAGGGGGGGTGACAATCACAGGGCTGGCAGTCTCTGGGGAGATGTGGTGAGTATGACATGGGCATGAAGCCCTCTGGGAAGCTGTCACTGGTCTGTGCTGGAGCACCACCACTGAAACCCGGGGCTGATAGAGCAGAGGCACCCCAGCAGCAGGTGAGTGGTTCCCCCAGGGCCCACCCACCCTCAGGGACTTTGACAGGCTGGAGGCAGAGATGGGCAGAAATGTCACTGTCATATTTTCTGAAAAATTCCTTCACCAGGATTTCTTCTCCTGGGAAGCGGAGAAGACTCGGAGAAAAATGAAAACAATAAATATCTGATTCGCTTCTCCTGTGTTTTGCTTATTTGGAATGTGACTTGGGCATTGTTTACCCACGGTTATTGTTTTATTGGCTTCATGTGAATTGTTTTGACTTAATGACCAATCACCATCCAGCTGTGTCAAGGCTCTGGAAAGAGTCACGAGTTTTTCATTATTATCTTTTAGACTTCTGTCTGTATCCTTTTCTCTATTCTTTAGTTTAGTTTAGTATAGTATTCTTTTATATAATGTAGATCCTAAAATAATAAATTAGTCTTCTAAGAATATGGAGTCAGATTCATCTTTCCTCCCCACAAAGGGGGACCCTGAAAATACCACACAGAAACCCAGCGTGGGCAGTGCCATAGCCTTGGGTGTGGGCAGCCAGGCTGGGAAGGCAGATGTGCTGGAGAGGCTCTGCATCAGGATGAAGACAAGGGGGTGGCTGTGACGTTGTGGCAAGGGTGGCCAAGTGCAGTCAGCTGGGTTGTGGCAGCAGGAATACAGCCTGAGCCACGCACTCCTGGAGCACCCCTCTCCTGGAGAGGTCCCGGCCCGCTCCTGACACTTCTCTGACAGCTCTGACATCCAAGGTGAGGCTTGGGGCTCCCTCAGTGCAGGAGATTTTAGGTGCCTGGAGCCAGCCTGGACTAAGCCCCATGCCCTGAGGGGACAGTGTCTGGTGGGGACTCAAGAGAGGGGCACATGGGGAAGGCAGTGGCTGTTCCCAGGCTGAGGAGAAGGATGAGGGAATGGGACTTTTTACCAACACATCATAGGGACACATCACGTCAGGAGGGACACAGCAGGGCAGAGAGGTCACATCTGCTCCCCACAGTTGGGAAAGTTGCTTGCAAAGGCTGTGGGACCCTCATCCTGGGTAAGTGCCCGCTCCTGTTGGCCCGGCTGTGACACAGCAGCTTTGCCAGGTCCCTCCAAAGGTCCCTTCTGACACTGAGAACTTCAGGACCTGGAGACGGTCACTGTCTGGTACAGGACAGGAGTTTTTACGGATCATCACTTCACTGCCCACCCAGACAGGGCCCTGCATTGAGATGAGAGACTGTGTCATCCTTAGGCACAGAAATAAGGTTCACGGGGCCAAGGAGCACTGCAAAATTAACCAGCTGCTGAAGGAAAGGTGTGACGCAGAGTCACCTACTGGAGACAAAGGCATTATGGCTGAAATTCCAGGGAATTCATGAAATGATACCAGGATTTGCTAAAAAGAAAATTACACCTTGGCCCAGCAGAGAGCCTGAATAGGGCAGCAGAGGAGCACTTGTAGCCTAGTGTTGTGTTCTTTGTTCCTGCTCTATACTTCCAAAAAAGAAACAGCTCAATACGCATTGATTAGGTCAATGGGGCACCCAAGAAAATGTATCACAGCTTCAATTTCATCATCTATACAGTAAACCTGCAGCATTTTAAAATTAATTTTAAAATTAAAATTTTAATTACATAAATGAAAACTGCTACCAGTAGTTCCTGATAATAATATTTTGGGATATTTGAATTAGTTCATTCACTTTTCTTCTGTCAAATAATTGGTGGGAAACACTGGCATTTAACTAACTATGATACTTTTTCTCTATTTTTAACTGTGTCTCAATAATTGTGAACAGCATTTCAACGGGCTTTGAGATAACTATTTGAAAAGGAATCATAGTTGTCCTTGTTCCCTGTCATCAGAAATGGCACAGGCACCCCACCTCATGCCAGGGAAAGCCTCAAACTATCTTGTAACCCTGTAGGAATTGATTAAGCCAGTGGAGTGTGACTTTGGGAAGTTTGAAAATCCTTTTGCCAGTGTAATTAAATATTCCCCTCCCTATGTATTGGGCGTCTTATGATGGATCAGGGGAGGCAGGGAAGGGTGCCGCATCAAACCTGGGCTGGTTTCCTGTCAGGGTTTTTGGTCTGTGCTGGGATGTGGGTGACAGCACTCTGCGGACTCTGGTGGAAACAGCATCAGCCTGCACAAAAGCCCAAAGTGCATCTGAGCAGAATAATGGCTTTTCTCCACAACACAGATGTGCTGCTTCACGCAACACTCCTCCCCCTAACTTTCCTCTCCCCACGTAAACACCTATGAACCAACATCACATTCTATAGCCTACTAATTGCCGCTATCAGCTTCAATGACTCACACCAACATACTACCCAAACTGAGTTGTTTTAGTGGCACAGGGCTGAGGCAGAGCTGGAAAAGAGGGCAGGAGCAGCCCCTGCCCTGCATCAATTCCTTCCATGGGGGCTGCTACTGACCAGCAGTCTCTGGCTGGTGTCTTGCTTCTCCTGTGGGACTTGAACATCTCTAGCATTGGCTGTGAGGGAAATGAAGCAGCACAGGAGCCACCAGGGGATTTTTGGAGTATATTGGGATGGAATGTGTTCAGTTCCTGACCAAGCAGGGACAGACAGAGCTGGACCTACTGGTAGGCAGCAAGGAGGGGCTGTCACTGGCTACAGTGACCATGGGCAGTGCTGGTCAGGCCCCAAGGAGAGTGAGGATTTCAGAGCAGCAGAGGATGCACCCCAGACTTTAGGAAAAGAAGGAAACTTCAGAATGTGCTGAAGTGAAACTAAAGTAAAGGGATGGGGGTGGGGTGTACAAGACAGGGTGCATTGGTGCAGGGCCTCAGCATGAGAGCAGATGCTTTTCCATGGGGCAGAAATTCCAGCACATTGGTAGCATCACTGTAAAAGCCAAATCTTCAGAGGAAGAGCCAACTATTAAAAAAGAAGTACAACCACACCACCGTTTCAGAGATCTGCACTCATTTATTTTGCAGCACACCTCAAATCACGCCTCTAAAATGTTGTGAGGAAGGCAGGAATTAGAATTAATTTGCTTTATCTCTTCATTTTCTCCTGGGGCTGAGCTTCCTGAATAACTCACTTATTCCCTGACACAGGGCCAGCAGGTGACTCCCATGCTGCACTACACACCCATGACAGGAGGTGCTTGAAGTGGAGACAAAGCTGGACAAAGTCACTTCCCCTGGAAAAAAAGAGATGTACATTCAGCCCCACAGGTGCTCAAGGTGCTTGCCTTGAAAGGGACCTGAACTGTGTAAATTACTGAAAGGAAAAATCTCAGGCACAGGCAGAAGTAAAAATCCCAAAAAAAACTCCCAACATAATGTTTCAGTTCAGATCAATCTGACCAATGAAAATGCTTCTATAGTTAAAATTAACCATTTTGCTTGGGGAATTTCTTTTTTAATGGCATTATATTTCTTATCAATGTTTTTTGGCTAATAGCTCCCACTGGTCTTTAGTAAGTACTAATTTCCTAGAAACTATTAATAAGACACTGCTAAGTCCCTTAGGTCATGCTGAAAAATCTCATTGGAAGTAACAGCACAATAATTTTGGTTTTACATGTATATATACACTGGGAGAAAATAGATACACCTCTAGGGACTACTGTCAAACCAATTACTTGGAAATTTTTCAAAACAATGACTGAAGTTGCTCTTATCTGCAGTCATTTGTCTACACCTTTGTGAGCTGCTAAACTAAATGCTGATGATACAATCTAGTATATTAGTATTTTTTTAAAATGCAGCATTAGATCCAAGCTTTCACTGATGGCAGTAAAAGCTTTGGTTTGGAATTGGGGTATTAACTGGTATGTCCATGAATTGGTAGATGTAGAAGTTGAAGGGTTTTTGTTAATTTTTAGTTTTTGTATGACTGCAAAGTGTCGGAGACCACAGACAGTACCTGCTGTGGAAATGCCATCTTGGCTTGCCTGCTCCAGCCACAGCTCATTTCTCTGCCCCCAAAATCCAAGTTTTTCTTTCAACACAGTTCTCATTTTCTGTGTCTCTTGCCAAGCAGCTCCTCAGGGCAGCACTCCCAGGAAGGGTCCAGCCTCACTCCCTCTCTCTGTTCCTGAGCAAAGCCCCCCTGACATCCACAGGGATGGGGTCAGGGGAGCTGCAGGGTGGGGCAGGACCACAAGCCTGGGGAATCCTGAGCATGGGCCATCCAGGAGGGGGGCACACAACTCCCTGGGATCCCCCTCCCCTGGTCAAACTGATTTCTCCACAACTGAGAAACCCCTTCACTCCTGGAGGACCTTCCCTGGTTACTCAGACCTGAGGCACCCAAAGGAAAGAAGAAGAACTAAATAACAACATTACTAAAAACCCATACATGATCTCTGCATCACTGTTCATGACTGCCAGGTGGGTAAGCAACTCATTTATTGTCTTTATTTTCTAATTAGTAGAACTGTCAGCAGGCAAAACAAACCTGACTGCACAATTTCTATTTTTTTAAGATTTGGTTGCAAGTCTGCCCCAAAGGCAGGGTATTTCTCTGCCTTCAGTGCAGGTGTGTTCACTGTGGGTAGATGGAGGTTCAGCAAAGTGCAGTTTTGTTTACCTGCTTCCATGGCAATGCTTCTTGCTTTAAAAAGCCCCAAGCTACAGCAAAAATTCAGAAAGAATCCTTTATACCTTCTTGCAGAACAAATGCAATCAGTGTGCCATCAACAACTTTCATGAGCTGAGAGGTATTTAGAATTATTTGATAACTAAATTGCTGATGGTACATTTATGCCGACCATTTATTAAAATCATTGCACTGCTTTCTCTCCACCAGCAGAAAAACAGAATAAAAGGTGCAGTGGAAGTGTGTTGCAATTATGGTACATAATGCTAGCTTTAAATAACTGAAAAAACATGTTTTTCCCATCAATATCCTTACACTGAGTCTGTGCTGGCTGCATCTGCCTGCCTACTGAAATTAGGTGGATCCAGTTGCTCATTTTCATACCCTAATGTTCTGATAAACCACTTGGCTTTTCCTGCCAAACAGCTCTTACAGCCAGGCAAGGTGGTTTATTTGGGTATTTCTTAGCTCTGCCTGGGTTTGCAAGCACGTGAGTAATTGGTGTTCAAACCACTAAACCTCTTAATGACTAAAACATTTTAAAAAGCTTGGTTTGGAACAAAGGAGAGCCAATTAAGCATCATGTTTTGCCACAGATGTAGAAAACTACACAGATGCCTCTGTTCTACTTGCTACAGAAACACTGAAATAACACCACAGGTCGCCATGAGGCAGAAAGCCTCTCCCTGGTGTTCTGGAGATCTGGAGGAGGACGAGGAGCACACTGTCTATAGCTAAGGTTTAAGGGCAGGTAATTAAAGGGGTATTAAAGCCCTTTCCTGGGGCAGCCAATAAAGGCTGTGGCATTTTCAGTATCCTGAAAAATATTTTGGCGGGACTCTCCCTCAGACACACGTGGCAGAAGGAGGACCAGCATCCCAGAGGATGTATAAACCTTAGAATTCGAACTTGGACTGCAGCCCTGACTCCCTCCACAGCCAGTCCTCTCTGCCCTGGTGGCTCTGTCTTCCTGCACACAGAGGTACCAGACACTGATTTGAAACCTCTGTCTTTTGATCCTTCTTCAAAAGCAGCCCCAGGCAGAGTTATGTAGATTTTATTTAACCTGTCTTAACTGCTGTTGAGTGGAATGTAATTTGACTGTCCCTGGAACAGCAAATGCAACTAAGAATCTTAAAAATTTGCAACCTGAGAGATAAAGTGAATAGGCAAAAACAGTTTCTAGTGGGTTTTCCTAAATTAACTTTTCTCCCTCTCAAAATATGCACATGAGGATAGTTATGTAAATGAATGCAATTGGATGACAAGCACAGCAATGGCACCCTAATTTAAAAATTAAAGTTGTCTGAAATGGAAAATTAAATTGGATGCAATTAGTGCAGCCTAAACAAAGCAACTTACTTAGAGCTACACTGATTGAACCTTACCAGGTCTCCCAGCAATGAGCCTGATGGTCTCTGCTAAGCCTGCTAAGCATTCCCTAGACATTTACATGGCCCTGTCCTTCTTCAGGGCTGATTTTTTTTCCGGTTCCTTACTTCTTGTTGTGTGGGAAACCATGACCTGTAATATCAGTCTATTTACAAAACAAAAAATAAATCATATCAGGAAGCCTGGTGCCTTCAGTGGCAAACTATTAGTTTGGAATTGCTGGCTAGAATTCAATGAAAAGGAAAAAGAGGTCTTGGGATAAGGGGGGAATATTCCAGGATTTTAGCCCTTCCTGTTTGATAATCCTCTTTTTAGCCTGGTTCTCCAATGAAATGCAAAAGAAACAGTTTGTATTTGTCCTCCTCCCACTGCCACTCAGTTTCTGAATTCAACAGACTGTGTTTGAATCATTGACTTAAAAGGTTCCAAATATTGCTTAACCCCATGAATTTAGGAAAAATGAAAAGAGAAGGAGAGAGACTCTAACCCTTCAGCAAAAGACAAGATAACAAGAAATGGCTTCCCAGGGGAGTGGTATTCGGACAATGCTCTCAGGCACATGCTGTGGATTTTGGGGTGTCCTGTGCAGGGTCAGGAGTTGAACTTTGATAATCCTAATGGGTCCCTTCCAACTCAGCCTATTACACAATCAGAGAATTACAGAATTAATCAGGTTGAAAAAGACCTTTGAGATCATCAAGTCCATCCTATGACTGAACACAGACCACAGCACTTAGTGCCACATCCAGTCATTTCTTTAAAAATCATATTCTGTGAGTCTGTCATTCTTTGTTTCCTGTGTTTCTAAAGTCCTCTTGCAGACAGATCACCATGAACCCTTCCAACAGCACAGCCTGTGTGGTGCTGTTCCCTGTGCCTAGGCTCCCTGTGTGACTCCCAAACATCTGCGGCACCCCAGGAGCTCCTGGCAAACTGGCTGTGCCCCTTTAACCTAGCACTGGTTAGGTTATAGGTGCCATAAAAGAGTGCCATTAATGTTATTAGTCTAATGTTATTAGATTAGTACCCTAAAATCTGCTTCTGATAGTTCTGTAAGTAGTTTATTGCACTTCATTTTCATTGGCACAACTTTCAGGTGTGCCAAACCCAGCAGTTTTCAAGAGGCTCTGGACAATTCTCTTTGCTTCTGTTCTCTTAGAGTCACTTGTACTCGACTGTTCTGCTCTCTTGAGCCTTTCCCCTTTTCCCCTACCATTATTTTTCTCTTCCTCCCTAAAGAGAACTAAATTAAATTGAGAGAACAAGGAAGATGGTACATTCTTGGATTTTTTTCCTCATCTGTGTTGTTTTATGCAGCCTCACTGCTGGACCATAACATCTTGTGTTAGCAAAGGTATGAATGGATAATTGCAAACAAACATACACAAAACAATTCTAAACCAGTCAGCATCCATAGGAAAGAGAATGAATTTTTATTTTCTAATGATTTCTTTAAAAGGGGATAAAGGGGCACAATTTTGAACTGACTGCATGTAAGTCAAACCTCTTACAACAGTCTTGTTTTTAACTTATACATAATCTTCCCTTCTTTCTTCAATGGGGTGTAAATTGACAGTTGGCAGTGCTGTTTCAGAACAAAAACAGAGGTCCTTTTTACCCTTTTGCAGGAGAACACTGACATATTTGTAGAGTGTCTATTCCCAAGTGGACTGAATGTCATCAACTGTTACCTTTTTCCTCAGTTTTCTTAATTTTTAATAGATATCCTTTCTGTGAGAAGTCTTGAATGATTACTAATAAATATTGCAATGAGTAGTCAAACACTCAAAATTTTGCTGGATAAGAGTTTTCCCCATATATGTTTAGAACCATGGCATCACAGAATCATTTAGCTTGGAAAAAATCCTTGAGATATCAAACCAAATTTTAATCCAAGCACTGCCAAGCCCATCAGGAGTCCATGTCTGTAAGTGCCGCATCTCCAAGTATTTTAAATCCCTCCAGGGATGGTGACTACACCACTGCCCTGGGCAGCCTTTCCCAGTGTTTGACTCAGTGGATAAATCTGAGCTCATATCTCTTCATGGTATTTTCCTACTTCAACATTATTTTCTACAGGTCTTGGGAAATGCTCGTATTGAATTAAGACCCTTTAAAACTAGCTTCATGAAAGGCAGTCTCACAGGATATAAATCTGTTCTGAATTGGGGCTTTCCTCTGACTCATCTTCTTCTCTTCTGGTTTATGGAAAAGAAATACATCAAATGTTTTTTTTCTTGGGTTGTTTTTAACCCTCTTCTTTTTTGCACTCAGCCTTCTCAGTTAAGAACTCAAAATGCCTCTGAGAATATAAGAAATTGTGTGCTGTGTTGCTGAAAAGAAGAAAACCACTCAGAAACCAGAGGCTGGGTGCTGTTCAGTGTGGTCTGTGCTCAAGACCATTAATGTAAAAAAGGACAAGAAGGTGACTGAGCGATTTCAACCTGCTTTGAAGAGGCAATGCAGGCTGCAGGAGATGGTGGACATGTGTAAAGTGGTGAGGAAAATCTTCCTGGTGGTAGGAACTGTCCTGCCTGGTGCTGATGTCACCCAAGACAAAACAGTTCAAACTCCCACAAGAATAAATGGAACTCTGACTTTTTCAGTTCTTTCCAGTTCCTTTCTCAACATGTGATTCTTTCAAACTCTCAAATTTTCCCCACCACATTCTTGATCCTTTTGCACCCCGTTTTCTGCCTCTGCCCCCATTACTCTGTGTGCTTGGATGAGGGCAACACACCCCATCTATTTTATTTATCTACTGATGACAACACAACTCCTGCAGCTCATGTGGGATGGGTTTGCACTGTTCTATTTCACTAGCAGTCTGATGTGCGGGAAGGAGAAGGCTCTTTGGGCGCTTTCAGCACACGAACAGAGAGGCTGAAAGCTGTGCAGCAGCAGCAGCAGCAGCAGCAGCTCAGTTGTGTGTCTGCAGTGATGAAGCACTGAGGTCTCGAAGTTAAACCACCAGACTGAGACCTGTACTCTAAAGGATCAGCCCCATTAGCTGGCAAAGGGACCTCTATGGAATTCTGTTTCCTCAGCAGAAAAATTATTCCGATGGGGTTTTCTTGCTTGATAAAACACTTCCTACAGAGGGAAGGGGCTGTGTAAAAGCTAGGTGACCTTGCTGTGGAATGGGTCCTGGTGTTTTCAGTTTGCATGATTTGTGTTTGCCTGATCCAAAGAGGACCTGTGTACTACTGATTTGTGTCTGGAAATTTATGTTTCTTCCATGGTAGTGACAAGTATGTCAAACTTGTGTATATGTGGACTGTGGAAAGGGCAAGTCACTGTGCAGAGGCTGCTGCAAATGAACTTAAATCATTACTGATTTAAGTCAGAGCCCTTGATGGGTGCCAACACCATTCTCTTCCTAATTATAATGTAATGGACCTAAACATGATGCCCTTTCATTGTGTACATGCTGAATCCCATGTTGAGCTAATCACTTGACAATCTGTTTTCAGTTTAGGGGGGTTTTGTATGTTTTTCTCATTTTTTTTAACATTTCTAAGAATTTTTTGCCTTTTTATGGCCCATCATATCTTCCTACTTCTTTGTGATTTCAGTGATTCATAAGGACTATTACTTTCAACGCAGAGTACACAGGAAACTTTTACATCTGAGTCACTGACAATTATACAAAAGTCAAAGCCACTGTTTTGAAATAACTGATGCCAGAAAAAAAAAAAATTAGTGGTTTGTTATTTCACCTGTAGATTTAACTCAGGGTTCTGGAAACAAGAGTTACCGTAAGTCTCTGCATTCTTGATGGGTTAAACAACTCCTTCTGAAGAAAGGAAGCTGTTGTGTAAGCACAGTGCAGCAGCACCTGCTCCAGGTGCATCTGTGTCCAGCTGTAAGCATCCCTGAAGGTTGAAAAGGCTTTATGCATTGTTTTAGAAGCTTTTCCCTTCTTCCTCCCCAGTCTGCCTCTCTGGATTCATTGTACCAGGCTAAAGCAGCTCTAACTCCACACAGAGATCAGAGTTCTGCATTCTCCTCTTCTTCACATGGACACTCAACCTCCATCCTCCTCCCATCCAAGCAGGAAATGCTCCCTGATTCTCTCCACATTCCTTTGGAGACGGAAAGTGCTTGTCACCTCTTCTGTAATAAAAAATTAAACAGAAAGCAAGGCAGGACCATGTCTAAACTGAATTCAGAACCCAGGCATACAGTTTCACAGAACCCATTAGTTAGCTTAAAACTGAGGTGCTGCCCAAACGCATCTCCTTCCATTCCTCTTCCAGCTCCACGCTGCTTTCCTTGAACCGATGCCAGGTGTTATTGCGGGTATGTTCAACTAGTTCAGGTCACAGATCAATCTAGAAATATGCTCAAATAAAAACAAAACAAAACAAAACCCACTGCCCACCTGATCACACCAGCACTTCGTATAAGAGGTGCTACAGGTACCAAGGGCTAATGGACTAAGGGATAGAAGGAGTCATGACTTCTGCTTTCAGCATTAGCACAGGAGGTGTTGAGCCTTGCTCCCCAAAATGTGTTGCAGGGAAGATAAAGCTCTCCAATGGCATCCCCCAGTTGTGACTTGAGCTCCTTGGCTTCCTCTAAAATGTGCCAGAGAAAAGAGGCAGATGCTCCCTCCCAGAACCCATGGAAACTGGCACAATGCATTCACTTGTTTAACATCATGAAAGGATACCCACGTCAGGCACAATAACTTATTTGGGCCTAAATACAAACAAAATTACGCAGATTTGCATGTTCAGTCACCATTTTCTCTAAATTTTCAGGTCACATGCTGCTTTCTTTCTCTTTAACTTCTGTATCAACACAGATTTCATCTGACTCAGACTCAGTGCAGATGGAGAGCTGTCAGCTGTCCTCTAAACGACAGCCTGCCTGTCCCGAGCAAAAAATACCACAGCTAATGAGGTGAGATAATTATGTCTATCCCACCCCCACAACCCTTCCAAGAGCCAGCAAGCTTTCAATTAGGGATAGGCCAAGGAAGGAAGATTTTGTAAATCCTGAAGGTTGCAGACTCTGGGTGAGCACAAACATCACTGAGAAGTTTCATAAATTTAGAAAAAGAAGAACATCTCAAAAGAGAAATGCTGCTCCTTCTCTGTCCCTTACTACTTGTGCATTTTTGAAGTTGCCAGAGTTCAAAAACCTTCCAACTCCCCTGCAAACCTAATCACAACTCTAAACAGACAGAAGAAGACGCAAGGGAGCATTATCGATGATAAAGGGCAAGGCACAGTACACAACTAAATGGCTGGTTCCAGGACACACTGAGTCTGATGAGAAAATGAAAAGAAAACAGGGAAATCTTAAGTTCAGCATGAAAAGACTTGGCACATTCTCAGCATCTTCTCTCAACATACTAATTAGTCACTTGTTCCAAGAAGGAGGGAGGGAGAACAGGAGAGTGATTCAAACTGGAGTACAGTGTTGGCACAGGAACAAATGAGTATCAACTGGCTATTAAATAGCTTAGGATGCAATTTAGAATATGATTTCTAATTGTCAGAGAAAGGAGGTTACAGAATAGCTCTCCTAATAGAGGGGAGAACAGAAAACTTGTTGTTGGACAGAACTTGATAAAATTGATGGCTGGGATTATAGGATTATATTTCCTGACCCAAGGAGTTCCTGCCAGTTTATTACTCATTTCCAGCTCCACAGCTACAACATCTTTGTCAAAAACATTTGGTCACTCATGGGAGTCCCTGCTCAGTCATGTTAATGTGAATGAACAGAAACTGAGGAAAAGGTCTGCCCAAAAACTGCTATCTTTGCAGGTAATGCCAGGCCTGGTACAAAATCAAGATGCTCTGGAGCCTTTCAGCTGCTCTGTGCAGTATTTAAGCACCAGACACCAGCACCCCATGCAGAGACCACAGCAAGAAGGAATGGAAGAGCCAAACTGAGTTTGTGCTCAGCACTGAGGACGGGGCCATTGCAGCTGCACAGCTGATGTCACCGGGACAGCCACCTTCCCAAGAGTGACTTCCCCAAGAAGATGGGCAGCCCAGCAAGCACCAGATGCTCATACAGCCAGTTGTTCAGGTCAAGCCAACAGAAAGAAGCAGGAGAGGCTCTCTGCATGGTATTCCAGTGACTGTTTATTGACAGGCACACTGAAGGCATCCGGGGAGAGCAAAAGAGCCCCAAACACGGCAGAGTCAAGGGCTCTTAACCAACCAAGAGTAGGTGGGGTATAACAACCTGAAGGCCAATGGAGAAAGGATGAGGGGAGATACAAAGGTGGGATCGGGGAGAACAACCAATGAGGCAACAGGGGAGGAGAGACAGCAATGTGGACCAATGGGGAGGTAGAGAACAGGGAACTTTGTACAAGTGGGGGGGGGGGATTAAGGGTGATGTCACAAGTGCTATGAACATGTAACTCAGAGAACTGGGAGAAAAACTCCAAGGATCACCCTAACCTAAACCATTCTATCTTCCCAAGGCATCTCAGCCTCTCCCTCATCCATGTGGGATACTACATCTCCCCTTTTATACTTAGTATAAAAGCTTGGCCTACGGTTTTCTTAATCAACTGCATAAAGCTTGAAACTGTGACTGTAGAGATTACTACGATTGCTAAGACCTAACAGTCCCATTATAACTGAGATTGTCCAGCCAGGGACACCCCATCATCCAAAAAAGTTGTCTAGCCAGTCAGCAGTTTTCTTCTCAGTTTTGATGTCTCTTATCTGGTCTTGCATCTTCTTGATGTTTGCTTGGATGGACTGGCTGTGTGTCATTAAATTGAAGCAACAAAATCCTTCAAAGCCCTCACATCCATGACCATGGCAAGCAGCAGGAAATCTATTGCAGCTCGATTTTGTAGAGTTGCATGCCTGGTGGTTTCTTCGTCCTCTAAAATGTCACTGAGGGCTGCGGACGTGGCATTGGCCTGCTTACTAAGCCAGCACCGCAGGTGAGAAAGCTCACTGTGGGCCTTTGCTGTAGCACCCCAGTGTAAAAAGATGGAGACCGCAACCCTCTTAGTTTTAGCCCAATTGCAAATTTGGTCGTCACAATTTTCATCAAATTCAGCATATGATCTTTTTTTGGTGAACTAATTTGTCTTTCTGTTTCCAATCCTGAATTAATATAATATTTGGGGTGAGTGTAGTAAGCTGGGCAAGGCTGCAGGGACACCCTTGGAGTCGGGAGGGAATCCCTGACCACACTCTATCTCCACAAATAAGAAACGCCCTGTGGGAGTACCTTAAGGGTATGTAGTCTTCTCCATGCCTAAGGTATGGAGATAATGTGGGGTTGGTGTACTTACACCAATTGACTGAATTATACTCTCTTCTATTGGGTGTAACATCTTTTCTGTTGATGGACTGAGCTTGTGCAGCATTAGACCAAGGTTAGATAGGCTGCTTGTAATAAAACTGGACACAAAATGACGCTTTAGAAGACCCCAGTAGGTCTAATTCCTGGGGTTCTTGTGGTGCATGTGGCAGAATCCTCGTCCACTCATCCCAGGTGCCTATAGGGTTGGGTTTCTTACCTGTGTAGTCTTTAGATGTTAAGGGAATTCCCAGCAGGCATGTGGACGGAGGGTCTTCTACGCTGCCCACGGTCATGCAGAAGCTATCTTGTTGTAAGGTATTGGCAGGCCTACCCATATGTTTTGTTTGGGTTGTTGCACAATCCAGGCTGAGATGGTGCTGACCATGACCCAAGACAGCAGCAGTATGTTATTGAAAGGCATCACGACATTCCTCTGGGCACTTTGGGAAGTCATAGTGGTAACAACTGTTTCCCTCGTTTTCCCTCCCTATGTTACCTCCCTCTCAGCCATGTTTCCCTTTCTTCTACTCCACTTCTCCCATTTAAATTATTTTTTAGGCAAGGATAGGATAATTGGGGGAAAATATAATGGGGAGAAGTATACTGAAAGGTGAAGTGGTTCTGGTAAAGGGTAGGTGGAGGGTAGTAAGAGGGAGGAAATTTTTGCTAAGAAAGGCTGGTTCGGTACACTAGGGAGTTGTTATGAATATGAACAAGAGGGTTAATAGAAATATCTGTGAGTTATTAAAACACGGGCGACAATGTTAGGTTGTTTGCATTTTTTTTCTTTGGTGGCTCCACACGACTGCATTTTCTTGAACTTCAGCCTCTGGGTGTGTAGTACGGCTCTGTTGTTCAGGGTCAAGTGTGGTGGTGGAGCCTAAGTAGGGTTTGACATATTTCCCAGGGATACATTTTGGACCAGCACCTGTAGAAACAAAAGCGTATCCTCTCCCCCACATAATTACTGGAAAGGGCCCTTGGATTAGTTTCGTTTTGGGGTCCTTTATGAGGACAGGAGGTTTTTCCTTAAAGCGGGCTGGAGTGTTACTTAAAAAATGTCTGATGACAGGAGGATTAAATTCTTGAAAGAAGTTGTTCAAGAAGTTTATAACACGTAAGACTTTACATAGTCCTTCTATTGGTGATATAGTTTCAATGCCTCCCTATTGCTGTTCTAGAACACTTTTGATTTCCCGGTGTGCTTTTTCTACAATCGATTGACCGGAAGGGTTGTGAAGGATGCCTCTGTTATGGCAGATTCCCCATTGGTCAAAGAAATCTTTAAGTGTTTTCAAGATATAGGCAGGGCCATTATCTGTTTTTATCGCTTGAGGGACTCCTAGCATGGCAAATGCGAGATATAAATGTTTTATAACATCTTTGGTTTTCTCTCCCATGTGGACGGAAGCAAAAATGGCACCTGAAAAGGTATAGATGGATACATGGACATACTTCAGTCGTCTGAAAGGTGTGTAATGTGTAGTACCAGTTTGCCACAGTTTGAGACTACCTAAGCCTCGAGAGTTAGTTTCATTTCCCATTGATGGTAATGCAAAGGTTTGGCAGTTAGGGCATGATGCTACAATGGCTCTTGCCTGGTGCCTAGTAATTTTGAACATCTGCACCAGTGTGGGTATGTTCTGGTGATTAAAACTGATGGTAAGTTTAGCTTGGTTAAATATGTTCGATAATGTATTTGTGGAACTGAGTGCCACAGCTAATATGTCTGTCCTCCAATTGTCGTCTGCTACCAGGCTAGGGAGGTCTGTGTGTGACCTCACATGCATTATGTGATAAGGTTGCTCTCAGTGGGAGATGAGATGAATTAATTTTGAGAGCAAGGTAAACCATTTTTGGGTTGACATCTTCAATAATGTTCTGCTCTCTCAGCTATCCTGGCTACATATGCCAAATCCATGACTAAATTAAATGGTTCTTTGAGTTTCTCAAAGACCCTGACAACAGCTGCTAATTCAGCGATCTGAGGAGATCCTTCAACAACTTGAACATCAGACTCCCACATCTGAGCGTTCAGATTTTTCCAGGTCATCAGAGATTTGTGTGACCTCCCAGAACAGTCAGTAAAAACAGTCAGAGACTTGAGTGGTGTCTTACTTTTCCAAGAATTTGGGACCAGATGAAACATTTCTTTGAGTAATATGTGTTTTGGATAATGAAAAGAAATTTGGCCAGGATAACTGTCAAGGGCAAATTGGAGGTGTTCATTTGTCTGGAGTAGAGTTTCTAATTAGTTGAGTTTCAGTGGTGGATAAATGCATGCAAGGTCACACCCAGCAAGGGTCCAGAGCCAGGTCCTGGCCATAGTAATAAGTTGGGCCATTAGCTCTCGAGGAGTGGTTACGGTTTTCTTTGGTTGGTGAGGTAAAAACAACCACTCAATAATTAATAATTGGTCTACTGAGGCGGGGTCCCACTGAAAAAGAAGACCATGGATGGAATTGAGGGGACTTACCAAGGACTGCGAACTGGAAGGGTAAAATTGGATCAATGTGATGAACTTGATGAGTTGAGATTGCATGAGCTACCCTCTGTAGGGCGTTTTGGGCTTCGGGGATGATGACACACTGTGAGCCCAGCTTATTATCTCCTCACAGCAGGTCGAAAAGCAGTGCTAATTCTTCAGTAGTCAAACCTAACAAGCGTCGGATCTGATTAATGGAACCACAGAATTGTTGTAGATCTCTCAATGTTTGGGGGTCATCTTTGATGGCAATGTTTTGAGGGATGAGGGTCCGTTGGCCAATTTAAAAGCCGAGGTATTTCCATGGACAAGAGTGTTGGATTTTTTCTGGAGTGATCTCAAAACCTGCCTCGTCAATGGCTGTGACAGTCCTTTTAATTACAGAGTCTCAGTAAGTCTTTGTCTTTGAACAGATTAGGATGTCATCCATATAGTGAAGAATCACTGCTTCCAGAAAAACTTTTCTTATGGATGGTAAGATTCTGGCAACGAACATTTGGCACAACAATGGGGAATTTTTCATTCTCTGGGGTAAAGTACACCATTGGTATCTTTTGAAAGGGGCTTGACTGATGGAACTGAGAAGGCAACTCTGGGAGCATCCCTGCGATGGAGCAGAATATTGAAGAAAGAGTCCTTGATATCCAAGACTGTGAGTTGCCAGTTCCTGGGGAGCATGGAGGGTGAGGGGAGACCTGGCTGTAGAGGAGCCGTATCTTCCAGGACTTCATTGATCTTGCAAAGGTGCTGGAAAAGTCTCCACTTGTCTTTACCTGGTTTCTTTATAACAAAACCAAGGGTGTTCCAAGGGCTAGTGGATGGTATAATGTGCCTTTTGGATAATTGCTCATCAACTAGTAATTGGACCACCTCAATTTTGTCTTTTGTGAGAGGCCACTGCTCCACCCACACTGGTTGGACTTCCAGACAAGTGGTGGAATGGCACGCTCCACACTGGCCCCAACCAGAAATCCCAGGTTGGTTGCGGGATTTCCAGCCTTGCCCCACATTGGGACAAAACATGTCTGCCTAATAATGTGATGTTGCTTGGTACTACAAAAGGTCTCACCGTAGCAATTTGTCCCTCTGGCCCTTCCACGTTGATAAGATTTTTGCTCCTTAGGGAGGTGACCACTCCTCAGATCCCAAAAACTATACCAATGGGGGACACCAATTTCCAGTCATCTGGCCATCTGGATTGTGGAATGAGGGTGACGTGAGCCCCAGTGTTGGCCATACCTGTGACAGAAAGTCTTTCCTTTATAAGACATGGTAAAGCGAACCTGATGCAGGGATGGAACGCAACATCCAGGAAAGGAGAGGTGGAAAAGCGGAAGGGCTGAGTGTGAGGGGAAACCACCATTTTGTATCTTGGGACTCAAGATGGGGGCCCCTGCGATGCCAATGCCATCTTAGCCCATTATGTTCAATGAACAAAGATAAGAAGTAGGGTAAGGGTTAATCAATCAAGGAGGAGGTTAGGGCTCGGACTGGCATGGCCAGTGCCAGCCCAAGAAAGGGATCAAGGAGGATAGGAAGTAGCAGGACGTGGGTGGCTCCCCTGTGCCTTGGGGCAGGTTCTGTGTCCTGACCCACCCTTTGGGGAAGAGGAATTAGAATTGGGAGGGAGGAAGGAGACAGCTGGGGAGAACCGGAGCCCCAATTTTACCCCTTTTCCTTTACTAACTTAATTATAGCAATAAACAAAGGATAAAATTTCCTAACTTTAAAATTCCCGCTGACCTGTTCCCCATATAAATGTTTCCCAACCTTTCCCCAGAACTTAACACAATGGACATTCCCCTGGGTAATTCCTGGGAAGTGTTTAGACAGAAAGCGAATGAAAAACTTTAAATCCCTTTTCAAAAAAGAAACTTCTCCCAACACCAGGGTTCCCTTAACTTGGACATGTATCTCCCACTGCATGAGGGACAGTTTAATTTCCATCGTGACCAGGATCGCCCTCCCATGAGATAAAAGTAGGACAGAAAATAAGCGCTTGTGTGTGGGCAGCTCCCCTGGCACCCAGCAGCACCCCAGCTGCAGCACTTACGAAGCAGAACACAAGCCAAAAGAAAGGGTCTGGTGGGAGTCTGTCAGTTCCAGCCGATCCCCCAGAGACATCAAACACTGCAGGATGCGCTACAAGAGGGCTGTTGACTGGCCAGTTGAAAGATGTCTCAGACAATCAAGACGATCTTCTTCTGGAGCTAGAGTTCTGAGGAAACTTGTGTCCAAGCACAAGGACTCATGGAGCTGAAGAATGCTGGAGACGCTCTCAGGGATCATCCAGAAGAGATCCCTGTTCGGGCACCAGCTGCAGCTGCACAGCAGATGTCACCAGGACAGCCACCTTCCCAAGAGTGACTTCCCCGAGAAGATGGAAAGCCCTGTCAAGCACCAGACGCTCATACAGCCAGTTGTTCAGGTCAAGCCAACAGAAAGAAGCAGGAGAGGCTCTCTGCATGGTATTCCAGTGACTCTTTATTGACAGGCACACTGAAGGCATCCGGGGAGAGCAAAAGAGCCCCAAACACAGCAGAGTCCAGGGCTCTTAACCAAGCCAGAGTAGGTGGGGTATAACAACCTGAAGGCCATTGGGAGAAAGGATGAGGGGAGGTACAAAGGTGGGATCGGGGAGAACGACCAATGAGAGAACAGGGGAGGAGAGACAGCAATGTGGACCAATGGGGAGGTAGAGAACAGGGAACTTTGTACAAGTGGGGGGGAGGGGGCATTAAGGGTGATGTCGCAAGTACTATTAAGATGGAGAACTGGGAGAAAAACTCCAAGGATCACCCTAACTTAAACCATGCTATCTTGCCAAGGCATCTCAGCCTCTCCTTCATCCATGTGGAATACTACAGGCCATAACAGCAGCCAGGGAAAACCAGGGTCTGTTTAAAGTGCCTTATCTGTACTGATTATAGATCTTGATGAAGGCAAGTGATTCCTCTTTACCCTCACATGGCTGAGTTCCCTCAGCTCTAGGAAGCTATGATGGAAGCACAGGGAATATATGTATGTGCGCAAGCAATTTTCCTCAGCCTCTTGGGTAACCACAGAGTGCTTGAAATATCACCAAGAAGCAATGAATCCTGGCAAGCTTCTTACAAATTTCTACTTCCTTTCTTTTTTCTCATTATTTCTCTCTTCCACACCCCCCCCCCCCCCCTTACTTTTTAATCCTTTTGATTTCCAGCCTTTCATTTCAGGTCATTCTAAACCAAACCCTGGGCTTTCTTTAGGCACTCTATATTTATGCCATGAATCTGATTTCCTTTCCTACTCTTAATAAAACCATGGGAAAGTTTTATTGAGAGAGAGAAAAGGGGAGAGAGAGTGAGACTTTATTAGTACAGAAGGACAGTTTTGCAGCTGGTCTGATGAAGCAGAAGATGCCAACATGATAAACAGGAGGTAGCGTTCGGTGTGCTTTTCTGTAGTGTGACCACCTTGGAAGAATATTTGTATGAAATGCTGCTAAACAAGTTGTCCTTGATGTGTACCTAATTTTCTGAAGCCTGTGGCAGCCTGGGTTAGGTATACTTAGTGGAACAAGAAAGAGAACAAAGGCTCGTGCTCACTCTCATCGCTGTCATTCATGCCCTGCTCATGTTCCCTGCCTTTATTTCTGCTGATACTGGACATGAACTTGTTCCTTTGGCACGAGGGATGTATATTTTTCTAGCCCTGCTGTCTTGCAACCCACTCTGTGGGATACAACTCTGCTGTGACCACTGGCAAAACAGAAAATGGGGCAATTCTGCCACTCTTTTGCTTCTTTGTTAGTCAAGGCTTTTTGTTCTCTGCTAGGATAAGTACCCAAGAGTATTTGAGCTAAAGGGTGAATAAACTCCTTAGAACAAGCCATGATCAGTTTTGTTTCCAAAATCTTCTGTATGCTGTCTCTCTGCTGACTAGTAAACCTGGATAGACACCCCACTGCATCAAAACAATGTCAAATAATGGCTTTAGGCACCTGGTAACTCTGTCTTGGATGTGACGCAGAATCATCCAGATAATCATCTAAACCCCCCAGTGGAGCTCAGCTTGAGAGTCCTCAACTGGAGAGAAACCTCCTGAAACAGCAATGTTAACCAGCTGTGTTGTAACAGGGAATCAATGCACTTCACTTTTGTATTTGTGCTTCACTTGGTCTGTGCCTCTGGATGAGTAAAAATCCCTTGGAGCTCCTTAGTCTGCTGCAGCACTGTGTTAAAAGGCAGTTTTCTTCTTTTTTAATGTAAATCATTACAGATAAGTTAGGATTTGGGAAGTCCAGTGGAATGGCACCAGCATAAAATTATTCCCCACATTTCAAGTCAGCAAGGTCAGGTTCTTAAGAAAATGTTGTCTTTGTTGGACTAAGACATTACTGAAAACCAAAGAGATAATACTTTCAGTATCAACATTCTTCTTCCTAATTGCTTCCCAGAGAGCAAAAGTTCAAGCTTCAAAACCTTCACAAGCAATTTATTTTGCAGATAGCTTCTTAAGAAAATAAGAGATGTGAAGTCAAGAACATGGCAAAAATGGGGGCAAAACCATAAAAACATGGTTATGCAGAGGCTGAAAGGACTAAATCCAATTAGTTTCACGTATGTCACATGAATATCTTTTAGGTTAAGTTAAATTTGAGTTTTCTGCAGCTCACTCTCTTCAGTGTCCTGCAGGCATTTCTTCCATGTGGTTCGGCAGATCACGGTTGCTTCTACACAGTCAGGAAGTTTCAGTCAGTATCTCACAGCATTTCCTGAATTTTTAGAGGCATTTAAAATTATGGTTTTTACCTCCTAAGAAGGCAACCAGGCAATGCTTGCTCTCCATTGTCATGAAAGGATAACCAGCTATAAAAGCTGTTTCTTCTGTCAGCCTGATGTGCCTTGTGTCACGAAGAGAACTTGGAAGAGACTGAAACTGTACCTTTTGTGATTTAAAATATAATGCCTATGTAGAAGACATTCACTATGTTATGTTATGTTATGTTATGTTATGTTATGTTATGTTATGTATGTTATGTTATATGTTATGTGTCATATGTCATGTGTCATATGTGATGTTTGTTATGTTAATGTTCAGTTTGCCATATTCACCTAATCCTAAGCATGATGACTGCTAGGGCACACCAGTTGAGGAAAACTTACTGGATGTCAGACACTTCACTGTCACATGAGCAGCCATGTGAGCTCTCAGTGTTTCTTTCTCTTCCTCTATGTAGCCTGAAACCTCTCTGATTCAGGAATGCACCTATTTGGAGATATTTTAAGTCAAAGCCCACACACACAGCACAGAAGCACCTTCAGCCTCGGGACCTGTACCTGGATGAACACAATTCTGGCACTCCTCAGGCAGTCGGTTTAATTGAGGATACTTGTGCTCTGTTCTTACTCTCTGTTTTCTGTGATAATTCTGAATAAGAAACATTTTCAAGCGTTTTGCTCAGATGAATAGTCAACCAAGACAAAGACTTCACCTTCTACTGATAAAATTTCCAAAATCCTTACTGCCACCTGTTCATTGCATATATTGTTTAATTATATTTTTTTCCCCTGGAGTCAACACAGTATAACTCTGGTCATACAGTCCTTTTATAGAAAACTCCAAAAATATTTTCCAGAAGTGGTAACACTACAGGATTTATTAAACAGTAATATTGTGATTTTTTCCTTCTCTGTAAGGTAAAGCTGCTGCAGAATTAGGGTTTGTATGTCTTTTATCCAGAAAGTGTACACAATAAATTGAGTGGGACATATGAAGAAGGAGAGGATTCAGACAAAAATTTTCCCTCTTTTAGGCATACAATAAGAGGTAATCTGTGTCACCCACAAAAATGTATAATTCTGAAATATTAAATTTGGCACAGACATTGCAATTCAGTGTTTTTCACTATTTAATAACCATATGAGTTGGGCATTACAAGGAAAGACGGGACCAAGTGCATCACTTCAATAGTGTCCCATTTGCAAACAGTATATCTTTTTTCAAACTTTCCGACTTAATTCCTTTCCAATTTATGCATTGCAAAATATGAAACCAGGATAATTTACATACTGACGTGGGCCATAAAATAGTCACTGAATAACAATGAAGTGATAGCAAAGGGGTGAAGGAGTACATCCCTTGTCAGATGCTTTAACTTTGTATCTTTATCACTTGGCTCTTCTGCCCTAACATGAACATCTACGTGGCTTTTCTGTAAATAACATCCTTGAGTCCATCAATCACCAGGGAGTGGACAGCTTTTACAAGCTACTGATGGATTTTTGCAGGCTGACAAATGGGTCATGCACTGCTTTTCACTGAAAGTGCATTTTACAAGCTAAGGAATTAGTTGATAAAGTAGTTATCAGTGGCTTTGCATAATGAAAGCCACCAACTATAGAAAGATTGAAATTTCATTAAAGTAGTTTTAGAAAAAGCCTATTTCTGCAAAAGCATTATATTTGGCAGCATTTCTGCATTTATCTTTCCTGGGTTTTTTGTTTCTTTTATATTTTTTGCAACTATAGAAACATTTGTCTGATTTTTTTTCATTTCTTTTTTTTTTTTTTCCTAGAGTTACTCACAGAATTGATGTTACTTAGAACTCTTTCCTTCAAGAGCAAGCTGATTTACTTCAGTGATGATATAGCCCTAAAACTTTGTAGTGTCCATTACATATTCCTTTGGGATCAGGTTGTGAGTGTGAAATAAGCAGTAACATATGAAGAAAAACTGAGTGGACAAAGCAGTTTTGGTTCAATGCACTGACAGTAAAGTTTTCCACTGTGAAAACTGCTGGATTTTGGTCACACCAGGCCTCTGCCATACGTTATGTGGCCTAGTGTTTTATGTGGATTTACTCTTGAAAACCTGATTCCCTATTTCCTTTCTGTCTTTCCTGGCAAAATGTTAACAATTTTTAGCAAAGCCACACCTCATAAAGGTAGCTTTAACTATGGACAGTTATGAAAAGCAGCATGGGTTTCGGCACAGATCATGGTGATGCTCATACAATTGTGATAGTGCAGTGTAATCGTTTTTTTAATACAGAAATTGCAGAGAAGTTGATCAGCAGTTGGTGGTGTTTATTCTTGTGTCAAGGGTTCTGCAAGATAAGTAAATATTCCAGATGGACTGATTTTTCTTTATTCCTAGAACTGGCTGCTTCATATACATTAAAAAAACCACTCTGCCTTTGAGTCCAAAACAAATAAATAAACAAACAAACAAAAAAAGAAAAAAAGAAAAGAAAAAAAAAAAGAAGAAAGAAGATCATGTCCTGTGAGACAGCCTGGCTTTGTAATTTCTGCTTGTTGAGGAAAAAAAGGGTGAATGACGTACTGTGATGACAATTTTCACAAAACACTCTGAGAAGCCAGTAAAATGTTTAACCAACATGTGTTCTTGCATAGTGAATATCTTCTCTTTGCCTTGGGGCACATTTACAGAAGTGCTTTGGGAAAGACATGTTTTCAAGTTTTTAACCATACACACAGCTTTTGCTTCCTTAGATACTTCAGTAAAAGCATAGTTATAGTACTGGAAGCTACCAGATATTTTGAGGCAGAGAATCCTGAGTTTTATCTGTTAAGAAGTTTTTGAAGCCAGACAGTCCAGACTCTTGGGTAGAAGTAGAGGCAGTGTAACTACATTGATACCAATGACAAGAGAGAGAATAACTTCTCTTCTATCAAATATTTACATCTGTTTAATATTCAAACATTGCATAGTAAAGATTCAGAATGGATTTGCAGCTGAAAATAACAAAATGGGAAATGAAAAAAGAACTAGTAAATAGGAACAGCATTCTCTGTATTTACAATTTAAATGGAAACTGAATGGGACATGCAGACTTGAGATGCAGATGACATGAGAAAGGGATAATTATAATTGTAGATGTTCAACTAGGCAGGCCCTTTGTGTGCTCCTTTCTCAGTAATTGTGAGAGATGAGCATGCCTTCAGTGTAAAAACCTAACCTTAACCCTTGCCCCTCACATTTGTCTAGAGCTGACCCCGAAATATCCCGTTGGGAGGTGCCCCTTTCCTCCATTTCACTGCCATCCCAAGAGCAAATCTGGAGGGGTGGGGTGGGGCTCCTGTCCATAAACCCAGGATTGCAGATAGTGGGGTGGATTGGTTTTGCAAGACCCAGTTTTAGGTAGAAGGGGGGCCACAAAGATGGCTCCTGTGGGAAGCTGCTGGAAGCTTCCAGCATGTCCAGCAGAGCCGATGGCTGATGGCTCTGAAGATGGACATGCTGCTGGCCAAAGCTGGGCCAATGAGAAAGGCCAGTAATGCCTATGTGATGACATATTTAAGAAGAAAATCAAAGTCACGGGTTTTGTTTCCAGACAGAGAAGAGAAGGAGGTGAGAACATGTGAGGGAAAACAACATGGAGACACTAAGGCCTCCATAGAGGGGTGGGAGGTGCCAAGATTCCTCTGCAGGCTGTGGTGAGACCATGGTGAACCAGCTGTGCTCCTGGAGCCCATGGTGATCCAGGAGGGATGCAGAGATCCACCTCCAGCCCATGGGGAAGGTGCTGGAGTGGATGGATGCCTGGAGGAGGCTATGATCCAGTGGGAGACCCGGTGGGGAGAGAGGGGCCCTGTTTCCAGGCCGGAGCACCCTGTCCTTGCAGGACTACACCCTGTGGAAAGAGACCCACACTGCAGCAGTTTTGGGAGGGCTGGCTGCCTGTGGGGGGAAATTCACATTGCAGCAGTTTTAGAAGAACTCCAGAGTGGACCCACACTGGAGAAGTTCACGGAGAACTGTCTCCCTTGGGAGGGACCCCACGGCCTCACAGGGGATGGGCTTCTCTCCCAGAGCAGCAGAAGAAAATCTCTTTGATGGACTGACCAAACCTCTAGCCCCTGTCTCCTGCTCTGTCAGTGGGAAGGAGGGAGGCGCTGGGGGAAAAGGTGTTTAATTTTACGTCTCACTATCCTCCTCTGGTTCTCTTAGGAATAAATTCACTTTGCAACTTAAGCTGGGCCTGTTTTGCCCTTGAAATGTTTCTCCCAGCCTTTATGTCACCCATGATGCCTTCATTAACATTTTTTCCCCTTTTCCTCCTTTGCCCAGCTGTGGCAGGGGACGGTGAGTGAGTGACTATCGTGGGTGCCTGGTGTTGGGCCAGTGTACCTCTCCCTCCCAGGGGGTTTTGGGGGCATAGGAGGGACCAGTAGGCATGGGGCAGAGAGAGGAGGGACACAGAGGGACACCTCATAAATCTCTCCAAATTGCCCCTTTGCCCTCCCTGAACCACCCTAATTCAACCCTAAAATGTCTTCAAATCTTGTCCACAGGGGCAGCAAGACACACCTGTGTCCTGGCAGCTGCGTGCCCAGCCAGCATGAGGAGCAGGGCTAGGGCTACTCCCAAATTTCCCCCACCCCATGACACAGCTGGACATGGGCGGAGAGGGCTGGCTCAGGCTTTATTGTTCACCTTCATGCCACAAAGGAGCACAAAATCCACTTGCATCCCCTGCAAGATGCCATCCTGAAGCAGAGCCATCCCCAAAGGACTTGATGAGCCTAGGGCAAACCCATAATGTGCTGTCAAGGAATTATGAATTTAAAAAGTCAGTGGGGAAGCCCCACATGATAGGCTCTTGGATCACATGGTGATAAATTTGTATTGTTTGTGCTGAAGGCAGCAAATTAAACCTTAACTGACTTCCAGATTTTGAACGATAAATTCTGAATTCCTTCAATCTTTTCCATCAGTGCTTTTATGCTTAAGAGTGCTTGTGGACTAACTCCACCATTGCTTCACTAGCCAGCCACCTGATACCTCATGTTCCCAACAGTAGCTGATGTCAGGGTAAATTTTCACACTTTATGGCTGAAAATTTAAAATTTTGCCTCTGCTTGAAAACGTGTTTAGTAATTTTGTAAGATGTTATGGTTTTTTACTGTTTTCCATTGAAAATCCTGGTTTTCCATCCCTGTATGCCCAGGACTTGTCAGGAGGTAGAACTTTTCTGTAGGAGGATCTCAACAATTTCATGTAAGAGAAGGGGAAAGAGAAGGTCCCAAACCTAGCCTTAACCAGGCTAGTAAGCCCAAAGCTACCAAAGGAGTGTTGTCAATAGGGTTTGTCAGGATGCTGTGCAAAAGGAAGGAATTTGGGTGTCCCCATGTCACACTCAGCAGCATATTCAAAACCTTGGTCAGTCCATACTGTGCTGGAGCCTCTTCAGATTTGTTTACTGAAGTTAAAATGCAGATTTTCCTTCACTTTTTTGCATTTTTTTACACCATACACTCAGCTTGTTAAAGCATGGAGTCATAAAATCATAGAATACTCTGAGTTGGAAGGGATCCACAAGGAAAGTCTGACTCCCATCCCTGCACGGAATAACTGAAAGAAGCACACCTTGTGGGCTCAAAACAATCAAGGTCCATGAAAATGTCATTAGTGGACTATGGAGGAATATTAATTATCCATTTTGCATTTATTATGGGAAAAATATGAAGCTCAATTCAAATTTTATTTGATAGCAGCTATGTATTTTAATGTTGTCTTTCTTTCTTTGATTTCTAAATAATTGTTCCTTTTGCTGATTTTCAACTTTTACTGGTCAGAATGATGTAACTCTGTCCTTACAGCAGTCTGACTCCAGCTAATCCATGGCATGTCTGCCCTTGAGTCTTCAATGTCAAATTTGTACCAAAATACAGCATTTTAACTTATGCAAGACATTCTTCTTATTAAAATTTCAATATTTTAAAATTTGAGAATCAAATTTTTACAATTTATTAATAAAATGCAGACTAAAAAAAAGGAGGAGATAGTCAAATAGAGGAATTTCTTCCTATTTTTTAAAAGAAGAATGTTTGTCACGCTATTTCTTTTGACATAAAATCTCTTATTTTGAAAGAAAACAAAACAAAATGAGCACCAAAAGGAAAACTAAGAACTACGAGAAGGTGTTACTTAATTTTCCTAAGCTGTGTAGGGAGCACAGACTTCTATAAAATCTGTAAACACTATGTGTCTCTGAGGACTTGAATTTCCAAAAATTAAGTTTTATTTCCTTTCATTGAAAAAAAGCTGTCAGCTGCACAAGGAAAAACTACTGCTAAGCCATCTGTTCAGTTGCATTTCTTGGTGTTGAGGGTAATGGACTAGTTGCAGTTCATTGCTTAGCAAATAATTAAGCATCAGGTTATTTAATTATTAATATCAGCTTCTATAATTATTGAAATTAGATGTAGATTTTGATTCCCATGCAGGAGAAAAGCCTGTTATACAGAATAGGCTTCCTGTAAGTATGCAGATGGATTTATTGGTGTTGCAATGCCAGTTGTTTGTGGTGGACACGATGTGCAGCAAATGTTTAACAACTACAGAAACTGTGCTTTAGCTCCCAAGGGAACACCCACAGAAAGCGCAATGGGAGACTCCACCAACAGCTCAGAAATTCTGATCTTTGTGGCTACAGGGGGCAAAGGACAGTTGAAATATCCCCATATTTAATTTCCATTTAGAACAGGTTGCTCTGCTGCTATTTATCGTCTCTAGCAAAAACTAATCATAGCAGCTGTGGCTCCTTCTCAGTACCCTGCACCTTTTCTGGACTGAAACTTTGTTGACTCCAGAAGCTTTTCTGCATTCAGAATCAGCCCCACCAGCTCAATTTTGAGCTGTGTAGCACAAATAGTGTACACTGATAAGGCACTGATATTTATTATGCTGAACTGGTTAATTTGCAGTAACATGTATTTTTGCTTATCTCCCTTGTCCAACCAACATGTCAATACCCACCAATTTTATAAAAAGTGCATGGCTCATTCGAAATGCAATTGAATATTTTTATGCCATTGAATGTAATGTTCTGTTTATTTTTTCCTCTTCCTCATCCTGCTGAGATAGCACAGGCTGCCTGAGTGCACCCTGGCTTTTCTGTGGCACTACTCTCTTTTCTGTTGCTCCCCTTTTGCCACTTTTCTCCTGTACACCTGGAGGGCAAATGAACTTGAAATAACACTCAGAACTCTGTTAAAACCAACAGAAGAGGGAGTCTTAAAATATTTGTGGCATTCTCAGATTCTTTGCATTGTGAAAGGACTTAAAGCATTTGTCAAACAAAAGAAGAGACACATAGTCCATGCTCCTGTCCCCATTTTCCAAAAGGTGATGACCAAGATGGTGTCTTGGTTTAAGACAGGTTAAGGAGAGCACTTGGGAGTGAGCAAAGGCATGGGAACAAGAACAAGGAAAAGGAAAAGAAACTTTAAATAATGGCACACGTGCTTTCTCCATATGCCTTGCTCACTGCTGGGGCCTGGATCACCCTCACTGCCAGCAGCTGTGGGCTCCTGTTCCACAGGTGCCTTGTTCTGCAGCTGCTACTGAGGTCAGTTTTCCCAATTAAAAAAAAAATAAAAATCAATCAACACCTTCTTGCAAGCAAATATTTTCCTTTCAACCAAGCAGACAGATACAGATACTAATGTCATCCATTTTGAGGAAGTCACTCACACATGCCACTCTTTTCCTAGGATAGGAGGGAGCCAGGGGTCAGGTGCTCTTGCCTGAAGCACAGTTAAGCCAAATGAAGTGCACAGGCTGTTGCTGCAGTCCTCTTACAAAAGAAATTCAACATCTTTCTTAAATTAGTATGATTTGAGGTACTCGTCTCCTTTCAAAGCCTGACTGCCAAACCTCCCTTTCCCTAACAGTGGCTCATTCTGTAGAAATGAAACTGGCAAATGAAAGCAATTATTCAGTTAATGTAACTGAAAATGTTGTAAAATTTATTGAGTAAATTATATGAGAAGTTGACCATACATTTTAGCTTGGGTGTCATCCTTTAATGTCGAGTGAAGACACAATATTGAAATATCAGATTTTTCTTAATATTAGCAAAGATGTATCTTTCAGTGTTGACTGGGAAGCCAGAACATTTGGAGAAGGTTTTCATTGAATGCTTCACAAGTGGCTTTGCTATAATTAACCTTAGCAGGCTGTTCCCCTAACAAGTCCAGGGAGTCTGCAGAATGTTTTCTCCTTGCAAAGGCAGAGTGTTCACAATCTGCCCAGTGATCTCTGGAGTGAGGGATCAGGCAAAGCCACCAGCAAGGTGCAGAGCCACCAGGATGTTTGTGAATGAAACTCTGCTGCTGTGGCAGAGGTGCTCAGCAGGTCCCCAGAGCCACCTGGAGCTGGGGTAGCACTGGCACAGTGTGGTGTCCCCACTGCAGAGAGAGGATGTGGAAATCTGCTCTGCCCCAAAGTGTCTAATCTCCTTTTTATTTGCCCTGGAGAGGGAAGTCCCCTGGAAGAGTGGCTTGTTCTGCACGCCTCCACACCACTGCTATGGCCATCCATGACTATTAATCCCCTTGGAGTCCAGTGTGAAAAAACTGTAATATCAGCCTGAGAAAATAACAAAGATAAGGAAAGACAAGGAAAAAGGAAGGGAAAGGGAAAGGGAAAGGGAAAGGGAAAGGGAAAGGGGAAGGGAAAGGGAAAGGGAGGGACAAAAAGGTAAAATTTTTTCTCTGCCGATCTTAAATTTCACAAATGCAAGAAAAAAGCACTTCAAGATGCTTTCTCCCTCCAGCAAGGAAAGCAATGGAAGAAGGTGCAGTATTTGTTACAGGGTTTGCAGTACTGAAACCTTGGTTTCTGTTCCAAAATCCCGTTAACTCTTTCTGCACTAACTCTGTGCCATCAGTCATATGAATAAGGTTGCACAGACCCTAGCATGAGGCTTGGGTATGAAAAGGTCGGAAGATAGTTGGAAATGATCCAGCTAAAGGTACCTCTGCAAATCTGGGAACAGTTTTGCAGCCCAGGCACCACTGACAAAGCTGAGCTTTTGCCAGGCAGGTACAGAGGCTGCAGAGACAGAAGTGCTCCCCTGAAATCCATCAGTTCCCTCTACCCAGTGAGCATTCCTGATCTGCTCTTCTTCCCAGCAGAGCTTCCCTGCACCCAAACACCACTTTTCAGGGACAGTCAGAGCTCTGTGGCTGCTCACAGCACTCTCAGAGCAGACTCACAGAGGCAAAATAAAAAACAACATGCTTGATGTTCCTTGCAGAGGTGCACTCACAAGGAGGCACTGCTCCATTAAAGACCCTTCTTAGCCAGCCAGCCCTGAGGAACTGCCCAGTGGCCTTCCTGGGAGAATGCTTGTTTCATTACAGAAAAACTAGAAAAATATCTAATGTGGAAAAGTCATTTTTTCCACAAGATAAAACACAGCATAAAGGATAAAGCCACAATCTGGAAGGGTAAAAGAATACTCAAACAGTGTGTGCAGCCCAGCCAGACATGCCTGGCAAATGGTCTCACTGCTGCCTCCAGCTCTGAAGTGAGCTATCAGGTTCTGAGCTCAGTCCTTGGCAAAGGCAGGCCACAGGTCTGGGACTGAGCACTGAGCTGCAAAGACGCTCTGCTGCTGCTGCAGTGCTGCCAGTGCCAGCCTGGGTGTGAGGCAGAGCGCAGAACAGGCTTATGGAGGGAGCAAAGCCCAAAATGTACCAAAATGTGCCACCTCTTCACAAGGTGCAAAGCAGGAAGGGCAGTGGAAGTGGAAACCCTGGAAAAACAAGACAGGTGCAGTGAAGGAAACAGCAAATGAAGTAAACAAAGGATGTGGTAAGAAGGACTAAGAAGAGACTTGTGTCAAAACTGGGGGGAAAGCAACAAAAAAGGCACATCTTGCTTATGATAGAAGGGTATAGCCAGAGCTGAGGGCTGAAGATGTGGAAGCTGCTGGCGGTTTGTGATCTCCAGTGCAATCCATCCCATGTCTGTCTCTGAAGGTCCCACAGCGCAGAGGGGACATTTCCTCTGTCCCTTATGGGAGCTCTTGACCAATGTCCTGGCATAGAAAGAAATTCATGGGTCTCAGATACTCAGATGACAACTCTGCTTCTCAAATCCCCTTTCAGTGGGAAACTTCAACAAGGAAGGCAATAGATGTAGAAGTTCCCTGTGCCTACCCAGGCAGGAGGTTAAAGAGAATTGAGAAGGGGTGGTGACACTGCCAGTTGCAATGAGCCTTTGGAGAAACTGCTCTGTTTCCTTCTGTTCCAACCACAGAGAGGCCAGAGGGAGTCACTCAGAGCTCATCAGCTGAATTCAAAGGCCAAAGTTTGGTCAGGCTGAAGAAAAAGACACCAGTACTGACTATTTGATTCACCTACCAGTTATCTGTAGCTAATACATTCCCTGATAGAAAGAACAAGTGATCCCTTGGAATCTGTCACAGAGCTCAATTCCACGTGTTTTTTTCTCCTTTTTATGCAGGCAATGTCACAGCAGTCTGCTTACAGCAAAACAAAACATGTGAAAGAAATCCTCACCAACAGCAGACCCACCTGAGAGGGACTTGTCCCGGCCAAAGCACTTGTATGTCATCCACCTCTATTCACTGAGTGTGATTATGCCTAATTGAAAAATTAGCTGCACAGTAACATCCAGGCACTATTTATGCCAATTTACATTATCTCCATGCTGGTCTTGGTTCAGCTCATTTTCCAAGAGCTGGCTGTAAACACTCACTTCCAAAAAAACACACTTTGTTTGACTGCAGTTCCCTCTCTTTTTATTGCCATGTTTTCCTATCGTCTCTTGATTTTTCATTTCAGGCTCACCATATCACCTCCTGCCTGTGTCATCTCCCATCAGCAATGCTGGACTGGCTGCTGTGGCTGATCTGCTTTCTGGCAGGTCCATCCTCATCCACACACATGCCACTGCTGCCTGCTGGCCTCAGCCTGTGCTTGGCTGTCTCAGGGCTGTCCCCAGCCTGTGCTCCATTGACTGCTTTTCACTGCAGCTCTTCCTGTCTCCAGTGCTGCTTCCATGGAATTCACACTTCAGTTCTCTGACAAAGCCCCACCATAGCCCCCTGCACATCTGTCAGCGTCATTACACACCTCTTCTTTACTCTGAGTTTGCTTCTTTACTCTGGTCTTCATCCTCCACTTGTATACACACACTCCTTTAACTCACCGCACCTTTCCTTTCCCCCGCAGCTGTCTCCATTTTTCCACTCCAGCAGCAACTTCTCCCTTTCTTTGCTGAATTGACCTTGATGTGAGTTATGTGTTTGTTCATTTCTTATTGTCTATAGGAAACATTCTGATTGCTAAGCAATGGTTTTCTCTTTATTAAAATCTGAAAACCATTCAGATTTTCAAATTTAGTCAGGGATCATTTGTGAGTGAGACAAAATAAGTGCTTTTCCTTCTGCTAACAAACAGCAACAGGGTGCCCCCTTTACTGATGTTTTTGTTCCTTACAAAATATAATTTAATGCAGGTGCTGTCTGTTTTAGCACCACTGTAATGCTACAAACAAGAACAATTTTATCTGATAGAGGAATTGCAATGTCACCTGGTCTTGGCCTCTCCGGATGTGCTCCCTGGAGTTGTTCTTACTGTAGTATCTGTGGATGTATAAATGCAATGCCAAGCTCTGCTGGAACTGAGCCTCAAACTTACTTTGGACTAAAAAAGGAATAATTACATAACTTGGCCTTCGTAGTTGGAAATCAGAACCAAGCAGTGTAGGTTTCTCTTCTAAGATGAGATTCTCTTTTATGTCGGACCAATGAAAACTTCAGATTAACGGAGCCTCACCATTACAATGAAATGAGACTAAGAAAAGTGATCATGACAGGATCTCTGTATAAATACCTCTAAACCTTCCCTTTGCTCAGAAATAATCAATCCTTCCCTCCCCTTCCCCTGTGCTTGTTTTTATAACTGTTCCTGAGACACTGCTCAGAGGTTTGAAGAAGTCTTGTCATATACTGACTCTTGTCACATGTCAAGAGTCTGGATCAGAGAATGCAAAGAGAACAGAATTTGTGTCTCTCCAGGCAGAAAATGTCCTACAGGCAGAGAAAAGGGAAACTCTGAAGGGAGAATGCCCAGGGTTCAGCATTCCGGAGTTGTAGCTGAAGGCCCTAGGGCTGCAGTAATTTGCTCATCCTGGAAGTTACACAGTGGCTGACTCCACCAGAAACCAGATGTCACTTTATTTTATCCTCTCAGGGCTAAATTCAATAGGGATGCAGAACAGCTGGGAAAAGTGCCAGCAGATTCCAGTGTCTGTGAGGAATCCCATCTTAAAGGGCCTTTGATGTGAGCACTTTGTGTGCTTTGAGGTGTCTCTGCATTTTATTTACCTTGTTTTAATTTTAATTTTGTTTCTCATAAGGGCAGTGAACTTGAGCAAAAACTTTCTTATTCATGAGAGAGTCCTTTGTGTCCTTTTGCAGCTCCTTCCCATGTCACTTGATGTCACATGTGTAAACCACCTCTGTCTCTCACATCTCTGCTCCATAAAATATCCTCAGAAGCAGAATGAGCTATGACCAGAAGAAAGCATTTCTATGGAAAGTATATTGCAATTTCCTGCACTTGACAAACAGGGGCTGCAGGTAGATGGCACCTGGGGACTGCCTTTCTCCTCATGCTCTTCCTCACAGACTGTGCCTTACAGGGGAATCAGCTCAGGCCCCTGGAACAGAGACTCAGTTCTTCTTTGACTTGGTGCTTGCTCCTCTCACATATTCTCTCTCCCAGTTGCAGCAATTTTTGTCCCTTCCTAAACCTGTTATCCACCCAAAAAAAAAAAAAAAACTTTCCATGTAAACCAAATTCATTATGTTATTAAAAAGATTTTGAAAAAAAGTTCAGAATGAAACTATAATTTGGCTACAGTATGAGTTCAGATGCCCTATTTTCATAATCCTCTTACTTGGTGTAATTATGGAGTATGAAAGAAAAGAGAATGCCCAAGATGCAATATTTTTTCTGGACTTTTACAACCCTGGTGGACATTGAAGACACTTGTAGCTTCAGAGACTTGTGTATGAGGTTTCAGACTCTGCAGGACAGTCAGTAAGAGAACAATAATGAACCATTTCTTCTGAAACTCCACTCTTTGAAAATCATATTCATAAAAGTATCTTGTTCACTTTCATTTCTGATGTCCCTCTTTCTCTTCCCAGCCTTTGTCACCTGTCAGTAAAAAGAAGAACAACTGTCCAATGTGAATAACTTTAAAACTCTCGGGAAGAGCTCATGTTTCAGTCATTTTGCCAATCTATACATACACCCATCATCTCTTAGGGAGCAGCAGAATAAAGGTTAATTAGCTGCACACTGGCACAATTAGCATGTAATACTGGATTTTTAGCACAAAGAAAGTAATTTTCTTTTAAGTGCATCACAGTGCTCATTTATGAACAACTCAATTTAGAATGTAAGCTGTCTGGCATGTAAGAGAAATATGAGTTAAATACCAATTCCAGATAACTCATCCTGAGCGCAACAGATTCAATAGTATCTGATCCATCAAGAGAAGACATTCAGAGTGGGAAACACAAATCACTGGGTTCTGGTCAATGTATTGCATTCCAAAGGAAACAGATCCACAACAAACACTTTTATCCCTCTCTGACAATTTTATTGATCTCCTTTGTCAGGATACAACTTTCCAGATACACTGCCTGTGTAGCTAAACAGAATCACAGAATAGTTTGGATTGGAAAGGATCTCAAAGACCAGTCCCAACCCCTGCCATGGGCAGGGACACATCCCACTATCCCAGGGTGCTCCAAGCCAAATCCAGCCTGGCCGTGGATACTTCCAGGGATCCAGGGACAGCCACAGCTTCTCTGGACAACCTGTGCCAGGGCCTCCCCACTCTCATCATAAATATTTTCTTCCCTAGGTCCAATCTAAATCTACCTGGTCTTGGTTTAGAATTTTTGGCCCTTGTCTTATCATTAGAGACCCCAGTAAATGGAGTAGCAACCTCAGTCTGTTGGGTTGGGGTTTTATTCTTCCTTTGCTGCTTTCTTTGCCTTTATTTGAAAGACTTTCAAGATGAGTTTTCACACAGTATTTCTAGTGGAATCTCATTGCAGCTCTACTCTAACCATTTCAGAGGGGTCAGCAGCACTGTGTCATAGCTTTTCTAGTCCATGAATGTAATTAATAATGACTACTCTCATTACTTTTCACACATTTTTATTTTGGTTCATAAAGATTGTCTTTCCTGTCATATTTTTTTGCTCCCCTAACCCAAATCAATTAACATCAAATTCACTTTGTAAAGTGATCACACATTTGAAATTTGTGTTCACATTCACTACACTGAAGGTCCATCATTCTTCCTGCTTTCCCTCGAGTTGTTGTGATGTTGATTTCAGAGACAAAAAAGGTTGCATGCAAATTTTTAAAAAAGGCAAGCAAAACCTATTCATAGCTAAAAAATGTTGTAATAATTATTAAAGATATTCAGAAGCTGAGAGCAAGAACCCAAATCTGATTCTCAGTGCAGTATCTGTCACCAACTAGTAACTATAACCCCCAAGATTCACTCGTGTGAGTAAATCAGAGCTAAATATTGATGGACCAGAAGATAACTCTGTTACTGCAAATTGCTAAAAAGCTGCTGTCACTTCATTAAAATAAAAAATGAGGGAAAAAACCCAAAAAACAAACAAAAAAAACCCCCCCAAAAAACAAACAAAAAACCCAAACCCCAGTTTTAAGAAAAATCTTGCTTATTCTGAAGCATTTTAGTTTTTTCTCAATGGCTTCTACCCAGCCAGTGTCCACCACATGCCCACTGTGCAATATATAATTAACTGCAGCAATCAAAGACAAGAGTGGACAAGTTTGTCATAAAACTCAGCCTTCTGAAAGAATGATTTCTGTTAAAGACTCCAGTAGCTCTTTCTGATTAAATCTCTCTCCTCCATTAATTCCCAGTTCTCATAAACACTGCACAAATTAATCCTTAAGGCAGGGCCTTGTGCTGACTGTCAGTTCTTGTCATGGTGAATGTGTTTCTTTATCTTGTACTTGACTGAGTCAACTCTGAATTCTGCCTATTCATTTGTTCTACTTTTTCTCCATTTTCAAATTTCTCAGTCATAACGACATTGTCACAACACAATGCTCCTGACAACTGACTCGTTTTTGCCAAATTTCACGTTTTCAAAAATCAGTTGTGCAACTTTCACTTCACCTTTACTGCCTCACATTCAAACGACAAGTGAACTTTTATCAGCCTTGCAAAATGTAAATTCAGCTCTTCAAGAAACAATCAATTACAAACCGATCTATATTTCCAACCTTCTTTTTGTAACCTCTTCATCACATATTCACATTTCAGATTTGGAGAACAGTCAATGTATTTTGAGAGTACAGCTTCGGAGCCTGGCTTCTCCCTGTTTTAATGTAAAATAATTACAGATAATAAATACAGCAAACACTTGAAGTGGTTTTCTACAGTGATCTGCAAAGAGACTGATGGCAATGGTATTTGAAATTTCTTCCAATGACCTCTCTGCTTCTGTGGTTTCAGCTCAGGCATACCTGGTGCTGTTTAGCCTGTTCAGGGCATTAGTGCTTTTGTATTTTACCTTTCTACCATCAAATGCTCAGGAATCACCACAGGGCACCCACTGATGCCACCCTTTTACTTATTTTTTATGTCTAACCCAGCTGACTTTTTCCAGCTCTGCTTTGTTCCTTCTTTACTTCCTGAGAGACTCCTAAATAAAATCCTCAACAAAGTGATTACAGCCTTTTTTTCAATCAAAAGCTTAGCAGGCCTTGAGGGCTGAGGGCCCAGGCTGGAGAGTCATGAGCAATCATAAACTGAAATGAGGAGTCATCAGCATGTCAGCAGAAAATGCCTTCAGTGTCCAAAGCAGCTGCCAAAGGGCTGAGCTTTCGCTAAGCTCCTTAGAATCCTTAGAATCCATCGTGGAAACAGCCTGAAAGATTGTTGAGCACATTCAGGATTCCTAGAAAAAGCAGTTAAAAGCTGTAGAGACTGGGAACAACAGAGTCCTTTTGAGAGGGGACACTACATCAAACACTGGGAAATAATGACCATGAGCAAGAGATGTGCAGCTGGAGATCAGGGGAGGCAGTGCCTCAGCCCGGCTCCATTCAAAGGGGCCTCTGACAAACTCTTCTATACTCATTTCCACATTTTACGAATGGTGCTTTGGATGTATTTCTTCCAATTTCTTTTCTCCTATTTTCTTTTGAAGTAGAGAATTAGAAAAAAGATAACAAGTATAAAACTTACCTTTTCTGATAAACCAAACACCACAACAGAGTGAGTCTCTTGCTCTGCTTCAATCTTCTCCCTTTTTTAGCCTGCAGGAATTGTTGGCAGGAAAATCAGTGCTAGACACCTATTTTTAAGCAAATGCCTGCTTGGCTTTATATCTGAAAAACAGTATAAAATGTGTTCTCAAAAGCACGGATAATTGTGCAGATAAATAAATAGAGAGATAAACAAAAAAGCTGCTGTTCCCTCCCTGTGTTTCAAAAATGTTATATACAAATTTAATACAATTCTATATTAGCCCCTGTCCAGTAGAAATGAAATAGAAGAAATACTCATATTAGCTGCATGTAGAATGAAGACAGAGATCCAGTGTCTAGTTCTAAAAGGATGAAGTATGAAAATCATACAGTAACATCTCAGTTACACATTATCCTGAAGAAAAAGAAGCATTTGGAGAAATGAGCAGCACTTCAGGAAAACGGCAGAAATTCAGGAAAGCAGTAAAGCAGTGATTAGACTTGGAGACACAAATATTTGAGCTAATATGCAGAGGCACTACAGGAAAATTTTACAGATGGTAGAAGTCTGCATTATTGAAATACTTAAATCCACTTGGTTTTCCCAACTCATAGGTGTTTGTCCATATCCTCCCCAAAATTTGCCAAAATGAAAGCAACCAGAGTTCAACTTAACTCTGTGTGGGAAGAACCTGTCACTAAGGTCCAACCCAACATGCAACTCAAAATAATTTCTGACTTAATTTTGTTTATTCAGTCAGCTACTTGTCTAACCGGTTTTCTTCACCTGGTCTAAGATTCCATTTCTGAATTATTTTTGTCCTCCTCAGACTGTGTTGCTTGGTCAGTAATGTTTTTATTCTGCCAGTGTTCACAGGGGTCCGAGGAGGAGGGAAGAGATGAGGATCTGACTCCATGTTTCAGAAGGCTTGATTTATTATTTTATGATATGTATTATATTACAACTATACTAAAAGAATAGAAGAATGGATTTCATCAGAAGGCTAGCTAAGAATAGAATAGCAAGAATGATAACAAAGGCTTCCGTCTCGGACAGAGAGTCAGAGCCAGCTGACTGTGATTGGCCATTAATTAGAAACAACTCTATGAGACCAATCACAGATCCACCTGTTGCATTCCACAGCAGCAAATAACCATTGTTTACATTTTGTTCCTGAGGCCTCTCAGCTTCTCAGGAGAAAAAATCCTAAAGAAAGGATTTTTCATAAAAGATGTCTGTGACAGGAAAGTTAATTTAAGAAACAAAAGGAAAATACTTACACTAACTTACAATTTAAATTTAAAAGTGACATTTTGTGTGCAAGTCTCAAATTGGACAGGAACAAATGCAGTTGATAGTCCACAGGACCAGAATCTCCACAAATGAGAACTAATTCCCAGAGTTCTTCTGCTACCACTCCCCGTGCACACGAACAAACATAAACATGGAAAGACACAGCCACAGCACATCACAAAAAAGAATATTTCCCACCACTTCACCTCTGTCCTTCACGAGAGCATTCTGAGGCACCACAGCTTCAATCTGGTGGAGAGAGCTAATGCCAAAGGCAGCTAAGAGAACTTAATGAAGTCATGGCAAATGAATTCCTTCTTTGGGGCTCTGGAATTGATTCTGACTTCCTGGACAGCAGAGAAAGATTCATCACTTGAGAGAGCAGTGCCAGTAGCAGTGAAGCAAATAGGATGTGACAGGGAAGGTGTATTGAGGAAATGAATTAGCAATTTCAGAATATAAAATGAATTGTTGGAATCAAAAAGGGCTCAGATGCACTCTGGATTTCATGGCTGTGTAGGAATGTGCAAGGAATGGAAACAAACTCCTTGCTCAAAGTGAGTGAGAGAGGAATGTTTTCTTTTATGCACACACCCCACATGCACAGGGATATTGTCCAAGCTGTAAATAACTGCAAATGATTCTGTGGATTAGGTGTTGATAGTCCAGAGACAGGGAAACCTTTTTCTGGAATCAGAGAATTAGAAAATCAGAGAATCATTAAGTCTGGAAAAGACCTCCAAGATCATTGAGTCCAACCTTTGGCTGATCTCCACCTTGTCAACTAAACACAGCATTAATTTTCACATCCTCTTCTTTCTTGAGCACTTCCAGGGATGGTGATTCCACCACTACCCTGGACAGCCCATTCCAATGCTTGGCAACCCTTTCGAGGAAGAAATTCTTCCTAACATCCAACCTGAACCTCTGCAGGCACAGCTTGAGCCTGTGTGCTCTTGCCCTGTCACTGCCTGGGAGAAAAGACCAAGCCCCACCTGGCTACAACCCCCTTTCAGAGCTGATCTTGCCACTGTCATGGTCACTGACATTGCAATAACCACAACAGAAAGAGAAAAAATTTCATCTGCCTTTTGAAGACTGTAAAGGATGGCAAAATCTCTGGTCATGCTGACAAAATATTGGCAGTTCCCCTTCAAGCCTTTTCATATCTGTTCCTTAACAAAAATGAGCTTGCTGCTGTTGACAGTCAGCATGCTGGAAGGGGTTAACACAAATAGATTGAGACACCAGAAGGCTCTTGCCCCACCAGACCAGCAGGAAATATTTCATCTGTCCTCTGGGCTCTCATATACTCAGTGAATATTATTTTGTCAGAAGTTGCTGGAAGACCTAATTTAAACCACCGCTTGGGTTTTTTTAGCAACATAAGGGTGGGACAGCAAATCAAGAATGTTGGGGAGGACATGTCTGTAAGTCCCACCAAACAAAAAGGTCTGACCCTGCTCTGTCAAGGATTGCCAGAATAGTTTTCCTTATTGCCTGGAAGAAGACTGTAACCCAGCATCATGCACAGCAGAAAGTCTGTAGGATGTTCCCTGGGAATACTGCTGACAACCAGTTCATCTGAAATAAAAAGGGACATTTTTCTCTAAGACCAGTTTTACTGGCCTGTACTGTCCATCTGTCTTACACATATAAGTGATAGACTATTACAGAATAAAAATCCAGATAGATAAAAGTGTTTCAGTCCCCTTCTCTGCGGCTGTCCTAGTTGTGCTCAGTAGAATGTTACTTTACTCTGCTAATTAGTGAATGGTTCCTAATTTTCTGCATCACACACAATTTCTCACCTCACACAGGCTCTCCTGGCATGCCCTTTCTCTTAAATGAATGTCCAAGCAACAGTGGGTATTCCTCCTCATGCAAACATGTGGGAATGCTAGTTATTAGACTGGAAAAATACTGTGCTTAGCCTTCTGATTTGAGTTCTTGCACCTGCGAAAACACCGTGTCCTTGAACATTGCTGGGTGCGATAATGAGGAGTCAGAGAGACGTGGGAAAATGGAATGTAGGCTGAAAAAATGAAGAAGAGTTGATATATAGCTTAACGAATAGAATGCTTAGTTTACAGAATAAGCATGAACTTCATTAACACTGTTATAAAAGTATGTAACCTGGATCAATAAATTGGAGACCAATGATCATCACCCCTAAGATGTGCACGTCTCCCCTTCACTTTCCTCACAAACACAAGGAAGCCACTTAAAAGCGCATCTGCCAACACATTCAGTAGTGAGAAAGCTGCAGAAGCTGCAGTCCACAGGGGAAAAAAAATCAATGGAGTGTGCATTCAAAGCATGGAATCACAGAACATTTGCACAGAACATTCTGTTTTCAAACAGAAATGTTTTCTGTCACACAGAAATGTTTGCTATCAGGTGCTAAAATAATGTGCAGAATTGTGGATGTTTTCATGAAACAAACTGGACTTGTGCATGCAGGCTTTGAACAAGGCACTAAGGCAAGAACTACAAATCCCACTGAACTGGTAGTTTTTGAGGCATTTGATATTTCTCATTGCAGGATGTGATAATACAGAATAACAGAATCATTTACATTGAAAAAGACTCTTAAGGCCAAGGCTCACCAGCAGCCCTTGGCACTGCAGTACTTTCTGTGAAGCAACCCTCTGAGCTCCTCGTTCTGGCCTCTGTGAGGACTAGATGGCTGGGATGCAGATGCTAGCAGGGAGGACAAGATCTCTCAGGTGAAAGGGGAAGCGTGGGCAGCAGCTTCCAGCTCTGCAGCAGGCACTGCTGGAAACCTGGCACTCACCTGGAAGAGGATGCTTTCCTGAAGAGCTGTGTTTTCACACAGCTGGCAGTGCAATTTTGGGACAATGCACGGGAAGCCTTCCCTGGCGTGGGTGTGGGGGAAATCGGGAGCTGGGAAGCAATGCTCTGGATCCTTCCCGCGGGAGCACAGGAGCCCTGACCGCTGGCTGAGAGCACCTGCAAAGCAGCCACTGGCTGCCCTCTGCCTGGGGCCAGCTCTGGGGTGGCTGTGGGCAACATGGTCCTGCTGATGGACACTGCCTTCCTGTTACCTCAGGGTGGCCAACAAGCTGCCAGCAGAGAACCTGCTCCTCCCAAGGCAGCTGCTCACCCTATGGCAACACATCAGCCAGCATGGGGGCCACCAGCAGAATGACCTGCAGCAACCTGGCCATCTGCCTGGGGCCAAACCTGCTGACCCCACCCCAGGAGGAGCAGATGGAGCTCCAGGCCATGCTGGCTGAGAACAAGAAGGTAACGCTGCCTTCAGCAGCCGGCTGGAGCCTCCCCGGCCCCTGCATGCCTGGCTGCCCAGAGGTGCCTGTGCCTGGCTGTCCCCTCTCTCCAGCCAAGGCCATGCAGGAGCTGCCCCACAGCCAAAGCCTTCTGTGCAGAGGAAAAGACTCGGCAGAGATGGCAAGGGCTGCTTGGCGCACTGTCAGCACCTGGGCTGAGACCAAGGCTTTTCTGTGTGCAGGTGAAGCTGCTGGTGGCCTTTTTGATTGAGAACATGGATGACATCTTTGCTGAGGAGGTGGCTGGCCTGGAGGAGACCCCAGCGCCCGCAGACATGTCCACAGGTATGATCAGGTACAGAGGCTTGTCCCAGCCTGGGACTCAGGGTCCCAGAAATCTCAGCATCAAGAAGACAAGCAGTGTAGGGCTCCCCTCTGGGTTTTATTGCGGTGTCTTTGTGTTCCAAGAAGTCGCTTTGCTGCACTTGCTTTTGCTTTCTAGAGCTGGGACAGGAAGAGCCAAGTGGCCCTGCGGGAAGAGTAGGGGAGAAGCCCCAGGCAAGAAGCGATCCTGATGCATCCCCCCTCTCTGCCAGATGTCCGGCAAGAAGATGGCAGAGGCCACAGTGCTAGAGGCCCAAACAGCAGAGGTATGGCAGCTGAACAAAGCCTGGCACAACGCAGGCCAGAGAGGTGGGCAGTTTTACGTGAGGCCAAGGAACTGCTGTGCCTGCTCCTGACAGGGCAGCCCTGCAGCCTTCCTTCCTGCCTGCCTTTTCTCTCTCTCTCCCTCTCTCTCTCTCCCCCTCTCTCTCTCCCTGCCTTCCTCCCCCACACTGACACATGCTAGCGAAAACTCCACAGGTTGCTTGCCCAATGCCTTAGGCGCGTGCTTAATGAATTTACAAAATTCTTGGAAATTAAAGCAGCAGTGGGGGAGCTGTCACCTTGAGAGGCCTTCTGCTCAGATCCCCGCTCATGCCAGCTCCCTCCAGTCCCTTTGGGAGCAGCTGTACTGTGTGCGAGGGGCTGATGAAAAGCAGTGTCTTCTCTGCAGAGCTAAGGGGGTGATTCGCCAATCACTCCCTTCCTCCTCCAGGCTGCCTCTTGCCACCTCTCACCTCCAGAACTTCTGCTTTAGCCCCTCCAGCTTTGCCTCCAAACACCCACCAGAGCTCCACAGAGTTGCTGGCAAAGGCTGAAGCTCTGATGAGCCTTTCTGTGTCAACAAGATAAAAGAAACTGACTTTGGTTCCAACAAGAAGGGACTATGCCAGGACAAGAAGGGACTTAGCTCATGGCTCCTGGCTTTCCCTCTGTAATCCAACTTTGTGGCGAAAGGCTTGAAGGCTGCTATCCCCAGGAAGAGAAAAAGAGAAGGAAAAGACAGCAAGAAGAGGCCTGGCCAGAAGACAGGGAATGTCAGCCAGAAAGGAAGCAGAAGAGGACACACCAAAGAAGACTGGAGAAATGTAGGAGGTTCTGGGAAGCCAAGAAGCCAAGGTAGGGATGGCCCAGATCCTGCTGCCCGCCTTTCTCTCCACATTGCCCTCAGTCATTTACCCGAGGCACTGGCAAGGGCTGCTGCTGGGCAGGGCTTGGCAAGAGCTCCATGGCAGCTCTGCAGGGGCTCTGCAGCCCTTGGCTTCCTCCATGCCCACATGCTGAACCTCGGCAGGAGGATGGCTCTGCGTGGGACAAAGCAGACGAGGGAGAGGCTGTGAAATATGGGGCAGCAGGAACCCCTCTCCCTCTAGTTCAGTTTCTGCATGTTTATAGTGATGGGTGTCAGGCTAAGGTTTTCATTGTAGAGGCTGTTTTTTCACATCGTCTATGTCTCTGGATAATTAGGTACTTGTAGAGGCATATGTTCTTTTGTCACCTCTTTCCCCACATTGTGGAGCCTGACCAATGTGTCTGAATTCTTGCAGCCACCCCAGACACTTCAGCCTCCAGTTCTCCAGCTGGCAGAGCTGGTTGTGCAGCATCGATGGCCTCCAGCTCAGCAAGAATGCCCCTGGGGAAGAGGAATCACCACCAGTGTATGTGGGGTTTGAAGTTGAGAAAATTATTTGCGAGAGCAGGAGGTCCCTGTCGGAAAGATCTCCCTCTGCTCAGGTAATTCCATTGGATGGGAACCAAAGAGTCTGGACTGAGAGCATTGGAACATTGTTTAATGGCTGAGAAGCAAAGGTTTCTTTAATTTAATTTAATTTATTTCATTATTATTTAGTTACGTAATTATTCTAGGTAAAGTAAAATTTCTAAAAGAGGAAAAAGTCTCCCCCCCTTAGTAGGGATGAGAGGTGTAAGTGTGTGTTGGCCATGTTTGGGTGCTCATTTTCCTGGGAAGAATCCTTCCTGCTGGGGCATTTGTGGTGAGGAAGCTTTGTCGGTTCTAAGAGGCTTTGTTTGATGGGAAAGAAGAGAAGAGCGTTTGGAGAACTGGCACTGAAGGCCAAGTGTCCTGTGCAGGGAGGGGCATGCCAGAGGTGCCTCTGTTGCAGCAGCAGCAGATGTGGGCTGTGCCTCTTCTGGGTGGGAAGGCCAAGGCAAAGCAAGGGCTGGGCTGCAGCTGCTGCTGCTGTGTGAGCCCTGCTGTGCATGTTGGAGCTCCCAGAGCTGTGTGAGGGGCTGGGCTGGAGCTGCAGCTCTCTGTCCTTTTGCAGATTATTACATGTGTTGGCCAAAGAATGCCTCTCTTTCTGTTGACGTGCTGACCCATTGCCTGCAGTACATTTGTGATTATGACTCAAGGAGGGGAGTGGGATGTTTTGGATTTACCAATACCTTACTCTCAAGTGGCATGACTTTTGTCTTCTGTAAAGTCACACATAGCACTTTTCAGAAGCATTTTATTCCATAATAAAAGGAAACATTGCAGGCTCAGAACCATCTTTAGAATCTTTAGGATTCTGATGGGCGGGTTATCACAGAAGAGATGAATATTCTGGAACTGGTCATAGGGAAAATGTCTGTGTGTCCAAAGGTAATTTGCAGGTGCTTCATTGTGGACATTTACTTCCTCAGTGGAATAGAAACACTACTTGGTTGTCTGGCTTTTCCTGTCTTTTGGGTTGGTTTTTTTTTTTTTTCTACCCCCCAAATTTACAGATTTTTGCCCCTGGAAATGTGATCCTGGAAATACCCTGGGTGCATAAATGTTTGCCTGAAAGACACACATGGGGAAGCAGCAGAGCGCTCCAAGAAGCAGCACCTTGTGATGGGTTGTGTGAGCGGTTGGCTGGGGGTGCTGAGACTCCCAGGCAGAAATGTGTGCTTTGCCTGCGGGTTTGCAGCACACAGCCCTGGGCAGGCTGCAGACACCTCCAATGGCAGCAAGGAGAGCCCCTGGCTTTGTGCTGGCTGATTTCTCACAGCTCTGGGATAAGGCAGGGTCAGAACCTGGGAGCACATCCCCTCGCTTGCTGTCTACTGAAAATCTCCAGCCATGCCCAGCACATGCCCCACCTGCACTCTGGCTGGGCAGGGGAAGCACAGATTTGGGCTGGCAGCAGAGCCCCCCGTTGGCTCAGAACTCGCTGCAGAGGCCTGCTGAGAAAACTCCAGGCTCCACTGAGAGTAGAACTCCAAGCAGGAGCAACCCTGGCAGGAGAAATCATTGACAATGAAAAAAAGAGAGAAAATGTGGCAAAGCAGATGTGGGGATACTTTGTGAGGCTGATAAAATGCTCTGAATCACCCCTGCCTAGGCATGTCTTCCGCAAAATGTTTTGTTAAAAACTGAACACCTCCCATGAAACAGATTGCACTTTTCCTCTTCACTTACCTTGCTGTGTGAGTGGAGACACTCTCTCCTTATCACTGAGAATTTTTGCCCTTCAGCACCTCACATTTAATCAAAGATGATGTACTCCCACTTGACACCATCAATGAAAACAGCCCTGCCCTCGTGGCAGTGTTTGCAAAGTCTTCCCTCCTCCTGTCCCCACATGTGACAGACGGAACCATCCCCTTCTGTCCAAACTGTGCCTGAGCTGAGTGAGGGCTCCAGGAGCTCAGGAGGGTGCAAGAGCACCGCACAGGGGAAGGTTCAGCAAAGCTTCCTAAGCACCAGTAAACTCTGGGTTTGCCAATCTTGCCCTGCAATATTGTCCTACTCAAGAATGATCTTGGAGGACACTGTGCCTCCAGCTCACTCAAGTAAAGTTTGTTTTCTTCAAGGCTTGAATAGAGGAAAATGAAAATTGTGATTTTTAGAGTGAAATTTGGGGGTTGGTGCAGCTGGGTTTGCTCCACTGTTTGCTGTGGAAAGTAGGGTAAAAGCTTTACATTCCCAGCAGAAGCTGACTACCAGCCCACACAGACCTGAATGAGGCCCAGGTGGGCTTGCTGCATGCCGGTCCAAGGGAAAAGCTGGAACAAAGTCCCCTTTTATTGCAGATGGAGTCTGTACTGGTGTCTCCAGGGCTCTCTGTGGTAAGACACGGCAATCCAGCCAGAAACTGTGGATATGAGAGTTCCAACAGCAACCTGCTTCTCCAGGGTGAGGGATGAGGCCAGCCCGAAAGCCTGGAAGGTGCTCTGGGCACTGGAGAAGGCCAGGCTGTCCTTGTGCAGGGATGGCCTCCAAAGGGGACCTCACACCTTGTGCTGCTGACCAAGGGCAGCTGGTGGCCTTCCACAAAATGCTTCTTTTGTCCAGCTCTTGGAAAAGTTCCAGCCAACAACAATTCCTGCTGCTCACACCAGCCCTTTCCAAGCAGGAGGAATTTGTGTAAGCAGCCTGACAGCTTAGTGGCAGGAGAATAAAATACTCAGCTGAGCATTATCAACTCTGTCAGAAGCCACATTCTCAGCTCCTCACCTCCTCCAGTTGTCTCAGATGTGGAGGAAGCAGCAGGAAATCTCTGATCCTGGAATGGAAAGCAGGAGGAGGAGAGGCAGTGGCCAGTCCCTGGGGCCTTGGGAACAGTGAGAGCCATCCAAAACAGGATCTCTGCTGGCCTGTGGAGACAAGAGTGACCAACCAGCAATGCTCTGTGTGAGACTGGAGCCATCTGTGAAGGTGGGCATGGAAATCTGACCTTGTAAAACAGAGAAAAAGGTGTCCTTGGGTATTTGCCAAAGCTTGCAGGGGCTCTGAGCCACCTGACCTAGTGGAAGGTGTCCCTGCCCCTGGCAGGGGGCTTAGATCTAGAGGGTCTTTAAGGCCCCTTCCAACTCAAGCACCTCTGTGAGTCTGAATTACAAACACACAATGACAAAGAGAACACAGCAAACCTGGCCCACCGCTGCATTATTGGAGGTGTCTGCAGTCATTTGTGTCACCTGGAGACTGGTTTGGATCTGGAGAAATTTTCATGGTCCCACAGTATTTCAGTGTGACTTTCCTGGTTCAGGGCCCCAGAAGATGCCAGAACAGATTATCTGCAAGCACAGAATTGGTTAAGCTGCTTGTGAACCTGATGGGAGAAGTGTATTCATGTTATTGCAGCGTTTACCCTGTACGGGTGATATCTGGTTTCCATTTTGAAGATGAAATGTTCTTGCACAATGCTTGTATTTGCAGAAATACTGGCTTTAAATCCTAATTCCATCTTCACACAAGGATGTGTAATCCATCAAAAACATTTAACACGGAGCCATATTAGCTTTGGGCTCGATGGTATGGGTTGTTTAAAGTGTGTGATGAGTAATGGCAGCTCTAACAAATACCATTCTTGTTAATTTGGGTCTGCCCTTTATCAATCCTGTTGCATAGAAATCACTTTTTTACAGCAGAGACTAAATGAAATTCCTTCATACGGATGAGAATTGTGCAATTCAGGCTGATTAAAGGGGAAGTTTTCTGTTATTGTTAAAGGACAATCTAGATAACCTGTTTGCTGTACATGCTGGAGGGGCTTTGCAGTTAAGAGTGAGAAGGAAAAAGACGTTTCTCTTAAGAAGTGTCTTGAAAGAGCTTTTTGTATTACCAGAAGCAGCTACATTGATATTGACCTCCACAATTATAAATGCACAACAACCACTTACGTGACTTAATCTGGCCATGATTTTTAGCTGCAATGCCCAAATCTCATCAAATATGTTGTTATCCTTTAAACAAGAAAGGAGAGCACAAATACCAACATTTCTCAGCAGCCTTCTGGGTTGGAAAGACCGTTTAATTTATGCTCCCTTAGCTCTCAGCCTAAACTCTGCTGTGCAAACATTAGGTCTATGTTGGACCTTATAAACTTCTTGGGCATCAACGTAGGTGCAAACCTGCTACAAAACCCTTCAGGCACCACACTGATATAGAGTGGCAGGACTTCACTCTTCCAGCACAGAATTTACTTCACTTGCTCCTGCAAGTCATTTCCAGAGTGGAAGTGAAATCAGTGCCTTGCTATCTGGATGTGATAGGATTTTCCTCCTGTCCCAATAGACAACAGGGGAAAAGATTTGTTTCTATTATACCATTACATCTAAATCTTTGGTTTGAGAGCAAAAGGAAAACGTTCCTTTAAGAAGGAATTTCTGCCTGGACATTTTGGCATGAGGACAAACTGTGGTGTGCTGGCAAGAGCAGCACTGTCCCTGTGGGTACGAACCCCCCTGAAGGATGAACAGGCTGCTGTCACAGGGGCCACACCTGCAGCATGAAAACCCACCGTGCCATTAACTCGATGCAAACTAAACACAAGTGACACAGCTCTGCATCCTCAGCAAGGACTTGCCTCTGCAGAGATGTTACTGACAGACTCAGCTCTTGTTTGCAAGTGCTGTTAAATTGTCACACAAATCAACCACCCCTCCCTCTCTTGTCCTTCTTGGCGTCCGACTGCTGAGCTGCTGCTGAGAAAGAAGAGGCAGAGTCCTTCAGGGCAAACAGGGACTTTCCAATGGGCAGAAACTTCCTCCTTTCTTTTGTTTTCAGTGACAACAGAGGGGTTTGTCTTCAGTCTCTGTGCCTGCCCTTCACACCTAGGATCTGAACAACCTGGATTTTTATTGGTGTAAAAACCCACAGTGACCTGACCTTCTGCAGGAATATGGAGAGAACACTCAAAAGGGATCCCTGGAATTTTGCAATGAGCAGATAGTGGTATTAAACATATATAGATAAAAAGGCATAAAAGCTCATAAAAGCATATGGAACTGGGGTAAACCTAATAAAAAGAAACATTTTATTGTAATAACAATGAGGATTGCAGAGCACAGGAAAGGAAGTTTCTGGTGGGAGGAACACTGGCTTTAAAGGTAGGACCAGCTCTTGAGGTTTGATTTGTTCCCTCTTTCAGAGTACAAGGAAGTCATGGTGTTCCAGAGCAGAAGCTGGTGCCAAAAGTTTGAGAACAGGGTGTGATAAGATCACCAGAGTATTTTATCTGTATCAAGGAAGAAGCCCTGCAGAGCTTCTCTTTGGCTTTGACTGAAAGTAGAAGTCCTGTTTTTACCAAGAATTTTGATCTCTTGGTATTTTGGAGGAAGAAAAAGAGAACAACAAAGCACCTGAAGTCTGCATTGAGGTGAGGTGTATCACAGAGGGCTGAGGGCTCACCAAGGCAAGAGACCCTCCTGTAATTTAAACTGTTCTTTCAATAATTACAATAATTTCTCAGGACATGTTGATTTCAGCAGGCACCAGATTCTCTCTTCTTCTGGCCTTTCACATATCACTAAGTAAAGGTGAGGCTGTGTTATTCTTAGCTTGATTTTAAATTCTTCAGAAGTCAAAACTGAATTCAAGTCAGGTTCATTTACTGTAACTTACATATTCCTAAAATCTTGTAGCCTTTTATATTTGCCTGGAGATTTGACCTTGTTCCTTGACAAGAGGAAAAGACTACATATGGTACTAATCCTTTTTTGATATGAAGCAGTTCTCAACAGAAAATGGGGAAAAATGGCTTTGAACACATCTTTACTTGGAAGAAAGCTGGCTGCTGCAGCAAATACTTACAAGGACAAAAAGGCATGAGCTGTCATTCTTTATGTTATTTGTGTGTGCATGAAATACTATTACTAAGCCTCTGTTTTCAACACTATAAAACACACAGTGCAGTGAGAATCTCTATTTAATCTCCTCACCAGTACAACTTATGCTGGCTTCTGAGAACCCTGTTTAATTATTTTAATGCTTCGATCATTCCTGTGAATGTTCAAAAGCCATTAACCATAGCACTCAGTCTCTGGCAGGTATTTGGTCTTGAAGGAAAACTTTTTACTAATTTTTTTCCTCTCTGTTTTAAAACTCACTGGGCTCAGTTAATATCAAGACCTAGAAAGCCAAAGCATATGGGAAAGCACTATTTATTGTAGCAAACATCTATGTTGTCAGAAAATGTCCTTTAGATAAAATCAGAATTTCCAAGGACTCTATCCTCTCCCTCTCTCCCTTTCTCTTTCCTTTTCCTCTTTTTTTTTTTTTTTTGCCTTTCCCTTCCCCTTTCCCATTCTCTCTTCACTCCTTTGTCTCTTATTTTCACAGAGAGGTTTTTATGACCCATCCCCTTCAAAGGGATTCACCAGCCCTTCATTAACTCTGCCAGATGCTGTTTGAAGGTGTTCTCTCCATTCTCTGAGAGGCATCTCTGCACCATCCTGCCCCTGCAGATGCTCTTGCTTGGTGGCAGAGGCTGCCACAGCACTGCCAACAACAACTCTGCAGCCAGAGCTGCAGAATTTGTCACTGCTGGCCTGAAAGTGCCAGCCCTGGATGGAAATATCAGTAGGAGTTCACGCTCTGCCTTCCCGTGCTGACAAATCTCTGGAATCCCTCCTGCTGGGCTCTGTGGCAGCCCTGCCAGGGGAGGCAGAGGATGTGACAAATCCTCAGGGACAGCTTGGGCTGGCTCTGGGCAGCAGCACCTTCCCTTGGCCCATGGTCAGTTCTGCAGACAGGTATGGCCCCGCTCCTCAAAACACTCCTTGCTTTTTGGGGGAAATCCCTTCAGCTTTAGTCATTCAAGGCTCTGAAAGGGCCCAAAGACTCAACCCTCTTTTTCTGAAAAAGCAGATGATGGGCAGTTCTTCAGCCCATGGAGTTAAAAATAAATTCCTTTGACCAAAGTAGCCTCCAAGCACATATTTTGTGAGGGAATTACTTTGCCACACATGGTGCACTTTCCCTCTTTTATTGCTTACAAAATCCCAGTGTTTGATGCAAACAGCCCCAGGATATTTTCATGAATAACTCACAACACAGCTCACAATCAACCTCTTAAGAAAAGCAAAGTGTGTTTTCTAATGTAACCAATTAGTTTGAGTTTTGAATGTTTTGCACTTGCAACTGAGGCACTGTAAACAATTCTAATTGTTGTCAATAGGTGAGGTACTTCTGAACAAAGAAATAAGTTTTACATAGCATTTCCTAATGGATAATTTTCATAAAAAAGAATGGATGTTTGGAGAGTGTGTTATTATAATGTGGTATGTTCAAGGTGTCACACACACACACACACACACACACACTACAACATCTCCTCTTTATACTTCTGTTTTATTAATACATAGTTCTAAGAATTTATAATTTTTATTTGGCTTAAAAGCTCAAAGACTCAGTAATAAACACCTGTCTAGCCTCCTGGCCCTCCATTCTGGACATCCAGGGCCATAGGGTGCCACTTCAAAAGGTGTTTTTCAGACAACAGTAGCAGACATACGCCCCAAGGCACCAACCTGCCCTCTTTGTGTTTCATCAACAATAGAAATTAGTTTTAAATTATTAGAATTTCCAGTTCCCAAATGTCAAAATTTATGTATTTTTGCATGGAAACTATGATGACTTTTGCTGATGTTTGTAACATTTTTCACAGGGCCAAAGATGATTAAGATTTCTGAAGTTTTACAAAAGAGAGATACAAATGTCACAGAAAGCATAGCAAGGATGAAGGTTTAATCAGCCTGAAAAAACCCTCTCTTGCTGAAGTATCCATAGAATCACAGCTTGATGCAGAGTGCACCGGTACCACCTCACCCTGTCCATGAGCCATCCTGGAAATGTAGAGCATGCCAGCCCCACGTCTGGTTGTAGTGCCCGTTCTCATGCACAATTGTCTCCAAAACCTGCAGCAGCACAAGCAAAGGTCCCGGCAGAACCCATTCTGAGGGTGCCTTGGGGACCCTCCACACGTGTTCCGATTGCACAGGGACAGTAGGCTCTCCCTCAGCAGCAGGCTGGTGAGTCCCACGTACCTCAACCTCATGCTCTCCCTGTCCTGCACCTCCTGTGCCCCGAGCCCAGGCAATGTGACACTTGGGTGCTACCAGGGACACCATTTCTGCTTTGGCCAGACACTGCAGCGTCTCCAGGCTGCCCTGGCTCTGTCCAGCCCAGACCACTCCAGCCTGGGGCAGCTCTCACCAGCAGGACAGCACAGCCCTTGGTGCAGCTGCTCTTCAGCTCACGGAGCCAGGAGTTGTTTTGTGTGGGGTGAAGCCCCAAGGCTGCGCTGGCACTGGGGCTGAGGGCAGAGGCCAGCCTGGGCACAGGTCACTGCAGGCTCCCTCAGCTTCATCGGCCATGGACGGTTCTGGAGACAGCAAAAACCCCAGGCAAACTGCAGAACTGGGAACCAAGGGGATAAAAGGGAGCTTGTGGGCAGACTTTGAGGAGAAAACCTATGAAAACCAACTCAGGTAGACCCAAAGCCGGGTAGGAAGGGGTTACCAACCTCAGTGTGTTCCTCCTCCCAGGGGAGAGGAGGAAACCCCCAGCAATACCATCGCAAGAGAGCCAGGACACTATGAGCCCCAGGCTGTGCCTTTGAGCTGTGGGACCTCAGGAAGCACTGGAAGGGCCGGGACAGCACAGAGAGGTGCTGGGGCTGATTCTGTACTGAGTTCTCCCTGCACTGCTGGGGCTCTTCAGCATCAACTCATCCCAGGGGTGTGTGACTGGCACAAGTGCTCCGGGGCTGACACCATCGCTGTGTGTCATTGCAGGTCCTGCACATACTCATAGCCCAAATGCAGGGCATTTTATCAGGCGCTTCCTTTTTCTTTTTGATACTAATGAATTTAAAGGGTTTCATGGTGATTTATTTGATCTAGACATTTTATAATAAACATACTGAAGTAAGAGGTTGGCACTGAAATTTGAATCGATACCATAATTATAGAATGTGTTCCCAAATGAAGTCAATTAATTTTCTACTCCCATTGTTTGCACTAAAATTTGACTTGCACTCCATTTATTGAAAAATAAGAGACATTTTCTCAAGCCTTCTTAACATTTATCAACAATGTTTACCAATCTTTTCATTTTTAACCTAATCTGCTCTTTGAGACCAAAACATATACCCCTTCTGAACCAAAAAAAAAAAAAAAAATTTTCTGCATTTTAGATCACATCACATCTAAATTCCAAGTAAAATACATCTGAGCTTTGTTTATCTTTTTGTGACTGTACCCTCACCTCCAGGAACCTGACCTATTCAGAGGTATCATGTAAATGTCATTTAGTGCACCATTATGGACAGTTTGTGGAGTTGCAGACTGGTGGGGGGAGCGTAAAACACTTACAGACATCACTGTCAACTGCTCATGGCAATTGCAAACTCAAGGTTAACATTTCTTTGTCCCAGCAATTGAGCAGCAACATTAATTCAGCTGCCACAAATCCAGAAATGTTTAAACCAACATAAAATATGTAATTAACAAATAGGCACCCTCGTCATTGTTCTGGTGATTATGAACAGAAAATCATGTTCTACAGGAACTGGAAATATGTAGGCTGTGCAATGGAGAACATTGAATGTTCAGATGGCAGAGGCACTAGGAACAGGCAAAAAGTACTGGTTATAGTCTTATCTATCTCTATGTTACCTCAAATTTATGGACAAGAAACACTTTGCTCCTATTTACAGCACAGCTGAGTATGCAGCCCTTTCATACTATGAAAGAACATGGCTCTGTCACAGTTATCTTAACAATCTGAAGAACAAATTGGCCAGATTTTCCTTTATCCCTTTCATCTCAATACTTTTGCCCTTTTGTAAGAAGCCAGGCATTTTCTCTCCCCCATCAGTGGCCGGGCTCATTTCTCTATCACTTGTCTGTCGGCACATCTCCATGGATTTGGAGCTCCTCACCTCTGGAACCTGGCTCTGGCTGGGTTTGGCGCCCAGCCTGGCTGTGACTTGCAAACAGCATGTGTTTCTCCTGGCATTTTCTGGGAAGAACTGAGTGCAGCACTGGGAAAGTTCTCCAAAGGAACTTCAGCCTTCTGCCACGTGCTGCTTCCACGGAGCAAATCCAAGGTGCTGCATGACCATCAGCTTTTCATCTGGACAAAGTGCTGGGAAGGCAACCCACAGTGTCCTGAAACTGAAAGGGGATGAGGGCTGATCCTTTGTTCCACCCTCCAGAGACCAACAGGCACAGGGACGGGTGGCTGCACCTCAAACCACATCTGTCAGCAGTGCCCTAAGCCAGAGCGTTTACGCCAACTCCTCTTCCATGGGCACTCCCCAGCAAAAGCCAGGATCAGCTCCTCTCAGGCTGTGCTGTGGGCTTGCTGGCCTGGAGGGCTGACCCCACACATGGTAAATGGGATTTAACCAGTGAGACACCAGTTCCAGGGTACCTCAGGGGCAGCATTTACACACCCTGACGTGTCAGTGCTGCCCAGTGACTCTGTGCTCACCTCACCCCCACAGAGATGTGTCTGTGTGCCAGGAACACACCTGGAAAAGTGGGCAGAGTGTAGATCCACGTCATGTAAATGTCAACTGCTCTAATTAATGGTAGGCCTGGAAAGATGGACTCCGTGATCTTGGAGGCCTTTTCTAACCTTGAGATCCTACAATTCTGTGACTGTTAAGGCACCATTTTGGCCATATTGCAGAAAACATATCCGAACACAGCAAAAACCAGAGGAGGTTTCACACCAGTTCAGCCTGATATTTCATGCTGTATGCCTGGTAGCAAGTTGAGGCATTTTAATAGATCTTGAAACATTATATTTTAAGCTCATAGCACCTAAAATATTTTCCAAAAATGGCCCAGTGCAATCTTATTATCACACAATCATCCAAGTTAAGGAATACATTTTTGAAAAGCAGTTCACTACAAAGCCCTTTATTGTACTCTGGTGTTGTCAAGGATACCAGTATTTATGGCAAATGCCTTCCATAAGTAAGCCCTGAGTGCTGTAACAGGAAATAATCACAGAGACCGAGTTGTATTTCTGTAATTTGCTCCTATGATAAACAGAATGTCAGTTCAAGCCCTAGAAGGTTTTGTAACCATACCATCTACACAAGATTACAGCTGATTTTGAGATCCATCTTGCTTTCAGTGCACTCTGAGTTCTACCTAGAAGCTGAAGGAAAACAAAAACTGGTATGTGAGAACAGCACATTGATTGCTGGCAAACATTAAGGCTTCAACTCCTTATTAGAAAGGTGGTACTGGTGACCAATATTGTGCTTCATGTGTCCTCACTACTTATCTGGTGGAAGTCTGACTGTCCAAGGGAAGTTTCCTTACTTGTCAACCAAATATCCCAATGTCCAACAGCTATCAGCAAAACTTAAGCCAAGTATTAAGTATAGGGAATTCCTCAATGCTTTTTTTGGGGAATTGGCTGTAATTCTGACTGCAACTGTGTCATTTCTCAGAATCCAGTGCAGCATAACCATAACAGTCACCAAAATCCAGTGGGAGAGCATCTAAGTCATAAAGCAGCACCTGGAGCCAGGGGGGAATTTCCCGGGAAGCTCAGAATGACTCCCCATAGGTCAGAGGAGTCAAAGCTGCAAGGTGGGCACTGCTGAGAGGTGCCGGCAACCAGCAGTGACCAGCAGCTGGGACACAAGGGGAGGCTCTTTGTGCTTTCCCTGCAGCCAGGTGCTTGCTGCCTTCTGTCCCCTGCACTGGATCTGCATTGGTGTGAGCCCAGCTGGGCACTGAGGGAATCTCAGGTTGCTGTTGATAATTGCTGCCCCGAGACGCATACGATGTCTCTGCTTCAGCCCGCGCAACTGAAGAACGAGTCTGGACTCTTCACTTTTCGGTCTCGAGGTTGTTTATTAATTCTTATCTATAAAATTTTCTTTCTGCCCAGCCGCGATCTGCCCAGCAAGGCAGCCACAAGCACTCTGACTGCCCCCGAGGCCATGCTGTCTTTTTATACTACAAACTACGTCTAAGATATTTACACTAAATTCCCAATACCTATCACCTATGTTAGACAGTGCACTTCTACTCTAAACCAATCCCAAAGTGCCAACATCACTGCAGAAAATAGAGAAGAAGAAGAAGATGAAGAAGAAAGGTTAGACACGCCCAAGTTCCTCCATCTTGTCCCCATAACCCCCATATCAAAAATCCTAAAATCTACATTTTCACCCTGTGATAATTTTATTATTACACTATTCAAACCTGTGTGACTTTCAGGTCCTCATACAAAGTTGGCAACTTGCTCTAGGGGTCAAAATCAAATCCCTAGGTGTTCTGGGCTCCATGCCAGGGTCTACAAGCCCCCCGGCAGGGTCCTCGGCAACTCTGGACACCCAGAGCGATGTACTGAGTTCCAACAAGGGAACTGACAATCAGCCTGGGAAACAGAGCAGTGAGTGTGGCCCTCTGCTGCAAGGACACAGCTACAGAACAGCCCAGGGCAGGAGGCAGCTCAGAAGGTAAAACTTTCTGTGGGAAGGGGAGGGAGCCTTGGTGACATTCCCTGGAGCCCTGTCCAGCTGCAGCTTGGAATCCTGCAGCAAGGGGGACTCTGCCACATCTTGGGGAGGTTGTTCCAGCAAAAGCTTGTTCCTACTGTAAGAATTGCTTTTTCCTGTTGACACAAAACCCCTCCCAGTGTTACCTGCACTGTTGCTCCCTGTCTTCTCCACATGGCTCTCTGTGAGCAGAGATGCTCTGTCCTCTTTGTATCTCTGCTCCAAATGCTGGAATCATGTGATTAACCTCATGTTCACCAGGGAGAAAAGACCCAACTGCTCCAGTGTTCCCTCACAGCAAAGGTCCTCCAGCCCTTTGATCATCTCTGTCCCTCCTTTGGACCCTCTCCAGTCTGTAAGAGCAGCAGGGGAGAATAAAGCACTGCAGGGAGAACCATCATCCAAATTCAGTGGAAGCACAAACTTACACTCAGTGGATGTCACCTTGACTGTTGCTGGAACAGGTCAGGAGATGTTTGGAGAAAGCAAGAATGAAAATGGAAAAGGAGTAACAAAAATAAAATTAAATAAAAATATAAATAATAAAATAATAAAAGAAAACTGAAATGAAAAAGAGAGAGGAAGAAAATTATCCCTAATGATACTTTTCTCCCAAGAATTTCTGACAGTGGAACACTGTTACAGCTGGCACCAGAGAAACAGGAGCAATTATTTCTGCAGTGAGGACTTTATCTATTGCGTCCACTCTGTCCTCCACTCAGGCTCCATTCAGGCTCAGCAGCTTGTTTGTAAATCATCCAGTTTTCCTTCATTCCAAAAGAGACTGATGACACAGTGCTTGGTTATCAGTTTCTCTTGGCCAAAGCAGGACAAGCTTCTTCCTGACTGACCTGCATGGGAAGGGACCTGCTCTATAAGTGCACAGTGCCAGAGGACCTCCACCACTTTCTGTACCTGTATCACAGTGTAAGATGCAGTTCTGCTGCAAAGTTTGGACAATTGCTCACAAACGAATGACCTCTCTTCATCACTGCTTCAATCTGAACATAATTTATATTAGTCTTATAGAAAGAATTTAAAGAGAAAAGCAGTTTAAACTGCTTCTGTACTCTCAGTTGTTTTCTTACCAAAATGTCAGAGGCTTTGCCCCTTTTCAAAATAAAAGCAAACAAACAGAAAGGATTGTCTCTTCTCTCTACATACAGAATGTAGCAATTTTCCCTCTTTGACAACTAAAAACTATATCCATTTCTCTTCATATATTTTTGAGAAATGAAATTAGATAATTAATATGTCATAATTTGAGGGGCCAACTTTGTTGGGACAAGAGAAGTTTGCTTGAAGGAAAAGAGCACGACCTAAACATTTCGCACATTTGCATGCTGTCAGCTTGGACTTGCCTTTTGAAAATGGTGTTTCAGCTTTCACTGTTTTGGTCACAAGAGCCCATGTCACTATTTTGGAATGGATATTCTTGTTCTGAGCAGGGAGATAAGGCTCACATTATTCAAAAGTAATCATAAACCCCCCAGCAATTAAAAAGTACCTTCTACAAAACAATACATCCTTTTAAATTTCTGGTGATATCTGAGCTAAACAGAAACAATACGGTGAAAGGGAAAATACCCCAACCCTATGGTTTGCACATAATCCAGTAATTATGTTGTGTAGTCATTAATAAATTGATTACAGGAAGACCATAATTTTCACTGGCACTATTAAAATGGCACAGCACAAATTCTTTCAGACACTTTGGAACCAGGACATGGATGTCTTCCAGCAAGCACTGAGCTAGGTTTTGAATTCAATGATTCTGTAGTGATTTGTACCATCTGAGTTTCTAGCTCATTGTCTTTTGTAATCTAGTTGTGTCTGCAATTTTCATTTTAATTAATTCCATCTCAGAGTTTTCTCGATATGCCTTTATGAAAAATTCAGCTGCTAATCAGCATTAATGCAAAGTTATCACACTCATCACTAGGTTTCTGGGAACCCTGCATAGTTCTAATGCTTTAACATTCTTATGTTTAAATGCCTAATGTTCTAATGTTCAAATATTCAATCTGGACCTTTCAACAACCTGCTTTCTTTAAAGAACCAAGAACACTGAACAAGTACCAATAACTGTTTTGGAAAATCTCTTAATGAACACAGATATGCTCTGTGTGGGTTTGATGATGACCCTTATCCTATCTTTTGTGAGATACGATAACTCAAATTCTTTGCCAATTTCTTGTGTCTTTTCAAATGCAAATAATGTGAAGATTCGTCCTTTTTATCACAACTGCAGGGTAAGAAGAGAGAGTAGACAACTCTAAAACATCAAGCAGAAAGACCAGATTAAAATTCTGTTATTAATTTCTAAATTTTGATGGAATTTTGAGATCAGAGAAAGTTTAAAATATTTGGCCATTGCTACAGGGTGGGGGTTTATCTCTATGCACCCTGCCCTGCATTCTGTGCTAAATCTTGGATTTCTGAGACATATTCTTTTAGTAGTCTTGCAATCCAGAGTCACGCTCAGATTTGTGTGTTGCTTAGCAGTTCTGTAAATCTCAGCCTGATAACCTGCAGATCATGGTTCCATCTCCTCAGGGCATTCATTTAGGGACATGGACAGTGAATAGATCCACTGAATCCATTAATTCAGTGCACAGCACATGAATAAATCCACTGAAACTGACAAAAGTGCTGACACAACTTGAATCTGCAAACCTGAGGTCCCAGGCTGAACTGGGCCCCAGAAATCACTCATCCTGTCTGTTTTTGCCATTCCCTTTCTGCCACAGAGTAAAGCCAAAGTAAAATATTACTTTTAGGCTGATTCCTGTGACAGACATAAGCAGCTTCTGAACCACCAAAGATCTCCCCTCTCTGGCAACACGTTGGGTACTTAGGAAGAAAGGACAAAAATGTGTGTCTGGCTCATTTGCTAAGGATTTGCTTTTCCTCTTCTATGGTTCATGGATGTCTGGTTGCATTGTACCCTATATGCCAGAACTTACATCAGAAATAAAGAAAGTAAGTACTTATTTCTGCAAGTTAAGGACCACAAAAAAAAAAAAAAAAAAAAAAAAAAAAAAAAAAAAAAAAAGAAGAAGAAAAAAAATAAGAAAGAAGAAACTCTATAAAAATGTTCTGTCCTGTTGGGCCATTATGTCTAAATTATTCTGGCAGGTAAGAGTTGATGGAAAATACGTAAAACATGAGTTGGGGAATGGTGTGCAACCTTTCCAGCTAATAAAAGATAACTTATAAAACTGAAGCTCATTATAATTCTTCTGGTGTAGTGTCATTTAAGAATCCTTCTTATTTTTATTTACACCGTGCTCAAGAAACTTGATACTTGAGCTTGATAAATGAAGAAATTACTGATAAAAAAGAGGCATTCAGTCTCAGGTTGTGTAGAGATGCTCCCATAACTCCTGGCAGAGCTGGAAACACCAGCTGTCCTCAGCCTTGCTCAAGCCAAACCTGTCTTTAGTGAAGGACAGCTTGACAGCTTTTTCTAACACTCCTCCAACCCCGCTGGCATTCCCTCAGACAACAGGCTGCTCTGAAAAACAAGTTAAGCATTCTGAAGATTAGAGGTGACTCTGGGAGTGGTGATGCATGAAGTCTATGCTGTCCATACATTACCATCTGTTAAAAAATTGCATCTATTGCAAGCTTTACCACCCTAGAGAGAATGTTGAGGCATTTCAGGGATAGAGGTGTAAAGCACAATCGGCTCCTGCTTGGATGATGGTCCCCAAAAGGCTGAAATAACTGTGAAAACGTCAGATTTTGCAGCATAATAACATTGCTGACATCCCTGTATCTGACCAATAGAAGGTCAGTCAACAAACTCATGAAGTTGCAGCAGAGAGGGAGGCAGTGCAGAAAGTTTAGATGTTCCAGGTCATCTCAAGATGTACATTCATCACAACTGTTTGAAGGTCACTGTGACAAATAACTCCAGGAGAGATTGACATGGAAAAGCCTTCATCTCCATGGAAGTCAGAGTGGCAAGCTGGGCACATCATTTTGACACTAGGACAAAATCCCATTTTATCCAGTCATATATTCTGCCCTGCATACACATGCTGCTTTTCTCAGAAAAGCTAAATTGTCCTCCAGTTCCTGCAGCCTTCCAAAGGGGATTTGCTTTAAAGGGGAATGCTCTCTGCCTCTGTTTACTACGGCTTTATCATTTTATTGAAGAGATTTTATTACTGTTAGGACTTCATACCCAAGCAGGGCTAGAGCTAAGTCTCACGTTGCTGTGAAGTCCTACAGTCTGTGATGGTGGGACACTTCCTGCTGACAGAACAAGATCCCACATTTGCAAGGTTCAGCAGACTCCAGCTAAAGGAAGTATTTATAAAAATGCTGCCACATCAACTGCTATTTTCCTGCTACAGATTTGCCTCAATTGCTTTACCTCAACTGCTTTACCTCAATTTGTCCTTTTAAATGCCACACAAAAAGTGTTTCCTTGTTCTCCTTTTGACATCTAGATGGAATTTTTTTTCCTTTACACAGATGCAAATCCAGACTAAAGGTACCAATTTCTATTAATTTCCTCTGTTTCTGGCAAGAAGTCTGTAAAATTATGCTAGATATTTGCATTTATAAAAATGGTCGATAAAACATTTCCTTTTTTTGTGTGTATGTGTTCATGAGTGCTGATCCTAGCATTAAAGTGACCTGTGCACAGGGGATGAGCAAGAAAAGCTGAAAATTACATGTAAGACTAGATTACTCTCAGCATGGAATATGAAATATTAAACAACATAATTAATGTCAGAACATGTACCATTTTCAGTCCATTAGAGACAAGGGAAAGAATCATAAATTGGATTAAATGCTCTATATATCAAACTGTCCAGAGCAAGGCAGGGGGTGTGTGTGTCTGTGCAGTGGTCTCAAGCTGAGACGGGGCAAAGGAAGGTTGTTAAAATGCACAAGAATAAAGGCAAAACAGACAAAGAATTAAATGTTCAACCCTCATCTGGCACAGATATCAAGGCAAGGGATTTTCAGTCTTAAATTCTGTCTCTAATGGGAAAACACAGGAAATGAGCAGAAAGATTTTCTCAGCAAGGCCTCTGGAAGCTCTCTAAAACAAAAATCTAAAAGGTCAGCTCATGTTTCTCATTGTCTTATTCAGCTAAACATCGATATTTCCTTGTTGATTTAAGTGATTGACTCTAGGACCTATGCCCTCAATCAGCAGGATCTCAGAAAATTCAAGACATCTTCCATGTTTCATCTCTACCTGCCTTACCCAAGGACAGCATTCTCCACAAAGTCAGAGGCAAAGGAAATAGAACCACTGAAACAGTGACAGTCATCGGTTTTACTCAAGCTGAGAAGATTTTTCTTTTGCTCCCCAGACCCTTTACGTTGAAAGGGCCTGGTTTATTCAAACAGCTCAGGGATCCTAGAAGCAGGAACACAGTCAACAAAGTTACTTGCAAACAGTAGGTAGCTAAAAGGAAGAAAGGGATTTCTTTGCCACTTCTGTGGTGAAAAGGGCAGGACATAAACTTCAACAGAAGAGTTTTAGGTATACCATGAGGAAGCATTTGATAGCAGTCATAATGACAAAGTCCTCAGAGAAATTTTCGTGGAGATTTTTCATTGATTCCAGGTGTGACTTGTCCAAACTGACTGGTGATAACTGAATTTTTTCTGTTAATCTACAACAGCTCCTACTTCACTTTTCTAGTTCTTCCTCTACTCCTTCTCCTAATCCCACTAATTCTAATGCCTAAATCCACTAATTCTTTGCCAGTCAAAAATCCAGAGCATGGCTGTTATCCCCTAAACTGAATCTGCATTGGACAGACAACACCATCACTGGCATTAGGTGTCCTTAGGATGACTTTTCTCACACTGAAAGCACTTCACTCAGTACAATAGAATAGATTAAATTTTTTTCACTTAAAATGGACCTACAAAGACCATCTGATGCAACTGCCTGGCTCCTTCAGGGCTGAACATAAGTGAAAACTAATTATTAATTACAATGTCCAAATGCTTCTGAAAAAATGATAGGTTTTGGGCATTGACCACCACTTGTGGAAACCTGCTGCAGTGTTTGGCCACACTCTCCCTAAAGAAATGCTTCCTTGAGTGAAGTCTGGACCTCTCCTGGTGCAGCTTTGAATCACTCATTCCTGCCCTGTCACTGGATCCCAAGGAAACCTTTGAAGGTCCCTCCCAGCCCAAACTTCTCTCTAATTCTAGGAGATGAGATCAGCACCTCCCTCTCCACAGCCCCTCCTCAGGAAGATGCAGAGAGCAGTGGCCCCTCAGGCTCTTTCTCTTCCAACCAGATAAGCCAGAGAGCTCAGCTGCCCCTCCAAGGACAGGCATTCCCTGTCCCTGGCTGTGCTGCCCTCCTCCACACCCATTTTGTTCCCAGTGCTTCCCAGTGATACCTCTGCAAAGCCTCTGGTCCCTCAAGAGAGTCACAGCACCTCCCAGTTTGGGATGAGCAGCAACCTTGGAATGGGGCATTCAGCTCTGGCATCCTGACTGCTGGTGAAAATATTGAACAGAGCCAGACCTAGGAGTGAGCCATGTAGTCACATCCCTGGTGACCTGTCACTAGCCAGGCATAGCCCCATTCTCTACAATCTAAGTCCAGCTGGTTCTTCACCCAGAACAACACAAGACCGTTCATCCCATAGCTGGGCTACTTGTCCAGAAGGCTGCTGTGAGACACAGTATCAAAAGCCTCAATAAATATAGAAAATTATATCCACCACATTCCCTCCATCCACTGGGTGGGGGACTCTCAATCTTAGATTGAGATCACATCAGTTAAGAAGGACTTTCCCTCTGTACAGCTGTTCTGGCTGTCCTGCCTTTCAATAGTGCCCCATATCATCTTCAGGGTTTTCTGTAAGCTCCCTGAATCAGAGGACAGAGAGGTTCTTCCAGGGACCAGTTCTTCCTGCACTCTGTTAGTATGAGATTGCCTTTGGAGAGGCATGGTTCTCTCTGATTACTATAAAGGCATTTTAAATTGCTGCCTTGAGTGGGATATCTAACTTCTACCTGTACAGGGTGAAGATTGTAACTATCATATAATGCAGGATTCATTGATTTTACAAAAATGGGGGTTCAGCCCTTAAAGGATGGCCTTTGATGTGGCTGGAAGGTGCCATCTTACAGTTACTGTATGATACGGACTTCACAGAAGAAGAGAGATGTGACGCAAGTGAGGCAAGTCTTAGCTACAAGCCCTTTTCTACCTGACCAGTCTATGCCAAGAAGATAGTAACCTGCCCTGTGCTGTATTATGAGTAAAGGCAAGGTTTAATCATGAAACTAACATTCTAAGTGCACTGGTTTTTAATGTCCTACTCTGAACTAAAAGGAACAATGGAAACATAGCAGTCACAAGGTGTCTGGAGGCCATTTTCCAAATCAAGAGCACAAAATTCTCAGTGATGTCCTGCAGGGCATGACAGGTGCTCATAATCTCAGGATTGGTGTAACCTTACACTGATGTCACCATAGGTAATTCTGGTTTTAAGAATATGGCACAGAATTATTTGACTTGTATCTGTCTTTTGGTGTTCCTAAGGTAAATGTCAGAGTCAGACCTGAAACACGGCAAGACTAACACTTAAAAAACTTGCCATTGCTCTCTAGATTGCACTGTAGATATAACCTCCATTCACCTCCAGGAAAGCTGAATGATAAATGCATCACTGTGTCCCATGGCTAAGTCCCATCTGCAGCCACTGACGTCTTATGCAAGCAGAAAAATACACATCAGCACTCAGGAGCTGAAAACCGAAATGGAAAACATTTAAAATTGAATAAAAGCTCTGACTCTATGCAAGAAAGCTATTAAGTGTTAAAATGTATTATCCACAGAAATGCAGGGGTTTTTCTTCACTTGGAAGCGCTGCACTGTGTACCGCCCATTATCGAACTGGTTGTACTAGATGATGCTAATGATTCCAGTTTTGCAGTGTGGGAGTTTTTGTAATTTGGGGAAGGATTATTTAGGTCTTAGTGGTTCTCCCAGCCCTATCATGAAGCACCAGCTCTGCCTGTTTATGCTGTAAATTGTCATGAGCAGAGACTGTGCTTGTGCTGTGCTGCTTTACAGCCCAACTGGCCCCTGAATGTTGCTCCCCAGTGCTTCGGCTGCTAGAAAATAAAAACTGTTATAATTTATATTAACTGCTTTTATTCCCACAACTAGTATGGGGGAAAAGAAAATAAAATAAAGGTACAGGTAAAAGAAGGCAAAACAGTGTTAAGAGTAATGGCAAGACGGAAACAGCAATGAAACTGATGGGAAGGGTGTTCAGCCCCTTCCTCTCTCCCAAGCCCCCTGTCTCTGATGGCCTTTTTCAGCTACATCAGCCTCTATTCTGCCCCGCAGTTACCCAGATCCCATTTCTTCCAGTGAACTGGGGCTGCTCAGAGTCAGGATGCTCACTTGGATTGTCCCCCTCAGTTGGCAACATGAGGACAGGTCCCACCAGAGGGAAGGCAGATTGGTAACCACAGTGAAACTGGATAGTTCCCCTTCCTGGCACTTCCAGCTCTCCGCCATGGCTGCAAAGAAAGTTCTGCATAAATACACTCCAATGCCTCAGCCTGCAGATCCTTCTCCAAGCTAGGAGTTTTTATTATCAATTTAGTTACATAAAGATTTGGGCCAGTGGTGAGAGCTTTGACAGTGGAAGGATAGCTGAAGGTAAAATCAGAGGAAACTGAGAAATTATATCCTAACAGAAGCTATAACAGCACAGAAATTAAATCCAGCTGCTGTCCCTGGATGGAATGTGGCTGGAATGCTTAAGACCCCTCCCACAGTGATTGCCACACCCAAAATCTGCACCTGCAGCACCTGCTGAGGGGGATGGAATGGAGGGTGGGTGGCTGGGCTCTGCTGGAATCCTCACAGGGAGGGAACTTGATGGCTCTCTGCAGCTGATGAACCCCACAGCACCTGTCAGCCAGGGCAGAGAAGAGATGTCCTGCTGCTGAGCCAGCAGGTGGGCTGGATGAACTCTCCTTGGATGAACTGGGTTCATGATAAGCTAATTATCATGATATAACACACCCCTCCATCCAGTGCTACCTGCTCCAGGGTCTGACCACCCCTCACTGGGTACCTGCTCTGTGGTTCATCGACTGTGTCTGAGCCAGGTGAGAGAAATTTACACCATCAGTAACAAGGGCATGTATGACCTGAGCCACTCCAACTCCACCTAATTATGAATATATAGTATAAAAATAAGTCAAGAATGGGGAAATTGAGGGAAGATGGCATTGTAACTGCTGGGATCAGTCAATAGGCTGAACCTGCCTTCTCCGCTAGAGGGACACCTGTGGGGTGAGACCTCTGTGTGTGCTGAACACCTTTGTTGGGGTTCAGAGCTTGTCTGTGCTTTGATCATGTTTCTGCAGTCAGATACTGTCTGTGATGCTCCTCAAACCTTGGTCTGTCACAGTTTTGTGTTAAAGAGACTCTTATTCCATAAACTGTCCATGGGATCCTTCTGGCCCTGGCAGCGCCGGCGGTGGGGAACAGACTGGAACCAAATGGGGAGATCCCTCAGAGCTGTTGGGGGGTGTCCCTGAGAAAGTCAATCAAAGCCCCTCCAATCCAGCTGTCCAGGGAAGGATCCCTGTAATGGGACACTGACAGGCTGGAGAGGCACAAAGGTCTTGGCTTTCCTGGAGTGCTGACAGACAAATCTGACACCAAGGGTCAGGACATCTCCCCTTCCCACGTGACACAGTTCCACCTGTCTTTTGCATGTAAGTCCTGCTAGGTTTCTCTTCAGGCTCTTTTAGAGAGCTCAGTGCCACCATTTAAAGTGTTTCCTTTCAGCAAAGCATTTCTTATTCTGCCAGAGTGCAGAAGGGAGAGACCCCCTTGGCATTCATCCTGAAGGTGCTACAGCTGACTGCTGCAGCAAACACAGCATCAAACACAGCCAGTGAATATTCAGTGCCCTGGCTTACACTGAACTGTTACTGCAATCAAACCAATTTTTAAAAACTCATCTGTGCATCATTGTCCAGATAATTTTACTAATTTTAATATGCAAAAGTAACACAACATTGCCAAATGTAAATGAAGTTTTACTCAGTATAATTAACAATATTTTTCTGACTGGCCATGATGAAATATTCCATTGCTTTGCACCTGACACCTCTCACTCCCTCTCTACAAAATTCCCTCTTATCCTACTGGCCTTTGGATTAGTGAGTCCTTTGGAACGGGGACTTCACATTATTTTTGTACATCTCCTTTTGCTTCTTGTGACATAGACACGGTTCTGGCTATTGTTTTGTCTAATATGGATCATTTCTAAATTGCTGTAACACAGCTATTACCAAGAGCCAAGCTGTGCCAGGGATTGACACAGCCCAGAATTTTGAGTTTCTCTTTGAGTTTCCCACACTCACAAATTGTTCCTGCTGCAAAGGCATAAAATATATGGAACATAAATATTAGTATAGCCAAAATCCATAAACCCATTAATCATCTGTAATGTTTTAACTCCTATATAATATTTGGCCACAATTAATACATGAAAAACTGCTGGTACAGATGTATCTTAGAAGACACTATTACCCCAGAAGATCACAAAATTGTTATTGCATTTACAATGAAAGTTTTAGCCCTGGATCCAAACTCCTTGGATTTCTAGAGGAAATTAGGTGAATAGTGGATTTCCAATCAGCCTTCATATCTCTAGATTTTCTTGTATTGAAAGATGGAACACCTTCCCAGAAATCTGCATCAAAATATCTCCCAACAGTCTGTGCTGAACCATCTGTACTGTGAGCAAGAAATCTGATATTGGAAATCAGTGATTAGTTTACAAAAATCTTTTACTAGGGACTATGCTGGTGAGGTGGCACAGGAAAGAAATAAATTTTAACAACAATAAAACTGCAACCTGAGCAAGTTTAGTGTTCAGAAGAACTACCCATTGCTTTGATTTCTTGCAGGTGATTATAATTCTGCTGATGCCAGCCCTTTAACTAGGACAGGTTACATACACATCAGCAGAAGTGTGAGCACTCAAAACACTGCTGAGGTGTGTGATGGGATGCAACCAATTCATTAACACAGGAGCAGTTCTCTACCATGACAAGGCAGGCAGAGAACTGGCAGGGCATGCAAACACAGTTTTTATTAGGATACAGTCATCCTCTATCCACTTTCATTTTGCTTACCAGGTTGTGCACAAACTACAGCGGGAATTAGTCAAAATTCCTCCATGGCAACCTTAAATTAGCTGCATTTAAGCACTGAATATTGATTATTCCTGTTTTATGGTCCATTTCTCACCAAAATAAAGCAGTGTTTTTGCTGCAGTAAAATGCAAGAATCATCATATTGCAATAATGCAGAAATTCTGTTTGAAGTATGCAAATCATAGGTGAGAGCCTGACAATCAAAAAGTCCTCCTACTTATCTTTACTAGCAAGAATACAGAAAATACCTTCAAAGAAATTTAAGCATTTAAAAAAAGAAAGGGATGGGTTATTACAATTTATATCTTTCACAACCTTGAAATCTGACATCACAAATGCTATGAGAAAATGCAGAGACTAAACTGATATCCTAAAAATATTAATAAGCAAATGCAGCTGTAACTGTAGCTGCAAATCATTGTCCCTGTTCTCATTGACTGAAATGGGAGAATAGTGTGGCCAGTCTATGTTGCAACTATCTGTGAATTAATACTATTCAGCAAGCTGATCTTGTGCATTCATCTCCCAAAGATTTTTTCCCATTAAAAAATATCAGGGAATGTAAAATTTTTCACCAGAAAGCATTTAAGTGAGTATATTTCCCATTTCAACAAAGTTTAACAATCTATACCAATGCCTTCCAAGTGATATTGCTTTGTAGTTCAATATACGATGTCTAAGTTGTGGAGTTTATATTTTCATGAATAGATCAGATTTGATCATAAGATATGACATGTCCAAAGGATAAGAAACTTATCCAGTGAAACTTTTTCATTTTACTGGAAGTTGTTGAAATTTTGCCTTCAGGGAGTGGAAATAAAACCTATCAAAATATCTGGGATTTGCATGTTTTGGATTCCATGGCTCTTACCAGTCCCTTCAAACTGGCAGTCTGGACAGGACGATTTCTTTTGTGCTCCCTATAAATAATCCAAATCAGGAGCAGGAGTTGAATGCTGTATTAAACTCATCAGGTCATCTCTGATTGCTCTTTAACACATCCCTCCATGCCATGCAATGCCCAAGGTTGGATGGGATGGAGTATTTCCAGGGGTGGTAGGCTAACAATACACACAGGATGGATCAGGGAAAAAGAAATCCTGGCCAGTCACACACCACAATAATTCATTTTTTTGCTGCAGGGAAAGAACTTTCCTTTTCAGTGCGGCTGCACAGCTTCACCACCTGCTCTTTCCCTCTCCTCCACATCAGCTAATGGCAATTGCAATTCCTGATTCAGCCCCCTCTGTCCCCTATCACCTTCACTCAAGCAGTGAAGGAAAAGAGCTTCAGGGAAATGACATAGAAACACAGCAAGAAAGTCTCAAGCGTTCAGTATCAAGTCCAGACTTTGACATTTATTGCCAGAACCTGGCAGCAATCAGCACAAGGAACAGTTTTAGCAAGTAATTTGCATTGTGTTCCTTATACTGGTTTTCTCTGTTAGTCAAGTTGCAGAAGAATAATGTCCATTTTATGCACAGGTAGTTTATTTCATTATTTCCATCCCTACTGGTTTTATATTTGCTTATTATATACCAGTGTATTTCTTAATAGGTTCTGCTGCTTTTATTAGAAATAAATAAATTCAACAAACAGGGAGAGTGTGAGCATTGCAGCTCCTTGACTTGGACTGTTTTTTAACCTGTAGATCAAAGGGAATCATGAACTGCTATGTCTTGGTGTCTGCAACATTTTCATTTGCAGTGAAACACAACACAGCTCATGATTAAAATACCACTGGGAAATACTAACCAACTATCACAAACTCACACCTTTTTTTTAGGTGACTGCAACAGATCATACTGGTGCATGACTTTGAAAAATGAGCCCAAGTTTTGAATGATCTGAACTCCAGCTTTTGGCTTACCTGTTCAGAGCAATCTGGCTCCTTAATGCAGTGGTGGCCGTAGGGTGCTGCTGGAAGAACCTGGCACACTCAGTGCTGTTACAGGCATTCCTCAGACTTTTTCCATCCTCCTATCTCATTCCAGTTTCTGCTTCAAAGTAAAGATGACAGGGATGGGTATGAGAAACTATGAAGTCACACTGTCCTCTGTCTCTCCCTCCCCCCACCCCAAGCTTTCCATCAGACTCTAATAATCCTTTTCTAAATATTTCAAACAGTTAGTCTTCAAAAGCTCACTTCTCCAGTGTGAAACATGGTAATTATATCCATATTAACTAAACTAAATTTTTCAACACATTGTTGAATAATGCATTATTCATAAATTCTTTCAATAAATACTAATTGGCCTCAAAGGAATTTATTTCATTTATCACAAAAACCCCACCTTCTGAAGCACCTCATTGTACTTGTACTATGCTTTTGTGCAGCTTCTTTAACCTGTTGTCTGAGCATATGGCATTCAGTAGGTGTTTTAATTTTTTATTTTATTTTAAAATGTAGAAAGCAGCAGTGCTGTCTATAGGCGCTGGCTGTATCCAATATGTGCTTTCTGTTCATATTCACACAAACCCTTGTGCCTGCTTCTGAAAATACATATCTGAATCTGAATACACAAATGACCTGCTGTCTCTTGCAGATTATTTTTAAAGAAATATACTAGGCAGGGAGAAAAAATGGAACCATTTCTATCACTAGGTGTAAATGTCCAGACAGGCTGGTGTATCATGACAAGTGTCAATAAACTGCCTTGTTTCTGTGTTGTGAAACAGGGCTTTTTAACACAGCAGCTGATTTCAAGCAACTCATCTTTAAAAAAGAAGTGCTATTTTTTTCTAAACCTAGAATTCCTCCCTGGAAATAACACAGTGTCCATTGCCCAGCATGGAATGACTGATTGGAGAGACTTATTTTTCTCCATGAGCTGTAGAGGAAATTCAGGATAAATAATTTTCTTTAGGATGAAAGTAGGGATTTTTAAATTTTTTTCTTCTTCCTAATGCACCTATATAAAATACAAAAGGGATAACTACTACAAATTGAATTAGTGCAGAGAAATAATGCTGAACAAAACACAAGCACAACACATTCCTGCAAAGGGCACAGGCAAAAAGTACAGATACTTATTTCCTCTGGATTAAAAAAGGGATTAAACATTCAAGTAAAATAAAGAGTAAGATTTTACTACCCTAGAGTTCCTGCTCAAAATCCCCTTTGATATCAAAGGGACATATTTCTGATCAGAAAAGGCTTTTTACTAAGGAAGGGTCAATTAAGTTTTTCTAGTGTAAAAACTGACAGAACGATGATAATCAGAAAACCGTCCCTATATTTTGAGTTTCCCACTGGAAATTCTTAGCCTTGCACACAGCATGGGAGCTTTTATTGCTTGTGATTTCCTGCAGACACTACACCAGCAGCACTAGGAAATGTTCTCCTTTCCACAGAACAATTCCCTGAATCCCAGGTAGCCACATACCTGAAGGCAACACTGAGTTCAGCAGCAGCAGATCTTGTGGTACCTCTCAAAGCCAGTGCAAATTGAGAACATTTGTTCACTCCAGCAGTTTCAGGGACTGGCTTTTCTGTTGCACAAAGCAATGGATTCAAGTAGTCCCAACTTTTGCTTGGATCAGGGTGCATGCATTTCCCCATCCTCTGCACAGAAAAAAGGTTAAGGAAGAAGTAATGTGAAAATATCCTACAGAAAGAGGAGAGAGTCATCCTCCTGTGGCTTCCCACATCCCCATAACATCAATTTAGCCCATGCTCAAACACTGCCTTCTTTAGGATCATCTATCAGACAAAAACAAACCCTTCTCTCAGCACTGCTGGGTCCAGTTCGGTGCTCTAAAACAGATCAGCTCCTCCTTAGGGCACACCCTGCTTTACTCTGGAAGGTATTTTCCTTCCTAGTCTCCATATTTAAACTGGGTAATTTTTAACCATAGAATTGTAGAATGGTTTGGGTTGGAAGGAATCCCAAAAGCCATCAAATTCCAACTTATTCCACCATGGGCAGGGACACTTTCACTATCCCAGGTTTCTCCAAGCCCTGTACAGCCTGGCCTTGGACACTTCCAGGGATGGGGCAGCCACACCTTCTCTGGACACCCTGTGCCAGAGCCTGACCACCCTCACACAGAAGAATTTCTTCCTAATATCCCATGTAAACCTCATCTCTTTCAGTGTGAAGCCATTGCCCCTGTTCTGTCACTCCATGGTCTTGTCAAAAGTCCCTCTGCAGCTCTCATGTAGCCCCTTCAGGCACTGGAAGGCCCCATAAGTTCACCCTGAAGCTTCTCTTCTCCAGGCTGAACAGCCCCATCTCTCTCAGCCTTTCCCCACAGCAAAGTGGTTCAATTTCTCTGATAATCTTCATCGCCCTCTTTTGGACTCACTCCAGCAGCTCCAGATCCTTCCTGTGCTGGGTCCCCAAGCTGCAGGCATCACTGCAGATGGGGTTTTACCTGAGCTGGGCAGAGGGGCAGAATACCCCTGTCCTCTGCTCCCCAAGGGGCTTTTGATGCTTCCCAGGACAAGTCTGGCTGGCAGCACATATTGCTGGATCATGTCCAGCCTCTCATCCACCAGCATCCCCAAGTCCTTCTTGGAAGAGTTGCTCTCCATCTGTTCATCAGTCTGGGTTGATACCAGAGGCTGCCCTGATCCAGCACTTGGTCCTGCTAAATCTCATGACATTCCCATGGGCCACTTCTGGAGCTTGCCCAAATCTCTCAGGGTATCCCCATCCTCCATGTGTGTGAACTGCACCACTTGTGGTGTCTGGAATGTCCACCTCTGGAAGTCTCACCTGAGCTGGGAGGGGATCATGCCCTTCTGGCAAGCTGAACCTCAAGAGGAGAACACAAGATCATGGGAGATCACATAACTCTTTGTTCCACGGCTCAGAAACTCAATGCATCCCAAGAAAAGAAACTACACAATGAACTGTCAAAGCAAGTAATAGTGCAAGGGAGCACAAAGGATATGGCAGAACTGCCTCATTTCCTGAGGAACCGATATTTGCTGCACAGACCAATAGAGCCAGTTGGATGTGAAAAGGCATATTAAGGGTATGGTGGCATAATGTCTAAGGCCTCCATGCCTTACTGGCTGCCCTGACACTGCCCCACAGAGCCCATGGGCTGCAGCTCAGGGCACCTCTTGCTGCTGTGAGGCAAAGTTACAAGGCAAACCCTTGCATAAGTACAGCAGATAGAATTTGCCTTGATATGTCTCTTTCTCAGGCTATTAACTTCATCACAGCCAGGGAACACAGGAGCATGCACAATACTCCAAACTAATTTAATCTTACTTCATGTTTTGTGGCTGCCAATGTCCTTAAATCCAGTTTGAGGAACTGAGACAATCCAGGGGAGAGAGTAATAAAAAGAAACAACAATTAAGTGCATGAGGGAAAGGCTAAGGGCAGTGATGATTGTCCATTGGATTGGAACCAGAAGTGTTGCAAAGGCTCCCAAATGTGAAATTGGTCATCACCAAACTGAGGTTTCACCACTGCGTACAATAATAAGAAAGCAATGCTAGGATCAGTGGATATTCAGAAATAAGAGAGTGAAAAGCATTTTTATGATGTTCCTAAGGTCTTTAAAAATGCTATGGTCAAAAGGCATCACTTTATTATAAAATTGATGAGAAAAGAAAAACGAGAAATTATTCTACTTAAATGAATGCACTCCAGAGCGCATATATACTATCAAAAAGTACTACTAAACAAGACAAATTTCTGTTGCAAATCTCTTTTTATCTTTTCTTGTAGACAAAAATGTTATAATGAATGCAGGTGTATAGGATATACATAAGAATTGCAGTATATTTTATATTAAAATTTCTTAAAATATGACACAGGAAAAAATATTTTCAGTGTAGATATCTAATTTTTTAAGTCCTGTGTAGCCCAAGATTATTCACTAAACCCATAGCTAATACGTGGTTTTTAAGATTTTGTGATATATCCAACTTAAAAAATAAAGAACACTCCACCAAAACAAAAACCTACAAATTAAGAAAGAAATATGAGCAACCTTAACTTGGATTAAAAAGTTTTAAGGAAAAGTGATGCCATACTTAAAATGAAAGATATGAAAACACGTAATCAAAGAAGTTTGGTGACAGTAGATTTTCAATCCATACTACAAGTTAAGTGCCTGTGTTTCCTGTGTGACTTTGATGCAAGGTGTGATTGAGAGTGTTCATTTCCATAAGTGGAAACTTCTTGAAGCATCAGGCTTTTTGGTTTCCAGGGGTTTTGTTGGTGGAGAGGGGGGTTTAGCCTGGAAATATTTTGAGTTATTGAACTTCCTTATTAAATATGATCCTTCATGATTTTTTTAAGAGTTAAGGCAAAGAGAAAGGCAGGTATCACACAGAAAAATTATGGTGAAATAAATGAAAAAAGCTGAAGTTGATAACTTCAGAAACATTAGTAGCGACTGAATGTGTCAGAAACGTGCCCTCTAAAAAATTCCAAAAAGACAGGTTTTACCACAGATTCTGGACATTTAAAATTTGTTCCTATCTTTTATTTCTGTTAAAAAATATATTTTTTCAATGAAATACTTATAAAAACACTTTGAAATAGCAATTGCATGTCTGGTTTTCAGTGTCCAGTGGACTTTTGGAAACAAGCCACAATAAAGCCCTAGTGGGAATTGAATTTCAAGTCAACCTTTGCTATACCTTTTCCACAATGATTTAAATCTATGTTGAAAAAGAATTCCTGTTAGGCAGTTGTTCAGGTTCTGATGGCAAAGGTAGGGGGTGGCACAATGTCTGCAGAAGCTTTTGTTGTTGCAGTCCTGCTGAAGGAAGCAACATTTCTGAGTTAAGGCACAGCTTCAAGCTGATTATCAAGCCTGAGGGCCAATATCGCTGAATAATACAACATGCCCCCTAAGACAAATTTCTTCATTCCTCCCATCTAAATGCACATTATCTAGACACTGATATAAAAAAATGTATCTGCCCAGGCCTGGTGATAAAATACCATCTTGGATCTCGAAACTATTTTACAGGAGAATCATGCTCAAGTATTTTAAAAATATCTGTTGGAGATTAAAAGAATAAAAGAAACAGACCCAAGAAAGTTGCAAAGGAGCACAGGAACAGTACTCCCCTTTATTCTTAAAGTATAAAAAATAATGTCATTTTCGTGACAAAAGAGCAACCATATATATGTATACATGTTATAAAATGACATTTCCATCAAATAGATGGGTATCTGGATAATTGACTATATATACATGTGTGTATATAATTCTATATGCATGTAAACATATTAGTAATGTAGTAATTAACACAAATCTCTGTATTTAGACATATGTAGGGACATAAATGCACATTTAAATTATTATTCATATGTAGATATTTCTATACTTGGACAGCATAGACATATAATTACCTGTTATTATTTCTTACCAATATACCTATGACTGTATATAATAAACATACATTTAATTACTAATTGCCACAAAATTTTTCTGAGTAACTTCTGCTGTACTTTGGTACAACTTTGTCTGAAGTTCTGTACAGCTCTGGTGTCCAGTTCATGCCCCCAGTTTTCAGCTGAGTGTGAGAGTGGTTCTCTGTGGTAAATATGAGTATCCACTGCCTTACCTCCAAAAGGAGCAAAATATCCACACATATGGATTGAAATAAACCTGTGTGAAAACAGCCAAAAGAAAATGCCACTGGTACCACATTTAGAGGGTTTGTTTTTATGATGTGCAGGCAGTTCCAAGCCATTTGAAATCTAACTGCTGTATCCTTGAGCGGCTTCTTGAGTGGAATAAACTGCGGGGCCTGGCAAAGCTGGGCAGGAGATGATGTGAAGGGAACATTTGACAATTTTCATTCACCAGAAGGCAATTACCAGCTTGCTTTGTGTATGAACTGAGCATGCAGAACATCAGTACCAGTGAACTGTGCGTCACCCTATCAAAGGCACCACCCAGGAACTGCACTTCCACTGAGGAGAAACACAGATGAGGAGCAGGGATGTTTGTCAGTAGCACTGGCAGAAGATTTAGCATTTATTCTCAGCACAGACCACCTGGCCTTGAGTGCTATCCACAGCTTAGGTCTCCTTCTACCATTCATCACTGGATGTCTCATTTTAGTGCATATTATGTTGCACTGAATTTACCAGTGCTGAATTACTCTGGTAATGGAGTTTTCCAGTGACCATTCTACAAACTCAGTCTTGACTTTGTCTTGTCTTGGACAACATAAAGAATGTGGAGAAGTTCCCAACTTATCAATTCCTGGGGGGTTTGGGGTAGGGGAAGTGTTAATGTATTCAAGAAGAAAAGCCAGACCTGACACAGCCTTCAGCAGTGGCTGCTGCTCAGCTTTAACCAAGCTAAAAAACAGCCATCTATCTTCTTGTTTTGTTTATTGTCTTTTAGCTTTGAATCTATAAAAGCACTTTACATCTCATCTATACATCTTGTTAAACAGCCTTCTGTGGCAAACTCTGACAGGAGCTTTGGAAACCGCTAATAAAAGTGCCAGCTTGCTTACCTTCACCCTCTGTGTTCTGATTGCAGTAATGAGCTGCAAGGGAATTCCTGCTGGAAAATGCACAAATCTGCGTGGTTTAAATGGCAAATTTTTAATGAGTTGATGAGTTGGTAAATTATTTCAGAGAAAATTTTATTCAGAGAGAAGTTTTAGTTTCAGCCAGTCCTGAAGATCTCCCAAATTCCATTCAAATATTCTTGATAGCTTCAGCTGGGAAAAAAAAAAAAAGGGAAATTAAAAAAAGTTTAAAAAAGGAGGGGGTGGAAGTAGTTTTTTTCCACTGAATTACCAGGTGGAATTACAAATATCCTCTAAGCTGTGGTCTGCACAGACCACAGCAAGAAGTCCTTACCTACAACTCCACAAGAAACACATCTACTCAGGAAATTTCTCTAGTTCCTCCTTGCTGAATGCCTTGATTGCAGCATCATCATTTCTCCCTTGTATTAAACAGGGGAAATAAATGCATTATTCAGAACACAGCAGAAATACTTGTCTTTTTCTCTCTAAATGAATCAGGCAGAATTCTGAGAAGTCGTGGTAGTATTATTTCATCATGTGCATGATAGTCATGGTAGTATTATTTCATCATGTGCATGATAAAGTCTTTGATACTTTTTCATGTAATGAATCTTCAAAATTCAGGATTGTTTTTCAAATATGTGATTCTAGAAAGCTAATTTATTGTTTCATATATATATATAATATTTGCTAAAACAAATATATTTCACCATGATACTTAAGAACACTATGTTAAAGTATATTAATTTCTAACGTCTGCCAGACATCACACACATTGTGGTTTAACCCCAGCCAGCAGCCCAGCCCCTCACAGCTGCTCACTCACTGCCCCACCAGTGGGATGGGGGAGAGAATCAGAAGGGTAAAACTTGTGGGTTGGGATGAAGACAGGTTAACAGGGGAAGCTTTGCACAGCAAAGCAGAATAAGGAATAAAATTCCCTGCTTTCCATGGCTGGGCAGGTGTTCAGCCATTTCCAGGGTCCCACCGCACATCACAGTGAATTGGGAGGACAATGCCACCACTCCACATGTCCCCCCTCCCCCCTTCCTTTCAAACCCCCCCCCCCCCCTTCCCGCCTTGTTGCACTGATCATGATGCCACATGGTCTGGAACATCCCTGGGGTCACTTGGGGTCACCTGTCCTGCTGGGTCTCCTCAGCACAAGGAGCAGCAAAGGCCTTGGCTCTGTTCAATCCCTGTCCAGCAATAACAAAAACATCTCTGTGTCATCACCCCTGAGTTCAGCACAAATCCAAAACACATCCCCACACCAGCCCTGGAAAGGAAATTAACTTTACCCCAGCCCAAACCAGCACACACATCAAAATAAATTCAATTTGCTGTAGTTGAACTAGGGAGCAAACTTGCCTGCAAACTATAAATTGACAGGGTATTTCACTTTTGATTGCAAACACTGACTGAAAAAAAACCCTTTCTCAAAAGCCAGGTTTCAGGAAAATGTGAAAACACTATCCAATTTCATAATCCTTACAAATATTCAGTTTTCAATTTCCTCTTTTTGAGGGAAAGGACTTTTCTTCATAACTGCCACTCAAAAAAGTCTGTTTCATTACAAATCTTGAAATAGAAAAAAAATAAAGAGGATAAATACTAAATAAGATATTACTGTTGTGAAAGTACTTCACCTGAGTTATCACTTCAAGGAAGATGCGTTTTTTAAAAATAGAAACACAAGTGTGTTTGAGATAAAAACATAATACAAAAGAATGAATATCACTTTTTCATAAAAAAACACACCAGTGAATCTTGACATCAGAGAAGCTGGCAGGGAGAAAGTGAAAATACAGTTAAATCTAACAAAGAGGGCTATGTCACACTGAAAGGCAAGAAAAGATCAAAGTTCAGAGAGAGCTGCCAGTTTAGGAGAGTAAAAACGGGATGGTGGGGAATCATCAGGAGTTAAGAGGCAAGAACCTGCAGAGTGACTCCTAGAGGAACATTCATTAGTTCATCAAAGTTGAACTAATGAAAAGAGAAAATTGAAATCTTTTAGCAAAGTGAAATGCCTGGACTTCAGGTGGGGTGGGCTGAACTTGTGGAGTGAGGACCTAAAAGGACACTGAAAGGGAAAGGAGCTCAGGAAAGCTAGCAGACCTTTAAAGAACAGCCCACTCTGGTGTGAAGGCAGACAAGCCATTCTGTCAGGACTTGGCTAAAAGGACATGATGGCAGAACTCCAGCATAAAAATGCAGGAAACAGGGCTGGGAGCAAGGGCAGAGTGCAAAGGAGGAATTTAGTAAAGCTCCCTAGGTGTGGTGTCATTCAAGCCTAGGGCTGGTGTCATTCAAGCCAGAACTCAGCCCAAGGACAGGAGAAGGGCCACTAATCACACACACCTTCAAAAAATGACACAAGGATGATCTATAAATCAGTCAGCCTCATCTTGACTCTTGGTAAAATCACAAATACAGTCTTCTCATAACACATTTCTGGGCATATGAAAAAGTAGAAGGAGACTGAGTACAGTCAGCATGGATTTATCACAGGTGGAGCATGCCTGACCCAGCTTACCTTTTCTGACAAAAAAAAAATGGATTAGTCAGGCAGGGGAGCAACGGACTTAACTATTTGTCCAAGGCTGGTCAACACTTTATGCCACAATATGATTGTGTCCAAGTTTGGACAGTACAGCCTGGCAAGAAGTGAGCTGCTGTGGTTTTATTGTGGGACAAATAATTGAAAACCTCTCAGTGACCTGCAGGACACACTGGAGGGGCACATTCATCAGCTTTGAAAGTGACAGCAAATTTGAATGACACTTGTGGACTCTCATCCACATGGGCAGGACAGGGCAGGGGAAACTGGGCCAACAGGGTCTCCATAAAATTCAGGGAAGAGCAATGGGCAGATTTTACCTGGGAATGCAGACCCAGCCAAGACAGCAACAGCCAACCATGCAAATGTCTTTTGAATGGCATAATCTGGAGTTAAGTAATGCTTTTTAATCCTGAAAATAGACAAGCAATGGAGCAAGTTGTTCAGAGATGTTGTATCACCTCCTTGTTTGGAGATTTTCAAGAATCAGTTGGAAAAAGCCCTCAGGATCTTGGTCTGTTCTCAGTTCTGACATTTCTTTGTACATGAAGTCATACTTGACACCTCCTGAGATCCCTTCCAGCCTGAATTATCCCTATGACATTAATGCATTAATACAAAATACAAAATACTCTTCCTATGCACATGAGGGAAACACGAAGGATACATGAGAATGAACGTCACTGGCAGTGCCAAAACAGAGTTAGCATATGAGCATTGGTGTTCCTCATATTTCATTTGTTCTGCACAGATCAGTTAAGAATAAAAGTAACTGCAAACATTTACACCAATTTCCTATATTCTAGAAGAGGGGGTCAGTTCTGATGAGCTGAACAAGAAAATAGACCCCTGAAATCCATAGAAAAAAAGAGTGACTCTCTGAAAAATGGACATATAATTATTTTTAAAGTTAATAAGAATGATCTGAAGCAAATGTAAAATGTGTTACACATAAAGGAAAGTTGGTTTCTAAATAGGCTGGGACGGTTTAGGAGAAATTTCTACTACACCAATGGAAATGTATCTACACCAGAACAGTAACTGGGGCAATGTAGATGATACTGAATTACAAATTATACTGTTTTTGAAATGAAATCCCAGTAATTTGCTATTTTAAGCAAAATCTTTTTAAAATTTTCAATATGACAGTCTGCAATTTTTTTACATTCTTTTCCTTACAACATCTCTACAGTGAATTGAAAGTTTTACCACTCTTATGAAATAGAACACATTATTTTGCTGAAATCATGACAGGTAATTGAATACTGAATTTTTTTTTTTTTTTTTTTGCTTTACTAATTCTTTCAGCGCAAGCAAGAATTGGAGAGATTGAAAATTGCACTCTAGTGTGACACCCATCTTGAAATATTTTATGCTTTCACAAGGAATCAGGGCTTATGTCCTAAGAACTGACTTGAACTTTCCATATCAAAGAACAGGGCTGAACAGCAATATAATGGAGTAATAAATATAAAGGTAGTAGCAGGAGTATGTAACTTCATAATTATTCAGGCTTTCTTTCAGGTAATTACTCCATTAAGTTGGCATGAAAAAATATCTGCTACTGATGAAAACATGTTCCAGCTGTAACAATAAAATATTGCCTACAGAGGAAGCCAGAAGACCGCAGTCATGATGAGGCATACTTGGAATTGTCCTAGCCATAAGGCACCATCTCAGAACCCACTATATTCATTTAAAAACACAACTTTTGTGATATTAGTGCTTTGTTTATTTTATTCCACAAAATGTGCTATAGTTCCAATGCAACTTTTCATGAGAAGCTCTGGCAATTTCAAAAATTACTATGCTGGCTTCTGTCCCACAAAATATCTTATTTTAATTGGATTTGGTGCCTTTAGCTATCTAGCTAGCCTAAACACATGGATCTGAACTTTACAGTGTTGCATACAAATTAAGTCTGAGCTCTGAGTCAAAGCTCCTTTGAAAGTTCATCAAAAATATTTCAACTTTACAGGACCTTGCAATTCATGAATGAAAATAATTACTTCAAAAGACTTATTTTGAGCAAGTGTTACTTGAATTTTTCAAGTATGTCTAATAGCTGAGAAGTGTTAAAAGATGCACCATGTTTCACAGTTGAAGACCTTGCTATTTTCAAGACTTCAAGTCAGTTTCCAAAATGCTTTCAAAGCTCTGGCTGGTTTATACAGTGATTTTTTTGGAAAGGTATCACAGGTGCACAACACTTTGAGTAAAACTTGTGTGAGATCACCATGAATGCCATGGTATCACAATAAATAAAAAACGAAACAGAGGAATCCAGAAAACAAGAATGGGGTTATTCTAAAGCTAAAGGATATGGTTTCCCACTAATTCTTCTTCACATGTTTTAAAACGTTTCTGATTACCGATATTTAAATGGTTTAAATACCAAATCAATTACATTAGTGTTTTGTATTAGAAATGCAGTGTGACGGTGGTCACAGGGGTCTTAGGATAAGGGAAGAGATGGAGATTGGACTCCATATTTCAGAAGGCTTGATTTATTATTTTAAGATATATATTACATTAAAACTACATTAAAAGAATAGAAGAAGAAAAAGTTCTCATCAGAAGGCTAGGCTGAGAATAGAAAAGAATGAATCAACAAAGGTCTGTGGCTCGGACAGAGAGAGAGCCAGCTGTACCGTGATTGGCCATTAATTCCAAACAACCACATGAGACCAATCACGGATCCACCTGTTGCATTCCACAGCAGCAGATAATCATTGTTTACATTTTGTTTCTGAGGCCTCTCAGCTTCTCCAAAATAAAAAATCCTAAGGAAAGGATTTTTAATGAAAGGATGTCTGTGACAATGCAGGAACGCTTGTGTTTATGGCCACACTAAAGCATTTTTGTAAGTGTTCTCAGAGGTATCTATATAAAGAAACTTTTCTTCCTTTCAAAAATATTTCAAGTCATAGTCTCAAATCTATTTTGATTAGGCATATGTTTTCCATAGTCACTGCAAAAACAGAGACAACACTTTTGAAATGTTTTCCTATATATCCACAAAGGCAGACACCTCTGTGTTGGACTCACAAAATCATGCTGTTCAAAATGACAACTCATGAAAATACTTTCTGTCTTTCATTTATTATTTCCTGCCCTTCTCCTCAAGCCCCTTTCTTATGCTCCACCTTACCCTTCCCTCTCTGCACACACCAGCTGAACTGGCAACTATGGAGCCAAAACTGACTCTTGAACCAGGTAGGAGTTTTGTTCCTGCCCCTGGTAGAAATATTTCAAAGGAAATGTGCTTTAGCTTGAGAAATTTATGAGAGTTTTTTAACTTGTCCTGAATACAGAAAAGGGTACTCTCTTTTGCTGGCTTACTTTCATCTTCCCAGAATAATAGCTCTGCTGAATATTCTTCCTCTTTCCATTATCATGGTGTACCTGAGATACAAAAGGCAGGAAAGAAAATGGAAAATAATGGCTTTGAGGCAAAGCAGCTTTACATCCTGCTTCTTCAACATTGACCACATTTGAGAAGTTAACTTTGTAGAGTTTCAGCTGTATATCACACATGAAACAATAATTGCTCTATGAATTAAACTATAATGAGAACCCATCTCTTCTGGGATGAGATTGCCTGTCTGGCAATATCACTATGGTGTTCAGTGCAAGAGAATCATAAATGGGACTGAAAACTGCATCTGTTCTCACAGGGTGGTCTTTTTGATTTCTAAGAGACTGCTTTGTGCAGAATGCATTGCACAGTGCATGCAAAAATGAAAGTACTTGGGCATTCATCAATGTGAAAGCATTGGGGGTTTTATGCCCAAACCAGACACAGCACGTGTCACATATCCTGAGAAACTTGTAGATTTAGTAGTTCTGAAGCTCTTTTTCTTTTCAATTATTTGGATTTCCTCCCCATGGCAGCTCAAAACTGTCCTTTCCACCAATTACATCATCACCAAGGAAGGTGGGGAGAGGCAGGCAAGGACACTTTCACTCCTGAATCTCCCCTATACCCTCATATTCACTATTTATCTTTGTTTCAGTTACAAGGGAATCTGTAGCCGTGAGAAACATTCAGTAAAGCAGACAGCTTCTCCTTTTAGCTATCAAGGTATGAGATGCTGGGTGACTCTTTCCCTGTGGTAGTGGAAATAAGGGTTCTTTGGATATCTTACTGCTAGAAATGGCCCAGAATTATTTCAATCTAATATTATTGTGTTTATTAACATCTCACCTGCAAATTTTCTCATTCCTGTGTCCCTTGCAATCAGTCCCCACAGAAAGAGTATTCAAAGTGTATGCCCAGCAGGGATACAGTTTAAACATCCAGCAAGCATTTATGGAGGATCACCTTTATTCCACTCTCTTCATTTCACTATTGGAGAACTACTCTGATTACCCAGTGTCTTCAACATTTAAACACTACAAAAATTTAAAGTATCCACTGTGAGAAGCCAGGCTAGGAAAATGCTGCTGCTAAATATGCCATGGGAAACAAGCACACAAGCATCTCACAGGTTCACTTGCAAAAATATGTTATACTGATATTAAGGTTATTTCCATTCTAAAGGGAATTCCAGACTCTTGGACTTAGTCCTAATTATTTCAGGGAGAGAAAGAGAATCCCCTTTCAAGGAATTGCCACAAAGATAATTAGAGAGCAGGAACCTATTCCTTTTATCAAGAAACGTGATAGAGTAAGGGCTGTTCAGCTTGTAGAAGACAATGTTCTGGGGAGACCTTAGAGCTCCTTCCAGGACCTAAAGGAGGTCCAAGTGAGGTGGAGATGAACTTCTGACAAGGGCCTGGAGTGTCAGGACAAGAAACAATTTTTTTGTACTGAAAGAGAGCTGGGTTTAGACCAATATTAGGAGGAAGTTCTTCCATGTGAGGGTGGTCAGGCCCTAGCACAGAGTGCCAAGATAAGCTGTGGCTACCCCATCCCTGGAAGTGTCCAAGGCCAGGCAGGCTACACAGGGCTTGGGACAATGGATGGTGTCCCTGCCCATGGCAGGGGGTTTTAACAAAATGGGTCTTCCAAGTTCCCTTCTAATCCAAACCATTCTATGATTCAAGATCTGCCAAAAAAAAACATAAGCATCACTAGATTGAGTTTCTCTATTTTGGATACCTCTAGAGAATTTGGACACCTTCATGCTCACCCACTAATGAGTGACCTTAAGTGGGCCCATTCACAATTTACAGCTGGGCTGCAGGTGCAGATTTTTTAAAAATCCTTTTATCACAGTAACACCCTCACTGACATAATTATTTACTGACATAGAAGGTCTTTGTGCAAAACAGCTCAATCTGTTCCAGAAGACAAGGCCACAGGAAGCCATCCAGCCCCAGAACACAGAAGCTTCCATGTTCAGAGCAGGCAGTGTTCTTCTCACAGCCCCACCAGGGCTCAGTTGTGCGGCTGCACTCACAACATCTCAGCTGCAATTCTACTTGTGACAGACTTCAGACCAGACCTGGAAAGCACCTCCAAATTCCAGCTCCTTCTTTCAAATTTTCTTACAGTTTATCATCCCGACTCCAAAGCAGGCTGATTAATCATACATAAAAGGGTGTCCTTTCTCTTGTATTTCATAGTGACCTCTTCTACTGTGTGCAACTTTCTACAAGCACACAAGACTGATGAAAAAAAAAACAAACACTGAGTACCAACAGAAAATGTAAGAAAATGCAGCATAAGCAGCTTTATGGTTATTCTAGAACAAGGTTATTCTCAAAATCTTCCAACATATGGCATACTGACATTATTCACAATGAATTGAGTAGTGGGTGCATGCACCACTGCGTTTCGGCAGAGCCAATTAGACCAACTTCAATATTTGTATCTAACTTGTCAAATTGGCTGAATAACTAGTAATAGTTAATAGGGGCTCTTCATTAGCCCAGGCAATCAAGCAGTGATTCATCAGAAGCCACACTTGCAATAAGCTCCATTAGCACCCTGTGTCTCAAGGTTAGAGGATGTGCAGTGCCTGTGGTAAAAAAAAAAAGCAGAAGGATGTTAAAGTAAGAATGGTAGTTTCTCCTTTGCATTTAGAACGGACTGTTAAAAAAAGGGACTGAAAACATTTTCACCACTCTGCAAGAGTTCTTGACATTGTCACTGGCATGAATCAAGCCTAAGTTTCAAACCTTAAAAAAGGCTTGAATAGCAAAAATCTCATTCAAATCAAATAAAAGGGAGCAAATCAAATTCTTTGTTTCATTAATTCTGAAGAGTTGTTACATTTCATCTATAGTACATACTATAGATCATGTTTAGTGTCCACTTAAGCAAATTCTCAAAGCTGTTCTTTAAATTGAAATGTTTGCTTTTACACTTTTTTTTTTCTGGTACTGGTAGTCTCATTGAAAGGGACCTTTATGCTCAACCAGCTTGTGTTTTAATGACTCAAGTATTTTCCTCTGAAAAAGTAATTTGAAAACTATTCAGCCAGCTGTGCTTCTATTGATGTGACTGAAGGGTACCTTTTTGCAAGGCTGATCTTCTGAAACAGTCATCCCATAATCAAAGGATATTGAAGGAGATGTCATACATCAAGTAAAATGGGAGGAAATTGAAGTACCTTCTTCATGGCACAGGCCTTACAATTACTTTACTGTATCCTGACTCCACTAGAGTTTAAAATCATAGTACTATCAGGTACCCAAAAAAATATTGATTTACAGAGGTACATGTTTGCTCCAGTCATTGCATGTCTTTACACTGTTAGCAGTTGCTAGGGCACAGCTTCATTTACTGAATTGTGAACATAGCACATCCAGTGAGTGCCACAAAGGTTCTGAAATCAAATGCCATTCACAACAAAATTGCCCAATTAAATCTTTGAAGAGCTGATTGTGTTTGAAAAAAGTGCATTGTGCTTGAAAATAGCAAGAGGATTAACACAATGAGGATTATCACATTATTGATGAGACTATTTTGCTGTAAAGGGCAGAGTCAGGCAACTTAGAGCCATTCTATTTTAAGAGAAACATGCTGGCATGATCCCACATCACCCACACTACAAAGTTCATTTCCCTCTTTGCTCTCTCTGACATTTCTTAAGGATTTTTATCAGTCTCCTTTTAATTTCCTTTTCAATTTCTTCAGGACTCAAAAAGGAAGACAATACATATAAATTAGTCGAGTTTTGTCCTCATGTAATTCTTTCTTCTTCTGAAAAATAATTATCTTCACAACCCAAGACTGCCTTCGTAGCAGAGTGAATAAAAACCACACAAAAACAAAAACAAACAAAAACCACCAAAAACCAAAACAAAAACACAAACAAACAAAAACATTAAAATATAGCAAGGAAGGACACAGGCTCTTGAGGACTGGCAGGAAAGGTGTGGAAGGGTCACCTTCCATGTCAATGACCAGCTGGAGTGAAGGAAGATCTCCTGGGGATGGATGAGGAGCCGTCTGAGAGATGATGGACCAGGATTTAAGGGAGGTGACACCAGGATTAAAGGTGACTTTATTGTGTTGTGCTCCAGGCCATCCCACAAGGAAGACTGAGGAGATGATTCCCTCTACATGCAGATAAGAGCAGCCTCTCATTCTCAAGCCCTGTTTGCCACAGAGAGTTTCAACCACCCTGAAATCTGTTGGAGGGGCAACACAGCAGGAATAAGCAAGCCAGGAGGTTCCTGGAATGCACTGATGATGCCTTCCTTCTCCAAAGAATAAAGGAGACAGAAGGAGAGTAGCAGTGCTGAATCCTGTTCTCACCAAAAAGGAGGGGCCAGTGGAGAATGTGAAGCTCAAGGGCAGCCTGGGCTGAAGGGACCATGAAATGCTGCAGTTTGAGATCCTTAGGGCAGAGAGGAGAGGGCATGAAAAGCTCAGTACCCCAGACTTAGAAGAGCAGACTTCGGCCTCTTCAGGGACCTGCTGGGTAGAGTCCCATCAGATAAAAGCCTGAAGGAAAGAGCAGCCCAGTAAAACTGATTGATATTCCAGGATCACCTCCTCTGAGCTCAGGAACAATGCATCTCAACAAAAAGGAAGAGAGGCATGAACACCTGGAGGCCTGTGTGGATTAACAAGAGCTCCTGGACAAAATCAAGACACTAAAAGGAAGCCTACAGAGGGTGGAAGCAGAGACAGAATGTCTTGGAGGAACACAGAGAGACTGTCCAAACAGACAGGAAGTGGGTTAGGAAACCTAAGACCCTTAAAGAATTAAACCCATGGATGCTGAGGGCAACAAGAAAAGCTTCTGTAGATGTATTGATGGTAAAAGTATGGCTGGGAAAAATGTGAGCCTTCTCTGGCAGGAAACAGGAAACCTAGTTACTCATGACATGAAGGCTGAGGTACTCCATGCCTTTTTGTCTCAGTGTTCACCAGCAAGGTCTCCAGCCCCACCACCCAAGTCACAGGAGGCACAGGCAGGACTGAGGGAATGAACTGTCTACTGCAGGAAAAGAAAAGGTTCCAGAACATCTATGGAACCTGAAGGTGCACAAACCAATGGGACCTGACAAAATCCTGAGGGTACGGGCAGATGAAGTGGCTGAGGCACTCTCCATCATGTTTCAAAAGTTGTGGCAGCCCAGTGGACTTCTCACTGATTGGAAAAGGGAAAACATAACCCCCAGTGGTAATAAGAGGGATAGGGAAGACACAAGGAGCTACAGACCAGTCAGTCTCCCCTGCGTGCCCAGCAAGATCCTGGGAACTGTGCTAAGACACAGGGACAGCCCTCCCCTTCACTGAGGGCAAACCATGCCTGATAAATTTGGTGGCTTTCTATGATGGGCTACAGCAGTGGTGGATGAGGGGAGAGCTGCTGACGTCATCCACTTGGACTAATGCGAAGCATCTAACAGTCAAATCCTTGACTCTCAGGGGAGGCCCTGGCACAGGTTGTCCAGAGAAGTTGTGACTGTCCCTGGATCCCTGGAAGCGTCCAAGGCCAGGCTGGATGGGGCTTGGAGAAACCTGGGATAGTGAAAAGTGTCCTGAACCAGAGTAGGGCGTTTGTAACTAGGTGACCTTTTAAATTCCCTTCCAACCCAAACCATTCTGTTACTTTATGAAATCTTTAAAACTCTATCCTTCTGCTGAGATCCAAAAGGTGACTGAAAAGAAATTATTGCAACGGTTAATTTTTTTCTTAACATTTGTTATAAATGAAAGTTCTGTTCTAGGAAAACAGCCCGCTCAAAGCAAGGATTCCTAAGAGTTTCAATTACTATATCATTGTTATGTTATTCCCTTAATCCAGGTACAAACCATAAATTATTCGAATATTAGTCACCCAATTGAAACAGAAGAGTTGCATGACTAATTGTGTTTTGTCAGTTTTCTGTTTATTGTTTATATATTTTTAAAATAAATTGGCATAAAACAATAATAGCCTATAAGCATAAAAAAAAAGAATATTTTTATGGCTTCTGAAATTTTCTATCTACTTTAACTCTGATCTACTCTGGTGTTCCTGTCTCCCTCCCCAGAAAAAGAACAGGAGTTACACAATTCTGCGTACAACAAAGATATTCAATGGGCAATTAGTACAGGCATATCAAAGGTTAATTGTACAGGACGACTAGGTAAATGTGTTCCACTTCTGCAAATCTCTGAATTAATAAAATGCCCAACCTATGTTTAATCAAAAAAGAAATGAGGAGGTGATAAGAGAATCCCTGGAACACTGCTAATTAATGATCTCTTTCTGTACTTAAATCACTATTAATTTAATTGTCAGAAGTATTCATAGTTTAAACATATATTTGACTAAGCAATAATAGAAGATAATAATAAGACTTGTAGATTCACTCATCAATCTTGTATACAACACCCGATGAAAGGAGTTTAGGAAACCCATGGAATGATACAGAAGATTATGGAAAGAAGCATGTCTGATTAGACAGATCCAGACCACAGATACTTTGCATTGAATAGTTATAATTAAGTATTTGTAGACCATATAATTCTAGAGAACCTGAAACTCCAAGTTTATTCACTAGAAAGGTATCCAGAAATTAGGACACTGAAGTAATGTGGATAATCTTCTTGGTCCAATTTGACTGCCAATTCAGGAAAATATAATTTTCTTCTGGAATCTTAAACCTTTACAATAATCAAGACTCACAGAAATAAATTTCTCTTCTAAATGTAACAGGCAGGTTTGGACATTACAGACACTTACAGTGCTCTCATAAATGTAACTCATATTTCCAGACTTAAGCAAGATTAACAGTATGAGAAGCCAGAATCCATATCATCCCTAAGGGTCAAAACCACTTGTCTTTTGAACAGGAGTTTTGGATTTCCTTTAAACAAAAAAAAAAAAAAAAAAACCAAACAAAAAAAAAATCAACTCCTTTAACTCTTAAATCTTAGAGAAGCTTCAGAATAAATACAGGAAACCTCTTCTCATGAAAGTTGTATTTTTGCTAGTTAGGGGCATCCTTTTGCCACAGCATCAGTCCTATGAAATGTCTGCTTGAGGACACCTACACCTGCAAAAAAGACACCTGAGCAATTAGTAATGCTAAAGCTGAGGGGTGACTTGGAGATTTTTCCCTCAATGCTATTAGCAAAGAAATAGAAGAAGAAAATTACGCAGTTTAATGCCAAACACAGAATGTTGCTCCAATAAGAATCTTCTGAAATGCACAGTAACAGTCTCTGGGAGCAAATCCACATACCTACAGAGACAGTGATGATTTCCAAGGAGAGGACAAGAGGCAACATTTAAGTAGCCAGACTCCTTCCTACTTAGAAGTCAGTGGTAAAATTCTCAGAGGTATCAGCGAGGACAAGATCAGGCCAACAGCAAAGTCTTTTTTAAATTGCATCCTACAAAATCCCCACTGATGGTGTGACTATGCCGCACATAACCGGTACTCAGGGAACTCCTTAGAAAAGCTCTAGGTAAGTTATGGAGGTGTAAGAAAAGAAACAAAATTGGAGAACTGAGAAACAAAGGGCTCCACACCTTTCAAGCACTACCTTGGGAATTGCTTATATGTGCATGTAAGGTGCGGAGGTTGGCTCATGCAAATGAGGAGGAGTTGTTGAGTGTGGTGGGAGAGGTTCAGTTGGGGTTGGCCGTTCTTTTGACACATACTTTTGTCGTTCCGCCGTGGTATTGGACCCTTGTCTGCTTTCCCTTCAATCCCCCGCGGTGCGGTGGGTGCCGGGCAGCTCTGGCCGGGGCCATGCGGGGCAGGACAGGCGCTGCCCCTGTGGGCGGAGGCGGAGCGGGGGCACTCGCTGCTGGCCGGCCTGGCCGGGGAGCACTGCACCACCAATCAGGAGGCGAGACGAGCTCCACCAATGAACGGCACGGAACGACGCATGAGGGCTGCTCATGAATATTAATGAAATTGGTGCTGCCTGTGGGCGCTCAGTCCGAGGGAGCAGAGCAGGCTCGTGGACAGTTGTGGGGGATGACTGAAAAGAAAGGGAGAAGGAATGCAGCAGCTGCAGGTATCACTTGAAAAGATTAGTATTGCTCACTGTAAAACAAGGACCAAATGCACATAAATAATGACTACCAAAAGAAAAGGCCGGCTCGCAGCTGCGAGGACGCCGGCAGCCTGTGCCCTGAGGCCGGGGCCGTGGCGGGCGGTTTGCGGGCAGGGCTTTTCCGAGCCGGTCGCAATGTGCTGCCTCCCGTGTGGGTCCGGCTGCGGCAGAGGCAGGCGGGAGCGCGGCGGGGCCGGCAGCGGCGGGCAGAGGCCGCAGAGAGCAGCAGCCCGGCGAGCTGCCACTATGGCCCCTGGCCGTGTCTGTGCGCACAGGGCCGGAGCAGAGGCAGGAGCCGCGGCAGGAGCTGGCCGTAGTGGCAGCTCGCCGTGCCCAGGGCCGCAGCCGCAGCTCTCCCCTGCCGGCCACAGCAGCAGCAGCCTCTCGCCTCCGAGCCTCCGGCGCTTCCCGAAGACGAGGGGCCCGACCCCCAGCACGCCCTGGAGCCCCGCAGCGAGAGGAGCCGCCGGCGCCGCAAAGGGCAGCACAGAGGGCGCAGCTTGAGGAGGAGGACGTGAGGCTCGCTCTGGGCCGCGCTGGGGCAACTCTGCCCTCTCGGCCTTCGCCTTGAGCCCTTTGCTTCTTTTCCATGCGCCCTGATCCCTATCCTCGGCCAAGCGCCTCCGCAGCCCTTTCCAGGTCTGCAACAAAAGCTCTATCAGCCATGAAAGTTAAGAGTAAAAAAACAGATAGAGCCCAGTCTAAAAAAAATTACAAATTGTTGCGCCTGTTTTCAAAAGTTGCCACAAATGTTTCAGTTTATTAAAACAAAACAAAAAAAGGGAGCTCGTTACAGAAGGACTGAAATTTCACCCCATTTTTTGCACAGCTTGGATGGAATTTAGGAAAGAGAGGTGGCAGCTCTCTGGGCTACACGGTCCTGCTGGCAGAGCTTCCTGCTGCCTACTCAAGGCCCAGGCAGGCGCCTGAACTGCCTTGCTGCACGGCCAGAGCCATCTCGATGCTGCAGTGCAGGCCAGAGGCACCACTCAGCCGGAAGCTGCAGGACTTGCCGCAGGGCAGCGCCGTGAACTGGCAGTGGCGCGACTGCGGCAGGAGCATCCAGGCCAACAGCACCAGTGTTTGCACCCAGCGTGTGACTTTCTTGGCATCCAAGTACGAGCCAGTGCAGAGGGTGTCCATCAGGTACCACTCCTGATCTGTGGGCAGCTGGCCACCAGAGGCGTGCAGAGAGCACGTGTGCCCCAGCAGCTGCTCCCCGGAGCACAGGCACTCCAGCGCCACACGGATGCGCCTGGCTGGTGGCCACTTCGTGCTCTCCAGGATGAAGGAGTGGCCGGGGGGTGGCCGCAGGATGACCAGCGGGCGGTAGGTGCTGCTGTTCTCCTGGATGCCACAGGCTGCAGGGCTGGTGTCCATCCCAACAGCTGGGTGCAGCTCGGGCATGAAGCTCCTCCGGGAGAGCACTCGGCAGACACCAAGGAGCTCGTCCACCAGCTCCTGCATCACTTTTGTGCTGGGCAGGCCCTGCTGCAGAATCACAGAACAGTTGGGCTTGGGAGTGACCTTTAAAGGCTGTCCAGTGCGACCCCACAGCAATAAGCAGGGACATTCTCACCTAGATCAGGTTGCTGACAGCCCGTTTCAGTATTATCCTGGATGTGCCCATTGGTGATGGGCTGGGCACAGCCAAAGTGCTGCTACCCCAGTCTGCACCCTTGACCTTCTCATGCTCACTGACCTTCTCCATGCTGCTGGATCCCTCCTGCCTCCTCCTGCTGGCAGAGCTATGCTTCCATCTCCTGATCAGCCAGAAGGCCATAGCAAGAACCAGAAGCAGGGATGCTGCACTGACCCAAAGAAGCCACTGCTTTTCCAGTGCAGAACAGAGCAGGGCTTCCATCGTCCCACTGCTCCCCTCAATATCCTGAAGGAGCCGGGCCATCTCCTGATGTAAATATTCCTCGCGCTCCAGCATCCGTTTTACTTCATGTTTGTCAACTGGAAGTTCCACCTTCAGCCCAGCGTGGGTGGCTAACAGGGCCAGGATGAAGGCCACTGTTGGAGACATGGCCTGGTGGGAGAAAGGGGGCTCAGCTCATTTGGCTGGGAGGGAGCAGGGGGCTGGTGGCACCTGGAATATCCCCAGAGCATTTCTGGACACCAGCCATGCTGAGAGCCCCAAGCCCCACTTCCCCCAGCCCTGGGGACAGTGCCCGGCCCTGAGGGTCCCAGCTCTCCCTCTGGCTTTAAACCTCCAGGGCACCTTTCCCAGCTCCCAGCCATCCCAGCTGTCCCCCTGTGTGTGCACTCACTGGCTCCCAGAATCCAACTGCCCAGTGCTGCCCCTGGATGCAGGTGCCAGCGTGACCTGTCCTCTGTGATATCACAGCCAGCAGAACCACGTCACTCAGCTGCCAAGCTGGCCGTGCCCCTGCTCACAGCTCCCACTGTGACCAGTGCCCTGGCATGTCACAGCCCCCAGAGCCACACCTGCCAGGCCACAAGCCCCAGCCCTGGTCCCCGCTGCCGGCCTCAGGGGCTCCTGGGCATCCTCACCCTGAGTGCAAAGGCAGCCACAGGAGCCCCCCAGGGCGCTCTGGATCCAGGCTGCAGACACCCTAAAGCCACCACTGAAAGGACATGGATGGGAACTGCAGCTGGATCTTCCAGTGCTCACCACCCCTGACTGCCCTCTGAGTGAACCCACACCTCACCTGCTGCACCTTGAGCACATTTCCTGTCCTCCTGTCCCTTGTTTCTTGGGAGAAGAGATCCATCCTCATCCAGCTACAGCCTCATGTCTGAGAGTTGTAGAATTTGGCTGGAGCACCCAGCAGCAAACCAAAGGGCAAATCAACACCTTATGAGTGTTGGGGAGTTCTCGGCAGTGCCCCACTGCTTTCTGCTGCAATGGCACTGCCAGGCTCCTGGGGGAACTGGGACATTTTCCTCAGAGTATTTCTTGTTTGTTTATCTGCACCAACTCTGCACACTGAGATTTGAGACTGCTGAGGTTCATTCTTCACAGCACACGTGATTCTGGGTTTGACACTCAAGTGGTTCCAGTCTTTGGACAGTCCTCAACTGACCCAAGTTAAAGCACAGGAATGGTACATTCCTGGCAAGAACACTCCCACTTTCAAAAAAAAAATCCCCTCATTTCAGGCTTATTTATAATTAAAAGTTTCTTAAAATTCATAATTATCTTATTTCAAAAAAAAAAAAAAGTGGAACAACCACATAAAATCATATTTCAAATACGTACAACTCTTGACATTTCACTTTCTGTGAAATTTCACGTCTACTACCATGAACAAATCATAACAGCTTCAGTCCAACTCTTGCCACATTTAACAGTGTGCCATGCGTGATATTCTGACTGCCAAATGGCCTGAGTCAGACTGCATATGTGAGTTCAATTCACCTGAGCATCATTCCCTGCTGCCATAGTGGATAGATGCCTTTGCAGCTCCTGACTGGCATGATGATAATCCAGCCTGGTTTCACACAGCAGATCTATGGTGGATTAAACACCTGTGCTTTGGTGATTTTAAGTTTTTAACTTTCTGGCCAGCAAATCTTCTAAGTCCAGGGCTTTCCATTTGTCAGTTTCTCTCCTTTAGGGAGGCAAACTTGGCCCTTTGTATAGTCACATGTGAGCTGTGCCATGAAAAACATTTCCGAGTTTGTATATGGAATTGTTTGGTTTGCCAAGCAGAATATTGACAAGGTATGGGCTGATCCAGGGTATCATTAGATATTGGCCTCCCTCCTTCTATCATTTTTTTACTTGCTATGGTTCTACTTAGGAAGGATGGGGAACTTCAGCTCCACATCCAAGGTTTCTCTCCTCTTTTCAGTGCTATGAAAATACTTCATAAAGCATTTCTTGCTTCTCAATTTTAATCTGATTTAATGCGATCAAGGCTTCAGGATTTTAAGAGCTCAGAGAATCCTCAGGCAAAAAACAGTTAACGGGACTGAATTAATATATGACTTTTTCACATTTTCTGTCCAGTACAGCTTAAAACTTCCAGTAATTTGGAGAAATAAAGGTGCAGGAGGCAACTAACACCAAGAATGCAGACACTTAGAAATACAGAGCACAACAGAAGTCCCTGGAGATGGTTCAATAGAAAATGCCACCAGCAGTGACCAAAGCCTGGAGCTGCTCACTGCCACCACAGGGGCTCCTCAGTCCCCTGCTGGTTTGTGTCTGATCCCTGCTGAGCTCCCTCTGCCCCTTCAGCAGACGCAGCCCTGCCTGGAAAGGGCTCCATGCTCTGGTGTTCCCAGCTTGCTCCAGGCTAGGTTCTTAGCAGCACTGAAAGAAGAGGTGAAAGAAAGAGCCATTTTCTGTCCTGCCTGCAAACTCTTCTCCTTCAGTGCCACTGCCAGAGATCATCCCTCTGTCAGCTTGGCACTGTGCCTGCTGCATCCTTGTCCCTGTCCCTTCCATCAGCTCCTGCACATTGGCACTCGCTGCCCCACATCATGGACAGAGAGCTGTGTCAGAAGAGCAAAGATTGCATTTCTTGGCATTCATAACAGACAGAAAAAACATGAGTCACAACAACTGCTTCTTGAACATGATAGAAAATATTAGATTCATGTGAAATTCAGTTAAACAGACTATCTAAGCTTCCAACTAAATGCAGTGGTATTGAATTTTCTGAGTGGCATCTGCATTTCGGCTAGAGTGTGTTTTGTGGTCCAGAAATTTGTTTAGTTTAGAAAGAACTAAAATTTGTGTTAGAAAGCTTTTTGTGCAAGGGATAAAATTGCCTGAGGCACTGGTGATGGAATACAGAGTCCCTATTGCTATCTCAGGTTACGTAGGTGTCCCTGGTAAGTAATTAACTTCCAAATAAATGCATTGACTCAAAGAGTATTAACTGGAGCATAATACAAATAGTATTAACTGGAGCATAATTTGGGGTCCAGAAATTTCTTGAGTTTAAAAAGAACCTAACTTTGTGTTAGAACAGTATTTTGTGCAAGGGATAAAATTGCCTGCAGTGTTGGAATACAGGATCGCTATTTTCATGTCACATTGCATGGGTGAACCTGGTAAGTAATGTTGCTTTCATGCACAATGCCAGTGTTTTCATATTCTAAAAAAATAAACAGATCCATTTTGAAGCTTTATATTGGCTTGTGAGATTTTGAAGGAGGAGCTTCATTGTTTTATGTCTCTTGGTGAACCATTGGCCTGGAGCAGGAAACATGCCATACACACAGCAAGTCCCCAGTAGGAAGAGACGCTCAGTTTACTTGAAATTGTGGATTTCTAGAGTCAGTTTTGGATGGAAGGTATGTTGAAGGCCAGCCCAGGACACGGCTGGATTTCTGGGCTGCAACTGCAGCACTGTAGAACCTGGTGACATTCCCATGGCCCCCCATGTTGAGTTTGTCAAGGTCCCTCTGGATGGCAACTCAGCCCTCAGATGCATCAACCACACCAGTCAGCCTGGTATCATCCGTGTATTTTTTCTTGGGTTTGGGGATTCTTTGATGGGTTGAGTAGTTGGGTTTGGTTCTGTTCTTTAGTGATTATTTTTAAGCACAGCTGCCAGATCCCCATGTATGATCCGTGTCCATATGAACCCTGCTTCTGCTATTGCCTCCTCTTCCTCTGCCCACTTTCATGCTCCTTTCCCTTTCTTCCTGCTCTCCTTTTCTGTCACTCTTTTCTGCATTCATGCAAAAGTCTCTTTTCTGCAGTCAATTGAATGAACTTTATTGGCTGTAGTTTCAGGTTGTCAGGCACAATTGGAATTTCCTCTGTTCTCTGATGAAGGTGTGGTCAATCTTCCACTTCTGACTTGATTTAGTCATAATGGGCTGACCTCACTGGCTGACTCTACTGTCCCCTGGGGATGCATTGTGACACCAAGTCCCTCAGGACTCAGATTCAGACTGCCTTGAGCCTTTGAGAAACAAGCTAGTGGGAATTGGATTTTACAAAGTATTATATGAATTTATATTAAATATTATAATACTGTTAATGTTAAGATCATAATATATGTTATGAATTATTTAATTTACCTTAATATTAAGGTAATAATATATGTTATAAAGTGGTTAATGTTACAATAGCCTCGTTGTAAAATTGGCTTTCATGAGGACTGTATGGTTTGTGTGTTGAAACAGGGGTTTATGAGTTTGTTATTGACAGACTGTTCCTAGACAAACTTTTGAGACATGAAAGGAGTAAAATTACATCCACTAAGGACCGTGATGACCACAGCACTGAAGAGAGTGAGATAGGGCAGGACTATCTAAAACCAAAAATAAATATGCATGTGATAAACAGATAGTGCCGTGTTGGCTCTCACGAACATTAAATGTATGTTGTAAGGTTAAATTCTGTTGAGGTCTGGTGTTTTTATATATGATGATGTTGAAAGTTGTAATGTTGTATATGTTGTAATGTTGAAAGTTGATCTCCAACCATTGGGAAAATTGAAACAAGATTGCACAGACTGGGAGAGGCAGGACAGAGGAGGAGCTGGGTCAGAAGAGTTCCACGTGCATCAGTGTGGGGAGGATCAACTTACCAGGGGCTTGGTGTGGCAATAAGCGTATACAAGGATTGTTACAGGTGAGGGTGATGTGCCTCTGGCTGCTAAGCACCCATTGCTGTCCCTTTTTCCTTATTCAGTCCCTTGTTGTGGTTCAAGAAACCTTTTAAAATTTTATGAAGTGAGACATTTCTCACAATGCATAAAGCTGATGCAATATCAAGGGTATAAAAGGCCGTTTTGTGCGTGAGCCTCTGGCATTTTGCCATGCACCCAGCACTGTCCCTTTTGCTTTGCTGATTTTTTTTATTGTTTTCAATAAAAATGTTTGTAACTCATTCCCACTTGGGGTCTGGGTCATTTATAACATACTTGGACTCGTGGAGAGCTGCTCCTGGTGGTCGCTGGGCTCAGCCCGCTGCACCAAGCAGTTGTGGCCATGGAGACACCACCAGCGGGAGCTCTGCCCGAGGCCGGCAGCTGTCCAGGGCATACATAACATGTTTCTGGCACCTCTTTTTTCCCTGCATTGCCCTGTAGAAAAAAAAAAATAAAGTATCTGAATCGCAAAAAAGTGTCAGATTTTACTTTTTATAACAGATGGAGGTTTACATCCCACAGTGTCACCACAGGTAAGATTTAATTACATACAGAAACTATCAACTGAAAAGAAACAAGTGCTACATCTCATAGTCAGGGAGCCACATCTACCTACTTTTTTAATATCACTCTTCAATAAAATACTCCAGATTGCAGTAAGTTCTTATTTGACATTTCCTACACCAATTATTAATTTTACCACTTCTGTTTTCATCTTTAGAGAAAAAGAATTCACCCAATTGCTCAGAATTACCACAAACAATGCTCATCAACAGAACTGTTCCAGAAACACTTCAAATGTTCAGATTATATACTGACTCTTAGGAAATGGAGCATGTTTAATAAATATTCAGTCCTTTCCACTGTCACTTTGATTTCTGAACTGCATCATGACTGACTCTATTTTTTATCATGGGGAAGTGTTAAAAGACTGACACTCAGGACCAAATTTTGAAGCATCTCTCAGTCTCCATTGGAGGATGTTTTTGTAGTTCACATTTAAAAAACATGAACTCAAATAACAGACACTCACAATAGCAGATATATACAACATATATACTCCCATACAGATATAAACAGGTATTGAGATAATCCCCACCCTGGTAATAGTCATTCTCACTTCAATGGAATTAACTGAACTGCACCTTACAAAGGATGTCTTATGAAAATTCAGAAGCAGTACAACAGAAAGAAAGAAGAGAGGAAAAAAGAGAGGGAAAGGGGAAGGGAAGTGTGTTGCCTTCTGCTGGAAGGCAAGGCGACCTGGTTTCAAAGAGCAGCACAGCGACCCTAAACTCTCCTCGGCTGCTCAGGCCAATGACAGACGCTTACACCTATTATGTGGACGATCAAAAGGCCTTTATTATCTTGTCTCAAGGGGTTTTATAGACTAAGGGACTTCTCTACGTCAGAAGGGGGTCTTACAGTACTTTCTAGGTTAGTACAAGTGGAAAGTTACTGGCATTTCTATGTTAGAGGGGCTTACAGGCTTGACTACATTCCTAGGGTGATCCTTATATCTGGGGTTGGAGGGAGAAAAGATTCCTGTAACTTTCCGTGATATCCCGAAATCTTCTGAGCGCCTGTCCCTGCCTCCCACATCTCCCCCTGTGGGGGCCCTAAAGGGCCCCTGTGCCCCACTGGCTTCTTCCCCTGTTCCTGTGCCTGGGCTCCTGGGGCCCTCAGGCCCTTTTCTCTGATTGGGCCTTACCTGGGTGCTGTGTGGGGACTGCTGGGAAGCCCCGGGGGGAGGGGATTCTGACCTTGGAGGAGGACGGGGTCGGAGGGAGAACACCTATGCCGTGCGGCTGAATTAAACATCTATGGACATTGTGCAAAAGTCTCTTCTGCTTCTTTACTCTGGACTTACTAGCAGCAATTTATGAAATACAACAGATGGCGCTTCAACCGGATGAACCCCGAAAATTTTCCTACCCCATTGTGGTGAGTTTGACATTTTAGTTCCTTCCTCCTTGTACTTTTCAGTGTTGGGAAGAGACTGAGTGAGATAAGATGGAGACAGCACTCACCCACGCACAACAAGAAATTTACCTCTATCTTAAAGAGTCTTTTCCTCAAGAAAACTTTTGGTCTTCAGATAAGGAGTTGAAGTGTTTTTTACAGTTATTATTTAAGCATTTTCCTCATATTTCACAGAACTTAGTCTTAACCGATGAATTTTTACAAGTGCTCCATGAAAAGTCAAGAGCTAACACAGAATTGTGTTCTTTATTTGGTATGCTGTTAAAATGCGCTGTGAGTCTTGGGGAGGGACATCAGCCGAAAACCGCTCCCCTGAGTCCCCCCGCCTGCACTCCTGCTGCCGAAGATGGCGGAGACCGCATGGCAGGAGCCACGGGGTGCCCCATTCCGCCCCCTGCTCCCCACGCCCCCTCCGACGGACGCGGTCACCTGAGTTGCTCCACAAGACATAGCGGGAGTGGCGGGAGTCGGAACCCTTCAGACAGGGCTGCCGCCGCTCCGAGCCGCGCTGCGGCTCTCCCCCTCCCGGAAAGCCCGCAATCACCCCACCGCCGCCGCCCAGCAGAGCCAGAGCGAGCCAGCCCATGCTCGCTGGCCAGTGCCCCCTCGAGCCGAGGCCGGGCCGGTGGGACCGGCGGGCCCGGGACGCCCCAGTTGTGGAGCAGCCGGACAGCCCCGCCGCGGGATGGCTCGGAGCCGCAGAGCTGGCGAAGCCGCCGCCCCCCGCCCTCCGCCGCTGCTCCAGGGGCCCCGCACGGACCCGGAGCGCCGTTGCCGCGGGGCGGGACAGCCTCGCCGCGGGATGGCTCAGGGCTGCAGAGCTGGCGGAGAGGCTGCCCCGCCCCGCCCACCGCCACTGCTCCGGGAGCCCCGCGCGGGCCCGCGAAGCCTCTGTCGTGGGGGGGGCGGACAGCCCCGCAGCGGGATGGCTCAGAGCCGCAGTCCTGGCGGAGAGGCCGTGGCCGCCCACCCTCTGCCACTGCTCCGAGAGCCCCCCACTGGTTCCGCCCGCGAACACCGGCTGAGACAGACGCCCGGGAGGGTCCGCCCAGTGGAGCTACCCAGCGCCGGGAGCGGGACAAACTGCACGCAGCAGCGCACCAGCATCGCGTCCAGCAACACCAACACAAACCCCCTGGCAAAAGTAAAAAAGTCCTTGCCATGAACGTTTTGGGGACAGTAAAATGGTTCAATGTAAAAAACAAATACGGTTTCATAACCCGGAATGATAACCAAGAAGATGTGTTTGTTCATCAGACTGCTATAAAAAAGAATAACCCCAGGAAATATCTCCACAGTCTAGGAGATGGAGAAATTGTAGAATTTAATATAATACAAGGAAGGAAAGGCCCCCAAGCAGCTGACGTGACAGGACCTGGTGGAGTTGCAGTTCAAGGTAGCAAACATGCACCAGACTACAAACCTACAAAATACAGAAGTCCTCCACACACCTACCAAGGAAATAGAACCCGAAACCAGCAACCATCAAGCCCCAGCAACAGCCTAAAAGCAAGAAGAGCACAGAACATGGGCGAGCTGTCCTGTACTCCAAAACCCATGTCAATAATGAAAGAACTTTCCAATCTGATAAGTCCCACTTCTTCTAATACCCTTCCCCAATTCCTGTGGCCTTCCTGGCCCCATCCCATTTTTCCCCTTTCCTTTCCATTGTCCTATTACCCCCTTTTTATGATTCCACCAATTCCAACCACCCTTTCCCATCTCCCATTGTCTGCCTCTACTAATCCCTTTCCCCAGAGTTCCTCCATAATACCAGAGGGAGCGTGATTACAAGAGAAAGAAAAGAAATGTCCCTAAAGTAACCACCCCATGTTTTTCTCTTTGAAGTAATGATTTCTGTTTGGAGTTTCTAACAGGCACACCACCACCTGAGCTGCCTTGTGCAGAGTCTATCACAGCCGAAACCTTCTCCGGACTCAGTTTCCTGAAAAACCGTGCTAAAACGCCATATCCCTCCTGCCAGCTACACTGGACACTCAGAATTGTTTACATTTTGAAAGTTGTCTTATGTTTTTGTCATGTTGTGTTAATCCTTCAGAAAAGCTTTCTTAATAATGTAAAAAACGGGGAGTTGTGGGGGCCCTAAAGGGCCCCTGTGCCCCACTGGCTTCTTCCCCTGTTCCTGTGCCTGGGCTCCTGGGGCCCTCAGGCCCTTTTCTCTGATTGGGCCTTACCTGGGTGCTGTGTGGGGACTGCTGGGAAGCCCCGGGGGGAGGGGATTCTGACCTTGGAGGAGGACGGGGTCGGAGGGAGAACACCTATGCCGCGCGGCTGAATTAAACATCTATGGACATTGTGCAAAAGTCTCTTCTGCTTCTTTACTCTGGACTTACTAGCAGCAATTTATGAAATACAACATCCCCCTCCTCTTTCACAAAAGGAATGAGGTAATCATATACATAGGCACTGAAATGAGGTAAAAGGTTGGGATTTGACAAGGAAAAGGTTTTGGGAAACCTGAGTAATTTTTTGCCAGGCAAGTTTCTTGTGACTGGCATTGTTCCCTGTTGAATTCACAGCATTTGTTGCCGGCCTATGACCAGGATGTTAGCCTGTTCTAGGAGAGTCTGAACGAATGAGACTAGCTTGTTCAGCAGGCATGGTCCAAAGGTGATAGCTAAAAGTAGCATTGCCAATGGACCTACTAGGGTAGAAATTAGGGTGGTTAGCCATGGCGATTGATTGAACCAGGATTCGAACCAACCCTGTTGGGCTTCCCTGTCTTTCTGCCTCTGAGCCAGTCTGTTTTGGGGTTCTGTCATGGAGTCTCTAACGACTCCCCTGTGGTCCGCGTAGAAGCAGCATTCCTCTTTCAAGGCTGCACACAGGCCTCCTTGCTGCATGAGCAAGAGGTCCAGTCCTCTCCTGTTCTGGAGGACCACTTCTAAAAGTGAGGAGACTGACTTCTCTAGAAAGGAAATGGATTTCTCGATCCTCTGCAGATCCTCGTCGATGGTCATCTGCAGCTGGGACAGTCCTTGGTGTTGCGTTGCTAGGGCTGAAACTCCCGTTGCCGTTCCGGCTGCTCCTAGCCCGAGCAGCATTGCGATAGTTATACCTGTTAGTATTTCTCTTTTGTGAAGCCGGCTGGGTTCTTCGAAAAGGTGGTACACCTCTTCATCTGAGTGGTACAGGACCCTAGGAACGATCAGAACTTGGACACAAAAGTCGTTAGAGTCATTGAATTTGGCAAGGAATACACAGGGACTCACTCCAGATCTCTGGCAAACCCACATCCCCGATGCAGATGGGACTACCCACTTGTTGTTCTTCCGGTCGGGCCCGACTACTTCGGTGCAAACGTTGCCTTTCCGCCTGGCCAGGGTTGCATTGCCAAAGCATCTGCCCCGACCTGTGACTTGACTCAGGGTAATTCCTTTGCGGGGTGTGTCCCACCTGCACTGGTGAGGGGCATCGGCTGTGGAATAGCTAAAGGGGCTATCTAAAGTGACTCCTTCGTAAAAAGGGGGTTTGACATCGTAACAAAGCCAGCAGGAGTCAGTTAGGTTAGGGTTAGATTCGTTCAGGGATAGATAGGTAGCTTCTAGCATGCGAAGGATTTGGTCCGAGTCCGACCCAGCTGAATGGCCTATCTGGAAGGCTTCCGCGTCGCCGGTCGGGACGTCAGTGACCTTTGTGGGCGAGGCTTTGGGGTAGGTCATGTTTCTCCCTTTCTGCGTGCTTTTAATCACTTTATTGGGTCCTACTGCTTGGGGTGCCGACAGTTGGAGCCTGGTAATTCGCATGTTCACCCATTCTTTTGACCCTTGAAGGACTACTGTCCACGCTTCTTTGCCCACGGCCCAGCTAGGGTGATTTGGCTGCAAAACTGTCATGTTGTAGTGAGTGCATTTCCGAAATTTGGGGATTTTATGGCAGTTTCGATAGAAACTTCCCTGAAGGAAGACGGGTGTTTTGCAGCCTGCGGGTGCCCAGGTGAACTGTAGGAATTTGTCAGGCTCTTGGGGGTCCCACCCAGGCCCTGATGGCCCGGCATCCGTAACTATTGTTTCACAGCCCCAGTGCCCACAGTATCCCCACCCTGGGTGATTACAGTAACTTTTTCCTGGGTTTGAAGCTGGGCACCAATAGGATAGGTACATGTGTGTGGCGTGTGAGGAATAGGGGTCTACCTTTGGTTGTCTTGGAAACAGGTCGGTAATGCGAAGCACGAACGATGGGGTGTTCGGTGTGGTGATATCTCTGAGCATCTTATCACCAGTAAGGTGTTGCATGACCCACCTGAATGGCTGATGGGGATTGTGGTCTGGGCTGGCTTGCCCTCTGGCAACAAGCCACAACAGCAGAATCACACAAAAACACCGTTGATGCTGGGGTCTCACCCGTGCGGGTCTCTCGGGTGCTGTCTGGCGGCTTGGTGGTCTGTCACTTTCCTCTGGAAGGGGAGTGTACGCGTCCTGAGGACGCCCCACAAGCATGTCCTGTAAACAGAAACTCACAATTCTCCCTGCAGCTCCAGCAGATCTCTCTCGGGCGTCGTTGGAATGAGGGTGCTGCCAGGGGAAGCTGTGCCGGCTGGGGGCAGCTTGCTGCGACATGACCTGTGTGACCGCATTTAAAGCAAGCCATCACACTGGTTAGGGTGTGAACGGCTGCTTGAATGGGTGTCAGTTGTTCTTCCCTTACAACATGCTTAATCATGTCAGCCAAGCTGGCTCCGGCCGGCAAGGAGCGCAATATATCTTTTGTGACGGTATTACACTGTTGGCGTAGGCAGTCATCTACCATGGGACCTTTTGCCGCCGCGGGCAGGGTGGAGGAATCCACCGCGGCTTGCAGGCGATCAACAAACTGAGTGAAGCCTTCACTCTCCCCCTGCTTTATGGTAGACCACGGTGTCGGTTTGGCCACCACCCGAGACATGGCATGTATAGCCTCTCTGGCCGCTCGGGATGTTGTCCTAACTTCCTCAACTTGGAGCTGCACAGCTTGTTGCTGTGGCGTAGCTACCTCATCATGTTTCCCCAGCAGCCTGGATAAGCTAGACCCGTGGAGTGGCTGTCCTTCCCCAGCAGCCTGGGCCAGCGCGGTTGCGCAATGATCCGCCCATTCCTGCTTAAACACAATCAGCCCCGCTCCGTCAAAAAGCATACGGCTTATTTGCACAATATCAAAAGGAAGCAGATCATCGTTGCTAAAAAGGCCATCCATGAGAGTGGAAACTACCCCTGAGTTGATCCCTTTTTCTGAAATAGCTTTGACAATTGCTTGAATATCCTTGGCATTCACTGGGCTATATATTCTCTGTTGGTTGTCCTGAGGTCCCATGATTCTCACCGGGAAAGCATGCACGGTGGTCGCGGGTGCCCAGTCCGTGCAGGCTATCTTTATTTTTCCCCAGTCGGTGAGTTCGTATTGCGACTGGTTCCCGACCTTGTTTAAAGCTTTATTCGGTTTCACCTGAAACCACATTAATTCTGTTCTCTCCACTTCCGAGTCCCCGCTGGACTCGGTAAGCTCTGCGGAACGGTCTGAGGAGCTGTTGCTCCATTCAGAGTCGGAAGCCGACTGCTGATCGACTTCCGGTCCCCCCTGCCATTTTTTTCGGCTTCGGCCCCGCTCCTCCCTTCAGGGGTGGTGCCGCTCCCGCCCCCTGGGCTTGCCCTGCCTCCCAAAGGGAGGGATCTCTCCCTTATATGGTGGCAGCACTGGGCGCAGCTCCCAAGCAAGTATCCGCCCTCTGTTGCTCCCCCGCGCATGCGCGTTTGCGGGGACCCGCAGCTCCCAATCAAGTATGCGCTCCGTGCTGGTTTCCCGCGCATGCGCGTCCGCGACTGTCCGCGTCTCCGGGCTTTTCCTGCTGCGGGCTCGTGAGCTCCGCCCCTCCCCTTGCTCACCCGCGCCATGTTCAAACGGATACGGCGGGGGGAGCGGGGCCGCCGCCCGCGCGTCTGCACCAGCCGCTTTTTCGGCGCTCCGGGCTTCCTCTGCCAGCCCCCCCCAGAAGGACTGCACACGATGCTCCACCGCCTGTGTCGGATTGGCGCTCGGCGGCGAAGGGACGGTCAGGGGAACCGCGGTTTTTTCGAGCAGTTCCGTGGGGGATTTGGACCCGACGGGTCCCGCGGCAGGGTCGCGGGATCCCCTGGGGGCTCCGGGGGGTCTGGGCTCGGGCTCGGGGAGGGTTGGAATGTGCCCGGGCCCCGCGCATCCCTGTTTTCGATCGGATGGCTCTCAGACGGTGTCTGTGTGGTCGCTCCCACCCCCAGCTTCGGTGTAACCAATAAACACGAACGCACAGCATTCCACATCTCCTGTTCTTCTAATGCCTTGTGTAAGGCTTCCTCTACCTTCCCCCACGCCTTAAGGCATTTACCACTGCCTGTGGACTTTGTATCCTCTGCCAAAACAGCAGTGCATCTCTCCCACACCTCTGAATGCAATATATCTACAGGGCGCTCGATCGCCCTGAGCTCTAGGAGTCTTGCTATAGCAAGATTAAAATTCCTGAGCTCACATTTAATTCCCCATTGATCATAAATCAAGCTTACGACCTTAGCGATAGCTTCCATGCTCCTCGCTGGTCCCGGGGCGTCCCCCTTCTCGCCACAGTCGTTCCCGCCACTGTGGCTGCTGTCTCTTCGTCCAGGAGAATCCCGTCACCCGAGCTTTTTTTTCCCTCCCGGGGGTTTTGGCACTACTTTGTTGCCTTCTGCTGGAAGGCAAGGCGACCTGGTTTCAAAGAGCAGCACAGCGACCCTAAACTCTCCTCGGCCGCTCAGGCCAATGACAGACGCTTACACCTATTATGTGGACGGTCAAAAGGCCTTTATTATCTTGTCTCAAGGGGTTTTATAGACTAAGGGACTTCTCTACGTCAGAAGGAGGTCTTACAGTACTTTCTAGGTTAGTACGAGTGGAAAGTTACTGGCATTTCTATGTTAGAGGGGCTTACAGGCTTGGCTACATTCCTAGGGTGATCCTTATATCTGGGGTTGGGGGGAGAAAAGATTCCTGTAACTTTCCGTGACATCCCGAAATCTTCCGAGCGCCTGTCCCACAGAAGTGCCTTCTCAGCAAGGTGAAAAAACAACCAAAGATGAAGTGGCCACATCCTTCATGCCTCCAAACCCATGTGCCAAATATTACTAGAACACTTCTACTTTTATCCACATGATTCTTTTCATTAACTTTTTCAGAGATGTTTTTTGTTGTTTAATTCCATGCAGAAAACTGAACTCTAGATGGTGCCAGGCAGTATAATTGATGCCTGTGCAGGAAGAAGGGGCAGAAGGGCTGGATCATGGAAAGATTCTGTGACATTCCTGTTAAACTTACTTCAGGTTTTCCATCCTTGAGCTTCAAGTGTTGAGAATTTAAAGAGGATTCGCACTTCATGAAGAGACTACAGAGATATCAGCTACTCCAATTCTTCCTTTGCAGCATGCACACACAAGCACAGAGCACATCTTGGCTCTGGCAGTGCTAGTGAAAACCTGCCATTCATACAGGCAACTCCGAGGGAAAATTACCACAACAATGCACCCACTTGCTGGCTTTGTACCGTGCTTGGTATTGATCCATGCCTGTAACACTGCACAAAATGCAGGACTGCTTCCCATATTTTAATCTTTTCTAATGGAATAAAATTACATCACATATTTTTCATTCTTGTAAGCCCCAGGGTTTTGGTTTTGTTTTCTTGTTGTTGTCGTTGTTTAGTAAGAATGCATATTTCTTTAGTCTGACATCTTGAAATAAAAGGTTTTCAACCAATTTCTCTGAAAAACAAAGAAAATAGTATGGAGAAGAAAATGGAGGGGGAGAACTTTGTATTTTTTTACAAGATAATAGATTTTAAATTAATTTTAAATTCAGCAGAACTGTGGCTGTTCAAAGAAATTTCTCTAAAATGACCTGTAAGTTTACAATTACCTGGCTGGTGTACTGAATATAGTGCAAACTGACCCACACAGAGTGATGCTGAAGATCCAAATGTCTTTCTTTTTTTATCCAGACCTACTCTTCTGTGCCTGATTTTTTTTCACACACTCACTTTGAAGGTGGAGCCCACCATGCTTAAAAAAACTGGGAATACAAGAATTCCTGTTTCTAGTTCAAGATTATATTGCCAGGAAGAGTATTACTGCAACCACTTTGCAGTCTGTGTGTTGTCTGTTAAAAGGATTGCAGAGCTCTTACAAGTGATATATCAGATACTTTTCCTATCTGACTATAACAGTCCTTTATTATTTTAATCACCCTACATATTAAATGAGACTGTTTTTTCTATATTAGTAAATAGAATAATAAAATGTGACAAGAGTCAGCAAGGCAGGGTCCTGAGGTCACTGATCCATTTGGTAACTGCGCTGGGTGGAATGAGACATTGTGAGATACCTGAAGCTCCTCTTCTACCCAGTACTGTTAAATTTCAGTTTGATACAATTTTAACTGGTGATGGTGAATGACCTAAAGGAAATACAGAACACAGATTGCTCTGCAAAATGCAGCTTCTGATGGAGGGATGAAGCAGCAGCAGTAGTTTTGTGCAGAGAGAGAATACAAGTCTTCCAATCCACAGGATGTACTTTCTCATGAGAAAGTAACAAACTTCCTTGAAGAGTATTGGCAAAGAAATCAGGAACTAAAACTGGATTAAGGAAGGTCTAGAAGAGAAATTAAGGAGAAATGTAAAATGTACTTACTCAGAGAATCTGTAGGATTGCTGTTTCCAGAGGAAAGTGAGGAGCTCACTTTATGATGTCTTAAATACCTCCAGCCTTCTGTCACAATTGCAGTTTGTGAAGGTGTTATTATTTCTCTAGAATCAGGGAAATAACTAGTTACATAGTCCTCCATAAGGCTCAATAAGCAGCTGTTTCGGGGTGTTTTTCTGTAAAAACTTGATCATTTTGCATATCAACAAAAAAGGTAAAATTTCAGTCCCACATCACCACTTCACTGCAGGCCAAAGAGTCAGCAAATAAACAGACAAGCCTGTAGACATTCCAGTCTATAGCACTGGGCCCAGTGTTGCTTCATATGTTTCACACAACTAAAGACCCAAAAGTTCAGAGAAGCAGAGCAATGACTGGAAGCATTAAAAGAGATTTCTGGAGATCATATACTCTGCTCCTCAGGAAAGTGCTTCCTACCTTTGGGTCCTGGTCCTCCTCTCTTTCCACACAGATGGAAATAAATCTGGGATGGGATACAGGTAAAGTGAGTGACCAAGTAGTGATTTCAAATCCCTGCATTGTATTCTGGCCAAGGGGGCAGAACATCACCTCCTGGAAGAGCCTGACAAAGAAACACTGCTGCTTCCTCATCCTGTAAACTCCAGAGCAGCTTAGAGATCTACATGAAACAGATCCCTCCTGTGAGAAGTCAGCACGCTGTCAACATGGCATTTCTCTACTGAGAAAAAAGAATCCGATTTAGAGCTTTACCTCAATACTAGCCCAACAGGAAAGAAAATACAGAGCCCAAAGAAAACACAAGTCTGGTAAGCCTGCAAACCTAAATTTATAGCCTGTTTCTAAATCTGTCTAAGAGTGTATGCCCACCAACATGCCAGTCTGGGCTTTGTGCCTGGATTTCTTTTGCATGGAGACAGACATCTGGAAGAATCACACAGTTATAGCCTGAGTTAGACAGGATCCACAGGGATCATCCAGTCCAACTCCTGGCCCTGCACAGGACATTCCAACAATCCCAGCCTGTGCCTGGGAGTGGTGTCGGAATGCTGCTGGAGCTCTATTAGCCTTGGGGCTGTGACCATTCCCTGGGGAGCCTCTTCAGTGCCCACCACTCTATAAGGGAGAACCTTTTCCTTATATCCAGCCTAAACCTCTCCTAAGACAGCCCCAGCCATTCCCATTCCTGTCACTGGTCACCACAGAGAAATCAGTGCTGTCCCTCATGAGGAAGTTGTAGACTATGATGAGGTCTCCCCTCAGTCTCACAGAAGCTGATAAAAGCTCAGGCCTTCCTTGGTTCAGATGCTCTCACATCTACAGAATGCATCTTGGATGAAGGAAAAACCCCAGCATCCTGTCCCACAGCCATGACTGTGTTCAGTCTAGAGCTAAATTACAGAGGCATTTGAAAACAAATGAATTTAAATACCCTGCAACCTAAGCTGTATAGCTGTTTTGGTAGATACACTCTTGGTTTATTTTAGAATCCTTTTTCTCCTTGTACAACTCTGGGTGCAACGGCACCATTGACTGTGTATAAATGAAACATTTGTCCAGGGTGAGTCACTTCAGGGAAAGCTCTTCAGAAACCACAGCACTGCTGTCTCACTGTGCAACCCTTATCATGCACCCCAAACAAATCATATAGAAATTGTGGAAGTAGAGTATGTGTTATCAAAATATTGATAGGAGGGAACAAAAAAGAGTCATTTAGCTGCACAGTTAACTTTCTGGCCCGATAGAAAGAGCAAGAATTTCTGTTAATTTCTCCTGCTCCCAATTGTAGTGCATTCTACTGCTGTTCATTTATTAATTGAAGGCCCTCTTAAGAGACAGAGATGGCAGAATTGCAATGAATCTATGACAGTCTTGAGCAGATCCATCCATCATTGTCACTGACCTCGACTAGGTTATTCACTTTGTTCATCTCAGAAATCACAAATAACGTGTTCATTTGTGCCTGTCATCATATACCTGAGACATTTGTCATGCTATAAAAACATTACTTTTAAGCAGAAATCTCCTGTGCAATTTTATCAGATCTGTTTCTTGGTGCATATATGCTTTTCTCCTTTTTTTTTTCTCTCCAAATGTTTTGAAACGAGCACAAGCTACAAATGCAGTGAAACTGGCAGTTCAAAAAAAGGTTACTGTTCTCAAAACATAAAGAATATGATGACATTTCAGTAAACACTGTATTTTGTAGCTGAGAACATCACTTAGAAGTAATTCCTTCATAACATCTCATGTCAGGAAATCATTTCAGCAAAAGCTATTTTCAGCTGATAACTCTGAAATAAGACATCAGAAATTACATTCTAAGTTCAAAAGCCCAATAATGGTAAAAAGATAGATTCAAGTGGAGCTGGTTCAAACATTTTGGCTGTATGTGTTTTTTGTTGTTGCAAAATGCCACTGAGGAGCAAAAGTTTTATTTTTATTAGACCAAATGACTTCAAAGATAAATAAATAAATAAATAGATTGTGCTTTTCTTTTTCTGCCAGACTACAGCAGGCTAACTGGGCATGCAACCTTGCTTTTTTTCTAGCCATCAGCATTGAATCTTTAGAAAGATAATCTTTTATTGTGAACTATTTACCTCTTAAAGCTGTATTAGCTTTGCAACCCTGTGTCCTCCTTCTCAAAGCAGAAAATGGAAAATCTCAGTGGATTAAATGCTCTATTTGCTGTCCACATGAATATGTCATAAATGAATTACACTGATCGTATTCCATCCCTCCTGCTCACTGTGCACAGACAGACAAACTGGAGCAGGTCAGTACTCATTCCCCATGATGATGATGCCCACCAAGTAAAACTGATGCTACCGGGACCTTGCAGGCCCAAAATGATATTATTCTTCACTTTGTTTTCTGTTATCCTTGGCCTTCCCACTCTCCCCACTTACACAGCATTAAAAATGTAACATTTAAGAAATGCAACTTTCTGAAACCATGGGGTTTCCAGCAGCATATTTTGAGCAGGGGGCATTTAACATCACAAGCACTGAAATAACTATCTCTTTCATTGTACTTTGCTCTGGAAATGGCAAACTCCTCAAGGGAACATGATTCTCCACAGTTTTCAGATGGGAGAATGAGGCACCAGTGGAAGTAAGATTCAGCAGCTTTGGGAAGCAATGAAGTTGAAGGAAAAGTGCAACACCCCCACCTCCTACCCTGTCACCATTAGTCCGGATGTGACATACACACATGTGATCAGGGTCCAAGAAGAAAAAAGATTTTTATTCTGCATGTTCTCCAGCTTATATACTCTCAACAAAGTGTGATCTTAAGTCATTAACTATATCACAGTAACTTACTATATTCATTGGTGCAAAGCAATTAGTGTCAATATAATTGGCAAAAGTTTTACAGAAATTTAATAAGGCACATATACAATCTACTTATGCACATAGTCTAGTTTACAAACATTTTCATGTATCTTTTCTAATCTGTTTCCATGCTGACGGCCTTGTCTTCTTCCTTGCTATGGATACACTTGAAAATCATCAATTGTATTTCTTCTATTAACTCAGCTTTGCTTGCAGACCAGCTGTCAAGCCCCTCCATACTGCCCCAGCACTCTCTACTCTGTCTTGGCTCCTAATGGGCACATCAAAGGTGACTTTTCCTTCCTGAGGTGGAGCCTACCTGGAGTATTTGGTGTAAAAATGATGAAGAGCCCTGAGCACCAACCTTATTTGGAAGAAGTAGAAGGTGCTCCTTTCTCCAAACTAGCAGTTTTTGGGGAAAATTAGACGAGACTGAAACCACTTTCCTGAAGACACTCCCTGACTACCATAGGCAAAAAACCCATCAGGACTCTCCTGTGTTTTTCCCCTTTGTTCTGTCTCAGCGTGCCAAGCAAGGGGACTCTCCTCTGGGATCTCAGGGTCTGGTACAAAGAGATCTCGTTCCTTTTCATCAAACACAGCTATACAGCACCACAGCATACCACTTCCTCTGCTCTTTACCACTCTGGCACTGCCCAAATGTTCAGGCAGACAGGAATGAAGCACGGTCAGATGCTACTCATTAGCAGAAGTACCAGTAGTGACAACAGCCACTGTTGATGATAGAACACCTCCAGTGGAAAAAATGCAGAAAGTTTCACCAATTCTCACCCTACACATCCTCTGCTTGGGAAGAAGTTTCACATGCACAGCCCAAACCCTGCTGACCTAAAAAAGGAGAGCCCTTGAACTAAGAAAGCTCTTAGCCACCACCACGTTGCAACCATCAGCTGAAACTGTCTCCACATGCAGATCAGAATTAGATTATGCATATTTGTTTCATCAAACCAGGAAAAATGTCAGTTGTTGCAATGAAGAACTGCTTCTTGCTGGAAAAAGAAGGCAAGTCTCCTTGTCAAGTTGCCTTGTTCCTAATGCACTTTCTAATGCACTCTGCCCTGGTGCAGGAGCTTGTGCCTCCAGTTTCCACAGCAGCAGCTACTCGGAGGTTGAATGCTGTGCAGCCTGGATAGTGCAGCTGCCCAATTCATCCCAAAAAAACAATGGTTTAGATCACACCAAAGTACCCAAACATGTCCATTGAAGTATCTGCTGTAAATTGGAGGTGTGATGAAACAGAAAATTTTTATTTGGCAGTGTTGTCATTAATTGGCTTAAGTTTTGTTAAAAGTCTCAGTTGTTTGTAGCCATGGATGTGGCAAGTTGAACAGAGTTGCAGAAATTACAAAAATTTTTAAAAAATTAAAATAAATCAGTTCTGAGAAATGCAAAGCTGCTTGTCAAAGTCTGGATTGCCATCGCATCTCAGTGAACTCCAGGTGTTTCACTGAAGGTGACAGACTGAAGGTTTTGCAAAGCTACCTCTTGGGTGTACAGTGACTGCTGCCTAAGAAAAACATAAGAAAATAATTATCTCTGTAAAAGAATTTACAAAAAAAAAAAAAAAAAAGAAAGAAACTACCAAAGGCGACGTAATTGAACATATGGTATGAATCAATTACATGATCCACGCATGGTTAAGAACAAGCAGGGATGCTGATGAGCATCTGAGGGCAATGGTGGGAAGATACACACTTTCCTGGAGATATTTACATTGCATCTGAGTAAGATTTGTCAGTGAAAAAGATGTCACATGGAAATGATACTATTTTATGGAGCAAACAAAAAAATCTCTGAAGAACTGCATATAACCTAATGCTTAAAGGTCTGGATCTTTGAAAGATACTTCTGGCACCATGAACTAAGCCAATGCTGCAGGTCAGAGAACAGAAGTGCCTAATTTCAGGGATAAGGAAAAAGCAAAGAGAAGCCCTAACACACAGCTGGTAAAAACACACTCACACACACACTCAGAGTAAAATATTGTGAAATATTCTGTATGTAACTCAAGCAAATTTTAAACTGCGAATTTTATTTTAAGATATTCGTGCTTTCCAGAATGACATCTTTATTGCAGCCATCACAGAAGCACAAGGTCTGGTCTTAAAGGTAACAGTTGGTGTCAGATCAAAGTAGCTGCCTTTCAGCAGAGCATACATGTTCCCCTCCTTCTGTAACTTCTCCACAGCCTGTCTTCAAAGCAGAAATCACACACATTTGCCAACACTCCCAAGAATATGCAAAAAACTGATTACCCAGATCAAATTATCTTTCTCCCCCTTCTGCAGGCTGGGGAATAGCTCTCAAGATAAGTTATTTTATTCCAGGACTGTTTCATTTCCTTGTCATCATTCCTCTTGTGGGACTTTGATCCCTGAACCTTTGGCTGCATTTGATATCAATATAACCATCTACATCACATCACTGCAATTTCCAGGATGATGATTGATACCAGGAGCCCACACCAAGGGTTGGATTTGCCATTTAATCCAGCAAAACGCATCTGAGATTTATTTTTTTCCCAATGCTATGCAAAGGTGCCTAATTAGCTTTCAATGCTGTGAAATGAAAAACGGAGCAAGGTATTTTGTTCTGCATTTTGTGTTAATGGTTTAACCTCAGCAGCATATCTGTTCTGCAAAAGCTTTGAAAAGCATATAAATTAATGCAAGGATGTGTACCACAAAAACCATTGCAACTTCACTATCTAATTAGCACAATGTGGCAACATCCACACTGTTATCCTGTTCACCACAATTATCTTCGCAAGACTTTATTTTCTGCTTCCAAAGTAACATTAAGGAAGACAGCTGCTCTCACATTCCACATATCAGGCCATAAACATTTATCAAGGTGTCAACAGAGAGCAACACTTCTGGGTTGTCAATATTTAATCTGCAGTAAAATTAAATGACAGGTTATTAGACCCAGTTCATCAAGTCAGGAGTTCAGTGCTGATGCTGAGCTGGATGTCAAGAAGCTTCTGAGCAAAGCATATGGAATATTCTGCTACGTTTGACCATGGAAACCTCATGCAGGATCTGTATATGCACCCTATGGACACACAGCCCACAGCACCCCTCTGTGTTTTTAGGAACGGGCTGCATCAGCACCATCACCCCTGAGGAATCACCACACTGCAGCTGTGGACAGGCAGCCCTGATCCCTTCATTGATGCGACAGAGTCCAGCACAGAATGAAGGTCTGCCATTAGCTTTCAGTAATGGAATAATTTCCACAAGCTTTGTCCCAGGGAACTTCAGGTAATGTGCTAGTAAAAACCACCCCTCCTAACCAAGAAGCTCTGTCCCTTGCTCCTTCTTTCTCATTTGAAGGCCACTGGAAGGCAGAAATTAAAGGATTTATGATCCTCTGTTAGAGGTAGTCCTCCTCTTCATTAAATGACTGAAAATGTCACATCACTGTGCAACCCTGTTTTTCCTGTATGCTCTTCCTTCCCAAAGAAGGACCACAAACATTTCTAGCTTATTATAAAGTCTCAGCCATCAGCAGTGCAGAGTAACAACACTCATTTGCCTGACCGTGAGAACTTCTTCCATCTCAAAGACTTCTCCATGCTCTCTAAACTTTAACAAACTTGGCTTGATGGAAACTCCTTCCTCAGACCACCCTGGGAGAAACACATAAAGAGAAACCTGTCCTTGGGCTGACTATCAGCAGCTGTCCCTTCACCCCTTTTGTGCAGCTCAAAAATGAGGCAAAGGAAGTGGTGAATGCTGAAGAAAGTTGTCTGACAAGGTCTAAGGAGAGGACAAAAGCCCTTCTGCTTTAGGGTTGTAGCCTTGCCACACAACTTCCTTTTACACATTTAACCAGTAAGGGATAAAATACTAATTACCTTCACTAAAGGAAAACTTCCCAACCTACAGCCAAGCAAATCCTTTTACTTCCTCTACATATTCTTTGCAAATAAGAAAAAGAGCACTGCAGTTTTTATACTAGCACGGACCCAAGGGCAGAATGAACTGCATATGGCCTGTTCCTCATATTTCCCATTGGTTTATGTTTGTTCTAGTTCTCTCTGCAATGGGCAATTTTCTTTGAAAAATTTTCTCCTTCACAGCACATTACTGTTCTTAATTAGAACATTCCTAAACTGTTGCAGTGTGAAGTCATTTCCTCTCCCAGCTATCCCAGTCCTTCCCAGGTGTGGTAATACTTTCTCCACCCCCCCCCCCCCCCCCCCCCCCTTGTCTCCTGCTAAGTGCTGCCAGTCAAAGCTTAACATTCCAGCAGGGGCATCCTCTGGTTGGCAGAAGTTCAAAGGATGCCCCTCAGCGCCAAGGTCACTGGCCCGTCCTGTGTGTCACTCTGTGAGACCCTGCCCCTCCCACCTGGTTGGTGGCTCACCTGTTCCTTCCCTTCCCCTGCCCGACCCTTAAAACTGACTGCGAGCACGTGGTTCAGGATTCTAATGGAGCTGTTCCTGAGATTCAGATGCCGTGAATAAAGTCTGGATTACAACCCTCCATCAGAATCCTCTCCTTTCCTCTTCGCCTGGCCTATGGACTTTCACCAGAGGTAAAGTCTGAGTTCCTACACGCCTGGACTTGTTCCAGTGCCCAGCTGCAGCATCCAGCCAGCCAGAGATAACTCTGTGGTGAAACCACCACAGCTTCCACCTCAGGCCAAGCAGCAAGGGCCAGACGAGCCCAGGCACTTTCCATCCAGTAATATCGGAATAATACTCCTATACTAAACAATTCCCACTCAAACTTCTGTTTACCACAGATAACTTGCAGGCAGGTATCACCCACCACTGTCATCATCAGAAAGGTGTTTGGGGAGCTGCTATGGTCTTTGGAAAGCCCCCTTCTCAGAATATCTGAGTCAACTCTGCTCTTCAACTCTACATCATTTCTTCTTTCTTGCAAGGTCAAAATTCTTCAAAGTTTTGTTATCAAAATAAAATTTTAAAAACGTAATTAGGTGACAATTATTTGTGGGTATATTTCTCTTTTGCAGTGTACGTGTGGTTGTATTGTAATTTTCACCTGCTATCACATGCAGTATGTGCCTTCCAATTTGATTTTTTTTTTTAACACATCAGAAAAGGAAAGCCAGACCTGCTTTCTCTGCCTGTTCTGTTAATCTGTCCCTGCCCTACTTAGTGCCCGTGTGTCTAATTTGGTATAAGGTGACACACATCCCTCGCACAGGCACTTACATTTTTGCATTATTGTGGCTTGTAAGATTATTTTTTACTTAGATGTATCCTTCTTAATTAGGCTAATAGAGGAAATTTATTAATTTCACCACTCATTCCATCTCATGAACCTTAATATGTTATCATTTGCTGTATCCATTTCTGACATCACACTCCTTGTACCAGGCATGTCCTCTCTGGAAATGTTCTATTCCTGAAAGTTGCTTTATTCTGATTAATCTCTTTGAAACAGCCTCACATTTGTTATCACGACTTCCACACAACTCCTAGCACAGAGAAGAAGCAGCAGAAATGTAATTGCTTGTGAGTTGTGTAACTAGTTGATGTGATTAAGGCAGGGAGACAACAGAAGGAGTAAGGTGTGGGGAATGTAGATTTAATACCTTTAAGCATGATTCCTGTACTGTCTTGGAGTTTCATAAAATTATTTATATAATGAATGCACCATTTAAAGAACCTTAAAATTACAGAGAACACTAACAGTACAAAGTGAACATCACTCACATAAGCACTCCAAGTATCATCATCATTAAGGGGAATACCTGGATTATTCTCTGCAGTAGTTCTCAAAGCCTGGCAAATTCCACTGAAAAGCAGTAAGGGAGGAGCAGCCAGTGGCTTCCACTGTTATTCAGTCAATGAGATCACAGAGTCTTTCACTTTTCAGAGACAAGTAAATCTGCTAAATACTATTATTCCTTAACAGGAGGACAGAGAATGCAAACCAAAGTAATAAAACCCCAAACAGGTGTTCAAAGTATCTAGAAGGGGAAATGGGAATTTATACAGAAATGCAGTTTTATTACAAGTGCTCTGTTATTGCTACCATTTAAGTGTGCTAATGCAAAATGTTTTTATTAAAGAAAGACCCAATTAAGAAAATTGTTTAAGTAACTCTCAGTAGTGCAAGCAACACAACTGTGAATGATGATGCAGCTTTAACATACAAAAATAAAAAAAAGACAGAAAAGATAGTATGAAAGCATATGAACTTGTAAGAAAAGATGAAGAGCAGAAATGAAACAAAAATTACTATTGAAATTCTGTATGGGTATTTTTAAATTTAATGCTGGGGACCTGTGAAAACTTCTGTGACTTCTTAGTTTTGTTCAAGAGAATGATTTCATTAACTGTGGGTGCAGTCCTCCAGTGCTGAGGAATTGGGAATTTTGTCTCTGATTTAAACAGAATGAGGTTTGCACATACAAGTTACAGCTGCTGAAAGGTGGGAGCAGCACAGAGGTGCAGTGCCTCAAGGAAAAAAGACAGAGAGGAACAGCTTTGCTTTGATCTTTTCACATACGGGCAAATCAAGGCTCACAACTTTTTTTTTTCAGAATTATTGCTGTTTTATTGAATAAAATCTTAATTTCAAGCATGTGTCACAGAGACTTCTACTTTAGATAAGAAAAACATTAAAGACCTCTTGCTGGAATATTAGCAATATGTCGATCTCTTGATAGAAAGAATTAAGTCTTCACACTCACAGGATGTCTACACAAAGAATTCGTGTAAAATATTTAAAAGGAAACAAACCTAAATTTTAATACAAATTTAAATGTCTGGATCACGATCATAAAAAAATATCATCAAACATTAAGGTAAGTTAAACTAAGCTAAGTTAAACTTGAATAGCAGTACAATGGAGAATTCTGTTTGTCTGGAATTACATCAATTTGCTAATAAACTGAGACACAATGGAAGTAAGACTAGAGGCGGTAATAAGACAATCTCTTGAAGAAACTGTGACAAATACACACTGAGAGATTGATTGGGGCTTCAAGCTACGGCAGATAACGTGGGAGGTGCAGGACACACACCGGGGGGAAGATGTGCACCGGGAGAAGGAGGAGGAGAAGGCATGTGGGTGACAGCGTGGGCAATGCCACATACAAGGCTTGTAGTGAGAGACTAAGGCTTTTCACGCGGTTTTTAAATTGTTCTTGGGGTTTTTTTGGTGATTTTGTTTTGCTTTGGTCTGGCATCTTTACAAAATTACTTTACTTTGAACCAAAGAAAGATCCCCGCTGCCGTCCCGGCCTCGTTTCTCCTGGTGCTGCCACAGCACTCTAGTTCTGCCGGCGGTAAGCCTTCTTGCGGCCCCCGCTCTCCTGCGCGCCGCCGCCTCTGCGCCGCCCGGACTGCCAGGAGCCCCCGGGGCCACAGCCATCGCTCCCCCCGGCGCCCGAGGTCCCGGCCCCGGCCTGACCCGGCCCCTCACGGCGCTCCTCCTGCGCCCCGCTGGTGCCCGGCAAGGCGACAGCGCCGGGGCCGGCCTGCTGGGGGACCGCCTGCTGGGGGCCCGTGTCCATGCGGAGCCGCGCCAGCTCGCCGCACCGATCGGCGGCCACCTGGATGAGCTGCCTGACGAAGGCGACCGTCTGCTCCTGCAGAAATGGCTGCAGCTCCCGCGCCAGGGCCTCCTCGTGCAGCCCGTAGCGGCACAGGCTGGCCACGATCCTGCCGTGCGCGAACGCCACGTCCCACCAGCAGGCCCCGCACAGCACCTCGTTCAGCCACATCTCCAGCGGCCGCAGGATCTCGGCATAGTTGCTGAAGAAAAATGCCCAGGTCTCGGGAGCGAACCCCGCCACCAGAGCCCGGGGCTGCGGCCCCACGGCGTCCGGCTCCTCCTCCGGGCCGGCGCTCCGGGACACCGAGAGCTCCGACACAGCCATCTCCACGAAGCCCTGGTTGTGCGGTGCCGGGTAGATGATGGTGTGCACGATCTGCCTGCACAACGGGCACGACGGGTTCTTCCTGGCCCAGCGCACGATGCAGCCCCGGCAGAACTGGTGCAGGCAGGAGCATACGTAGGCGATGTTGCCTGAGGCTTCGCGGCAGATGGGACAGCTCCACTCTGCCCCCGTGGCCATGCTGGCAGCGGTGGCAGGTTGGGGACAGCTCAGGAACGCGACCTCCTCGCCCTCGCTGGTGTCGCACGCTGTCGGGAGGGAGAGGCCTTGGTCACTCTTGTCCCAGGGAGAGGAGGAAGCAATGGCCAGGCCCCTGGAGGTGCCATCCTCCCGGCTCGCTGAGTCTTGTCACCCACCCAGAGGGCACCCGGGGGGCACAGCTCACCTTAATTGCCTGTGCCAAAGCAGGCAGGGTGGGGAAACAGGAGTGGTGGCCCCGGGACTGACACTGGGAGCTTCCAATGGCAACCACCCATCACCGGAGGAAACTTCACCTTCAGTCCCTTTTCATTCCATTTTAACTCCAAATAACCAGCGTGAGGGTCGGGGAAGAGTGAGGATAACATTTTACCAGGGGGAGGGATATATGTCTCGCGTGGTGAGAGGTCGAGATTAGTGGGTTTTGATTTGGCAGTGTACTGAAGCATACTGAAAAGCTTTTGCAGATGACTGGAACTAATGGCAAATCCGCTCTTCAAAACAGCAATAATTTAAAAGTTTTGGGGTAAACTACAGGCCTGCAACATGAAACAATGATACTTTACTCATTTTGCTGTGGAGGTGTGCCTTTGAGACAAGAGCCTCAGGAACAGGTAGCATTTTGTGCATAGTGGTTTACAAAAGTGGCTAGTCCTAAAATGGGAGTTACATAGCATATATCTAGATATTGAAGTTGTGCTTGAGTAAATAATTGCCAGAATTGCCCAATTCTATGCTAACTTTGCTTCCTAAGCAGAAGTACTCATCAAGGGAAGTTCTTTCCTTCTTACTTTTGTTACCAAGCTGATAATTTTATGATTCCTAGTACATTAATTGGCCCTAATAACATGCAAATATGAGTTACAGTTTAAGGATATACTTGAGGCACAGTGAAAATTCTACTGGGATCAGGGAAGTCATTTCACCAGCATTAAATCAAGAGTCAAACTGCCAAATCAGAGCATGTCCAAAGTTTTGTTTGGGCAACAGTTTTCTCTTGAGAAATTGCCATAAGTATTTTATGCCTGGAAGCCTTAAATCAAGTCTCCATAGCTCTGCCCTGAAAGCTCATGTTTTAACCTTCTGACGTAATCAGATTACCTAGAATAGACCAAAACCTTCTGTATGCTAGCCCTGAGAAAATACCAATTTAACTTCAGTCCTGGTTCTGTATCTCAGAGACATATTTGCACATTACTTCTGTAAGCCCTATGAAACAGAGGATATAATTATATTCCTCTTAAGAAAGGCAGTAAACAAACCGTGGCAATGGCATTCTTGAATTCATATTCAGCTCTGCTCAACTAGAATCAAGAACTCAGTATTGAATTAGGATTTTGAATTTAGTGTGCAATTCTTCTGTTGTTGGCTTTCACATTTCCCAGAGAAAGACAAGGACCTTCTGCTCCCGCAGTCATTGGACTAGTGGAAACTAGTGGCAGTGTTGCCACACCCCTAACTCATCATTATTGTAATAAACAATAGATGTCAAAGCTGTGTCTTTCATGGACTGCTACCTATTACAAGAGTAACTCTTCACGTTCTGTTTAAAAACAAACCAAACATTTGCATCAGACTTACATAAAAGTAGAAGCACAAGTCCAGTACACCCGGAGGCACAGTTGATTTATGCTGGGTGGGTGTGTCGGTGTGATGACCAGCCCATAAGGGGAAAGAAGCACCTAAGAAAGAAGAAAAAACTGCACAGCTTCAATTGCAGAAACAACATATAATGAACCCCTTTTCCCCATCCCCCTGTGACTGCTGAGGGTGATGAAGCTGGAGAAATTGGGTATAAAATTAAGCCTGGGAAGAAGGCAGGAAGTGGTGGGAGGACCTTTTAAGGTTTCTTCTAATTCTCATTATCCTACTCTGATTGGTAGTAAATAAGCAAATTCCCCAAGCTGAGTCTGTTTTGCCCATGAGATATTTGGTAAGTGATTTCTCCTTGCCCTAATCTTGACCCACAAGCCTCTTTTGATATTTTCTTTCCTCAGACCAGCTGAAGAGGGAACTTGATAGAGTGGCTCTGGTGGGCACCTCTGATCCAGCCGTGGTCAACGCACTGCAGGTTTTCACCAGTGAGCAGCATTTTGTCATTCCACATGGTATTGTACTGGACACAGCTGTAGGCACACCCACCACAATGGAAATGTTATTTTTGCACCAGTCCGTACCCTTTCTCTTCCCATGTGTCATGATCATTTCTGCCAGACACTGAAGTGTAAGTGGTTTCTTCATGCCCTAAAGCAGCAAAGGCATTTAAGGAAACGGAAAAGACTAGAAATAGTTCTAACTCAGAAACTTCCACATAAGCTTTGTTATTCATGGAGCTGTCCTGCAGAATCAGCAAAAGCCCATAGAAATATGACAAACTAGCTCCCTGGCATTAAAGATTGTGTCAAGGACCAGCTTCCTCTATCCCTGTGATCCTGACACAAATTCACCAGGGTGCACCACGGTTCTCATAGCACCAGTGCCAAGACCTGCTGTTCTGCAGAAAATAAGGTAATTAAGACATCCCTGTTGGAGACAGACTGTGAGTAAAATACTTTAACATTTTCAACATGTTTTCCCCTTGAGGGCTTTTTGATACACTGTAATGTAAGATTGTCAGTAGAAACTTACTGATATCTTTGTAACGAGATTCAAGAGAATAAATTCTATCCTACAAATCAATCCTGTATACTTACGTAGTCCCTATGAAAGCCAACAGAGGAATGCTTAACACAAGAATTGATTTGTCATGAGATAGTCTTTTGAAGGGATGTGTTAAGACACAGACCAAGACCCATCTGAAAATTCCCTGCATTGTGAGAGAGGTGATAAGTGTTAAATGAACAGACAAAGCACAGTCAATGTAAAAAAGGTTTTGAAGGTAAGAATCTGTTGATATCCCCTGAAATACAAATGTTAACAGGAAATACAGATGTTGGCAAGCACTGAAGGAAAAAAGAGTCTAAAACTGTATGCAAAATTTATGCTATACTCACAAATTGAGGTTAAGGGAAATTCAACATTTTCCCATGGAACTGAGAAGTAACAAGGTATTAATGAGAATAAATATGTGATCTTAAAAGTTTTTCATTTAAAAAGCAATAGGAACTATTTCTAGAATAAAAATGCCAGTAAGTCTGCAAAAACAAAATCACTACGCCTTTTCTTCTAATATCCCAAATAAATCAGTTTAAATAGCTCATTTAAACTGACCAGATTTGAGTTTTATTCTTTTATCAAACACAATGTCCCAGCAGGACAGGAAAGATCTAGTTTCCAGTCCTTCCCCTCCCAAAATCATTCAAGTCAGCACAGTGTGGAGATGGGGACTGGCATTATGCTGGTTTGTTTCAGGGAGGAGGCAGGGGGGTATTGCCAGCAATCTCCACCTAAAATAAGCCTGAGGCTGAGAAGAAGCCCTTCCCAAATAAAATCTCATTGAAACGTCTTATAAAACAAAGAATGTTTTATAAGAAGAAAAATACACACACACACACACACACAAAAAAAAAAAAAAAAAAAAAAAAAAAGTGAAGAAAAATGCCACAAAAAAGACTGAAAGGCCATTTTTCATAAGTGTTTCTGAGGACTCCCAGCCAATTTTACCCTCAAGTCAGCTTTAATAATAGGCTGGTGAATTCCAGTGCCCTGCAGGGCTTCAGCCTGCAGTACTGCAGCAGAAAGGAAAGCAGGACTGCTAAAGATATAATTCGTAGAGGACCCCCCAAACTCTCTCAGCCTTTTTTTATAAGTGTTGCATCTCTACAGCATAACTCAGCTATCAGGGGGTTCCCTTTCATTATTTTTGCAATGTGTTTGTCACTCATCTCACTGGACACTTCCACAATGGATGCTTGTCCTGCTGTGTATAGTCCTTGAAACAAAAGTGAGTGACATTATTTGGACTAAAAGCTGAACTTCATTTCTATGGGCTGTTTGCTCAAGAGTTGGACTCAATGATCCTTGTGGCTCCTTTCCAACTCAGAAAATTCTGTGATTCTTTAAAGTAGTGGTAGACTTGTAAGATGCCATAATGGTAAGAGGTAAGTATCAAGTAACTGAAAAGGGACCAGTGTAATTTAGAGCTGGTCCTTCTTTGACCAGGTTAGGAGAGCTCCAGAGGTGCCCATTCAGCTTCAAGGGTTTTTTGATTCTATGATAGATAGATTTCAAACAAACATTATTACTCTGTCCTATTAGAGTATAAGTGCAGGTTCTGTAGTATGCTGTAACAGCTTTCAGAAACAAGGTTTTCTTAGTAAAATGCCTGGGCTCTTGCTCAGCTGCTGGCAAAACCAAAAAAAGAAGCATTTGCTGAAGATGAATTCTTAAATTGCATGAATGAGAGGCCTGAGGCTTTTCTGCCTAAAACTGTCCTGCTGCTGATGTTAAACCTGAGTCCTGAGCATGACCACTCACTGATGCCCAAGGCTAAGTCCTACCCACAAATCCAAAATCAGAGCATGGAACTATCTTTTCAGCCTTGAACATGATGTGCAATAAACTACATTAGATTGAGGGCACTCAGCTGAAGGCAGCATAGATTCAAACTGTTTCTGAAAAGAATTTTTCCACATCTCTTCCTTTTCTCTTCCCTGTACCAACACTTGCACAGCTGATCTGCTAGAACAAGGTGGGTCTTTTTCAATTTTTTTAAATTTTTAATTTCTTTTTAATGTTTCTTTCTTTTTAAATAGAGTTCATTTTTATGCCTGAGGATTTCTCTGACCTAGCTCAGCATGGGGTCATGAAAGGTGTATGGAAGGAAGATGGAATCAGTAAGAATGTTTTCCCAAGTCAAGCAGGGAACAGAACTCCTATCTACTGTGTAGTCCAGCACCAGCCAGGTGTCCTGTCTTTGTACTCTCCCTCCACTGTTTTATGCCTGTCTGCCAGGAAGATGATCAGGACAACACTAACTCTTCTACCTCACTCCTGTTTAAAATTCCCGCTTGAAGTTTTTAGTTTTTTGTGTTGGCATTTAATTGAAAACGAGTAATAAAGGGCCTTATAAGAGAAAGTGGGAATTAATAAGTGAATTCTGGGTGTAAGTTACCCCTTTTGCCTTTTTTAAACCCATCCAAGCTGACCAGGTAACCTGCTGACCCTATAAACTCCATGTCCAGCCTCCTCAGGTAGCAATTAAATAAAGGGCAGGTGATGGAAGAGTAATAAATTGTGTCTAGAATCATCCTTCTCCACTCCCTTTTTTTGATTATTCCTTCCGTGTGCTTCTGTGGTAGTTGCAGAGCAGATCAATGACCTCAAGATTGCTGGAACTGCTTACACTTCCCCACAAAAGCCACTGCAGGAGGGGTGGCCTCACCTTCAGCTCAGGCAATAATTTTTGAGAAATAATGTTTTTTCTCCAGAAGTCAGACACATCCTGCTCTCTGTGCCACCTCTTCCTGGACATCATGTTGCCTCCCTCCACCTTTTCTGCTGCAACTGCATTGCAGATAGTTTCACAAAGACTAGACACCATATAACTAATTACATCGGGAAATTGGTTGTGCTTTTCAGATTTGGCTAATTTAGTACCCTTGTTGTAGGCATAGAAGCAGACCGAGAAATACATTAGAAAGCCTGTTAGATAAGTCCACCTAAGGAGTGGCTAAAAGACTTAAACATCAAAGAAATCTTCCAGCTAAAGACTCAAAACAAGAAATTAAACACAATCTTTCAGTTTTTGTAGCTGAAGGAAATCAGTGGCTAATTGCAAGTTTCTGTAGGCATTTCAAAATTAAAACACCAGGAATGACCAGGAGGAAGGATAGTGAGAGGTTTTTTTGTACAGGCCCAGTGAGAGTCTGTGGAAGTCACAGGGAATCTGTCCTCCACCCCAGAGCCTATGTCTTTGCCCAGCAATTGCCCTGAGCCACGTGATTGAATCACATTACTTGTCTTCCTTTGTTACTGCTAGAGTAGATTGAGATATTCCTTTGTTTTCCTGCATCAAAAAAACCAAACCAAACCAAACCAAAACAAAACCAAAGAAAAAACAAAAACAAAAACAAAACAGTCTCTGCTTTAAGGCTGAGGACCAGATGCTTAAATACTGCCAGTCCTTTCTTTGGTGAAAGAACTGTTTTGATGAAGTCTAATATTATGATTGTACTCTATTCACGGGATTGTTTAATAGCAGTATAAACCTGCAGCATAGCATTTGAATATATTTGAAATGTATAGGTCCCTTTTAAAATGAAAACATTACCATTGAAAACAATAAGTAGGTTTATAAGCAACACCTCTAACACTTATTCTATGTACAAAATCAGGACAGCTGCAGGCTAAATTCTTCTCTCATTAGTATGCTGGCTGTTTGAATGTAAAATAAGTCAGTCTTTATGCTAAAATTCATTGTTTTCCACAGTGTTAAAGGGCTACAAAGTTGTATTTCTCAGGTATTCAAAAACCTGAAAATATTAAACCCTGAAAATCAAAGTCTGTATTTTAAATCATGAATCACAAGCATTTGAATTTAAAACAGTTTTTATCTGTAATGCAAATAAATCAGATCTAGGAGAAACAATGATCATAACTGAGGGTGAAACAATTTTCTTTCACCCAGAAGTGTACACCTTTTGTTAATAGTAAAGGTATCAGGATGGGAAAATATTTTGTTGAGTTTTGGGGGGAAATTTGTTTGTTTTTTTCCTAAAAGGGTGAAATATTTTTCCTTTTTCCCCCCACTGCATACTAGCACTGAAACAGTATTAATGTACTGAAGAATTCTTTTGAAGTGTTCCCCTTTAGTTATCATTAGATGGTACCATGTCAGAGATTCCTTTCACTGAATAAAACAATGATTTAAGAGATTCTATTATTGTAGTAGAATTTTGTTCTGTTACATTAGTCTGTGATGCTTATATTCATATCTGTGTTTTACAGACTCAGTGATCCAGGAGGAATATGAGGCTGAATGGACAAAGTGTATCACTGAGACAGGGCATCTAAATCTAAGCCTTTGTTTTGATGTAAGAAAACAGCATTCACTGGTTAAGTAGACTTTGGACTCCAAACAGACACCAGTAATAAGAGTTGAGAACTCTTTTGGTGGAAGTCTTAAGAAAATCAAACCAGCTGTAGTGAACCTAAAAAATACCTGCAGAGGAAGCACACATAATCCAACTGTAGCAATATTTTCATTATAGTCATGATGTCAACATGACATGAATAATTTTCTTTCTGCAGAAAGCAAACCCAAAATCTTACACAACTTGAACAAAAAATGAGAATGTTTTAATCTGTTTAGAAGATCTGTGCTGCAGATTACTGACCTGACACACACACAGTGTGTCTATGATAAAGAAAGTGCAGTAAGGATTCCATTTCAAGTCTCCTTGTGCAGAGGAATTGAAAGCTGACTATTCTGAGGCTAATATGCATAGTCAAATTAATGATTTAGTGGCAATCCAGAGGTGAGATGTTCTCAGTTTCTGTAGGTAGGGGGAGAAGTGAGCATGGAACAGGTGTCAGTAAGTCAGGCTTACTGTCTCATACACCACAAGCCTCCTTGATCACTCAGCTCTCTCTGGTACTGCAGTCCTCCAAGACTGCAGTGTAAGCATCCATCAAACATGGTAAAAAATGTAATTTCTTTAAATACTTCATCACTACTTAACTACATTGCTACCACTTCATAATACTTCATTCATTTGGGCTCCAAAGTAATTTGTACTCATCTCTCACAAACATCTTGATGTCATTTTGACTGGAGTTCTGTAATCAAAAAAGGGACTGTCCTAGCGCTGCAGGTGATGCCTTCCAAGTTATAGAAGAAATAGGCTTTGAATTAAGGTCTGCTGATTAAATTTAAAGACTTTTATGCTACTGTAACCAGTATGAACATTTGCTGAATCGTAATTAAGTTTCAAAGTTCTGTTTACACTTGGATTTTCCATCAGATTTCTCTCCTCTAGCGTGGCATCTGCCCTTAAATTTGCCCTCGCAACTGTGTGAGAGCACATATGTCAATGCTTGGGGCTCTCCCCTCCACCCAGAATGTTTGCAAGGCAGACACCTCTTGAACTGCTGTGGATGTAATTTTTATATCGTGCTGTAACAGCAGCCATCAACTGACTGTAGATCACAGACTATAAACTCCGTTTGTTGCTAGAAAAGTTATAAGCCTCAGCTTATTCATCCAATCTCTCTAAATATTTCAACACAGAAAAAAAAAAAATGAAGCTCCAAAGGAGACCCAGGCCCTGGAAGCACATCAGCCCCCTAACCTTACTAGAGAACTGTGTTAATTCTACCAGCCTCTCCTTTATATAACACCAACTCTCTGTCTCCTCAAGGCAGGACTGCACTCTGCAGCGTCTGAGGTCCTGTAAGAAAAAAGAGCCAAAGCCGTAATAGGCAACATAAGATCCCCATTCTCTAGTTCTTGTTATATAAGATTTTGTTGTTACTGTGGAAAAATCTTCACAGAAGTTAGTGCTACCCGGTGATTTTCTAAGTACCAGTAAGCTTTCCTGGCTACCCTCAGTCATTAGAAGTTTACTCTCACAGCATTCAGGCCACTGCTGTAGTTGCTGAATCACTCCTCTTGGGACCTGTCTTGGTACCCTGGGATGCTCTGTGCCATGTGGAGGGAGGCAGGCAGGGTCCCACCATCCTGGTTGATTAAGTTCACTGTGCTGCTGTGTGAAGAATCTTGTGCTGTCCAGTTTACTGTGAAATCATTCTTAGCTCAGGCCACATTGAAGTAAAATGCAAGTAAAATCATTCATTGCTTTGGTATAGAAGCAGCTACAGAGACTTAAATGAAGACTGGACAAAAAAGCACTTTTAAACTATTTATGGCTAAATTCAATCAGAAGTGGTATTGCTCCCCCACTGGCAGACTGACTTATCACTTTTCCTAACACTTTGCTAGACAATCTCCACTTACTCATTTTAATGAGTAAAAATCTTTCTTATGGCACATTCTGGTTTGTACAACCTGGCCTTCTGAAGACCTAGGGTTGAGACAGACTTAATCCTTCTTTACCTTGGCCATTCTGTCATGTTCATGAAATTATCTGTCTTTTCCTTGGTGCTGAAATAGTTTCACTTCCTTCAGAGAAACCAGTTTTTGGAACCCAAGTGTCAGTTTCTGTGTATGGTTAATTAACTCTCTCACCTAACAAATTAAAATCTCTGCTTTTAGTAAGTGTCTCCTAGATCTTTACTTAAGAAGTGTCTTTGATGCTAAACCTCTTAAGAATCAGTCTGTGAGGACACTCATGGTTGGGGTAATCCCCCCCAACACCTCATATCTGAGCACACTGAGTGCAACATCCACTCCATGTACAGTATTCCATGACCCTTTTGTCATCCACATCTAATTTTCCTTTACAGAAGGGTCATTCCTTCAGAAAAGGTGGCAGAATATCACTGATGAGGTACACTAAAGAGTGCCTTCCAAAAGGTTCAAATTCAGCCAGCCAGAATTTAAGCAGTGTTAGAGATAAAATATCCTTGTTATCTTCCATTTCTGGCTCTCCTTGTTTCTTACTAAATTGTACCTGTGCACCATCACATTTGTTTTGATTTCTTGGCTCATGTGTTACCTTTTTTCTTATGAGAGTTACGAGCTTCAGGTGTGTTAAAGGACATTATGCTTCTAGGGAAATATAACAATTTTAGCTGTAAAAGGAGCTCTGTCTTGAAGAATGTCATCTCTGTGGCTCACACCTAATTAGTGTTCTTTTCCTATATCCCTTTTCTTACTTTGAAAATTAATAGACTTCATAGTGCACTGGGTGGCTAGGAGGAAGCAGAGGGTCACTGAAGAGATGATCTGAAATAGTCCAGCATGCCCTTAGGACAAACTCCAGAGATATTAATAGTCCAGAGACTATTAAGCACCAGCACTTTAAGGGGAAGAAAAAGCAACTCACCAAAACAAGATTTGAGTAAGGAGCACAAAGGCATTAAAAATCATTGTGCTGTAACTTCTGCTACCAACCAGCTTGGTCAACTCTGTACCAATGTGCTGGCTGGCTAACTCATAAGAGCTCACAATCACAAAAGGGAATTCTGTGCTAAAAGTAAGTTTTAAAAATTGGAATAATGCAGAGTTTCTGACCAGGAGGTTCAGAGAAGTGAACAGCGAGCAGACCTATTCACTGCTTGTTCAGCCATTAGAGAAAGTTAATTCCTTCGATAGGGCACTTTGCCAGCTCTGACTTACCTGGCTGAGCCATTTTGGAGTAATAAGGACCATTTCAATTTCAGAGTAGTCCTGTCCCACTCTTGCTGCTGCTTATTGGAACAGGCAACAGCTGAGTGTCTTGCAGAATGGATAATAAAAGAAAAGTGCAAGTGTGGTGGATTCTGCTGGTACACATGCATGTTAAAACACAGAGAATTGCTCTGTGGCAAAAATGGCATTTTCAGACAACAAGCACAGAGGTAACTACCTTGAGGGGAAGGGGTGGCACTGCTTAGAATTGCCCGGTAGGAGAATTTAGGTAGAAATTATTAGATGACAATTATTAAGTGAGGAAGGAATGATGCTTAATAATTCTAAATTTCCCAATCAAAGCTGATAGGTATTTTTAGAACATTTTGGGAGGAAAAACATTTGAATGATATTTCATTAAGAACTTGATCTTATTTTCTTTGTTACAAAAGATTTGCAAGAATTATTTGCTCTATCTTGTCTTTAGTTTAACATACCCGAGCACCTGTGTCTGCATTGATTGTCCCACTCAGGAAAATAATTGGGGGGGGGGGGGGAACCTCAGCAATCAAGTTTTAGCAAATTGCTGTCTTTTTCCTCAGCACTTTCCTCTCCCACTCCCTATGTCCCTGATAAGAGCAAAGATCTTTTTATTCTCACAGCTGCTGCTCAGCACATCTTGACCTACCATGTGCTGCTGCAAGTATTGGTATAGGTCATTAAAAAACTTAAATTAGAGATTTGGATGAAGCACAAAAATTCCCAGCCTGTGAATTCTAGATGAATTTGTTGTGTGATTGCTTTTTTCATTATGCCTTTAATCAATCTATTTGTATGCAACTTTACTCAGACATAACAATAGAACTGTGCTTATTATAGATTAACAGGAATTTTGTCAAACCTCAACAGAATGTGAAGCAAAAGTGTCATCAGGTACAGCATGACCAGTTTTAACTTCACTTTTAAATTAACTTGTATAACACTGTAGCAAAAAGACACATATCTGCATCCAAAAAATCTTTACAAGCATAGCAGTGCTTTTTCTCACAATTCTCTCATGCTTCTCACAAAAATCTTACACTGTCTGGAAAAGGAAGTGCTCTAGGGCATATGATCAGTCATTAATTTTGAAAGCTTCCAGAATTCTGCAGTTCCTCCTCTTCTAGAACAAGCTTTTTACTTCAGTTATTCAGAGCTTTCCTTTGAGGAAAAAAAAAAAAAAGGAGAAAAGAAAAAAAAAAGAACAGAACAACAACAATAAAATCAAAAACATCTAATTCAGAATTACTAGATTTCACATATTTCATATCACTTTTACCAAAACATCCTAAAGAAATAATAGAATAGCAGAATTAGACAGGAGGCACAGAACACGCAAAGATAACAAAAGGAAATTTTCACCTTTGAAAAAAGGACAGAAAAGGGCAAAAATTCACAGGAGTTCTAGATGGGTCCTGTGGAGGGCCCACAACTACAGCAAAATCATGTTGCACAAAGGAGGGCAACACAGCAGAAATCAGACTGATGGAGGGATGAAAAAATAAAGGATGAAGGCTTTTACAGACGACATTTGAATCAAGTACCTGGAGAGTCTTTATGCAGAAGCTGGGGCTGGGGGGAATTTTGCTAAGTACCTGTTCTCCAACGTGTTGGACTCCAACACCGCAGCTATTTGGGTCCCGAGATCTTCACGTGTGGATGATCATATCTTGGTGCCTAAAATTAGGAAATAGAGGGCTGGCTTAAACACTGTGCAACTGGTTTGCAAAGGAAGGAGCAAACTGCAAACCTGATGTTAAAATGGTTTTCATGCCCTTACAACCCACGTAAGTTACAGTCCCCAGGCTGTGCTTTGCTTACTCAACATACAGAAAAAGGAATAAGTGCTGTGTTTGGCATGACTGTACGTACTTCTGATGACATTCTTCTGAAGACAACCTGGTACACTGAGTTCCAGTGAGGGCAGTGATACATAATACAAAGGGATCCCAGTGGTTTCTAAAGGCAACAGGCAAGTGAATCTTATGAGCTCAGAAATGAACAGGGGAGATCTTGAAAAACAATTCTTCAACAAGTAAGGCAGGGGTTTTGTGCCAAACCTAAGGACTCTGGTTCTTTTTGCTGAAATTCACAACAGGAATATTGTTGAGAGAATACTGAAAGAAATACTGAAACACAAAGTGCTGCAAGGAGAATGTTTGTGGGGGCAATAATTCACCAGAAACAAGAAGTCTGCAGCCCCAGGAGCAGGGACACTGAGGGAGCCTTCTGAGAGAAGCAAGAAACAAAGGATGGAGTGGCACGGAGATGTTGTGGCCATGTTCTGTTTAATACGATGCAGCCAAAGGGAGCTAAGACAAGGAAGGGCCCAACCAGTGACCAAGAGTTGAACTCCGCTTCATTAACTCAAAAATATATATTGCTTTTAACACTTCCTCATGTGCCAACAAAATAAAAGCTGCATATGCATGACAAGTGTGAATAAAGTCCCTTGGATTTCACCTGGTCATAAAATTACATCAATTAGAACTTTACCTTTTCCCTGCTCTCAAAGTAAACAGTAGGCATGTGATTTAAGAGGGAATGGAGGTCAGAGGAGACTCCACCTTTCTATTCTGGGGCTGTTGAAGGGCTGTGCCCATCTCCTACCCCATAAAGAGGCCTATGGAATAAGCTCCGTTCTCTGATGATACCACTGACTTACCTTTCTGATACCAGTGCCGTGGCAATTTCTGACCCATATTCTGTCATAGTAATCAATAAATCACACTGTTCATGAAACACCATATTGAATATGACCAGACTTAGAGCACTGAATTGGTTCTAATCAGAAATGGAGCCCAGCCACAATCAGCCCCTCTGCTCTCTGAGGCACAGCTGGAGCACAGGGTAGGTGAGGTATGTTCTGCCAAATTTCATACTTTAAAAATATTTTCTGTGAAAGTGCATGATTTTGTTCTTTCAGGTGTTTGGACAGACAGATAATACAAAGCTAAGAAGGGGAAGATCTTGCTGCCTCTGGGCCCACTGTGTCTGCTTCAACTCTGCTCTGAAGTTTTCCTAGGCGGTGGCTTTTTGGCTTCCCAAATGTTTCAGCTTTGCTTTCCACGTGAGACAGAAGGTGTATGTAGAATCTCCATGTTTCAGTGTGGGCTCTGCCCCTATCTGGAGGCAGAGCAAAGCAGAACCCTTTACAAAGGGAATATGTTTTTTCCTTCTCTCAGGTAGCAGCACAGCTCAACCAGGACAAAAGCACCATGCTGCAAAACATGGCAGTCACATAAAAGAAAAAGGAGTCACCACTCTGGGAACCTGCTGGTCACATAAATAAAGCAGAACACTGTGTCAGGAAAACCACAAACATACAGTCAGGCTTCATTAAAGAAGGGAAATCCATCTCCCTTGAACTACTGTGAGCTGCTCAGGGTTCACTGCAGCACCCTCTCCTGAATTTGAGGCTCTTCCAAAGACAGAGTGGGAAACTGAGATGGAAATTGCTCTCAGTTTTATGCTGATTTCATCACTAAAGAGTCTTCCTTTTTTCACTAAGCAAATTGGAAGTCACACCTCATCCAGCTTTTTCCAGTCTTTTGGGTCAGTTCTAGAAAGATCTAGCTCACAACTGTCTCTAATCTGAAGTCCTATCACTGCTGGTTTTTGACTTCTGAATCGAATTCCTCTAGGTACCCAGACCTAAGAAGATCCTAGTATCTACTGGTTTTCTCAGGGCAATGATGATGCATATGTTGTTATACTTCTTTCAGACTTCATTTTCCAAAGGTTAGTTTCCTCATCGTGAAAACAATGACACTCACTGATAACACAGAACTCAAAGCAGCTAGAATGGAAGAAGAATGTGATTTTCTGCTTTCTCTTTAAAAACTACCCAGTCTGTATTTAGCTCAGTAGATTGTAAAATACTCATTTTCAAATGCAAACTTTGGTTATTACCCTGCTGCCTGAATTTATGCCCCCAGGTATTCAAGTGTTCTTTTTTGCCCAGATCTTAAACCTCACAGCCATAACTTAGAGCTACAGTGAATTTAACACTCCAAAACAATGATTGCACAGGATTGTTATAAATTATCAAATCGAGAGCCAAACTTATCAGAAAATTTAGCAAAGATTTATTAACTTGTCTGCAAGACCGAATTTCGGTCATCAAAAACCACCACAGCCAACAGCAGCATCGAGCCCAGGATCAGCACTGGGTGAACACACAGGATCTGACCTCCAAATGTCAGTCTCCCCCTGTTCATGATTGCTGCTTTGTGCAGCGAGTTCTTATACAGTTTATTCTGCCCGAGGCAGAGATGACTGAATGTTCTTTGTATTTCTACACATGCAGAACCGAGGCTTTACATGTGCAGAGGCAGACAAAGATCCAGTCCAAGTGTCTAGATGTTGTGAGAGAACTTCAGGGAAGTCAGATTCACATGTATCAGGGTGGCGCCTTCGATCGTGGGAGATGTAGTGGTTGAGCCGATAAATCACTCTTGAGTGGTCCCAGCGACCTGGGGGAAGTCAGCGATTATCGCCCTGGAAGCTTCTATTCTTACATTAAAAACCCCGATGTTGTCTAAAAGTAGTCCGGGAACTAGATGTGTATGAATAAGACGCTGCTTCCAGCCAGGGTGGTCAAAAGACATAGTTTGGATCTTACAATATTTTATACATTAATAGCATGAATTATCTCTACCATATACTACAGAATCAACTGACAATGGGTAATTGCATCAGGAAAAAGAAGTATGATACCAAAAGGTTTTGTTGCACCCATAAATGAGCTATCTTTATAGAATTCCTTAATCTACTAAACATTTCTAAATGGGTTTACTCTAATTCTTCTTCAAATCTTGAATTTATGAGTTTAGTTTTAATGGACTTATTCACTGAATTCTGAGTGTTCTGAACTGGTTCAACTGAAACATTTATTTTAAATAAGTGTAAATTGTACACTGCAAGCATACACTTTATTTTCTTCATATTATACTGTTTCAGTTTATTACAAAATAGATTTTTCCCCCTTGCTCTGCTATTTCAGTTTGTCTTTTATGGATATAGCTGATTAAACTTCAATAACTTAAGGATAGGGTTTACATTCTCCCTGTTGAGCCTTTATGTATGATAAATTTCACACTTGGATTTGCTTCCACTCTGCAGACAAATGCAATGTGTACTTCACAATTGTCTTTAGTGTTTTCTGAGCTCTTTACTTCCACATTACCCCTACTAGTTACTAACAGCTTTTAAAAAGAGGAATTGGTGTTCTCCATTTTTTATTTTCTTGATTGTAGGACTCATAAAAATCTGGTTTATTGCTCCTTGAAAGAGCATTATTCCTCTACGGCTCTATGAGCTCTGAGCTAACCCATTCCTTTAGTCAAGAAGAAAAAGATAATTATATTTTTGTATTATTAGTATATTATACATTATTATTAATGCTAAGTTGACAACCTGCAGGTCTTCTCAGTTTTTTCCCAAACAATTCACCAAACAATCAGTATCTGAGGGCCAGTGACAACCAGTCCAGTCAGCACTTTTTGAAGATCAAAATTTTCCATGTACCTCAGATCAAAGCTTAGACTTTCAGCACTGCATTACAGGGGTTTTGTTTTCAAACAGAGGCATCAATGTCCTAAGTATCTGTGGATAAACTAGTAAGGACTGACTCCTGACAAAACAACCTGCCTCTCCATCCCTCCTGCTGCCCGGACTGTCCGAGAAGCTGTGGAGCTCCTCAGGGAGGAGACTTTTTGGCTTGTGAATCAAAGAGGTGTTCAGACACCATGGCTGCATTCTCAATTGCTCTGTGCTCAGCAGCTTCTAGCCCAGTCTGGCAAGATCCCAGACGTAGCTTATGATTGATGAAGCCTGAACTTCAGGAAAGCATCCAGGATTTTTCACCTATACTAACATTTTGGAAAGAGAGACATATTAGCAGAGCACAGCTACCTGAAGCTTTGGCTGTTTCTGTGACATTTTATGTCCTGGTAGCCAGAGAACACTAGACAGAGCAAAACAGAAATTATCTTGTTTCTGAATGAAAGCTGAAAGTAGAATATATCACTGAAAGTGAGTCAGTTATGGTATCTACATGTTCCATTCATGAAATCAGAAGAACCTGAAGAAAGAAGGAGAAAAATGGGTAAATTACCACAGGAGGATGAAGAAACTCCTTTCTCCTATATCCCTAATTAACCTTACATGGATCACTAGCTGCAGGCTGTATTTGTCACCTTTGAATTATTTATCATTTGTTTAAAAAAATAATATGGTTACTATTTGACAAATGGCTTCTGGACAGGGACTGCTTAATTTTTGCATGCTCAGAAGTTTCCATGGCAACATGCAAGTCCATGGCAAAACTCAAAAGAACAATTAAAGAGTTTTTTATATGTATGGGATGCTTCCACTGACAGAGAGCTTCACAAGAAAAGGTGTATCCCTCTCAATTACCCATCCTTCATAAAAGTCTCAAAAGAAACAATAGACAGAAAAGGAGAACTTTATGTTCAGAATTTCCAGCCAGTTTTACATCTTAGGTCTAAGCCCAGAGAAAAGCAAGTGTTCACACAAGCCAGGACCCCACAATCTTAAAGACTGTTTCTAAAACAGGCCCGGAAGAGGATGAATATCTTGCAAAATGGAGGAATTAAATGCCTTTCACTTAATTCTGAAACCAGTATACATGCTCTTATTCAGCTGTGACAGTGGCAAGGTGCTAAATATCCCATTGAAAAACTGGAAAAGAGACTTCCCCCTTCCGTGGTCCTAACAAGGGCAGAAATTGAATTGTTGAAAGGGGAAAGAGATTACAATGAAATCTTGGCCTTGCAGCAACTAATTCCTGATGTAAATGGAACTGGTTAAATTCTCTGTCTCTGCTCCCCACCCAACCATTATCCATGTTCAGTGTGTCCAAGCTGTCTGACCTCCTCTCCAGGCAGCACTCCTGCAATGTGTGTCTGCAGTACCTCATCACTGGACTCAGGGCTGTCTGGAGACTGAGACAGTGCTATGAACAAAAAATTCATTAAAACAGTATTAGCCGTTCAGACAAACTTAAAGAAACCAAGAAAGGTAACAAAGTTAAGTAACCATGATTACCAGAGTGCTCAAGAAATCTATAATCAATACAAAAAAATTAAGAAATATGAAGCTCATAAGTTAGAAATTGCAAGTTGATGTGAGCTTAAATTTAAGCTCGATCAAAGAAAAAGAGGGGGGACTGTTATGAACAAAAAATTCTACCAATTTTTTTTGTGAGAAAAAAAGTTACAAGGGCTAGCCAGACCAGTGTTGATGCTGGGGTGCTGCTTGTTTGTTATGGTAATTACAAGTCGTTGTCGTTGATGGTTTTTTTTGTGTCGGTAAAAGCCCTAGCTGGGCTAGGTTGATGGCTCTTCTCCCGAGACAGTGCAGGGCGTGGACCTCCCCAGACAATGAAAAGACGAAACGTGGGGGGAGACATGCAAAGTAACTACAGGACCAGCATGCCGTGGGACGCTGCTGCTCTAAACTTGCTGAAGAGACTCCCGGAACAACGAGCCAGTTTAGAGTTAAGAAATCAGAGTGATGTCTGGATGTGAGGAGTGGAGTGCTGAGCCTGCAGAGATGCTGAAAAACTGCCATTTCCCCCCATCTCGATTGGGAGAGTCCTCTCAAATCGGGACCTGGAGCAGGCGGGTGCTGAGAACCCAAGATCTGGATCATACCCAAAAGCTTCCGTGAGGATTGAACCCTTCAGCTCTGCCCCTAGTGGACAAAGCTGCGTGTATCATTCTCCTTGGCATCACCCTGGGGGAGACGATGGAACTTGCAGATCTGTCGAGCTACCCAATTTTGAGCTGATCACTTTTAGTAAAGGCATTAAAAGGAGAAAAAAGTGTCCTGCCTTGTTTTATTTCAGACTGCACAAGGATATTGTTAATAATGTGTGGAAAAGCTCTTCAGATACATTGTTCAAAGCCTTTTAAAAATGACCTGGAGTTGCATGCTCAGAGTCACATTGATAAAAACTTCTTCTTGAAGCTCGCAAAACCTGGTCAGGTCAATGTAAAGAGAGAGGAGCACTTTTGCAAAACAAAACATAAAACTAAGTATCCTAGATGCCCTGGGAAGGTCTCTAGATCAGCTAAGCAGCTGACAAACTGTGAAAAAAGTCATGAAGGAGCATGAGAAGAAACACGTGAGAAAAAAACAGAGAAGCAAGCATGACTGGAGAAAGATCAGTTGTTCACAATGGCTCCTAAACATCATTACAACAAAAATCATAAATGATCACAGCAAGAGAAGTACCTGCTCCATTGTCTGCTCCAGTTCCAGCCCTGAAGGAATGGGTGTCTCATCTCAGCAGAGACAATTGCTGCTGCACTTTGAGTGATCTTTAGAAATGCCCTCTAGGGATAGATTTAGGGATAGAGGACCATGGAAAACACAGCAATTTCTACTGCGCTTTGTTAAGAATTGTTCCATGTTTCTTTATGACAAACATGTACACAATCTTCTGGAGACATCTCAGAAGAGGGGAACTTTCTTTAATTCAAACAAAATTCAAAATCTTAGTGAATTTCCAGTGTCTGCTCTCTGTTAAATTTGTCAGGCATTCTGAGAAATCTGAAACTATATAGTCAGAACAAATTGACACTTGCTTTCCCTCTCTATCAATATATGTATTTTAGGCAATCTTTTATGGCTCAAACAAAATGCATTTAACTTTCCCCTGTGAGTTAAAACCTTTATTGCTAAGTTGGTCTGTCCTTCTTGCTCCTCACAGGACGTGTGACTATTTTCTTTTTGTCATCCAGTCAGAGGCCATCAAAAAGACACAAGAATTAAGGAAAAAATTTCTTCTACAGTGGACTCATCACTGTCTTGGTTAAATACAGACTATCATATTGCCTGAATTTGCTTTATCAATAAACCCTAAATCCCTAGCTTATGAGTGCCAAAAAACCTTGGAAGAGAAAGGCATAAAGATAAACAATGTCATTGAAATCAGCCTGTTGACTCCAAGTAGGTCTTTAAGAGTGATTATTTATCACTAAATAAAATATCAAGGAAAATATTAAAAGGTTACTGAGTCATTAAGATGTAAGTGCAATAAGTTGAAGCTGTAGGAACTGAAGATTTTGATCATTCAGCATGCCAATCTTACCATGGCTCTCCCGTTTTTATGTTTGCACTTCATGTTGCCTAAGAAAAATAATCCTCATCAAGCAAAGACATTTACAAATTTCATTGTGAACTTAAATGTCTCCCCCCATAAAAATTTCTCTTATATTGCTTGAACTGAAGCATTTACATTACTAGCATCTGCTAGCAATTACTTGTGTGCCCTGTAGAAGTGCATCAAGGAATTGAGGCCATCATTGATTCCTCATGCTCAGCTCCATTCAAACCTGAATAAAATTGCAGTGCATACTCCAAAGGTTGTACATTTCAAATCATGAGAGCTTTTTCCATTACTTTCAGTGGTCTTTGTAGGTGATCCTTGAACTTCTTTTCAGATATTTTCAGATTTCTACCAGAATGAGCAAGGGTCTGATTGACCAAAGTGACTGGAGAGAGGAAGAGGGATATGTTTTAATTAATTTTAATTAAAACATAATTTTTTATGTTTTAATTTTATTTAATTTTATCCACAGCACACTTTTCAAAGGGCTGTTCTGCCCACTTGAGATTGTAACTTCATAGACAGTTACTGATTGATGCAGCTGCAACAAAGTCATTCAGTCAAAACCAAGGATGGTTCTACAGACATAAAGGACTGTCCCACCCTACAAACTAATCTACAAGATATGGTCATACAGCTGAAAAGGTTTTCCTGTGAGGCACCCATAAAAGAATGAAAGCTTTTAAAACTGACCTTGACCTCAGACCATGACACTTAGCAAATTATCCAGGAGACACTGGCTTGTAAAGATGCAGCCTCAATGATCAACCTGCAAAAAACAGATCAACCTTCTGCAAGTTCTTTATTAAAAGATTTGATCAGAACCATCTGATTGTTTGCCAGTACTAAGAGTGAGTTAAAAAGCATTCGTGTAGCAACAGAAGGCATTTCACCCATATTCAGTAACATGCAGTGTCAGTCAAAATTAGGAAGCCTTTTCAATAAAGAAAAGCTGAGAAGTCAGAGATCACCTTTGCTGAAGTCAAGAAATGTTGGTAAAGTGAGGGGGAAAAGCTGCAAGAATGTCAAGATATTAGGAGATTACCAAAGCAGATAAAAGAGAGAGAACAAAAAACTGACTCAAATGTGATTCTTGCAAATTGTTTTTTACTAATGAGCTTTTTTCCTAACCTTTTTGTTGTCGGGGGGGGAGGGGGGGAGGTGGGGGCTGTTTGTTTTTTTGGGTCTTCTTTTTTGGTTGTTTTTTTGGTTGGTTGGTTGGTTTGGGGGTTCTGTTAACTAAATGATTTTTACTAATACAGTTTCAAGAAAGCGTGAAAGGTATTAAAGTTAAAAAAAAATCAGCCAGTAAAATTGAATAGTTTTAGGGTAACTGAAACCAGATCAGAGAAACCTTGGGGATGGTTATCAAACTGAGAGCAAAAAAACCAAGCAAGTGATTCTGAGGACATGATGACAAACCAGTAACTAGAGCCATTTCTTCTAGAATGACTTGAGGATCTGTTTTTAAAAGCCCTGACCTGTACACCCCCACAAGCTTTATTAGCAGAGGCATGCTAAACTCTGCTACTACCAAAACTATTGGAAGAGTCACTGGCATCACAAAAGGGTTTTCTCTTCTGAGCACTTGATTTGAGCCGAAAAACCTCCCCCCATATGTTTGTTCACAATAAGGAAAGTTTCACCTCAGATGCAACTTGGACCTTCAATAATTCACATTGAGCCCACAAGCAACTACACAAGACCATCTCTTAAGCAGTAAAATGCACTTGTTATGGGATCAAATCATGTTAAGGAACAAAATGTGATCAAAGATTTGCACGCAACAAAATGCAAAGGGGACACAAAGTAAGATTTTCAGAACAAAGCACTGCAGTGAAGACAGCAGAGTCATTCCACAGAGTCAAAATCTACAGAGGTCAAGCTCTGAAAGTTTTCTTTTCCCAAATGTGAAAATGCCTGAAAATTTGAACAACTGACAAAAGAGTCAAGAAAGAGAGATGTGTGTGCAAATTGAAAGTGGAAAAGGTAATTGTTAGGTGGTGCTAAAGACAGGATTGGTTATCACAACTTTGTGGCCCAGGTGCAATGGATAGTGAGGCTGAGGATACATTCCCAGTGGGTACACATGTGGAAGCACAGCTGTATAATGCCTGCATTAATGGATGAACAAGCCAGACAGGCAGACTAACATGGACAGAGGGCAGCCAGTCTGAGAAGCAAGGGCAGACCCTCACAGGGAGTATCAGCATCCTTTCATATACAGGGGAAAAAAGCCCAGCATCAGTAAAGATGCTTTGCAGGTAATTTAGTAGTCAAAACCAAAGGGAAATACACTGTCTTTATAGACTTTCAAATCATTATGTGCTGGTTTTAGCTAGGATGGAGTGAATTTTCTTCACAGTAGCTAATATGGGGTGTGCTTAGGATTTGTGCTAAAAACAGTGCTAGTAACACAGGGATGTTTTCCCTACACAATGTTTCCTGTAGAGTTTAATTTACAAATTAAAAATCTTTATGGGGCATTGGGATACAGGTTGTAAATACTGTATGGGACATCACTGTGTTTTGCTTGTTGTCACTTTTGACTTACCAGACCCACAGACGTTTGCTCTGGCAGAGGAGCAAAACAAGTGAAAGATTCCCAGTGCAGCAGGGTGCTCAGAAAATCTGGAGCAAAAGGTATGAACAGCACAGCCCTGGTTCTTCTGAAAAGGACCAGTGGCTCAGACTAGCTGCAGTGTTTCATGTCCTTAAATGCTGGTTTCATGAAACACAGATCCTACAGCATGGTCCCAGTGTAAGTACTAATTAAATTCTGATTTTCCAAGAAGTCAGTTGAAACTTCCAACTTATTTCCAGTAAGGACTAATTAAGTTTCTAAATTCCTCACCAAGCTTGATAAGTAATGCTCAGGGAGTGTGAAAGCTGTTAAAATACTCAGCTCTTCTCTCTAGCCCAGAAAAATATTATCTGATGATGTTACAATAGACTTCAGATGGAGACAGTGAATTGTGCATGAAAACCATCCTGTAACACTGAAGAGGGCACTACCTCCCTCCCTGAGCTCTGGCTTCAGCTTCCCTCACTGAGGGCTGAGGGAAAAGATCCTGATCAGGACTCTGATAAATGGAAAATAATTCTTCTTCACGTGAATCTTACTACAGCCAGTGGATGGCACAGGCCACAGGGGCATGCCATCATGGAGTTGTGTGTTTCTGCAAAAGAGTACAGAGCAGTTTATGAATGTTTCTCACAGCTCATTTATGAAATGCTGGCAATCACATTGATCTCTCCCTCTTTTCCCAATCAAGGCTGAAACTTCACCTGTACAAATCACAAGAGCAGGCTCAGTCCTCACACAGCCAAGGGAAGTGTGTGCTCTCAAAGACAACCTGACTTTGCCTCATCTTCTCCTCCTCTTTTTTGGTTTATGCCACATCATCCTTGTAGGGAACTACTCATGATTTTTCTCTGGCTGGACTTTCAAGGGCTGCAGAGCAGTGACCCATCAGGTACACTGGTGGTGACAGGGAGCATGTGTCAGAGAAATTATGAGAAACATTAATCAAAAAGTTATGCAATGACAGACCTACCACAGAAACTGTTATCCCAGTTATTACTGGGACTTAAAATCAGGTTTTTCCAGACTGGCCATATCCTCTCTGACACACAGACTTCCAAATGATCATTTTTCATTGGATTTGTCAAATCCAGTGCAGGAAAGGCTTCTCAACAATGCCCAGTCTCTTGATTACTATTAAGTCATAACAGACAAAGAGCCAATTCAAAATGACAGTCTGGCATCCTTTTCTTGCACCATGGAGATCATTTGGAGGGGGGAGAGGACACTGCAGAACCTTCTATGTCTTATGACAGTTTCAACTTTGTTGTCTTTTATATTACAACAGTTCTATTATCATTACGGTGCAAGGATTCTATATCCTCAGAGTTTCATACCTCCTCAGTGTTTCTCACAGGCAGCTCCTCTAAGCACTGACTCTTTCTGATCCTTGCAGCATCTATCATCTAACTCTTCTGACTTCTCTGACTCCTGCCTTTTATGCCACTTGCTCTTATCGGTTACAGGTGTTGCCCGTTATCATCCAGCCTGCTTCTAATCTTTCGTAATAGGGTCCAGCTGCAACTCATTGGGGGATAAGATTACATTTTACATTACCCATAATGTATCCTCCTGCACAACTTCAAATAAGCATGATCCTAAAATACCAGAGTGACAAAAAGTACTGCTGAGGGAAACACAAATAAGTCACCATGTCATAGTATGTAGTCATCACTTTGTGCAATGTTCATTGACTTGAACAAAATGATGAAACTTTATTCCCTGGTGAGAAGTTGAAGTAGTGCAAGCATATTTATAGCCCACAAACACACAAAGAAAACCTGTCAATCTCTACAGTGCAACTCCCATCTCGCCTTTCAGTCATTGTGCATATTTTTGGTTGCAGAATGCAGAAATAGATGGCAAACTAATTAACTCATTGACTTGATTCTCCCATTCAAAATGTTGCCATCTTTAGGAAAGAGCAGAGGACACAAAGGGTCATCCCTTATTGCAGAACTCAGTGTACTGCACATATTTTGGGTTACACTTTGGTTGCAGTGGCTGGCTTTTCCTTTTACAAAAATATCCCTATAAATGCAATACATAAAATAATCTCTGACTCCAGAAAGTTTATGCTCAGCTCATGCAAATATTTAATCCTCTATTACATAAAACATGAGCTGACATTGCATTTATTGTCATAAGCACTTCATTAAATACACTGTTGGTCATGTATAATGTAGTAGATATTGTTTGCTAAAGGAGCAGATCAGTTGGCATGTATTGGCTTACACTTTGCCAGGCCTTGAAAATAATTTTCAGTCTCATGGTCAGATGTAAAAATGGAAGAAAAAAATTTGAGATATAGCAGAGTTACTATTGAACAAATTCTTGAGCAAATTTTAACAGGCTATGTTGAAATATCAATTTTAAGATGTACTTGTAGATAATTAATTCATCCAATTTGATTAATTGTATGCATAAAAATGGCAGTAGCAATTTAATACAGCTTAATAAACTAATATTTTCCACTTTTCCCCAAGACAGCTAAACAGTTACAGAACCCTCCCAAGGGTTTCAATAGAGTAATTCTTTTTCCTCCAGATTGCAAAAACATAATTTCCCAACTGCTCCCTCTCTTTAAAATACTCAGGAATGAACCTCTGGATTCTGAAGAAAACCTTCTGCCCTCTCTGCACTCCTCCAGCTCTGTGAGGAAGGGGTGGATATTCACAGGTGTGTCAGCACTCCAGCCAGAGAAGATGCTCACCTACAAATCACAAAAGTACCAATCTGCATAAAATTAATGTAATTTTGGCTTGAACTTGGATATAAGTGTACCAAAGTGGAATAACGACAGGATGCAAGGCTTCTGTAATCCTGGAAGCCAGGCATAGTTTTGGATAAGGATGTGACTGGTGTGATCATGCCAAAAGGTAACAAAAGTAGGGAAACTTAGACAAGAAGATTGAGTGTGAAGAAAAATCCAAATAAATGGAAGAGTGAGCAGAAGATAAACCCTCCCCCTGTGGATAGGGAGGACAACAGCATAAATGCAGGCATGAGGAGGGAGGATCTGAGAAGGAGGAAATCAAATTGACCTTAGCTCTGATTTTTCTTCCTGAAGCTCTCTCACCCCCACTCACCATGATTTCAGGACAAGCACCAACAAGGGACTCCTGCCCTCTGGGCTCCCTCTTTGGCATCAGCAGTAAAAGCAACAGCTAATTTAGAATGCAATTGTTTAATTAATGGTTAATGAAATCAGTGGTGTGAGAACTGGGCACCAGCAACAAGGGCATTGTTAATGAATTAATTCAATAAAGCTTAAAATTGGCCTGATTTGTCAGTCTTCTAAACACTCCCATCATAGCAATCCCAAATTCCGATAGATAGATAGATAGATAGATAGATAGATAGATAGATAGATAGACAGACAGACAGACAGATAGATAGATGGATGGATAATATACGCATATATTTTGTTGCAACACTGTACATAGATATAGGTGTTTTAGAGTGCACACAGGATCTCCCAAAGAAAAAAACGAACTAGTATGAAAAGTTTTGCATTCCATCTGCCTAATGCAAAGCTGTTTTTCTGATAAATCTCTTATGAGTGAAGACTCAGTGATATTCTTCTACTAATATATATTGATCTGGAATAATGGTTGGATTTCTCTCTTTTCTAAATGCATGGAAAGTGATCCTTCTAATTGTTACACAGTATTATACCATATTGTTGATTTAAAATTATCTGTGAAAACAAAGAAAACAGACACAGATCTCTCAAGAACACTTGAACTAGTTAAAACTGGGCAAAAAAGTCACAGCTTCCAGATACATTCCTCATCTAATAATTTGGCATCCAAGAGAGAGTTAAGACTGCAAGTGATTGTGTGCTGACAGATCATGTCAAACTTTCTACAATAATCTCACTTGCATATTTCCTTTCATTTGTTCAGGTTTCTAGACACAAGGAGAAAAAGAAATCCAATCCTCAAATAACTTTTAGCAACAGGGCTTGAAAAGAAAAGAAATAATGTTCAGGAACTGACATTTCAAGAGGTAGGCCTCAACACTTCTACTCACAATAAACAGATCCTAATGTAGCTTGAACAATATTTTAAACAAAGGTGTAAAATAAAGTCTGCTCTGAATTGGGTTTGATCATTTTTCAAATTATACTTAGAGCAAATGTTTTGCTATATGTAGATTTATTACCATGGGATTTTTTTCAAGACATGTAATTCACTCATGGATCTTCTGAAGTATTTTCTATTCCAGTCTGTAAATAGATGTACAGGCTACCATCCAAGCATGACCATCTCCCAGAAAAAAATGGTGACAACAGTTTTCCCTCAGGACTTCTCACTTATGTGAAATAACGAGGTCCAGAGACTCTGAGGTTGGCAGGCTGGTTTACTGAAGTTTAGGATTTGGTCCTGTTGGCCATGACAAGGCGCAGTTAGTGAAGCTATTAGATAACAATTTCAGTATGTCCCATTTCAGAAATCAATGAGTAACCCTACATTTTCTCACCTAATATGCCGCTAGAAAGAACCATTTTTTCCAGAAGTGTCTCACTGTACAGGAAGCTAACCCACCTGGATCTGCCCACGATTTCACAGGAAAACCTCTGGGGGCTTGGTTTTCCTCTTCCCCTGCAGCTGAGCCTGCAGCCACTTCTGACCTGGGGGCAGACCACTGGCTGTTCCTCACCAGCAGAATGGTGAGAAAATGGCACAACTTCACCTTAATCACAAGGTCAAGCTATCAACTACAGAAAGTTCCCATTTCCCTCACCTCCAACAGAGAAATTCTCTTGAATTTCACTCAGCATTCGGCCTTTGTTTTTTGGCAAGCAATGCTCATTCTGACACAGCCTTGCTGTGTGAGTATTCAAGTGAATATATATTTGCTTTAAAGCAAAGCCTTGGCTTAGAACAATATATAGTGTGGTGGGCATGTAACCTCTGGGAATAAGATTCAATGTCTTTTTAATAAAATCTGTATGTTCAGGGAGTATGTTTTTCTTACAAAGCCTGTTGTGAGAGGAGGAATTCTGCACAAAAACTATGTACTTCAGTAAGAGGCAGCAATTCTTCCTTAACTTTTTCCATCCTTCCATCTCCTCCTTGATAAATGAATCTAATATACTTTCACTAACTAAAAAGAAGGAAGTAATTTAATTTACGATCAATAGAAAATGTTGTATTTCTTAATGCTACATAAGCTCCTCTTAACATTGGCAAACCCCATGCCAACAGTTACCAAATACCCACTACCTACTTTGATGTGCCCCTCTCCATTTCATAATTGGGAGCTTTAAACTTAACTAGTGCTGGAAGAAGAAGCAGGAAGTAATACACATCAGTAAATGTCTGTACACACCCCCAGAGAAGTTGGTTTTCCTTGTGAAACCATAGACACAAAACTCTGCTATTCAGATTTAACAGCAACAATAACTGAGCAGCTGAGACTTAAATATGTCTACTGCTACATGATACCCCACATACCATAATATGTGCCAGTCCTGTGAAACCTCTATTAAGTTTTAAGTTAATTTAAAAACTAACATTACAGTATACTAGGAATACACATCAGAAAAATATCCTGAAAAATATCCACTGCTGTGTTGGACTTGAACAAGAGGACTTAACAGTTACCTAATGGAAGCCAAGCAGGTCCTGAGCAATGCAGTTTTCCACTCCATTACCAACTCAGAGTCATTGAGAACCCCTAAACTGGTTATTCATCTAAGTGGTTTTTTATTGGCAATAAAACTTTCAAGCTATGACTTATGTATTAGTGCATATTTTCTTCTCATTTGTTCCTTGCTCAGTACTTGAGTCCAAACAGATGGAGCAATAACAAAAAAAAAGTGATTCTAACGCTCTGTATTCCCACTGTCAGTTACTAGAATACACAGTCTCAATCTCTTAGAATACTAGCAGCTCTGCAGAAGAGGTTATATTTCATAAAAACCCCAGGGGGTTTAGTGACAGTAATTTAGAAAAGCAAAAAAAGGCAAGTGCTCTCTTCCACACATCAATGCAAACAGCTTAAAGTGAAACACAAATGATGCAGAAGGCTTGGCATCAAGAGAGGCTCTGTGTAAAGAGGTGTTTCCAACTCACCATAGGGTGACAGTGAGAGGAATAGCGGATTTGTTTTTACAAACAAGCTGTGGGTCTGCTGATAGATAAAACTAGAACTGGGAGATAAAAGAAACAATGGGAAGGATTCCACTGATTGATGAATAGAAAAAGATATTTGCTTTTACAAATAAACTTTAGGTTTGCTGATAAGTGAAATTAGACACTGAAAGATGAAAGAAACAATGGGGAAGAAAAACCCCTAAATTCCATAAGAATTAAAAATGAAAAGGGAGGGTAATACATCAGAGGGAAATGTTTGGTATCAGGCATATCGGGGAGTCTGTCCCTCTCAAGTACCTCAGCCAATGGGGAAAGAGAGAAGGGAAATGCAGCAGGGAAATTGGGGTAAGAAGGAGGCTGTGTCCTCCAAAAATTGCAGACATCCCAGGGGAATGCCCTGTGGCCTCTCCCTTTATTTGAATAAATCCAAAAAGGACTCCTCTGTCTCTTTTTTGGACATAAACCTCTGGTGTTTGTGGATTAATTTTCCTAACAACAGTAATAAGTAGAGTAAAATTTTCAGGACAAATAGATTTGCTTATGAAATGGCTGCTTCTAAAACCAGTCAATCTGGCAGGCAGCCCAAGGTGAATGGAAATTCAGCTCTCTGGGCAGTCAGTGGAGGCAGGTAAGCCATTTCAGAAGGATGAACCTTCTGAACAGCACAGAAGAGAGCAGCACCTGTCTGCTGGCAGTTTCACGGCTCTGAATACGCACTTTGTTCAGAAGCACTACTGTGATCCAGAAGGATGTGTTTTCAAAGAGGCTTCTCATCTAAGGCATTCAAAATCTGTCCTTCCTTCCAAGTGCTTAAATACCCTTGAAAAAGAGGAACTTAGGTGAAAACAGAACTTACAGATATGAAATTACTTTTAACTTCTATTTTACTCTCATCTTCTGTTTAAAATCACAGGTAGAAGCTACAGATTAATATTACAGGACCCTTTCTGGCATGAAGTGTGTTTTGCAGACTCACAGTCAGCATGACACCTTGATGCTCACAGGAACAAGGGACACAGAGAGGAGTTCAGCAGAAAAGAGGAGTGCAAACTGTCATCACGTCCTTCTTGTCAGGACTGACTAAAGAAACTTCACAGGACCTGCTGTATCAGAAAATTCAGTTTCCTGAGAATCTTGCTGTTTCCTGTGAACTGCCTCACTTTGATAAGATGTTGTCAGTATATTGAGCCCACTTTGAATCACAACAAAGCGTTTCATTCTGACTCCTCTGACAGCAGTTCTGAGACAGACATTCCAAACAATGCTTGGGTAAGGCCATTACGTGTTTATTTACCCTTGAAATCATTAAATTTTAAACTTCCACTCCATAAGGCTCGTCCAGCCTTCTTGTATTTTGGATTCTCGCAGAGTGCAGAAACTGTTTATGCCTGTCTGCTTTTTTACTCAAAACTGGTTTTCTAATCAAAGAAGAGGACAGCAACCCATTAAATAAGGTGCTTAGATGTAGCATTTCTCCACAGCATGCATATTATCTCAGTGCTTTAAGGAAGAGAACTTTCTATGTGCCAGGTTTGCCAATGACTGTACAATTGGCCAATAAGGCATTAAGTATTTAGAATTATTATTAGTAGTAGTAGTAGTAGTATTAAAATTATTATTTAGAATCAGAAAGTGGTTGCAGGTTTACTAAAACATTGAAGCAAACAACACTCAAAATCCATTTTTGCAAGAGATTGGCAACATCAGGTCTCTTTTTGCTCAAAATAATCAATGAGTTTGAGTTCACAGTTCTTTTTTATCTGCATCTAATGCACATCTTGCACTACTAAAAATAATTTTCACTTATACCCTGTGTGCTTAATTAAACCTCAGTGACTACTCTACCAGTAAAGTAGGAGCAATTTAGAGGGTAGCTGTAAAATGAATTAGTAGAACAGTATTAGCTTGGCCACAGTTTTCTCTAAACCACTGCTGCTGTTACAGCAGCTCTGTCATAACACCAATTCTGACAAAACAATAATGCTTCAAAACTTCAATAATAAGCTGCTCAAAGCTGGTGATTTTGTACTTTTGTCCTGGGTTGACTATATGATGCTTTTATCCCCAATCATCTCATTCTGAATGGTGAGTTCTGCACCTTTAAGAGTGTTCTGGAGAGTGAAGGTGGGGAAAGAAGAAGTGGCAGGTTTTTTTTCAGACACTGTGTTCCTCCTCCACATTCCTGCTTCTGGACTGTGTTGTCTGCGGTGGACAGACAGCGGGACAGAGCTCTCCTTTGCTTTGAGTTAGTTTAGCTAGCCGAGGCAAAGAAGTTCCCTGGATCTTTGGGGTTTTTTTCCTTTTCTTTGGACCTCTTGAAACCTGCTCCTGACTGAACACTGAGGGGAGCACCGGCAGCTCACACCTGTGGCCCACCGGGCCAGGCCTGGCCTGTGACATTCCAGCACCGGCAGAACTCATCAGAGACTGAGTGAGCTGAGCCACAACCCGGGGAGGAACTTTTCTCAGTTTGTCATCTCTTTTGGAGTGGCAAGGGATTTTATTGCTTGATATTGTTTAGGTTTTATTGCTTAATAAACAGTTTTTTTCCACCTTTCTCCAATAAACAGGTTTTTTCCACCTTCCCACCTTTATCTGGGAGATATTTTCTCCCAGACCAGTTGGGGGGAGGGGCTGATTGAATCAGCTTTCCTACCGGAGCTCCTTTGGGGGATTCTCTCCCAAATTTGCTCTAGACCTGGACACTGATTTCCTCTGTTTTACACTCCCTTTTCTTCCCTCTCCCTTTTCCTACCTGTCTTCCTCTCCCCTCCCCTCTCACCACTACCTTACCTTTCCCTCCCTCCTCCTTTTCCTTTACTTCTCTCTCTCCCTCCTGACTCATGAAATATGAAAATTCAATAACAGAATTGGAGAAACACAAATTCCAAGGCAGAAAAAATAATTTTAAAAGCCTGGATGCTTAACAACATATTGAATTTTCACACCTGCATGCCAGGTGGGTGAATCACTTTGTTCTTTCAGAGGAGACTCACAGATCCAAACCCATACTGCAGGAGGATTTTGTGCTGTGACTGCCCTGTCCTTTAACCCAGTTTACACATCCCAAATTCCCCATCAGCTGTCCATGGACTGAGTCAATCCTCCCATGTGCAGGATCAGGAAACAGCAGCACCTGAGTCCATCTCTGAAATGCTCTGGGGGAAGTTCAGTGTCTCTGCTAACTCTGAGTGGGAATGCAGCTTCTTAATTTGTCCTCCTAAGAAAAGGTCTAAAAACTGGTTGATGTAGATCCTTCCCTTTCTGGCCTTTCTTCCCTTTTCCCTCACTGGACTGAGCAGGCTGGGACTGGGCACATCTTTAATCTCCAGGGTGGAAGTTTTCCTCACAAATTAGGATTTGCTCCAGCAATACCTCATGCTGCTGTTTCTAAAATAAAGCTTCCTATTTCATGGATGGCAAATACTCAGGTAACGTGAAATTGGAAGCATTGATGGGTAGTTTATGGGGTGGGTTCTCTTTAATATCTTTAGAGAAACCAGGTCAACTTAATAGTTTCTCTTGAATGGGATAGAACTTTTTTTTACTATCATTTTCTCCATTTCCAGGGACTCTACAAGAAAACCAGAATCTTTTTTTCTTGTATAGATTTATCTGACTCATGCACATTGCAGGTCTGCTTTTGATCAGAAATAGTTTCTTGGCTTTTTATTGTATTTTCATTTGATAATATAAATGCAAATTATCCTATATGTGCCCAAAGAGGAGAAAAAATTATTTATATTTTTAAAAGCCCCTTGGGGAAAACATTAAAATTTATCGTTGTAGGAGAAAAGTATAAGTTTTCATGCAGGGGTAAATGTTGCTGTTGAGCTAATTATTTTAAAACTGGACAGCTATTTTCTAGTGCATTGTTTCATGGTGTTTAATACACTGAGCTCACCCATGGCAAAAATTAATTATTGTCCTTTGATAATCTATAAAACATTACAGTGGATACTAATCTTGTTAGCAAAGGGAAGTTGGAAGCATAATGTTGAGTCATATGTGTTTAGTTTATTCAAGGCCAAAACAGAGAATAACTCATAGAATTAAATGAGATTGGAAAAGTCTTTTAAGACCATTGAGTCCAACTTGAGCATCTAACACTGAAAATTTAATTGTTCAGATCCTTGGTTAACATATGAGTTAATACTGAAAGAAGCCATGGAAATACTTCAGCTAACATTCTGCTAAAATAGTCATGGAGCAATATCACCTGCAAGATTTAAGCTTTTTAAAATAATCTAAAATCTCTCTACCAGATTTTCTAACTTCATTTTAAAAATGCTTTTCCAACCATTGAAGTAAAGTGATTATTAAAATGTTTAAAATGCAGAGCACTGACATACTTCTTGATATCATGGCTTAGAGGAGTAAAAGTTGTTGATTAAACCTAAAAAAGGCTAATGCCAGAATATTAAAAAATCTGCAGGATTTAGCAGGGGATTGATAATAATAATATTGTAATAATTTTCTCAGCTGCTCAGTGATTATTCATAAGTAAAAAGACTGCAGACATCTACTTAAAGCTTGTACTACCTACAAGAGAGATCTGCTTCACTAATTTTCAGAGCTGCAATCCATCCATGGAGACTTTTTTCATACAGGTACATAATTTTACTTCTATGCAAGACTTTTCCTCATGCAAATACACGTTGGACCTGGATTTTCTCCTTACCAAAAATTGGACCAAAAAAAACCCAGTTACATTCTAACTGTCCAGGTAAAATAAAGAGTACAAAACTGGATTCACTAGGATGAGACCCAGTGAAGCTGTCTGGGTCTGCCTGGGAAATATTCCATACCTTAAGATATTTCATGTTTCAGAAGTTAGGTTTTTTTCATTCTTGAATAAAATCCAGAGGTTTTGATTATGTTTAAAACAAATTAATCAGAAACAGGCAGGCACAGCTGCAAGGTTTTCACTGTTGATACAATCACAAGTTTAAGTTTTAATGTGGGTATTTTTAGAGTATGATTCAAGTAATAAAAGATGCAGTTTACACATCCCAGTAACTAAAGCAGGTTCTCAACACTCACTTAGAAATTGGTATTCTAGGTTCCCTGTCCCCCGCCAATGTTTGGTTTTGATAAACTGAATCAAAATTGCAGAAGAATTTTGCCTTGCCCTCAAGGTGCCTGGTAATTACGAGATGAAGAACGATTCATGTGCTAATGAGAATAAAACAAATGAGTAGGAAAAGCAGGTTTTTTCAAAAGAAGGTCTAGAGATTTTATGGCAAAACATTCTACTGCTTTCACTGAGTCCCCTCCTGTAACCCACATGGTTCCCAAAACAAAGCTCTTACGGATGCCACTAGTGCACAATGACTGCATAATATGTTTTCTGATTTTACTGGGATGTGGAGCAGCAGAGAACCAAGATCTGACAAAGGTAACATAGAAAGGAAACCTGTTAGCATGTTGTGATAAAGTGCTGTGAAATAGTCAACATAATGTCTGTATTTGAAAGTGTTAGGGCAATGCAAAGACAATGTATTTGGCAGAAGATGAAAATTGTTCTTTTTTTTGTCAATAAATATCATCCAAATTAGTAAAAAATTGTAAATAGGAGAAATTAGAGGGAATACATTGTTTTCAGAAACACAACTTGAAAAAAAAAAGTTTATAAAAAGGATGGATGTTTATAAGCCTTTTAGTGCATCACTACAAGGGACTAATGAAAATCTCTATGCAGCAAAATACATGGAAAGTTTATGTTATTTACACTGAGTTTTTCTTCAAGGTAAAGTTTCAAGCAAATGTAGAACAGTAAGTGCTACAAATTTATCAACGAAAACTCTGTGAGAAAAACAGAAGACCATTTTTAGAAGCCTTGATGATGTCCACAGTTAGCAAACACTTTAAGGGCAGACTTGTGCTTCTAACACTGGTAGTAACAAACCGCTCTTTCTCTCTTTGACAGAATATCAGATTTGTTCATCTCCCAGTACAGGGTCAATAGCTGTTAGTGAGATGTGGCACAGAAAAAAGAGAAAACTTAGAAAAGTGTGTTTCTGTCCCCTTTTGCCACACAGATCTTCAGGCTGCCCCTGCAGGGAGTCTCTTCACCCGCAGCCCCATGAGCTCTCTGTGTTACCTGTGTGACACATGGTGGCTGCTCTATTCAGCCAGCTCCACAAGTGCACGGGCCATGAGAGAGAAAAACATTTCCAAAAATATAATTATGCCTTCATTTTTGTTTTTCTAGAAGTACTGACTAACTCAGTTTGAATCACTCACTTTACTCTGGATTTATCTACAGCAACTGGAGCAGAATTTTACCATGGGCACCCTTGACTTCTTGACAAATTCAAATTCAAAACAAAATGCAACTCAAAAAACACTCAGATGGGAATGAAAACTTAAACAGCTTTCATTATAAAGAACCATTTAGCCAGAATCTTTAGGTTACAGCTAAGGGCAGCCTTCAGAAATGCAACCACAGCTGTGTGTTCCCTGTCTGTGGCTGGGAAAAACTCCCATTTTTAAGTTTGTTTAAATCAAACAGTAAATTAACATGTAATGTCTCCAGACACTGGTCTGTGCTGCTCTATCTCCAAGTTCTTCTCCATTTCATACCTCCCATCCTCCATTCCTTTCCTTTCTGGGATTTGTTACCCTCTATTTTTTTATACAAAGAGCCTCTTCTGCCTCGGGAGTCCTTGGGAGCCACCAGTCAGCTGCCTGAGGAAATCCCCAAGTTTCTTGATGTATTCACTCTCCTCTAGTTTGTGTCAAGACATCCAGTCCCCAAGGCTTCCTCCTCCTCGAGCAAGTAAATTTGCTGCTTACAAAGCTGCCTTGGGGAACAAACCTACCCTCTGCCATGAGCCTTGTCCCCCTCAGCAATGTCTTTTAACTCCATGACTCCAGTCCTGAATCCAAGTCCAAAAAAAGTCTGTTTTTTGCAGACATTTACAAAACAGAAAGAGAGAGAGCATGCAATTCAACAGCATTTTTTGTAATATTGCCTTTTCAGGGTGAAGACAGTTTGAAATTAAACCAGCTGGAGCTTGACTTGTCAGTCAGACCAGCTTGTGAAGAGCTGTGCTCTTGACTGACGTGTATCTCTGCCATGGGTCAGTACCAAGGTACATGAGCTGTCAGGGAAGTGTGAAGCTCATGAAGCTCTCAGATAAACTCACTGCTGAAGTCAGTCCACACAATCTACATGTCAGGTCTCATTTCCACCTACACAGTTAATGGTGTGTGCTTTGGGGCTTGCCTTCTTAACAGGCATAAGCTATACTTCTTTTAATGTGTTTTTTACTTCTCTTAATGTATATTTAGCATCTCTTAAGACACAACAGGCCAGCTTCTTAGCTGTTATGAAATGTGTGCAATGCCAGCAGGGACTAGACCCTGAGCTGGCTGTCTGTGTAAGAAAACCTTGAGTAATTATCTGGTTGACAAAAGCACACGGAAAACAGTGGCTTCAGATGTTGAAAATTTAAGCTGCTTATCACACACATCTTTTATCAGAAAAGTGTTATCAACCACTAGAACACTAGCTAGGAGGAATGGCAGTGAAGACTACCCCATTTCCTGATCCTTTGAATAAAATGGGTATTTTTCTGTAATGTGCTCCAGTTCCAGTAAAGGTCATCAGGCTTGACGCAGGAATAATCTGCTGAAATTCTGACATTCATTTTACACGGGAAGAGAGGCACGCTGCTTGCAAAAATGGCTCCTTCTGTCCCTAAAATCTATGAAACTATTAAGTCCATGGAACAATGCCAGCTCATAGTCAGCTGCTAATGTGAATTTGAAGACAGACTAACAGTCGGGCTGTGCCTCATCAGCTGTAAGAGTCCCTGTAGTGTGTTCCTCATTTGGTGGATACAAACACAAACTCAGCTGTTCAGGTCACCGCACGGGGAGTAGCATTTTTTAAAGGGATGACTCAGGAAAAAAAAAAAGTGCTATTCTAAAATCAGATCTGAAAAACATTAAAGAGAGAGCCTCACAAAAGGGCAAAGACTACTTAGGTAGAAGACACATGGGAAAGAAAACATGATTTTCTTGTGCCCTTACAGTGGCTGTCCACGGGTTCAGAAGAGTTCTTTCAGAGGAAATTCCTGCAAAAGTCTTCCCTCACGCCATGCTGTGATGTGTCAGAAACCTCACTTCAATGTGTGTGAGCAGCACATGGTGACACACCTGGCACAGCAAGGGACAGCCCTGTTCTGCTTCACACTGAAGCTCCCAAACCCCAGGCTGCTGGTCTTTGCTAGAAAGCCAAATGTAAGGTTCTAATAACTTTAATTTCTCCAGCTTGTGCAAGCTGATTATACCACACAAATTCATGGGCCACTGCAATAAAATAACACTCAATGGCAGCACAGTTTTAAACCTGTATTTACTGATTAGGAAGCATAGCAAATAAAAATTTCATTCAGAGGTGCATTGTTACATAATTTTTGTGACACTTGATGGTGCCTTTAGTGCTATTCATGTCCATGAAGTGCTCATAAAAAGAGGCTGTTGAAAAGTAGTTTCATGGTAACCTGACTTCAGTCAGCATTGAATGATAAATTAGAGCATTGTTAAATGCAAATAACATTTCATAACATCTTCTCTTAAAATGTAAAATAAAAACTAGGAAACTGTACAGTGCACAGGAATTATACCACAGTGTTCTTTTGCTTAATGCCAAAGCAACTTCTGATATTCTCAAAATTATTTTGACCCTTTGCTTTTAGTAAGAAAGACTTCTCTCCCACTCTTTTATCCTTAGTGATTTCACAAGAAGTCCTGGTCTGCTGCCACTCTGAATAGATTTGAGCTACACAACTCTGTTTTCTCATAGCCACTGAGCCTGTTATTGTGCTGGAAACGAAACCTGACCTGTTCTTAGCACTCTGATGCAAACACACAGAATAATATGTCATTCCTTCTTTTTTTTTGGCCATGTGGCAGCTCTGCACATAAAAGCCTGTCCCATGCACACACTGCACTCAGTTCCTGAAAATAAAGGACACACTAAAGTTCTTCTTGTCAGGGCTCTTGGTTTGTAACTCTGCATGTCTTTGAACCACGTAAGGCAAACATCTTCCCACAGTAATTTTACATATAATGATCTAATAATAAAATCCATCAGTTGAAAGAGGATATGACTTATCGGCTGCAAAGGTCATAAATGAGGATTTTAATGATGTGAAGTGTAACATCTGAGCTTGCAGGCATCAGAAGGAGCATTTAATTGATGAAGTATTTATGAAGTATCAAGCATGACTTACTGGAAATTATTTAATTTATGACTGATATAAAATCCAACTTCCTAAATAGGTTAACAACAACAGCAATTCTGTAGGAGATACTGCTGCCATCAGCCCCTGTCCACAGATTCAGCTGCAGGGTTTGCAGTCTGCTATTTCATCTCTTCTGGTGGAAAATAAGAATTATATTCTGATCCTCTCTTAAATCTGAGGGGTGCCAAGACTAACTAGAAAAGCAATTAATGTGCAAGTGATGTGCCATGAAGAGACCACCTCCCAAGGCAAGGTATTCACACACTGCCATGCCCCAGTCTCTGGGAAGACAGGAGTGAAGGCACTCACCTGGGCCTCCAATTCCAGTTCTTCCCAAAGGACAGAACATCTCACAGGACACATTCTAAGAACAAGCCTCCAGCAGTGGCTTCTTTCAGCTTTAAAGCTATTGGAGGGTGAGAGAATGCCCATCCATCCATCCATCCATCCATCCATCCATCCATCCATCCATCCATCCATCCATCCCTGTCAATCACCCTCAGCAGGATGAAGGGAAGTGGGATGGGAAGCTCTGTGGACCCAGAGGACTGCAGGGATTTTGCCTGCCAGCTGCTGCTGCAGACGAGTCCAGCATGACTTGGTGGAGAGAAGTTTAATTTATACCAGTTAAAACCAATCCAGGTTTTAACAAAAACAAAGAACACCCCAGCACCTTTCCCCAGGGCCTGATGTCCCCCCAGTCCCCTCACTTGGAGCCGTGCAGGGACGGGTCACCCTCAGCCCTCTCCTGTGCAGCTCCAGGCTGCCTGGCAGCGCCTGCCCCTCTTTGCTCTTCCCCTCTCTGCCCTGTGCTGGCTTCTCCTCACTCCTTTACTCACCTAGAGGTTCCCACTTCCATTCAGCCCCAGCTGCACCTGAGGGGCTCAGCCGGCCTTGGCTGTAGCTCCTTGGCACAGATGGAATTGTCTGAAACAGACCCTGGCAAAAAAAGTTGATTTCCCACCTGCTCCCTCACCTTAGATTACTCAGGAATGAACCTCTGGATTCCAAAAAAACCTTCTGCCCTCTCTGCACTCCTCCAGCTCTGTAAGGAAGGGGTGGATATTCACAGGTGTGTCAGCACTCCAGCCAGAGCAGAGGCTACAAATCACTAAAGTACCATTCTGCATAAAATTAATGTAATTTTGGCTTGAACTTGGATATAGGTGTACAAAAGTGGAATAACAGGATGCAAGATTTCTGTAATCCTGGAAGCCAGGCACAGTTTTGGATAAGGATGTGACTGGTGTGATCATTCCAAAAGGCAACAGTGGGGAAATTTACACAAGACGGATGAGTGTGAAGAAAAAAATACAAATAAATGGAAGAGTGAGCAGAAGAGAAACCCTCCCCCTGTGGATAGGGAGGACAACAGCATAAATGCAGGCATGAGGAGGGAGGACCTGAGAAGAAGGAAATCAAATTGACCTTAGTTCTGATTTTTCTTCCTGAAGCTCTCTCACCCCCCACTCACCTTGATTTCAGGGCAAGCACCAACAAGGGACTCCAGTCCTCTGGGCTCCCTCTTTGGCATAAGCTCCACAGCACTGTCAAAGCCTCAGCTAATTTAGAATGCAATTGTTTAATTAATGGTTGAGTGTATAACAAGTGCTGATTAACATGGTGTGAGAACAGGCCACCAGCAACAAGGGCATTGTTAATGAATTAATTCAATAAAGCTTAAAATTGGCCTGATGTGTCAGTCTTCTAAACACTCCCATCACAGCATTCGAGGCTGAATTCCTCGAGCCCACAGGGAGGAACCTGGTGAGCCCATTGGTGTTTGAAGGAATTGGAGTCACACATGGGAATGTGGCATCTTAACACTCTGCCCAGGACGTCCAATAAAGGACATGGATCCTCTCAAGAGACTCAAGAGACCCACTCAAGAGACCTAGAAAATTTAGGAATTTGAGTCGTTATAGAATCACAGAACCACTAAAGTTGGCAAATATCTTTGAGATAATTGAGTCCAGTGGGCTGGTGCTGTAGGAGACATAATTGGTATATTAAACTGTAACAGTATGAAAGGACTTTGACAGCCCAAGAGGAAATAAGGTGGAAATGTAGCATAGCTGAACAAAGAAAAGGGAGGAAATCAGTTGAAGGGAAGGTAAAAATGAAGTGGTATTCCCACAACAAATCTTTCTCCAGTTTCAGAAATAATCCAAACACATGAATGACCAAAGTTTCTTGGTGGAAAAATAAAGTAAAAAGAGAACTGATGCCATTTATTATTACCAAAAACAACTGCAAACCCTCTTATTTTCATATACATGAGATAATGGCAAATATGCAGAACATCTGCATATACCCAGGGAGTGGGAAGAAATACCACCAAGAAACAATGTTCAAAGAGGGGTTTTTCAGGGAAAAAGAATCTTTTTCCCTGAAAAAAAAGAGTCCATGTGCTGAAGACTTCCCTCTTACGTCCTTTTCTATGCATAATATACCAAGGCATAGTAAATGAGCCCTGGAGAATTTTGTTGGGATGATTTCAGAAGTAGCCACCTACAACTGGACACTTAACCCTTTGCTGAACTCCTGCAGGCACCTAGGCTAAAGCCACATCCTCTCTTTTGTGACCCTGCTGAGCAGCCAGCTACCTCTCAGCTCAGCTCCTCCTCGTTGTGGGGACTGATGTCCTTCCCTGCCATGAGGTGACACTCCCATGGTTGGAGCCCTGCTGGTCACTTGGGTGGCACTTTCCCATTCAGCCTCAGCAAGTCTGGACCCAGTTCCTTAGGCACAGCAGAGCAGAAGTCACTGCTGTGAGCAGGAAAATCAGTGCTGTGGATGGCAACCTCGGCTGACACCAAAAGTGTGGCATTTTGGAGTACATCACGGCCTACTTTTAATTACCAGCCCAGAGAGTTGCCCAGTTGTCTTCTGAGCACTTCTCCAGTGAGGCTTGGTGACTCCTGTGACACAGTCCTGGTTTGTGGAAGAAGCAAAGGAAACTCAGGATGCTCCTGTTGCTTCCTACATGCTCTCATCATGAACTCCCCTTTTAAGAAATGAATCTGAACTATAGTTTAGGCTCTATCTCAAAAATTAGACCTACATCTTCAACATTCTTCTGTCATTGCAGGGAAAAAAAACAAACAGATATAAGAACTCAGTAGGACCCTTTTTTTCTGCAAAGAGGATGAAAGGGAAAGAGTCAGAGCAGTAAAAGGCTTCTTCTAGCTGGAAGAAAGTGACAGCATGCAAATTGTAAAAGTTACTGACAAACTGCAACACAATTACTTAGAACAAAAAGCATTCACATGTTAAATTTATCTCACTACCTAAGGAACAAAGGCTTGCAGGAAGCAGAAGAAACAAGCCCCAGTGAAAGATGACATTTTCCCCTTGACTCAACATTTTGTTGCACTGAAGGCCAAACTCTAGTTTGAATTCAGCTCCCAAGACCAGAGCAGGCCAATGAAGTTTGTAGCTGGAAACATTTTGCCATTTCAGCACACTGAGTGTTCCTGCAGCTACTGGCTGTGTGGAGAGGAACAGCAGAGAGAGGAGCAAAGATGTATAATGGGAATATCAAGAAATCCTGCAATCAGGGGCAATAAAATCAGGCAAAATTTTTCTTATAACATACAACAAGAGAAAAAAAATTAAAGGGGATGACTGAAGAGTCCAGACAAAGGAATAATTTGAGTGGCTTAGATAGACAGAATCAAAACAGCTGGGGTGAGATTCAGGTATTCAAACTGATTAACAAGCTAAAAAATTTCCTGGTTTAGAAGGAAAGGGAAGCAAAGGTTGCGGGAAGGTTGCGGGAAGGGAAGGTTGTGGGAAGGGAAGGTTGCGGGAAGGGAAGGTTGCGGGAAGGGAAGGGAAGGTTGCAGGAAGGTTGCGTAAAGGGAAGGGAAGGCTGCGGAAAGGCTGCGTGAAGGGAAGGTTGCATAAAGGGAAGGGAAGGTTGTGTGACGGAAAGGAAAGGTTTCGGGAAGGTTTCGGGAAGGGAAGGGAAGGTTTCTGGAAGGGAAGGATTGGGGAAGGTTTGTGGAAGGTTTGTGGAAGGTTTGGGGAAGGTTTGGGGAAGGGAAAAGGGAAGGGAAAAGGGAAGGGAAAAGGGAAGGAAAAAGGGAAGGGAAGGGAAGGGAAGGGAAGGGAAGGGAAGGGAAGGGAAGGAAGGGAAGGGAAGGGAAGGGAAGGGAAGGGAAGGGAAGGGAAGGGAAGGGAAGGGAAGGAAGGGAAGGGAAGGGAAGGGAAGGGAAGGGAAGGGAAGGGAAGGGAAGGGAAGGGAAGGGAAGGGAAGGGAAGGGAAGGGAAGGGAAGGGAAGGTTGCGGGAAGGGAAGGGAAGGGAAGGTTGCGGGAAGGGAAGGGAAGGTTGCGGGAAGGTTGCGGGAAGGGAAGGGAAGGTTGCGGGAAGGGAAGGGAAGGTTGCGGGAAGGGAAGGGAAGGGAAGGGAAGGGAAGGGAAGGGAAGGGAAGGGAAGGTTGCGGGAAGGGAAGGTTGCGGGAAGGGAAGGGAAGGTTGCGGGAAGGTTGCGGGAAGGTTGCGGGAAGGTTGCGGGAAGGGAAGGGAAGGGAAGGGAAGGGAAGGGAAGGGAAGGGAAGGGAAGGGAAGGGAAGGGAAGGGAAGGGAAGGGAAGGGAAGGTTGCGGGAAGGGAAAGGAAGGGAACGTTGCGGGAAGGGAAGGTTGCGGGAAGGTTGCGGGAAGGTTGCGGGAAGGTTGCGGGAAGGTTGCGGGAAGGTTGCGGGAAGGTTGCGGGAAGGTTGCGGGAAGGGAAGGGAAGGGAAGGGAAGGGAAGGTTGCGGGAAGGGAAGGTTGCGGGAAGGGAAGGTTGCGGGAAGGGAAGGGAAGGTTGCGGGAAGGGAAGGGAAGGTTGCGGGAAGGGAAGGGAAGGTTGCGGGAAGGTTGCGGGAAGGGAAGGTTGCGGGAAGGTTGCGGGAAGGTTGCGGGAAGGTTGCGGGAAGGTTGCGGGAAGGGAAGGTTGCGGGAAGGGAAGGTTGCGGGAAGGGAAGGGAAGGGAAGGGAAGGGAAGGGAAGGGAAGGGAAGGGAAGGGAAGGGAAGGGAAGGGAAGGGAAGGGAAGGGAAGGTTGCGGGAAGGTTGCGGGAAGGTTGCGGGAAGGGAAGGTTGCGGGAAGGGAAGGTTGCGGGAAGGGAAGGTTGCGGGAAGGGAAGGGAAGGGAAGGGAAGGGAAGGGAAGGGAAGGGAAGGGAAGGTTGCGGGAAGGGAAGGGAAGGGAAGGTTGCGGGAAGGGAAGGTTGCGGGAAGGGAAGGGAAGGGAAGGGAAGGGAAGGGAAGGGAAGGGAAGGGAAGGGAAGGGAAGGGAAGGGAAGGGAAGGGAAGGGAAGGGAAGGGAAGGGAAGGGAAGGGAAGGGAAGGGAAGGGAAGGGAAGGGAAGGGAAGGGAAGGGAAGGGAAGGGAAGGGAAGGGAAGGGAAGGGAAGGGAAGGGAAGGGAAGGGAAGGGAAGGGAAGGGAAGGTTGCGGGAAGGGAAGGGAAGGGAAGAGAAGGTTGCGGGAAGGTTGCGGGAAGGTTGCGGGAAGGGAAGGTTGCGGGAAGGGAAGGTTGCGGGAAGGGAAGGGAAGGGAAGGGAAGGGAAGGGAAGGGAAGGGAAGGGAAGGGAAGGGAAGGGAAGGGAAGGGAAGGGAAGGGAAGGGAAGGGAAGGGAAGGGAAGGGAAGGGAAGGGAAGGAAGGGAAGGGAAGGGAAGGGAAGGGAAGGGAAGGGAAGGGAAGGGAAGGGAAGGGAAGGTTGCGGGAAGGGAAGGGAAGGGAAGGGAAGGGAAGGGAAGGTTGCGGGAAGGTTGCGGGAAGGTTGCGGGAAGGTTGCGGGAAGGGAAGGGAAGGGAAGGGAAGGGAAGGGAAGGGAAGGGAAGGGAAGGTTGCGGGAAGGTTGCGGGAAGGTTGCGGGAAGGTTGCGGGAAGGGAAGGGAAGGGAAGGGAAGGGAAGGGAAGGGAAGGGAAGGGAAGGGAAGGGAAGGGAAGGGAAGGGAAGGGAAGGGAAGGGAAGGGAAGGTTGCGGGAAAGGCAGGTTGCGGGAAAGGAAGGTTGCGGGAAGGTTGCGGGAAGGGAAGGTTGCGGGAAGGGAAGGGAAGGTTGCGGGAAGGGAAGGGAAGGGAAGGTTGCGGGAAGGGAAGGGAAGGGAAGGGAAGGGAAGGGAAGGGAAGGGAAGGGAAGGGAAGGGAAGGGAAGGGAAGGGAAGGGAAGGAAGGGAAGGGAAGGTTGCGGGAAGGGAAGGTTGCGGGAAGGTTGCGGGAAGGTTGCGGGAAGGTTGCGGGAAGGTTGCGGGAAGGGAAGGTTGCGGGAAGGTTGCGGGAAGGGAAGGTTGCGGGAAGGGAAGGGAAGGGAAGGTTGCGGGAAGGTTGCGGGAAGGTTGCGGGAAGGTTGCGGGAAGGGAAGGGAAGGTTGCGGGAAGGTTGCGGGAAGGTTGCGGGAAGGGAAGGTTGCGGGAAGGGAAGGTTGCGGGAAGGTTGCGGGAAGGTTGCGGGAAGGGAAGGGAAGGTTGCGGGAAGGTTGCGGGAAGGGAAGGGAAGGTTGCGGGAAGGTTGCGGGAAGGTTGCGGGAAGGGAAGGGAAGGGAAGGGAAGGGAAGGGAAGGGAAGGTTGCGGGAAGGTTGCGGGAAGGTTGCGGGAAGGGAAGGTTGCGGGAAGGTTGCGGGAAGGTTGCGGGAAGGTTGCGGGAAGGGAAGGGAAGGGAAGGGAAGGTTGCGGGAAGGGAAGGTTGCGGGAAGGAAAGGTTGCGGGAAGGTTGCGGGAAGGGATGGGAAGGGAAGGTTGCGGGAAGGTTGCGGGAAGGTTGCGGGAAGGGAAGGGAAGGTTGCGGGAAGGGAAGGGAAGGTTGCGGGAAGGTTGCGGGAAGGTTGCGGGAAGGGAAGGTTGCGGGAAGGTTGCGGGAAGGTTGCGGGAAGGTTGCGGGAAGGGAAGGGAAGGGAAGGGAAGGGAAGGTTGCGGGAAGGGAAAGGAAGGGAACGTTGCGGGAAGGGAAGGTTGCGGGAAGGTTGCGGGAAGGTTGCGGGAAGGTTGCGGGAAGGTTGCGGGAAGGTTGCGGGAAGGTTGCGGGAAGGGAAGGTTGCGGGAAGGTTGCGGGAAGGGAAGGGAAGGGAAGGGAAGGGAAGGGAAGGGAAGGGAAGGGAAGAGAAGGGAAGGTTGCGGGAAGGGAAGGTTGCGGGAAGGGAAGGGAAGGTTGCGGGAAGGGAAGGGAAGGTTGCGGGAAGGGAAGGGAAGGTTGCGGGGAAGGTTGCGGGAAGGTTGCGGGAAGGGAAGGGAAGGGAAGGTTGCGGGAAGGTTGCGGGAAGGTTGCGGGAAGGTTGCGGGAAGGGAAGGGAAGGGGAAGGGAAGGGAAGGGAAGGGAAGGGAAGGGAAGGGAAGGGAAGGGAAGGGAAGGGAAGGGAAGGGAAGGGAAGGGAAGGGAAGGGAAGGGAAGGGAAGGGAAGGGAAGGGAAGGGAAGGGAAGGGAAGGGAAGAGAAGGTTGCGGGAAGGTTGCGGGAAGGTTGCGGGAAGGGAAGGTTGCGGGAAGGGAAGGTTGCGGGAAGGGAAGGTTGCGGGAAGGGAAGGTTGCGGGAAGGGAAGGGAAGGGAAGGGAAGGGAAGGGAAGGTTGCGGGAAGGGAAGGTTGCGGGAAGGGAAGGTTGCGGGAAGGTTGCGGGAAGGTTGCGGGAAGGTTGCGGGAAGGTTGCGGGAAGGTTGCGGGAAGGTTGCGGGAAGGGAAGGGAAGGGAAGGGAAGGGAAGGGAAGGGAAGGGAAGGGAAGGGAAGGGAAGGGAAGGGAAGGGAAGGGAAGGGAAGGGAAGGGAAGGGAAGGGAAGGGAAGGGAAGGGAAGGGAAGGGAAGGGAAGGGAAGGGAAGGGAAGGTTGCGGGAAAGGCAGGTTGCGGGAAAGGAAGGTTGCGGGAAGGTTGCGGGAAGGGAAGGTTGCGGGAAGGGAAGGGAAGGTTGCGGGAAGGGAAGGGAAGGGGAAGGTTGCGGGAAGGGAAGGGAAGGTTGCGGGAAGGGAAGGGAAGGTTGCGGGAAGGGAAGGTTGCGGGAAGGTTGCGGGAAGGTTGCGGGAAGGGAAGGGAAGGGAAGGTTGCGGGAAGGTTGCGGGAAGGGAAGGTTGCGAGAAGGGAAGGGAAGGGAAGGTTGCGGGAAGGTTGCGGGAAGGTTGCGGGAAGGGAAGGGAAGGTTGCGGGAAGGGAAGGTTGCGGGAAGGTTGCGGGAAGGTTGCGGGAAGGTTGCGGGAAGGTTGCGGGAAGGTTGCGGGAAGGTTGCGGGAAGGTTGCGGGAAGGTTGCGGGAAGGGAAGGTTGCGGGAAGGGAAGGTTGCGGGAAGGTTGCGGGAAGGTTGCGGGAAGGTTGCGGGAAGGGAAGGGAAGGGAAGGGAAGGGAAGGTTGCGGGAAGGGAAGGTTGCGGGAAGGGAAGGGAAGGGAAGGGAAGGGAAGGGAAGGGAAGGGAAGGGAAGGGAAGGGAAGGTTGCGGGAAGGGAAGGTTGCGGGAAGGGAAGGGAAGAGAAGGTTGCGGGAAGGTTGCGGGAAGGTTGCGGGAAGGGAAGGTTGCGGGAAGGGAAGGTTGCGGGAAGGGAAGGTTGCGGGAAGGGAAGGTTGCGGGAAGGGAAGGGAAGGGAAGGGAAGGGAAGGGAAGGGAAGGGAAGGGAAGGGAAGGTTGCGGGAAGGGAAGGTTGCGGGAAGGTTGCGGGAAGGTTGCGGGAAGGTTGCGGGAAGGGAAGGGAAGGGAAGGGAAGGGAAGGGAAGGGAAGGGAAGGGAAGGGAAGGGAAGGGAAGGGAAGGGAAGGGAAGGTTGCGGGAAAGGCAGGTTGCGGGAAAGGAAGGTTGCGGGAAGGTTGCGGGAAGG